>RCWM02000212.1:0-695000 GCA_003667255.2 Euschistus heros | reverse complement strand
TCTTTTTTGACAAGCTTTAGCTTTCTTGGTGTTGTTCGGATCGAAAATCTGCCGACAGTTTCCTCAAGAGAAGCAATAGATTACAGATAGACACACCTCTTATAATTAAAAGGATCAAATTAATAATTAAATTAACAATCAATGATTATACGAAATGAACACAGTTGAGAGAAAAAAGCGGTTCCAAACGTTACTTTTTTTTATTCAAACCAATATAGCTCCAAAACGGTAAGTTTTAGCGACAAATGTTACATAACTAAAAATATTTTCCATTAAATTTCTGACCAGAAAACTCTTGTAAACTTTTCAATCAGAGCACTACCAACAGAGCAACAGCGTGTCAAAATGTTACATTCTTGAGAGTGAACAAAAAACGATACAACGTTATTTTTTTCATTCGAATTAATATAACTCCTAAATGATGTGTCCTAGATACAAATGTTCAATAACAAAAAGTATTCTTCATTATATCTCTGACTAGGGAATTGTCGCTAAATTTTCCATCAGAGAAACACCAGCAGAGCTAGAACGTGTCAAAATGTTACATTTTGGAATATGAAGAAAACGTTACACAAGAAAACTTGAGACTCCCAGCCAAAAAAACATCTATGTCAAATAATAATTGTACATCAGTATAAAATCTTTAGGCCTTTTTTTTTTTTTTTTTTTTTTTTACAAAAATATTATTATAAATTTTGAACATAAAAATTGTAACGAGTACTATCAACGCATGTACCAGTAAAGTTTAATAGGATTACAAGATTATAAAAAGTTATTGGCAGCGGTGGGATTCGAACCCACGCCCCCGAAGAGACTGGTGCCTTAAACCAGCGCCTTAGACCGCTCGGCCACGCTACCCCATGAAATTAGTTCACAAATACATTAAATATAAATTGGATCGTGCAGTCTTCAGTTCAAATCGTGAGTAAACCGCTACATAGTTTGTAGATTTTTTATTTATTTATTTTTTTATTATCTTTATTGAAAATAAAGGTAACGGTTCGGATCGGCGACACCACCAGACTAGGTTGACCCGCGCTACACCGACCAGTTCGATCCTTACGCTTCACTTCATGTTTATATTTTTCGATAGTTCATTCCTATAACCTCACATGTAAACAATCACTTCTACAGTTTCAACTTGGATTGTGTTGTTTAGTTTGTTATATTGATATTTAGACTTCTTAAATGTAAATAAGTGAAACAGAAGTTCACAAAATGAGTTTCATAAAGGATTAAGTGTTTTATGAATTCATGTTTTCTTATTTCATCTAATCTTATGTGTAAAAGTGTTATAAAACTTAAGAAGATTAATTTGTACATGGATTTGGTGTTTTTACATATTTATATTTGTACTATCAATTAAGGTGATAAAATTTACAACTTGTAAAAGTGTTATGAAACTTAACAAGATTTATTTGTACATGGATATGGTGTTTTATATATTTGTATTTGTTGTTTCAATTTCAGTGATAAAATTTCAGTATACATATTTTGTGAATGGATTCTTTGTCATCCATATTACTTTTTGTGCTAAAGTGAGACAGATTGTATAATTAATTCAATAAAACATATCAGTTTATAAATAAATGTGAGAAAGTATATCACAGGTTTTTTATGTTTTCTTATTTCCACTTCCCTTGAGAAAATATAGCAGAAATTAACATCAGCACTTTCAACTAGGATTCTGTCTTATATTATATAATGCCTTATAACATGGAGAATTGACAATGTGAAAATAATCACAGATTAAGAGGTAAATGATACATTACTATATAATTGTAGAACTATTGGTATAATGGTATAGATTAATGTGTTTTTAAAAAAAATTAGAAGCCTGATGAAACATTATCTCCGAAACATGTAGCTACAAATGTTAAATAAATAGGAGTTATGCCGAATAAATACTTAAGGATTCTGTTTTTTTTATATTTATAATTTGTTATTTTCACTTCTCTGACAGAAAGTTCATCAGGAATTAACTTTACTGGTGGTTCAGTAGTATATTAATTTTTGATTAAATTAATATTAATTCAAAATTGATTTAGTGTCTTATATTTCGATATTTCCTTATTTCTCATTTTAATATTCGAAGGTAAACAGAAGTTAATATTACTTTGAACAGAGATTTAGAGTTTTTCAGTAAATGTAGGAGAATAACCTTTCCCCTCTAAAAGCAGCGACTAGAACATCGAAATAAATCGGAACAAGGTTAGAATCGATAAAAGGTATTCTGGGCGCGTGTAGGGGTTGGTGTCGCCTATCATTTATATTTTTGTAATTTGTTTTTTTATTATTATTTTTTTTATTTTATTTTTTTTATTTTTAGTCTTTAAGTAATATGTGTTTTGTCCGTTTGTGTTTGTATCTTTTTAGAGTTATCTTGTTGTAATTACCTATTTCTTGGATATATGGGTTTTCAGAAACGGCAATTGATATGAAAAATGAGTTTGTTTGGGACTGAATGTGTTGTTTAGTTTGTAGATTACAAAGCATTTAAAATATCGAACAAATTATTTTTATAGTGAAAAAATAAAAAGAACTTAATTTATTTTTTTGTAATTATTATCAATAACAGAAGTAAGCAAATTAATAATATTGATAAGTTATAGTTGACTGTTAAGTATTTAGATAAGTATATTGTTGGGGTATGCAGTCATAATAGATACACAGCAATTAAAAAATGAGTTTTTTAATTTGTAATGCCAACGATTCAACTTGCATTGCAAGCCTTCATCAGTGCTAGAAGAAGAAAACAAACAAAAGGTATGACTAAATTGTAGAGAGTACAAAAAACAAAAATATGAAGAGAATAAATATATAAGAGTAAAGACAATAACATAAAGGCAATATCTAAAGGTAAAGAAGACAATGCATAAAGACTATTGAAATAAGATTATAATTAAAATAAAATAAAATGAGTGATAGCTAAATAAAAAATTAATGAGTAAATTCAACAATATAATTGTTAAACATAAAAACTGAGTAGATACCAAGTTAATGTAATAGTAAGTACCAGTTAATGAGTTAATATCTAAAGGCCATGGAGAATAATGCATACAGGCTACTGTATTAATTTAAATTGGAAGGAAATGAAATATTGGGGCATAAGTAATAAAATAATTATAAATGTACATATTGGAAAGAGAAAAGAAATAAATGAGGGGCAATCATATTTTTCATGCTTACCAATCATATTGTTGAGTTTACTCATTAATTTTTTAATTAACTATCACTCATTTTATTTTATTTAAATTTTAATCTTATTTCAATTGTCTTTCTTGAACTGTGGGGGACAGCAAAACAATCGAATATCAAACGCATTCAGTTCTTTCAATTCGAAGTCCTTCGAACTATCGTAAATGCTCCGTATTATGTCTCCAACAAAACCCTTCATAATGATCTGAATATTCCTTTTGTCCTTGACCTTATACCCATTAAATTCTCCAAATTCCATCAAAATCTTTCCAACAATCCCAACCCTCTGGCTTATTCATTATCCAATTCAACACATCCTTATAACCCACCTCGCAGATTAAAAAGGCAATGGCCCCGAGACCTATTGTAAATATTTAATATTGGAGTTCTGGCAATGGCCAGCTTCTCCACTCAAGTCCTGTGTGACTGTACCATAGCGCTCTCCCTCCATAGCGCTTTATTATTATGGATTTTACTAGTGACGCAGCTGATAGAACAGCGTTGGGAACTCTCTGTTCCCGGCTTCCTCTCCTTAAGGGGGGCGAGCTTGGATCGGGGTGTTCCCTGGAATGTTTGTAAATTTGTAATTAGAGTAAGAATGTAGTTGTTTCTTTTCTTCTTAATTTTTATTTATTTATTTTTTTTTATTAGTTACAAAAATCATCACCTATTTTATATTATCATTTATTTTATTATATTTTTATATCTTGTATATTTTATTTTATTTCTTGTATATATATATATATATATATATATATATATATATATATATATATATATATATATATATATATATATATATATATTTTTTTTTTTTTTTTTATTTCTTGTATTTTTAAAGGCTGTTTATTTTAATTTTCTTGTCATTGTACATATTGTGTGAATGAGTCTCTGTCATCAATATTACTCATTGCCCTTGAGTAAGGCAGCTTGTAATTATTCTAATAAAAAAGTTAAACAAAAAAAACAAAAATTTCAATTGTCTTTATGTATTGTCTTCATGGCCTTTAGATATTGACTTTATATTATTGTCTTATATATTTATTCTTTTCATACCTTTCTTTGTTTTTTATACTCTCTACAATTTAGTCATACCATTTTGTTTGTTTTCTTCTTCTAGCCCTGATGAAGGCTTGCAATGCAAGTTAAAACTTTGGCATTACAAATTAAAAAGCTTATTTATTAATTGCTGTGTTTCTTTATGACTGCGTACCCCAACAATCTTCTTCTCCAAATTAATAATACATAATAAAATTTTATACAATGTAGCATTACATTAGGATTTAAATTTGATTTATGCTATACACCGTTAGCGGCGCTGTAGATCCTTGGTCGCAAATGCCTTATCGCTAGTTGTATCAGGTTCCCACCTACTATCCATATGGTACCATTCCATCATACACCGTATACCTCTTTTGAAGCAAAAATCACGTAGTTTTGGATAGAGAAAATGAAGTGTTGATAAAATTATAGATTGAAAAAAAAAGATGCAAATAACGCATGATATATTACAATTGCGAATTTAAAATCCAACATGGTCAAAGTAACGAAAAGATCTTAGAGCCTTACACGTTTTAAGGGTGTAAAAAACGTTGCACAAGAAAAATAGGCAGGCCTTAAGGAATATATACCTTTCTCTCATTTTTGAAATGCATTTTATAAAAAAAAATATATAGAAAATTTAAAACATTCTACTAATATGATTTAAATATTTTAATATACTGTAAATATATTATAATCACTTAACTACAATATGAAAAAAAAAAAACCTGTTCCACTTACAACCTATGAAGAGTCTTGGGCTCAGTAATTAAGTAATGCTGTACAGTTTCTGAGTCAACGGTTGTGAAAGTAGGTGATTTGGCCAGAATTCACGCTCAACCGCCAGGCTTTCTCCGAATTAAGGGCGCCCACTTTTTAAGAGGCTGAGTGTGCCCAAGGAGAGTCTGCCGACCTCGAATTCGATCCACGGCTGAAATGACAGAATATAAAAATTTTTGCATTCAGTCGGGCTCGAACTCGGGCCCGGGAGCATAGCAGTCATGCAGTATACTCCTTAAATAAATTTAATTCTTTCTACGTTTAGGTAAAATATGTTTTCCTTCTTCAAGTAAATAAAAATAAAACAAAATTAAAAAAAAAAAAAAATCTAAATGTCCCATTTGTTGCAGATTTAGACCAAACAAGATCTTCCATGACAAGCTACACACTCTCTCGAATCCACTAGTCTCCCAACTGCTCCCTCCGTAACCTTCCAAGGCGTCTGAAAAGTAAATGGAAGATTTTCTAATGAAGAACATTTATTGAACTACCGTAAAACGGAGTGACTTAGCACCATTTTGTTGAACTTCATTCTTTAACTACCTATCAATAATTATTATATTGCATGTATTTAAATATTCGCTTTAAATAATTAGCTTAAAAATGTAGTTGATTCATCGCGTAATCTTGGAATTGCAAAATTTACAAAACTTATAATTAATTTTATGCAAAGTCAACCGGAAACCAATGACTTTGCACCACCATATTTTTTCAATTAAGAAAGCAATAGAAACGTATTCTGGAATCAAAGTCAAAGATTGATAGTAGTTATAAGGTGCAATTCATTTCTTGATAGTGTTTGGAGATTGGACTAGTGATTTTTTTCTCTGTTTGTAAGGATTTTGTTAAAGGAAACGATTGTGAAATACAATGTTTTCATTGAAATGAAAAAGAAAATTGCAAGATATTTAAAGGATTATTGAGAAGCGATAGAAAATACAAGAACATATCAACAAAATATTATATAGAAACAATATAACGACTTAAAACATGCCTAAATAACGTAAACAACTATAATTTTGGCAAACAAGGAACAAAACGATACCAATAAAATAAATTACACACAGATTCTTAAAGAAATACTTTTGGAAAAATAAAATCAGCAATACTTAGAGAAAAGTGTTAAGATATAAAAATGAACGCTATGGCTTGAAAAAATTAACAGCTATAACTAGGCAAAATTCTAACAGCATTCCTCAATATACTTATACATAGTTGGCAAAAACCTTATTAACAAGAAGCAAAACGTTATCCCAAATAATTTAGACAGCACTACCATCTTACCCAGCTCTGATACCAGACCATCATCTTTTCTTATTGGCATACTTTAAGTGAATATAGTCTCAACTACTCAACTTTTTTGATTTTTTCGAATAAAGTTTAGTCTTTCTGTTTCTATTTTTGCGTACATATCAAGTATAAATTGGTTAAGAAGATTACGAAATTAAAGTAAATAAGGTTCTTCACCTCCTCGCTCCACTAACATTTAGGCGTAAAAATCAGCTGCAGACAGTTTTTTTAAGTGGTGTATTGGTGATTGGGTCATGCTGAGGGATGTTAATACTGTACCCATCTTCTCCATGGTAGAACATGAGACGATACTGAAGAGAATCATACACTTGATAGAACTCACTGTTTCTCATCAGTTTTTTGTCTCTACATCGAACTGGCCTTATATGTCATAACCAGAGAACATGAGTCTTTTAACCTCCTCTTTAACATAAGTCTTTTAATAGCTTCTCGTCACGAAACAACTCAAACTTGTAAGGGTCCACCCCTACAGCCACCATGAGTTCACATAAAGTACCAATATTATAAGGTTTGAAGATCGATCGTATTTTTGCTTGTTTACAACTATAAGGAACCTAATTTGTGATCGAAGTGTGCGGCTTAAACATCTAACCTATTATTAAACTTAGCTTATCTCCAAATACCATATGACAATTAATCTTTTATTATTCACCCAATAAAAATTGTAATCGCATTTTTCGCGAATTAGCCGCGATCCAGTCAGATTTTTTTTAATTCCTTTCTTTGCGAGCACCTACGGCCCTAAAGGAAGCTACATATCGAATTTCATTCCAACCGTTCGGTTGTTTCTGAGATTTCGTGTTAAATGAGTGAGTGGTATTTGACAAATATATAGTAGATGAGAGGTAACTAGTATCAGCGTGAAAATTTCTTAGACCCAATCATTTTTGTCATAAGTGAGTAAGAAATATAAAATATCCCTCATTTAGACAACGCCAAAACACTTTTTCTTCAATTGAAACGTTTTAGTAAGAATGATGCAAAGTTAACTAACTACTCTGGTGCGAAGTCAGGCCTTATTACGGTACCTATTAATAATTCTTTACAAGTTATTGTTGTAGTTTTACCGCACGATTACTTATTATATATATTGTATACTGTTGTCAATATCTATAAAGGATAAATACAAAAAAAAAAATCTATAACTCCATAAAATGAATTTAAGGAAACAGAACAAGAGTTCTGAAACTTTAAGGCATTACAAGAACCTACTGAATCATTTGAAAAAATACATCTGGAGGGGAATACAGCAGTATATACTGGTAATGTGGAGTAAGGGCGGGTGGCGGTAGAGCCAGTAGGGAAAAAAAATTTATGCTCCCAACTTATTGGCTCAGCAAAGGCCTTACAACTTCCCAGATCTAGAATATAAATCGCCACCAAATTGGAAAAACAATCTTCAGGAAGCGGAGAAAAGAAACAGAAAAATGCAGTTTACGTGCGCAGTTCGACTCTCGCTCACAGCTTGTCACTTCTAGCAGCCATATTACTAAAGCCTTACGTTCTCCCACCGGAGGGGAGGAAAAAAAAAACTTGCTATTTGTTTGATTAGGTTCAGGCGATTTATAGGTTGCGATTTGGCTCAAGATCGAGGAAAAGTTTTAACCTAATTCAATAAGTTTGCATTTCCTCCTGATGAACATTGTCGCACTAATGGAAACAGAGGGCGAAAGTACAGGGGACTTTGTATTGTTATCAGCGAATCCAGGGAACTACTTTCTTAAACAGCAACATAAAATAAAGAAAAAAAAAGAAGGGAATGAAAGTAAAAAACAAAGACAAAAATTGATAGGAAGAGGCGAAGGAGAGTTTTTGCCCCAGTTAACAGGTCTCATTTGTCCCGTTTCGAAATAGATTGATTTAGTTTATCCGTTTCTTTGATCCGGCAAAGAGGGGGCGCGGGAAGGGGGGGAGCAAGGGAGAGGGGAATGAGAAGAAGAAGGAATTAAATTAAATTAGTAAAACTTCCCTCCGAGGACAATATTTTACTTTTAATTCCCGATAAGGCTTTTAAGGAAATTGTTCGTTTCCTCAAATCCAAGGCTTCAATTACAAAAAATAGCAGCTTCGGCGATAAGAAAAAGAGAAGAAGAAGAAAAAAAAAAAAAAAAAGAAAAGGGGCAATCGCTTTTTATGTTTTCCTTAAAACAGAAGCGGCTCTACAAAACAGATATTTCACAGTCAGAATATTTCGCATTGCCTCTTGGAGATGAAACCCATGCAGGGACTTTATGGTATTTCTAAACCAAACGAACTGAACTTACAAGGATGTAACTCGCAGATTTGAATGCTGATTTTCGTGTGAGTAGTAAGGACTACTCAATATAATGGTGCCCGTCCAAGAGCATTTAGAGCCGAAAAAAAAATTAAAAACATATTTTATTTTTTTCCTCAGCTTTCAGTCAATATACAGAAATGATTCTTTCACGAAAAATTGTAGTTTTGTATGCTGTTAGAAAAAAAAAAAAAAAAAACCTTTTTTATGCTCAAAAAACAACCCGGCTTCTGGGTGCTCAAAAACTAAAAAAAAAATGACAACATTCCAATGAAATCCGCTAAAATTCAATGGTAAAGTTTTTTTTACGGAAAAAAAAAAAATGGCATCAAATCTCGATTCAAAGCACCAAAACCCCTTATTTGTGAAATATTATCAAAATCATAAAAATTTTATTTTTTACCCTTTTTGAGGACGTTAATATTTTAAAGTTGAGATTTTATTAACGAATTATAATGGCCATAACATTTGCTGTGTTCAACCGATCAAAATAGTAATGATATCACTAGAATCAGCGTGCATTCTGATTTTTATCTTTGTATACAACATTGGGTTACTTCAGATTTTAGTGGACAAAACTGATTCGGAAAAAAAAAGAAATTCCGAAGTCAACAATAACTTTCTCAATTCTCAATCCTGCGACCTCCACATTTGGGCTAAACTATGCAGTTTCTAAAAGCTTCAAAAAGCTCTTAAAATTTTATTCAATCGGTGACGAAATGTGTGAGATAGCGCAAATTATTTACGAAGATGTTTGTATTGTTCACTGTGAGTTGTTACTAAGGAGATGAAATGGTTAGGGGTGCAGTCAGGATGAATAAACACGTCAAGTTTTTAAATGAAAAACTTATATTTTGGCGTGCCAACAATTTAAAATTTGTATTATTCAATTTAAATTATTTAATTATTTTATTACAACTGTATCTTTGACTAGACTTTGCTTATATTTTCTATTCAATTATAGCTATATTAGAATAGAAAATATAAGCATTATAGTGAATTAAAATTAACTACAGATATTTTTTCTTGTTTCTTTTTCATTTTTAAATTATTTTTATTATTTATTTATTGCAAGGCAGGTCGAAACGTTGGTACGCCAAAATATAAGTTTTTCATTTAAAAACTTGCCTTGTTTATTCTTCCTGACTGCAACCTTGACCCTTTCATCTCCTTAGCAAATTATTTACGTTTTTAGGTCTCTGAAATCTTAGTGTTAATTATGTTTAATTTTTGATTTTGACCAAATTTGGTTTCTACATGTTTAGTGAGATGAGGAATCTAAAATATTATGCCACTTGTTAGTTTTAAAATTTTTCTCACCTGGAAAATGTCTTCCAAAATTTCAGGAGTAGAAAACTAAATATTTTCAGTTATTGTTTTTTCCTGGGAGATATTGAATTTATTTTTTTAAACAATTTTATTTAAATTTCTACTTTTTTTTAAAGCATTGTAGAGACAAATTTAATGTTTTAATTTTTAAAGTATATTCTTCGATGATCACCTAACATGAATTTTTTTAATAAGATTAGAAGAATTTACTCTAAAATAATAAATTCAAATATAGAATATGTTGTTTTAATATGGTACATCATTAGGCGTTAATAAAAATTGCATTAATAATTAATTATTAAGGAATATAGAAAAAAAAATTAGTGGCAGCGGTGGGATTCGAACCCACGCCCCCGAAGAGACTGGTGCCTTAAACCAGCGCCTTAGACCGCTCGGCCACGCTACCGTATGATAATTGGTTCAACATATACACAATTTGGGTAGGGTCCTGGCGTGATTGAATACGATCAGGTTATATAGACCTAAAACTACATCTGCTAACATTAAATTACTGATAATTGAACAGTAACATTATAAATAATCAAAATAATGAAGCTGTGTTAAATTTGAAATTTAGTTCTAGGAACATATGGTAAACCAGACAGTCGTTGACGCAAAAAAAAAAAAAAAAAAAAAAAAAAAAAAGGTAGCGCTAGACAAAAGGCGCTCCACCAGATCAGCCTGACCCGCGCTGCACCGACCAGTTCGATCCTTACGCTTCAATTCGAGTTAACATTTATCGATAGCACTTTCCTATCGAGATGTAACATTCACTTCTGCAGTTTCAACGTGGATTGTGTTGTTTAGTGTGTTATATTATTATTTAGTCTTCTTAAATCAATAGGTATTAAATAAAATACAAGTACATTAAAAACATTGTTTTGATAAAAAATAATGTTCCTTAAACTTTCGCTATAACTAAGTAGGTGGGCATAAGGTATAAACATTAAATAAAAAAATATAGGCTGTACGTTTAAAAATAAACGATTAACGAGTAGCATCAATTGAATTGAACTAGGTTTCTAATAAAACAATCTTAATGGAAGTGGCAATTAATTCATCAATCCTACTAATTGAATTAGTTGGTTCCTCTTGGGCTGGTTTTTTTTTTTTTTTTTTTATAAAGATGACTAAGCACTCATTTTGTTTTATATTAAATAGTTGGACTATTGCATCGACACATTATATCTATTTCTACAATATGAACACTAGCAGTTCACAGGTAAGGTGCGGTTGAAGGTGGTTTTACAATCGGGAATGAAAACGGAGATGACACGAAGCGGTGGTAATAACCTATAGTGGGAGCGGAGTGGCTGATGGAAAAGTGATTAGATTGGTTGGGAAAATCAATTCGCCATAGCAGAAACCTATGAGACTAGCCACCGCAGCCACTGTGCCAATAATTGTAACAATAATGAGGCGGCTATGTCCCGTGTCACCGGCCGATAATTCCCTCATCAGCGCATCATCACCTGGTGTGGAACATTCGTCCGGTCATCTTCCGAAATGTCCATCTGTCCAGAACGTATCAGACATAATCCTGCATTTTCTGCAATGATACCACTATCATCTCCACTTTATGCTGTTGTTATACAATCCGAGAATTTTTTAAATATATTTATTACCTTTTTCGTGTAAAAAAAATAAAGGAATAAAAAAAAAAGTTTAGATCCCGTAATTTTTTTTAATTAATTTATTACAATTTACAACTGCAGAAATACATTCATCAAGTGAATGTGTTAATAACGATTACAATACCATGTCAATACCTGAAAAGAACTATTATTCAGTAGCACTTCAATAAAAATTCTACACTAAAAGGTCTCTAGACAATCTTCTTTTCAGACGCCTCGGACTAACAAGGGGAGGACACACTTTTGGAGGGTCATGGTCCAAAAATATTAGACACGCATTTTGCCGTTCCGACCAATGGGCCCTAGAAGCCGAGAAAAAAAAATAAAGCAGCATTAAAATAATTTATATTATATCTAGAGATTAAAAAATGATATCGACATGATTCTTGCACTAAGGTGTTTAGTTTTTAATTGCGAATTTAAGGAAAAATACAGCCGCTCCATAGATTTTGGTTTAGGTGAGTTAAATTCTAAAAAAATGATTAGTTTTTCAAGTATACTACCTCTATAGATTTGTTACACAAAAATTGACGTCATATTCTAATTCAGCACCCTAAAAAAATTAAAAAACGCATACCAATTATCGGTTTAAATATTTCATTTTCCTTGAAGAAGGTGAAAAAAATGATATTTTTTGATTTTGTTGAACAAGCGTTTTTCAATGTTTTTTAGGGTGCTGAATAAGAATTTGACGTCAATTTTCGTGTAAAAAAATCTATAGAGGTAGTTTATTTGAAAATCTAATCATTTTTTTAGAATTTAATTAACCTAAATCAAAATCTATGAAATATTTTTCCTTATATTCGCAATCAAACCTAAACATCTTAGTGCAAGAATCATGGCGATATAATTTTTTTAAACTCGAGACATAAAATAAATTGTTTTAATGCTTTTTTTTTTTTTCTTTTCGGCTTCTAGGGGCCCATTGGTCGGAACGGCAAAATACGTGTCTAATATTTTTTTGACCAGGAACATCCAAAAAAATTGCCAATAAAAGACTGAGTGTGTAAATTGCCGTGAGAGAATGAGTGTGTCCTCCCCTTGTAAGTACTAATTATGGCTTTCTTATATATATTTTTGTATAAAGTTTATATATTTTCTGCCTTAGTTAAGAGTTCATAATGACGTTAAGCCCAAGTTGATTGTGAAATTTGGAAATCCGTACATATATACTGTAACATGGATTGTTTGTAAAAAAAAATAGAAAAAAAAAAAGATTAATCAAATCCTGTAGCTACTTGAAAAGAACACTTATAAAGCTTTAAACGAAGCTTTTCAAACATTGCCGATGAAACCCGAATTACCAACTAGCCGGCCAAAGTCATAGCCAGCCTATATCTAGTTCCTAAGAAAAAATAATAACATCAATTCTCTATACCTATTCCTTTCTTAAGAATAGTTAAATTTTGAATTACTAATAAACAATGTTAATAGAACTAGCAAATAATTCATATCTTTGGCACTTCAAAAGGTTTTGTAAGGGGTCTAAAATTTTATCCATACTAACATAAAAATTTTAAATAAATTCAAAATAAATAAATTTAAGGAAATTATTTTAGTAAATTAAAATTGTTTAAATGATGAAAAATGGTTGCATATAACTGAGTTAACTGTTGTTTGTAATTAATCTCATAATGTTCTGTATGTATATTTATTTTATTTTATTTTGTTTTTTATATATAATTGCAATTTAGAATAATGTAAATTGTATTGGATAATATCTGAAAAGTGTAATTTGTAAAGTTAGTTAAAAATTAATTGTTCAATAAATTTGGTTGGTAACGCAAGGAGTGGGGGGGGGGGCAGTTTTTTTGGAGGGAACAGAATATGTAGGGCCACATGGTGTCCAGCAGTCATAGTGAAATGTTTATGGTGATAAAATGAATGTATTTTTTATGTTGATTGATAGATCAAGCGAAATGTACTTAAATTTATTTTGTAAGAAGCATTGGTGAATTATTTAACAAGGAAATTTAATAATTTTTATTTTTATTGTAATTAAGAGGAATGAAGGTATGTTTGTTCATTTTGTATAAAGAATCCTTGGACAGGGAGTTAATTGAATTAGAATTATAGAAAAAAATAGCTTGTTTGTTTATTGGCTTTTTGTGTGTAAGCTTTATATTAACTAATATTGGATTAAAGTTGTATTTGTTTAATATATTTTTATGAAAAACCATTTTTCATTAATTATATAACGGCGCCCGGACTAAATAAAATAAAATTAATTGTATGTTCATTTTTTTTTTTTTTTTTTTTTTTTTTTTTTGGCACGCGAAAAGGCCCTGAGGACCACGCGAATATCATTGAGCTTAGTGCTTCTTTCCCTCTTTCTTTCTCTTCCTCTCATTCCATACTTCCCTCATGCGGTCACCGTGGTTCCTCCTCCTGTCCTCCGACCACGCTCCTCCTCCTCTTGGCTTCCTACTATCCACAAGGACCTTCACCCCTTTCAATGATTTTCTGTATTTGTCTCTGTCTAGACAGTCCTGGTCCGCTAATCCCAGTTGCTTCATGTCGTTTTTGATCTGATTGGAAGTATCCAGTAGGAGTTTTGTATGACTTTATTTTCTGGAAAATTTGTTGATTTAGTCTTTCGGACTTCATTCTCATCATGTGTCCGTAAAATCTTAATCTTCTTATTCTGATATCAGTCTGTATGTCTGTTGTTTCTTTGAAATGTCTTCATTTGAACGCAGTCTGTATCCTTCTGACGTTCTTCTGGGTCCATATATTTTCCGGAGGATTTTTCTCTCTATTTTCAAGAGTTTCTCTAAGCTGGGGAGGCATGAGGTTTCAGTGGCATACAGGATTACCGGTTTGATAACCATGTTGTAGTGTCTTATCTTGGCTCCTCTAGATAAATTCCTTTTGTTGTAGAACTTGCTGGTCGTGTAGAAAAGCCTTTCTCTCATCTTTTCTAGTCCTCTATTGCATACCGTTTCTCCTAGGTATTTAAAGTTGGGTGTTACTTGGACTGTTCCGTACTTTGTTTTTAATTTCCTTTTGTCATTTTTTGGATCCATGATCATTATTTTTGTCTTTTCAAATGATATCTGTAGTCCTGTCTTCCCACCTAATTCTGACAGTGTGTCAATTTGAGCGATTGCTTTTCTCTTCGGTTTCGGCCAAAAGGGCCAGGTCGTCCGCGTATGCTAGGCATCTGATTTTAACGTGTTTTTTTTTGGTTCCCAGCACTGCGCCTGAGTTATTGACCTTCCACAATTCTTTCATGATTTTGTCTAGCACTATATTAAACAGTACCGGAGACAGTCCGTCCCCCTGTCTAAGTCCTGTTTTAATCTGAAAAGGCTTACTGACATTATTCTGTAGTTTGACCTTCCTGTTATTACTTCATCTGTTCCTGTTAGCGTTAGCTCTATTAAGTTCCTAGTTTTCTGGTCCACGCCGTATTCCTTTAGTATTTCGATCAAAGTTTCCCTATCCACCGAGTCATACGCTTTCCTAAAGTCCACAAATGAGATGAAGAGGTTTTTGTTTCGGGTTCTGTAGTGTTTAATGATTAGCTTAAGGCTCAGGATTTGTTCCATGCATGATCTGTGTTTTCTGAATCCTCCCTGGTATTCCCCGATTTTGGAGTCCACCTGAGAATAAAGTCTGTTTAGTAAGGCTTTGGAGAAAATTTTGTATGTCACTGGGAGTAGTGAGATTCCTCTATAGTTGTTCACATCGGTTTTATCTCCTTTCTTTTTCAGAGGGTGTATTAGAGCCGTTTTCCATTCTTGAGGGATCTTTTCCTCATTCCAGATGTCTATTATCAATTCCATGACTGCCCTTCTGAAGTCGTCTCCTGTTAGCTTCCACATCTCGGCTAGTACTCCATCTTCTCCTGCGGCTTTATTATTTTTCAGTGATGCAATTATGTCGTCCAGTTCCTCGTCATCTGGTGGGTATGACTCGGTTTCTGGAGGGGTGTTATCTTCTGTTGCTATTTTCTCTACAGGTTTTTCGCAGTTTAGTAACTGTTCAAAATATTCTGCAAAAATCCCACAATTTTCCTCGTTGGTCTGTGCTCGTGTTCCATCTTTTCTCTTCAGTGTCAATCCGGTGGGGGTGTATCCTTTAAGTTTCTGTTTGCAGCTTCTGTAAAAGAGGCCATAGTCGTTCTTTTTAAAATTTGTTTCTATTTCCGTTAGTTGGTTGTTCAGGAAGTCTCTTCTGCATTTTCTCAGAGTCTTGTGTGCGATCTTCTTTTTCAGGCTATACTCATTGAGGTTTTCCACAGTTTTTCTTTGACTCCATTTCTTCCAAGCCTCGAGTCTGTCTTTGATTTTTTCCTCGCACTCTGAGTTCCACCATTCCTTTTTCTTTCGTTTATTGGCTGGTGCCAGTTTTTCTGCTAGACTTATGTTCATTATTATTATTAATTGTAAGAAAAACCTTACAGATTACGTATGCCTTATTGCCGGAAGGTTTCTTTAATTTTTTCTATTTGGAAGAAAAAAGTAAGGATTTTAATTTTTATTAATCTATATTATTACATAAAAGGACAAGCTATTTTTCGTTTGCGATCACTAACCACGAAACCTACTGAACCAATTTGTACCAAATTTTAACTATTTTATTTTTATTTTTAATTATTGTTTCGGGCAGATTTAGCAATAATAAAATCTACTAATTTTCTATTAATTTATTATTAACAAAGAAACAAATGTGTATAACCGTGAAGTTTGGAAATTGACCGATAGAGCGGTATTCTACATGAGAAGTTACAAAGATACAGTGTTATATGGAGCTTGAAATTGGAAATAAAATTTACATATATTCAGTTAAATGATTAAAAAAGATTTGAGTACGTGGTGTGACATTTGGAATCCAGTCAAGTTTGAAAATACGAGGTTTGCCGCACTGTCATATCATAGTTTTATGGTTAGCAATTAAAAACCAACCAGATGAAATCAATACATTTTTTTCTGCCCATAAAAATTTCAAACGGATCAAAATGTCGACCGTTTGCTTTTTGATATTGTAAAAATATTATGAATGTGCCTTTTGTTATAAGCACTGATAACACATTCTATTATCCGCTGGAGTTTTTTAACCCTCTAGTGCATAGTGTAGCATATCTGCAACATTATATTTATACGTCTGCCAGTGAACTCTCTTTGCGTTTTCTGTAACTAAATCTTCTTGTAGAGATGCTACATGATCCCTCTTAGACTGTGAGAGGACTTTGCTTGCCCTAACTGGACCAGGCATCTCTCTAATTGTCACTTACGTCTTCAAATCCTCAGTTGTGGAGACACCTCCTTCCTACCAGTAAAGTGTTCTTATTTTTTTTATAACATCCATTGTATTTTTTTAACAAATAAAATTTCTGTGGCTTTTCCCAAGATATGTAGTTGTAAAATATCAATGAGGATAAAATTCTTGTTTTTTTACTATCGAGATAAATCAGTTTTTAGTTATGTGCAATATAATGTATATTATTAATTAAAATGGTTTATAGGTGAAAAATATTCTTTTCAGTATTTTTCTGTTAATAACCTGACCAAAACATATTAAAAAAAAAGAAATTATTAGAATGAAAAAGAAAAAAAATCATGCACTAAAGGGTTAATAGTTTTAAAGAACATCTGGATAACCAATTTATAAATAAAACTAAAAATTGAATGTCCAGTTGTGCTTTTACGTAATCTTCAAACACCTAATTAGTGCAATTTTAACCCGGTTAAAAAGTACCCCTATACGTTAAAATATCTTTGAAAAAATAATTCTGAATGGCATACTTCAGTAAAAGATTTTTAACGGCAAACAAATACAACTTAAATTATAAGTTAAAATTATCTGAATTTACTTATGAGAGCGGGCGAAGCCCCGCGACAGAGGATGCTTGTGTAAACATATTTTTACAACAAAATATAAATTTATTGATAACGGTTTAATTTAAAATGCGTGAACTATAGTCATAGATGTTCCACTTATATAGATATGTTTTTATTATTGATATAGACAGCGGAGGCGACAGTCCAGAAGCCGGTTAGGGTGTAGTTATTGGTTGTATAAAAAAATCTACTGTAGAGACAAAAGGTCAGTTATAAGGCGCCAGACATCCCGAACCCTTCCAGCCCTTCCAGCCACTCCAGCCCATGGAAAGCCATTACATTTGAATAATATTCCAGTCAATACTTTATATAGCCTAATAATACTCGCTTATATAGAACACAAAGATTTTATTCCTCCACTGTCCCTATAATCTGTCATTAATTTTATTCCAGGCTTCGGCTAATAATGCGACTAGGAAACATTCCGACTTGGGTTTCTACTAATGGATCTAGTTTTACATAATTGGCAACAGACAGGAGCATCTGTATTAATAAGGGACCCCCGCCATGACTTACCTTTCGTCTCGTTATGCCATGTTTACATACTGACTCGTCCTACGGGGGAAATAATTTGAATTTGAGATATTTACAAGTCAAACCTAGATTTACACAGATAATTCCAAGATCGGCCGATTGAGTGCAGATCCGGACTAAGGATGCATAATGTCAGTTCGGGGAGAGTTTCTACCTGCGCAGGTCATAACTCCGCTAACATATGCGCCGCAGGAATATGGAGGCGGTACTTCTACTAAAGTTAAGCACATCTGGAATAAGCCTCATGATCTCCGCTAGTTGAGTGGATTATGCTCATCTATGGATACAAATTGTATTGAAATGTTTTTCGAGCACTGATATTATATCAGTTGCTAAGCATCATAACCCGGTTTTTTTTTCTTTATTTGTCAAAAAATAATTTACATATACAGTCAACTCTCGATGTGTTGCTTCGATAAGCTGAATTCTTAAATAAGTTGTAGTAAATAATAACATTGTATTTGTATCTCATTTTCTCATATGTTTTTGTATAACCTTCTCAGTTTATGGTTAAGTGTTATTAGTTTTTTACGAGTCATGCTATGTAGTTTTTATATGTGTGAAATTGTGTTCAATAATACCTTTCAAGAGCTATTTCTTTCTTTCTCATAAGTCGAACAAAATCTGCGGTCGGAAGTACATTAAACTTAAATTTCACCTCAATGAGACGATTTCAGACAAAGAACGTGAAAAATTGTGTCAAAAATAAGTAGAACTGAAAATAGGGTTCAAAAGAGAGAACTTCTAGGACCACCTCTATGAAACGAACTATTAGAAGTCATCGCCTCTATAACTCGAACTCAAATTAAAAGAATTTCATGTTTAATTTGTTTCCTGTTTTCTGCCATTGTCTTTTCAGTTCATTTAAACCAGTTCACTTATTATTAGTTATTCACTCGATTATTCACTCGACCACTGTATGGTTTTACAGTGGCTATTGAAAATGCTTCACTAACGAGTGGTTTTTGCAGTGAGAAAGGAGAAAAAAGTATTTTTTATAAAGGTTTAATTAGTCGGTATAAAATTCTTTTTAAAAAATTCTAACTTAAAAGTTTTGATTCAAAACTACTCATATTTGTCCGAGTTGTCCGAACATTAATGCCGTCCTTCGGAAGGGACGTTAAATGGGGGTCCCGAGCCTGTGCGATTTCAGGTACTCGTTAAAGATCCCTATCCTAATTATACCTGGATAGGCAAAATTTAGGACTCCCACTGTAGCATCGTCCGATTAGCCATAGCAGTATAAAGTGACTTAAACGAAATAAATTACAATTAGAATAAAATAAACTGTAAAAATTAATATTTGTTTGTATAGATGTCTTCATTTATTAATCCTCTTCGATACAAAAATATTTGTTCATCTCTTTAAAATGCCATTGCTCGGATTTAATACAGTTTATTGTTAAATGTCAAAGCGTTATTTTCGATTCAGAAAATATAATGATAGCTAGGAAGAGGGAATCACTGAGGGTTGTGGAAATGGTAAGAAATGAATGTTCTAACATTCACATTATTTGGGGTGAGTTATAAAGGTCAGAAAGAAGGGTCCTCGCGTTCTAGGGTACTTGAGTGCTTGAATTGAAAGTGATAGTAGATATATCAAGGGTGTGTGTAATGATATGGTAAAGGTTGAACATTGTACAAGTAAAGTCAATCGGTACAAAGTAGAAACATTCCAGGGAATGTAAGGAACAAACACAAATGATTATACAGGGTGTTCAATATTCGACACCCCCTTTTTAACTGTGTCAAGTTTCTTTTCAGGTTATAGTCTGCTCTCCAACCTTCTCCAGTTCTTCTCCAGCGACCCTAACTTAGGAATTCCCAATGGGATGTGGTATTTTTTACGACGGATTTCGATAGAAAATCAAATTTTGAACCGATTTTATACCGGTGAATATTTTTATCTGGGGCACCGTTTCGCCGCAATTCGCGAAAAATCATTTTAAGAAAATAAGCAGTCTAAAACTTGTATTGCAAAAATAAAATAAACTTTGAACAAAAATATGAAATTAAGGCCTTCCCACGACTGTTGCGACGAGTGGTGAGAACAGGTCGACTTGGAAGGTTTCCCCCGAGAGGCTCAAATCATCGACAAGCCCGTGATGAAACTAATATAATTTATGTACTGGCTACGGTGGAAGCGTATCCTCATCGGAGCATTCGAGACAAAGACAGGGATACCCACTCAAGCATTGGAACGGTGTTGTACCATACTAAAAGAACACCGTATGAGGCGGTACCGCATTTCACGATGCTGAGAGACTGAGGCTGTCATTAAGAGGCTACCTGGCTATGCCTCGAATGCTCCGATGAGGATACGCTTCCACCGTAGCCAGTACATAAATGATATTAGTTTCATTACGGGTTTGTCGACGATTTGAGCTTCTTGGGGGAAACCTTCCAAGTCGACCTGTTCTCACTGCTCGTCTTACCAGTCGCAGGAAGGTCTTAATTTCATATTTTTGTTCAAAGTTTATTTTATTTTTGCAATACCAGTTTTAGCTATATTAGGAGCCAAAACCTCCTGTAATTGAAAAAAAAAAAATCAATAAAGAGTAATTTTTCATTCATTTATTCATTCAATAAAGTGTTAGACTTCTTATTTTCTTAAAATGATTTTTCACGATTAACGGCGAAACGGGGCCCTGGATAAACAAAATCACCAGTATAAAATCGACTCAAAATTTGATTTTATATCGAAATCCTTCGTAAAAAATGCCACATCTCATTGGAAATTCCAACGGATTTCGAACAGTGTTGTAAATGTCAATTGTATACCCTTATGTGTCTATATATGTCTACTATATATTTTTATACTTAATTAAAAAATAAATGCTATTTTAAAGAAATATAAATAATTATTAAAAAATAAATAATGTAATTTTATGTGCATTTTTTGTTTTAAACTTCAGGAAAATTAGAAAATGTGTCTTTCCAAATTAAAAAAAAAAAAATCAATGTTTACATAAATTTTGTCTTTCTTTTTAACTATTTCTTAACATTTAAAACAACCTGATACATACAGTAAAACCACACTAATGAGGTGTTGTAAAACCACACTAATTTTTTTTAGCGGCGAAACGGTGCCCTGGATAAAAAAAAATCACCAGTATAAAATCGACTCAAAATTTGATTTTCTATCGAAATCCTTCGTAAAAAATACCACATCTCATTGGGAATTCCAAAGTTATGGTCGCTGGAGAAGAACTGGAGAAGGTTGGAGAGCAGTCTATAATCTGAAAAGAAACTTTATTTGACACAGTTAAGACCCTGAGAGTTTGGTTTAAAAATTTCGAAAACTGTGGGAAAAAAAAGGGGTGGCCCTCGAATATTGAGCACATGCAGCTGCAGTCGATGTTTCACGATGATGGATAGGTTCGATTTTCTAAGTGCGTTCTTCATATTGTGTTCACATGGAACATGCGTGTCATGCAAAAACCGTAAAAAAAAAAAAAAAAAAAAAAAAAAACTTAAATTTTTACTAAATTAAATTAAATGCCATATTGCCGATTATTATTTTTCATACTTTAAAAAGATTGCACCCAACCTGAACCACAAATTTACGTTTCAATTATTTTAAATCGTTTTCTACTCATTCAGTGAAGAATAATTACTACAAGAGGTTTCAACCCGAAAATACTGGTCATTGTCCCCCACTGTGGGTCGCATTAGTGTGGTTTTACTGTATGTATCAGGTTGTTTTAAATGTTAAGAAATAGTTAAAAAGAAAGAAAAAGTTTATGTAAACATTGATTTTTTTTTTTTTTTTTTAATTTGGAAAGAAATATTTTCCAATTTTCCTGAAGTTAAAAAAAAAATTGTACATAATATTACATTATTTATTTTTTTAATAATTAATTATATTTCTTTAAAATAGCATTTATTTTTTAATTAATTATAAAAATATATAGTAGACATATATAGACACATAAGGGTATACAATTGACATTTACAACACTGTTCGAAATCCCGACCCTAAGATCTATGTATAATACAACCGAACTTTGACAGGACACGGACATGCATTACCCAAGGACTGGTCAGGTCTGGGCGGGGCAGAAGGACCTCCCCCCCCACCCCCCCTCTAGATTTAACTTGAACAGGATATCGATAAATAACTGATAAGAGCGGACAGGAGCAAATGCATTGCAATATTGATAATCGATTGGCAAAAGCTAGGAAGCCAGCAACGCATCTGAGCGGACCAACAGGGCTGTCATGTAATCAAGCTGCTGGTTCGATTCTCGCGATTGACAGATCGCCCTCAGTCACTCTGCCTGACGTCTGTTAATAATTACTGTCAGGTGAGGTTTGTATGGTGGGGCTATTCGATGCAGCCCCCTATTCGGCGAGGGTGCATTTCTAAATGCCCTGAAGTAGATCCTAGGGGAATTATCCGAAAATGCTAGTGGAGTTGGGAATAGTATGAGAGATAGTCAAGGAATAGGCGGATTCGAAACAAAATTTCAAAAGTTTTTCTCTCAAAGGTTTTATATCAGTGGTTTTCTTTAAGAAGTTGATAAGTCACTTCACCTTGAAAACTAGTTAACTATTAATCTTCGAAGAAGGATTTTATGTTTTGAGTCGAAAAACCTTGAAATAAAACAACACTTTTCGGCTAAGCAAATCGGCCATCACCAGATCTGTAGAGAAAACGCAAATAATAAAACATTTTTTTTAGAGTTTGAATTCGATTATTAAAAAAAAAATAATAATAAAAATCAAATCCGATCAACATTTTTATCTGGATTTTTTTAAAATCATTTGATGATTTTTATTAAGATCGATTTTTATTTTTGATCATAAGTGATAAAAATCAAATCCAATCAACATTTTTATCTGGATTTTTTTAAAATCATTTGATGATTTTTATTAAGATCGATTTTTATTTTTGATCATAAGTGATAAAAATCAAATTCTGATCATTATTTTTGAAAAAAAAAAATTACAACTAACAATAATAATAACTTTTGAGTAATTCCTTTCTAAATCAGAAAGTTAAATTTTTTAAATTATCTTCATGATATATTTTGAGTCTGGAGAATAATATAGTCAACTATTAGCAACAGTGAATCTTTATTTTTGAAATCCATTACAAATTTTGGCTTCCAAAAAAAAAAAAATATTATGTATACAAAAAATTAAAAATATATATATATATATATATATATATATATATATATATATATATATATATATATAAAAAAAAACTGCCTGACAACGACGTGCAGTGGCATCAATTTTCGACGAGACTAGTTTTTTTTGCGACTTTCGCTTTTATTGTAATGACAAATTGTTTGTACCTTTCGTAAAATAAATTTACGGAACAGAGAAGGAAATGGATTTGATTGAACCTTAACATAACGTTAGAATGTATTTTCTGCTCTCTTTAAATTATTATACATATTAATCAGTTTGTGTGTAAAAGGTGACTTTTATTTTCTGATCAAAATTTTTTTGATCGCAATTTAATCATTATTATTTATGCAATACCGTTTCACTCAGTGAGTGATCATAATTTTTAATCAAATAAATAAACATCAAAGATCAATTGAAATTTTTATTTATAAATCAGGAATGATTTTTAAATTAAAAATCAAATATAATAATTATTATATTATTTTTCGGAGAAAAAAAAAATTATTGATTTCAAACCCTGTTTTTTTTTTTTGTTGTTTTCAAATATAGCTTTAATAAAATAGCTCAGCTGTCTTAATCACTACTTTGTTTAATTAAAAATTCATAAACTACGAATTAACATAAACTTGATTTAGTACTGAAGGATAAAGACTAAAACGACAAGAAACTGATCATAAAGAAACATAAAGATCATAATATTCCTTATGTTCCTGATTTAGCCCAAACCAGATACCTATCCTTCCATAGTAAGCTCCATAACCACTCCAATCCACTAGTCTCCCAACTTGCTTCCTCCTCCATCCCTGATAATCCTCCGAGGCGTCTGGAAAGAAGCTGGACGAGAGACCTTTTAGAGCAGATTTTATTGAAGTGCTACTAGTGAGTAGTTCTTCACAAGTTATGTACATGCCATTGTTTTCAGTGTCAACACATTTACTTGTTGTATATTATTTTGTGCAGTTGTAAATATCAATAAATGAAAAAAAAAAATCTACTATATATAATATTCATTATGTTAATCTAAATGTTAAATTAGGTTAGTCTGAATGTTAAATTTCATAGTTTAAATAAATATTATAATGTCTTAATTTTTTTAATTTATTCTTTCAAGTTATATGTTTAAATATAAACGGCCTCAAAAAATCGTCAGATTCAGGCAGATCTAACGATTTTTTGGGGCCAAAGGACATCCTTAGCTACTCTCCTTAGTTTTCGTCCTTAAGGATACTTTATATATATATATATATAACATATATATATATATATATATATATAAACATAATTCCATTAATCTAATCCCCATTGAATTCTACTTGAGTTCTTGAAAACAATAAGTCATGGGATTATGTGTATGAAATTATTTGAAACAATTATGAATTTGATTGGTAAAATTATGAAATTGGTAGAAAAAATTATGAAATTCACTGAAAAAAGCTATAGCTAGGAATATACTCGTATTTGCTAGTTACAGTAATACGAAAAAATAGGAATTATTAAAAATAAAGCAACATTATTTACAAGCTTCCGACAATTTTCTGTTTAGTAATAAATTGAAGAATATTGTTTTTAATATAACATTTATCACTAGGGTCTGTCGTTTAGGAGCTATAGGTTCGAATGAATAAATTCACGTTTTCCCTGTATTTTTAAGTGTTGGGGCTTTTTTGACTCATTCTAAAAATTCTTATCAGGAGCAAATGATAAAATAGCAGTAGTTTAAAGGTAGAGAAATCCATGATTCTCAGACAGGAAGAATTTTTTTTTTTGCTAGCTCAACTACCAAGATGATAAACTATTTTGATAAACGTAGAAAAAAAAAAAAAAAAAAAAAAATTAAAAATGGTAATTTTGATAATTTATTATTAAATTTCTATTAATTATTTTAATTATTTTACTTTCAAACATTCATTACCCGCAACCTGTGACCGTATTTTTTATATCATACACCTGTGATGTCGCTGTTCGAATTGAATAGGACTCGTAGAATTCAAAGTATTGAGGGAATATGTATGAAGGCGTGGAAGCCATTATTTAAATATAATATTCTGAATTGATTTAATCTTTTCTTTTTTTTTTGTTTTTTTTATTCCTATAAAATATCCCCAGCTGAGGATTAAAAAGATCGAAAATGCATTTGAATAAATATACATAACATTTAAATGTTATAGACATTTCCTTATTTCTTTTGTTTTTCAATCTTTCTTTTTTCTTTTTCTTTTCTTTTTTTTTTTTCATTGATTTATTACTTATTTTATTGCGTATATAAAATTACCTTATCTCAATAAATTGTGACTTCATTATAAAGGATTATGCTAAACAAATTTATGTACATACATAATTTATTTTTAAATCAACATTTGATTTATTTTTAAACCTATCTATATTGTTAGTCACCAGGTGTTTCTTTATAAACAGGGAAATTGAAATATGTTTTCTCAAAGGTAAGAGCCAACGCCATCTGAAGGCGATTGAAAAAGCTCAAGCATAGAACGGTTTAAAAAAATAAAATAAAATCGATATGAAAACTTTTGTTCGATATGAAATTGTTAAAGTTCATATATGAGTAGGGCTGTGAATTATATGCAATACAAACTAAAAAATACGCACACATATCGGCAAGAGAAGGGACACAACTCAAAAGCATCAAATTTTTAAAGAGAGTAAAAAAAAGTTTTAGAGGTTATTATAATAATATCGCTCATGGGCAAGAAAACCGCCCCAACTCAAAATATAACACTGTCCTTAACTCCCCGTACAAGTTACCTTTGTGAAGGTCAAGACAACTGAAATGTGTCACTGTTCCTGCTTCCACCGTCCGCCATCGTAACTTTGGATAAATCACACATAACGCAATTTTGCGGCCGCCCCACAGCGGGGCCATTCGTGAATCTAGCGGGACAAAAGTCTGAAAGCGGTCGTATGGATAATGTAATATTTTTTTCTCATCCAGAACAACTTGAAATGATTAAAACAAGGTTATTGAAAGGTTGATAAAACATTTAAAATTTTATTTGTGACTTGTTGTTTTATTAAGAAAAAAAAAACTTAATTAAAAACAAAACCATTTATTAATTTATCGATGATTATATAAATTGAATTTAAAAAAAATTAATATATACCTACTACATAATATTTCAATATTATGACTGTAAAAACACCTCTGTAACAACTAAAAATTTCTCTCAGTAATAAATAAATAGAATTTATAATATGTATCTATATAAATCAGGACAATGTGTTATCAAACTATAAGCTTTAGCAGAACTCAAACACATTATATTGTTTTCAACTGAAAAGAAAATTATAGTCTATAATGATTTGTCATCTTAGATCGAGATTACCACTATCATCACTATGCTGTCCACTAAGGGTATCATAATCGTATCTGCGTCTGAAATTACAAGCAAGTTGAGACTATTACCAAAAGTCGTATTTTCTACTGGTAGTGGTCTGTATGAGCTAATTAAAGGATCAGACGAAATAAAAAAATTATTCATAATGTCAGTGTTGGTTACTGTGCTAGAGAATGTTCCACAGAAAATGTTCCCTGTATCTTTTTATCTCATTGTCTTCGCTTTTTTGACATCCTCTGTGAGTTGCCCAATTGCAAATTTTTGAATTATATAATTGACCAGATATATTTTTCTTCCTGGAAATTATTAAAACTGAAACCTCCAGCCCGTAACGCTTCAGCCGATTCCAAACGCGCAACTGAGAGTACTCCGCCTAAAACACAATTTTTGGTGCTACTGATAAACGGGCAAAAACGGGCAGCCAAATGCAATATATTCACTAAAATTAAATGTCCCCCGACACACTGAAACATAATTTAAGATCTACCTTCACCTACGTAAAAAGTTTCAGATTAAAACATGAAAATGTTTTTTTACTTTTGGACTACTTAATTGGCGTACCGTCTGAGTATCTAAAATGCCGTCAAAATAAAATAAAATGTACTTATTCTGACTATTTTGAATGCAATTTATCGTAAAATGTAAAAAATATAAAAACTTATTACAATGTTCACTGTCGAGTGCTTGAAAGAATAGTAACTTAATTCTCAAATCGTACAGAATTAAAGTGGTATTAGTTTTTTATTTATTAAAATGCTTTATTGACATTTCCTCAGCCTGATTCACTTCGTCTCATGCCTTCCAACATTTAGCCTGTTAGATCAACCACTTTCTGCATCAAAAAATCAACCTTCATTTTTGGACTTTTGTCCCGCTAGATTCACGAATGGCCCCACTGTGCGCCCACTGAGATACCTTTATGTTACTTTTTCTGTTGCAAGGCAAACCAAAAACGATCATTATTCTGTAATAAAACGAAAAATGAATTTTTTTGAGTTGTGTCACTTTTCTTGCCCATGAGCGATATATGCAAATATATTTGGTAAACTACGCAATAAAATATCGGAAATACAAATCTATGTAAATTATTTAGAAAATAAAAAATATTCATTACATTAGTACAAACTCAAGTTTAGTTGCCTAAATGTGTTCGTCTAAAACCTGGTTAATTTCGCTATTAGAATCAATATATGAAATTTTGATAAAAATCCGTAACCCATGCCAGAACGTTAAAAATCCTCTGTTAAGAAATACAAGGTTTTGTGGCACACTTTTCGCTCTAGCTCCACAAATATTTGGCCGATCCAAAATTTATTATTTTAATTTTTTTATTTCAAAGCTGGTTAAATTTTCTACATGCGTTGAGTATATAATTTTGACAGTTTTTTTTTTTTTTTTTTTTTTTTTTTTTTTTTAAACGGCCTTTTGGATCCTTATTTTACTGGAATAATTCCCAGTTCTAAACAAATGTCTGAAAAAAACAGAAATTCTAATATAAAGTTTTTATTGGAGAGCTGCGAATGAAAATTGCTTTTAAAGTTATTGACATGTCATTGTTATTCTTTGCCATATATTTACTTGATGCATATTAAGTATACAGTTGTAGATATGCATAACAAAATTAAAGAGAAAGACCCCTTCGAGTATATCGTGTAAAGAAAGAATATCTAAGAACAAGTTTTTTGGGGTTGCTCCTTTAAACCGATGTTCATATGTTTTCCATTTATTTTTCACTTAGCTGTTCATTTGTCAGTAGGAGGAAAATTTTCAAATTAAATAGCTTAATACCGCTGACCACCTATGCCCTTAGGTTATTTATTTTTTCCCATTTACCTGTATAATTTTATATAAATTAAATTAACAATTAACGATTATACGAAAATAACAAAGTTGAGAAAAAATGCGTTTCAAACGTAACTTTTTTTTCATTCGACTAACATAGCTCTTAAACGGTAGGTACTAGTGACAAAAGTTATAAAACAAGAACTTTTTTTCCAAAAAGTCTCTGAACGAAAACTGTCGTAAAATTTCTTTTCGAGTAAAACCAACAAACTACGAGTATCGCCCACTCGTTTCTCGAAAACGTATTAATTTTGACCACGGGTAGTCCAGTTAATAAACGTATTCTAGAGTGCATAAAACATGCGATTGTCGTTTATTTCATACCTTCGTTAGAAATATATAGAAGTTAAACATACTAAAAGTTTCAAATAAAAATTAAAGATAATTTCATTTCCTATAATATTAATTACACAGGCCAACAATGAAAAAACATTTTTACTTAAAACACCTTATTATTCTGTTTTTTAGGGTGCTAAATCCAAATATGACACTTATTAAGCCGTATCACCTACCATTTTTTCACAATTGCACATCAATATATTAATTTTTTTGATTTATTACAGAATTTAACAGCTTTTAAATACTACAAATAAAATTGTAAAAAAATTTGTGCAGGATGTAGAAGAGTTGGCAGCACTGCTGAAACAGATATAGATGTAGATGAGCAAGATGATGAAGCGTTGCAATGTGCTACAGCAAATATATAGTCTAAACTGTTAACTCAGATTGAGCTTAACGACTTAGTTAGGGATCTTGGGTTAGCAAAAGAAAAAGCTGAATTGGTTGGTTCTAGGCTAAAAGAAAAGAACTTGTTGGCAGTTGGAACTAGCATATATGTGTATAGGAAGAGAGAGCAGCAGTTTTCGAAATTTTTTGAACAAGAAAGTGATTTAGTGTAGTGCTCAGACATTCCAGGTCCGATCAAAGAGTTTGGTGTTGAATACAAAAAAGAAGACTAGAGGCTGTTTATTGATTGTTCCGAAACCAGTTAAAAAGCTGTTTTATTACACAATAGTTAACACTTATGCATCTATACCTGTTGGCCATTCTGTACATATGAAAGAGAGCTATGAAAACCTAGAAATAGTGTTGAATAAAATTGGATATTCGGCTTATGGTTGGATGATAAGTGGTGACTTGAAAGTAACATGCATGCTTCTTGGTCAGCAAGGCAGTTTTACCAAATTTCCATGTTCTTTGTGTGAATGGGACAGTGGAGCAAGGGATCAACATTGGTGCAGAAAGAACTGGCCTGTGAGGGAGTCTTTAAAATCCGGCGAGAAGAACATTCTCTGCAAAAATCTTGTAGACCCTAGAAACATCCTCTTACCTCCTCTACATATAAAGTTAGGCCTCATGAAACAGTTATATAATGCTTTATATTTATATGAAAATGTTATATATGCTTTTTTAAATTATATAAAAAAAGCAAATTTCTCAAAAACTATGGGTGATACAAAAAAAACTAAGACCAGATTTGGGATTCAGCACACAAAAATCGATAAAAATCAGCTATTAAAGTAAAAAAAGTTTTCAAAAACATTTTTTTTGTTGGCCTGTGTTATATTCACATTTGCCGAACTTGGAACTATTTTCGAGACATACGTTATTGGAAATCGATAATTTTGAGAAAAACTCTTTTTTATCACTTTTTGTCAAACATTTGCTTCTAGTTCCTTCCACGATCGTTTCTCATGCAAAATGCCAGAATTAAAGTTGTAGAGCATTAAATTTACTTTAATTTCATATCGTACATTTCTGTCACTTGAAACAAATGGACAAAAAGTGAGGGTTTTTTTGTTTTATTGATAAATATAGATTTTTAATAACATATATATCGAAAACCATTGAGAGTTGGGCAAAAATGTATAGAAATAATTTTATAGGAAATTTAAAAAGCTTCAATTTGGTTCTTTGGCAGATATAATCGAAAAACCCAAAAATAGATCCTTCTCCCATCACCACCGTAAATTAACCCATCGGGGTGAAGACTTTTAGTATGTTCACCTTCTAACTATTCCTAACGAAGCTGTGAAGTCAAAAATTATCCGAATTACAACACTCATTGACTGGGCTACATGTCAAAAAATTTAAAGCTATGGAAATTAATTAATTCCATATATATATTTTTTTAAACTTTCACTATTCAGTATACGCACAGTGGAACGAACGTTAGGGCGGAATGGACATTCGTTAATATCTCCGCTTCTGCTTCTCCTAGAATAATGCTATTGGTACCGTTTTAAAGCTTTTTGAATGGACTATTAAATGATATGCTAATCATGATCAGATCGTAAGAGGAAACATGTAAGAATTCCTGATTTGATATTTCGATGTTGGATAATTTATCATCATTGCTTACCATTTATTGTACCTATATACTACGAGAATATATGCAATAAAATATTCTATGGAATGATAAATACATATGTATTAAATAAAATTACAAAATAAAACGTAACAAACTAAAATATTTAATTATTAAAAAAAAAAAAATAATATAACAATTGATAATTACTTTTGTCAGTTAATATCCTAGGACTAATTGATACATCAAAATTATAATATATGTAGGTGCCTATATACAATTGTTTATTTAAATAACGATCAGAATTAAACTCATAACAACATAATTTTAATTAAGATTCTTTTTTCTATATTCTAAGTAACAATAAGTGATTGTGCTTCTGGTAATAAATCACGTTTAATGTTTATTATTCTCGGTTTAAGAGTCGAAATTAAGGGATCCGAATTTATTAATAAATTATTTAAAACATCTCGATTGTTTGATTGCCTCGATGATTTTCTGGCATGAAACAGTCTGAAATTTCGGAATAACTAGTGATTCGCTTCTTGAGCATCTTCCGACAATTGTCCTATAGGTATTATAGCATTTTTGGCTTTCAGTGTTCCGTGCATGAGCAGTTTGTGCACGGTGACTGGCATATAATACCAGCCATACAAAGATACATATAACCGTGCTGTCTCTTTCGTGTAGGCTTCAAAGTTATCAAGTTTTATAATTGACCCAGAAGAAATAGCATGTAATATTATTGCAAAGCGTCTAATTAGATTTTCGTCAACCCCTGTTATAGCTGATGAAGTTTCTGGGGAGGCAAAAAATTTCCTTGCAGTATTTCCATCATTGCTTGTACCAAAACCTTGTCTTACGTGGTCTACACAAAGTCCTAACTGAATTTTAAAATCATGTTGAACTTGATTTTTTTCCTTGCAAGTTACTCCTTTTGCTCTGTTGTTTTTGCACTCCAGGACTTGAAATCTAATCGGTAAGAGATCTGAATTAAGCACTCAAAACACCTGATCAAACAATGCAAAGGGGACAAGCCAAATGAGTAATACTCATCATTAACTATTTCCTTGTTTGTAATAATTTTTAAATTGTTCATTTCTTTAGGTGTTGCATTGCACAAAAAACACCTCATAGCTGAAGAAGTTTCAGTTAAAATATTACATATTTTGCCATCAACCATAGTTAATAACATTCTATAATTGATAGAGATTTTGTCATTTATATAGGGAAGTAAATTATCAATTTGTTTCTGAATGTCTCGAACTAAAGACGTTACAGTTTCATCTGTTTCTTTCGTATAATTAAATGAGATAGGCCTACAAGATCTGGTCGATGACGGACATTCATTTTGCCAGACTATTTGACAATTCTCTGAATTTATCAAATTAATCGGTACTAAACAGGCAATCAAAATGACCGAATCTTCGCTGAAAGTTTCAGATGAAGAATAACGTTGTTTATATTGTGATTGGTTACCCGCCCCATCACATCCCCACTTAATGTTTAACGTTAAACTACGAAAGTTATCATTCCCTATTTCACCACCCACGACTTGTAAAATCCGAGAAGAAGTATGGTCAAGTAAATTTTGCAATACGATATTTGCTCCAGTGTCACTAACCGATATGAATTCTTCTGGGGGATAACAATCTTTTTTTAATTTTTGGATCTGATAGTAGCTGGGGTAAAGTGATGTATATCCTAATGCTTTTGCATTATTTCTGACGGCATTGTACTGAAACTTAGTAAAATCAGCGGCTGTATATAATGCTAATGCCTTTTCGTTCTCTTGGTCCTTTGGATTTAAAAGGTTTTCACAAAATTTTTTGACACTTAGTACATGTTCTGGATGCTCCCTAATAAAATTAACAATGTAATCTACGTCATCAGATTTGAACCTTTTTTTCATGACAAAAGCGAACATATCCTCTGAACATTTTCTAAAACTTTCCGTTTTTCTCCGTCTTTGTCTATCAGATAATTGCTCGAATGATTGAGAACAAGATGGTATACTTGCGCTTGTTGATGGTGATGAAGGTAGGTTCTGGATAACATCTTCAGGAAAAATGAAATCCAAATTAAACCAGTTTTCATGCTTCTCCAAAAAACTATTGATCTTCCTATGGGACGAAATCCAGCGAGAGTTCAAACTACTCGTACTACTGAATTTTCTTAATTTTTCCCGTAAGCAGAACTTTGCGGTATTTGAAATTTGTTCCAGTCCAAACGAATTAATCCATGTTTCCAATGCTAGGTCATAATCTTTAAAACTTATATGATTAAATTGGAAAAATTGAAAAACTTGAAAATTTGTTTTAGGAACCATTGCACCTATCTCGTTAAAATAACACACACAAACTGAGCATTTTATATGAGGACAAATGAATGTTAACAGACAAACAAAAGACAAAAGTAGGTGAACAAAAGAAAACTTGCGAAAAGTAGCGCCAATATCAACAGAAATCATTTAAAATTAATTCTCAAGACCTAGAAAAGAAAAGAAAAAAATCATTTTCTCGGAAAAGAGCACCTAAGAGCAAAATCCAACTAATGGAAAAAAACTTCAAGCATTCTAGTTATTTACTTTGAAGGTAGTTTTTTGGGCGATTTTAGGCGATTTTCGCAATTTACATTTGAGTTTTTTCTTCTAATTTTCATCGAAAAATCCCAGCCGTTTGAAATAATCCCGAGTTTTATTTGCCTAAAATATCTTATTATGGATAAGTTGTTTTCCAGTAGTTGCACGGTTAATTTAAAGCATTACCTTAAACAATGGATTTTTTTTTAAATATGAGTTTAAAAAAATATATATATATTTCAATGCAGAATTTTTCCTATAAGATTTGATTTTAACATTAATTTATCTATGGATTTTGTTGAAAAGAAGTATAAAGTATAATTTAAGATCCAAATAAAAGACAAATTTAGTTATTAGAGAATTGGTCCAATGTCCAACAAATTCGTTGATTCGTTCCACTGTGATACGGTCGCATGACTTGTATAAATACAATCGTATCTCATGTATGTTTTCATTGTTTACATCTTCAAGATCCAATCCCCTGCCTCTATCATTGTGGGGCAGTGGAATAGATTATTCCAGCGCTGAAGGTGATACACCGGTTGCACTAGCAATTAACACCTGGAGAGAACACAGCGGAACTATTTCGATTCACAAACAGCTGAAGAACGGGTCTTGGTTGTTTGATTTTCACAAACAGTAGTCCAACAGTAATTCCGTTCGCCTCCTTACAATAACTAACTATCCCCTGTTAGTTTAGCACGGAACCGTCTGTTTGGCTATCAAGGCTGTCTAGATAATAAAGGAACTATGTTTTTATTTATATAAAAAACTATTAAATATTTTTTTTATAAATCTATATTTATTGCTGATTGCAAAAACTATGGGGAATTTTCATCTCCTCATTAGATCTGCTCCAAAATCTACAATCTACTATATATTTGTCAAATACCACTCACTCATTTTACACGAAATCTCAGAAACCACCGAACGGATTGGAATGAAATTCAATATGTAGCTTCCTCTAGGGCCCTAGGTGCTCGCTAAGAAAGGAATTAAAAAAACCGGCCTGCATCGCGGCTAATTCACGAAAAATGCGATGTACATATTTCTTACGAGGAACCCCCCGACATTGCTTCACTAGTATTATATAAAAAGACAAGCCATTTTTCGTTTGTGATTACTAAACGCGAAAACTAAAAAACTAATCTTTACCAAATTTTAACTGCATCATATTCATAGTTCAAGACTAGTTTAGCAATAATAAAATTTAAATATTTTTAATAAAATTGTTGTTAAAAAATGAACATTGTGTTCTATACCTCTGAGGTACTGAAATATATGTAATTACAGAATACAGAGGAGTATGAAACTACTTACAATGTTACTGGTGGGTATGGTATAGACTAACTAAATACTAATAATTCTAGAAACTGACCTGGGGAATTTTTGAAAAACAGTTAAACGGTTGGGAGGGGGAGGGGATTCCCTAGGAAAAATTAAGTTAAAATGACTGGTGGTATTCCCAAGAGATGCAGGTACAAATAATAGAAAATAGGCTATTTCAGTTTTTTCTAAAATAATGTATAATTTATCAAAATTGATGCAAGATAAAATTTTTTTTGCCTTTAGATTCAATTTCAGCATGCATAAAAATATACAAATCAGGAACAATTTCTAAGAGAGCGAAGTTTTTAATTTTTGTTTTATATATGTATTTACAAGACTAAAGCGACAATAAACAGCTCGTCGTTGCAGACTACTTTAAATTTTACTAGACAAATGATCAAACCTCCTAATTAATTACAAAAGACTTATTTACATGACTGTTATTAGACCTATTTGGACGTACGGAGTTGAGCTTTGGGGCTCTACTAAATCATCCAATTCATCTGGTATCCAATCCTTACAATCCAAAATCCTTCGAAAAATCCTAAATATACCTTACTTTGTCACCAATAAGCTTATCCATATAGACCTTATTGTTCCATATGTTTCTGATTTAGCCCAAACCAGATACCTATCCTTCCATAGTAAGCTTCATAACCACTCCAATCCACTAGTCTCCGAACTTGCTTCCTCCTACATCCCTGATAATCCTCCGAGGCGTCTGAAAAGAAGATGGCCTAGAGACCTTTTAGAGTAGATTTTATTTTTATTTTATTTTATAGTGAGTAGTTCTTCACAAGTTATTTACATACCATTGTATTCACTGTCAGCACATTTACTTGTTGTATATTATTCTGTACAGTTTTAAATATCAATAAATAAAAATATATATATGTATTTATTTATTTTTTTTGCAGAACTGTGTTATTGTTCAATAAAATAAAATATTTCAATAGTATTTAAAGCATTTCAAAGGAATATCATGGATGTTATAATAGAGCACTGTAACAATATAAACACTGACTGTTATGAATATGTAATTTAAATTCCCGAAAATTTTGTTCTAACACATCTTGAACAATCTTCAAAATATAATGGAAAAAGAAACCTATAGCTTTGATAAAATGAAACACCGATATTTAGAATTAAGGAACGTTACATATAATTTTAAATATAAAAAACAAAGAACTGAGAAGAAATATTTGTACTATCATTATATTTATTATTTATTCAATTTATCTCCTGTTTATTGAAGATAAGGTAGACTCCGGCGTCTTATCGAGGCCATTCTCTATGTACGTTTGTACATATAACAATACTTTTGATAATTACATGAATAATCTTTTACATCATTTTATTTATATATAATTTATGATTGTAGCTATTATCAATTTAGATTAAAATTAGTAATACATTAATTTTAATTATTATTAACTCTAGGCAATAAAAATTTTTTTTTTCTGTTTCCTAGTTTTAAATAGCCTATTCTTACTAATTATGTATGGGTTGAATTCAACGAACATGTAAATTAATTTTATTAATCAGCTCTGATTTTTAAGATAATAAGTAATAATAATAGAGGAATCTATAGACAAATAAATAATGCAAACGAGATAAAACAGTAGGAAAACTTTAAAAAAAAACCCACACAGCGAAATAAACAATATTAGTTAAATTAACCATTACTAGTTAAATTAACAATTTATGAATAATAATAAATAATAGTCAAATTATAATGCAAGCCTGGAGTGATAAGGATAATAATATGAATGAAATTGAATGAATGAATGAATGAAATTATTTATTGAATAAGCGTTACGCTTGTTAAAGCCAATTTAGTTACATAGTTACACAGCAAAATACACATGTAGGTATATATTTACAAAAAAATAAAATATAGATAAACCATTTGATTTTAGACATATAAAACAAAATTTCTTAATTAACAATATTTTTTTTGATATAACATAATTTCCCACTTAATTTAGTGGTTTTGTTATATACAAGAAAACAATTTAAATTATACCAACAAATGGAAACTAAAATAAAAACAAAAAATTACATCTTATTATTGTTACTAATCCTCTTGGGTGTCATGTCATTATTCGTTCGAAAGGAATGTTCTAAGCTTAATAACATTTTGAAATGAAATTATATACTACGTTAATTGTTTGCTCATCATCAATTGTTAAAATCGTGGCAATATTATGGGGGACGTTTTTTATTTTATTATTAATTAAAAAAATCCGCCTGAATATTAGGTATTGGGGGCAGTTGAATTGAATATGATTTAAGCTTTCTTTTTCATTTCGCTTTCTTTGCATATGGTTTCGGAGTCTATTTTGTACATATTATTTTTATAATAAATCTGTATCTTTTTTTAGGATAATAATAATAATAATAAGGATAATAATATAAAACTTATACAGCTACAAAATACAAACAAAAAAATAATAAAACTACTTTTGTAAAATAATACAAAATCAATTTTTTTCTTAATAACTTTATGGTGTAAAAAGATATTTACACTACTCTAATTTATGTAATATTTTGTAATTTATAGAAATTAGTATTTTAGTCAAGTAATATGTGTTTTGTCCGTTTGTGTTTGTATCTTTTTACAGTTTTCTTGTTGTAATTACCTATTTCTGGGATATTTAGGTTTTAAGATACAGCAGTTGATATGAAAAATGAGTTTGCGAATGAATGTGTTGTTTGATTGTGGGTAGATTGAGATCAGTGAGCATAGTGGATATTCTTGTGTGTTTGGGGTAATTGTTTATGATTCTCATGCAGATGTTTTATATAACTTCCAGTTTTTTGTAATTTGTATTACAAGTATTACTCCAAACAGGTGTTACGTAGGTTATCATAGGTCCGATTACAGTTTTTTGCTTATTGAAGTAAGGGGACATTTTACTGATCAGATTTTTTTATTTTGTAACATTTTTTATTTACCTATGCCGTTAATGTGAGTGTTCGGTCTAGTTCTACACCAAGATATGTTGCTGTTTGTGCCCAAAGTATATGGTAGTCTTCTATGGATATTGTTTATTGTGGGTCTACATTTTGTGAAAATTAACTAACTAATAAATACAATAAAATAAGTGATGTTTCAAAGAACATTAAGAAGATAAAAATCGATTCTAAGGCAAGTGCATTCATCGACCCGCTTAAATGAACATCAAAAAGATTATTGATAATACAGCTATTAATAAAAATGGCTAATCTGAAGTTTTCATGGTGACTTCATCATAAAATATTTTTGAGCCCGAAACATTTTTGGTTTTAACTAGTGTAATCTTCCTGTCCTACAATATCCTTTAACGATGTTCCGCTAATCCCCTTTGAACAGATCCGCTACCTAGGACTCCATCTGGACAAACGTCTAACTTGGAATCCACATACAAGACTAAAACGACAAGAAACTGCCCGTCGCTATCGACTACTTCAACATTTACTAGACAAACGCTCCAACCTTCCAATTAATTACAAAAGACTCATTTACATGACAATAATTAGACCGATTTGGACATACGGAGTTGAGCTTTGGGGCTCCACTAAACCATCCAATTCGTCTCGTATCCAATCCTTGCAATCCAAAATCCTTAGAAAAATCCTAAATGCTCCTTAATTCGTCACAAATAAACTTATCCATAAAAATCTTAATATACCTTACGTTTCTGACTTAGCTCAAACCAGATATCAATCCTTTCACAGCAAACTCCACTACCATTCAAATCCATTAGTATCACAACTTGCATCTCATTCCATTCCAGATAACCCTCCGAGGCGCCTGAAAAGAAGATGGCCTCGGGACCTTCTAATATAGTGCTTTATCATGTAGAACCTTAATAAGTGCTAGCAATGGGTAGTTGCTTTAAAAACAAGTGACGTATCATTTTTATCATTATTATCACATTTACTTGATGTATTATATTTTATTGTATATACAGTTGTAAATTTCAATAAATAATTTTAAAAAAACAAACAAAAAAACTAGTGTAATCATTATTAATACTCAATTTTTTGATATCAGATGATCACTGAAAAATAGACGATCTCATCTTTTTTTTTTTTTTTTTTTATAATTAAATTTGTAAATGAAAAAAAAACAACCTGTTTTAATTAAATTACACATTATCAGCACTTCGATGTATGTTGTTTATTAGAATATATTCCTCTCCTTTAGTATCCCTTTAAGGAAATATTCGTTTAAATTACTCCATTCTCACAATAATTCACATGCAATACACAATTGTTAGACTACTTTCTTCTGTTATAATACGCCATTTATAAAAACGTTATTTTTCTTCATGGGTATGTATTTTGGCTGGGTATAGATTGTTTTCTTGTGTAAAACTTTTTCACTCTCAAAAAGGTATTTTGCCATGCTCTAGGTCTGTTAGTGTGTTTCGGATCGAAAATTTGACCACAGTTTCCTAATTAGAAATTTTATGAAGAGTATTTTTGGTTATATAATATTTGATACTAGGTCCTACCGTTTAGGAACTGTTTTGGTTTCAATGAAATAAGTTAGGATTTGCCTACTTTTTTTAATTAGGTGATACGGCAAATCTGACCAAATGAGCTAGGTGTTGCTCGAATCAAAAATTTCACAGCAATTTTACTCTTCAGAAGCAGTAGAAATAAAATCAGAATATTATAAATAGACATATCCATGATGTATTGTTTTTCCCAGTCAGGGTGTAATTTTTTTAATTAATCAATTAATTAATCAACTATAAATCATTGATTGTCACTCTATGATCAACTGCTTTTCCAAATTTAAATTTAATTAATGGATCAAGTTAGTTTAGTCAATTATTAAATGAAATTAATGATTAATGATTTTTCGAAATAAACAGGTTTGTAAGAAAATACGGATTTCCAACGTGAATTTTTCATTTAAACCAATACAGCTTCTAAAATGTTGATGCAAAAATAATGCAGGATTTCGGTCTTCAGTGAAAACATCGATTGTATTTTCCAATTGCTTTGAGATGGCGTATGATTGTTGACTGATCCACATCGAGTTCTTCCGCTATTTCTCGAGTAGTTTTGGTGGGGTCAGCCTCAACTATTGCCGTTAACTGGCCGTTGTCAAGAAGGACGGCCACCACCTTCTTTGTTTGAAAGGTCAAAATTCCCACTACGGAATTTTTGAAACCTTCGCTGCACTGTAGATTCATTAATGGTACCTGGCCCCCAAACTTAATTATTATTTAGAGCCTTAGCGCAGCACTTCCACCGATTTTGAACTCATACAAGTAAAGAAAATCGCTCTAGGACGTCATTTTGTCTGGAGGCACTGAATGGGCTGAATAAATGTATAAAAAACGATGTGTATACCTTAGCATTTTGGATTAGTTTTGTTTACACAATTGGAATAAATTATGAAACAGAAATAAAATCCTGCATTGTTTTTGTATATATTACAAATATATATAATATATATTTATGTATATATATTTTTGTGCATATTACAAACCAATGTAATATAAAAAAAAATTGTTATCCAACATATTTCTGATATGGAAACTGCCTGCAAATTTATTAAATTAATAAGGAAATACCAACAGATAGGGCGTTAGACTTTTGAGTGTGAAAAAATTTACCAAAAAAAAAAAGAAGTTATATGTACTCTTATCCAAAAAACTTAATGTTCCATATGTGGCTGATTTTCTCCTAACAAAATATTTATCTCGTCGTAATTAACTCCCTAATCACTCAAACCCACAAGTCCCTCACCAAGTTTCTTGCTGAATTCCTTAAACCTCTGAAAAGATTGTCAAAGTTCACATCCTTTCTGAAATTTACTAGTCATTACCTTCACATTTACTTGATAAACTATTAATATAAAGTTGTATAATTCAATAAATGGATATCGATATTGAAAAATATCGATCCTCAACATAGATGCAGACAGATAGAAGAGTATATTCTATTCTTTAGCGGGTAAATTTAATTAAATATAACTGTAAATAAGGAAAGCTGGAAGAATGAAGGGATTCCAACAACCGCAGCCTGGGCAAACAGAATATTTCAATTTGGGCCAACCAATCGCCGTTCCTCTTTTGCAAATATATCGTATTTTATTTCTATAGAAATCAATTATCAGATTCGTTTATATGTTTTCGCCTGTTCATTTCATGGAAAATTCACTTACGAAGTTAAACAAATATCAAAACTACAGGAACATCGATTAATCGAATAAATGCGTTTGCAACTATTGATGATTGCTTGTGCTTCAGAATTGGAGATAGTGATAAGATTTATTAATCATGCGGAAAATTGAATTAATTAAAGTTTATACGTTGTTAAAGCATCTAATTTTTAATTGCGATTATTTTCAATCGTACTTAAGAGAAACTATTACTTTGATCCTGATAAAGGCTTGCAAGGAAAACCAAAACAAATATTTTTATTAAGTTATAAATTACCTCATATTCTATCTTCTTCCACAAAGAGATTACCAAAAAAAAAAAAATAATTACGTTTTTCATAAAATCATGAATGGCAAATAAAGAAGCATCTCTAAATCACGAATAAGAATCATTAGAATTTTTATTCTGTTAAAATTAAATACCTGGAGCAGATTGAATTTGATGAGGCAAAAGGTTAGCAGATAGATAGGTTGGTTAAGACTTTTCGGTTTTCCCTACGATTGGTTGTGTTTTTTTGTCGGTTCCTATTGGAAAACATTTAAATCCGATCTGGACTGATTTTATATGATTTTATGATTTCTAATATTTAATTTTAGATTATGTCCTACTTGATACACTGCAACAAGAGCAGAAAAAGGGGTGGATTCATATTTTTTTAGTTGTTTTATAAATCAATAAAAATAAAAGAAGATCAGAAATAAAAAAAAAATACTTGATGCAATAGTTTCACTCCCGAATCTTTGTTGAATTAATTGTTGTTTTCATTTAGATGGATAGCGAATTCGGAATTCCGCCTCTTATTATTGAGTACCCTTATATATTCTTTTAGTCTTTGATTTACTGATCGTCCAGTTTTCACGTGTATTTAGCTTGACTGTCATCACAATTTAGTTCATATAAACCGCTTCTTTTGGAAAGGGTAAAGTTTAGTTAGAAAAAGAGACAGAAGGAGGTAAGGGAATGTTCAACTTTTGAAACTAGTTCTTAAATAAAATTAATTCTAACAGAATTGGCAAATAATTTCTCAAATCTTAAATTAAACACAGCTGTTTGTTTTTAGTTGACATATTAGGTAATTAACTAATTCCTGTTTTATACACTTATAAAAATTGTATATAAAGTTTCTTCTTCATTCAGCATTCTTTTGGAAAGGGTAAAGTTTAGTTAGAAAAAGAGACAGAAGGAGGTAAGGGAATGTTCAACTTTTGAAACTAGTTCTTAAATAAAATTAATTCTAACAGAATTGGCAAATAATTTCTCAAATCTTAAATTAAACACAGCTGTTTGTTTTTAGTTGACATATTAGGTAATTAACTAATTCCTGTTTTATACACTTATAAAAATTGTATATAAAGTTTCTTCTTCATTCAGCATTGTATAAGTTTCTGATTTTTTTTTTTTTTTTTTTTTTTTTTTTGTTATTAATGTCAGGAGGATCTTTAAAATTCGATAATAGATTGAAAAAAAAAAAGGTTCCTATTCGTGTATTAAATGACAATATAATGAGTGCTGAAATGAGGGGTGTAGAGTGCATGAAATTTGCGATTATTTTTGACTTCACACCTTTATTAGGATTTCTTAGAAGTTAAACATACTAAAAGTTCCCGCCCCTAGGGGGAGGGATGAACTAAGGGTGGGGGGGAGAGGAAAAGTTCCCATTTTGGGGTTTTTCGATTATATCTCGAAAACAGTGGACTCTAGAAAATTATGTTTCAAATAAAAATTAAAGATCATTCAATTTCCTATTTAATTGAATTTATACGTATCTGTCGAACTTCCAACGGTTATCGAGATATACGTTTTTAAAAATCGATGTTTCGATAAAAAACATTTTTTTGTCAAACATTTACTTTAAGTGGCTTCCACGATCGTTTCTCAGAAAAAAACGTAGGTATCAAAGTTGTAGAATATTAAATTATCTTTAATTTAATATAAACGTTTCTGGAATTTGAAGCAAATGTTGAACAAAAAGAGAGGTACAAATTTTTTTTTATTGATAATTATCGATTTTTAATAACGTATATGTTAAAAAGCATTGAGAGCAGGAAAATGTGTATAGATAAAGTTTTAAAGGAAATTTAAAAAAAATTTTTAATTTAATAAAATTTTTATTTGAAACATAATTTTTTAGATTCCACCGTTTTCGAGATATCATTGAAAACCCAAAAATAAGACCTCCCTCCCCCCCCCCCCCTTAGCTCACCCCCCAGCGGCGGGGACTTTTAGTATGTTTACCTTCTAACTATTCCTAACGAAGCTATGAAGTCAAAAATTATCGGATATTTCATGCACTCTACACCCCTCATTTCAGCACTCATTGACTGGACTACATGTCAAAAAAGAATTTTAATCTATACAAGTATCAAAGTTGTAGAACATTTAAATTATCTTTTCTTTTATATATACGTTTCTGGCATTTGAAGGAAATTTTTAACAAAAAGTGAGGTAAATAATCGATTTGTAATAAGGTATATCTCGAAAACCGTTAATAGTTCGACAAATATGTATAGAAACAATTTTATAGGAAATTTAATTAGCTTGCAATTTTAATCCATACATAATTTTCTAGAGCCTACCATTTTCGTGATATTATCAAAAAACCAAAAACCTTCTCCTCTCCCCTACTGTTAGCTCACCCCCCCCCCCCCCCCCGGGGCGAGGACTTTTAGTATGTTTACGTCCTAACTACTCCTAACGAATCTATGAAGTAAAAAATAAAAGCATACTTCATATAGATTCTATGCACTTCGTAATATATTTATTGACTTGACAACAAACAGTAAAGATGAATCCAATAAAAAAAATATAATTCATAAAGGCCATGTTTTCATTTTAATTAACCTATTTTTTAGCGTTGAAACATAAATGAACAAAATGACCGATTAGTCGCCGACTACAAAAGCAGTCGACTAGTCGTTCCATATCTCTAGTTTCTCTTCTCTTCTCTTAATCCGACCCTCTTCTACCGCTGAGCGGTTTGAGGTTCCTTCTTATAGAGGTCTGACCCAAGAAGCCCTGTCTTGCACCAGCTGCCTTCTCCTCCTCCAGTCCATTTCTTTTCTGTTAAAGGCCTCTTTGATTCCTTCCTCCCAGCTCTTCCTTGTGATCGTCTTCCTTCTGCTTTGGTCTCGTGGGTAACTCTGGCAATGTTGTCTTCAGCCATTCGCGAGACGTGCCCAAACCACCTGAGTTGGTTTTCTTGGATTATTTCTTCTTCAGGTCCCAGGTCTAGGTTTGTTCTTATTGTAGTGTTCCTCGCACGATCTATTCTAGTTTTCCCCTCTATTTTTCTTAAATAGCGCATTTCCATGGCTTGAATTTGGCTTTTGTGTTTGGAAGTGAGAATCCAAGACTCGCTTGCATAAGTTAGAATAGGGAGGAAAGTATTTTTGAAGACCACCTTCTTAGTTGCCTTTGAGACTTCTTCCTTGTCCAGGAAGCCTGTCTTGAGGGAATAAAAGCATCTTCCAGCTGTCTCTTCTTCTCCCGATCCTCATAAATTTTGTTTTGGGGATATTTATTTCCATATTTATTATCTCCAGTTCAACTTGGAGGATCCTTAGGTTAAACTGCAAATTACGACAGTTATTTCCCAGTACAACCATATAGTCGGCAAACACTAGTACCGCATATTGGACACTTTGAAAATTCCTATATCCAAGATGGTATGGCATCATTCTATTTTTCAGAGTAGAATGATTCCATTCTTTCCAACAATGAATAAAAAAAAATATTACCAGCATCCTTCACATCAGATACACGAATCTATTGGAATAAGTTATGAAAAAATAACATTCAAACGATGATTTTTTAATGCTAAATAATTACGACGGACTATAGAGACCCACGAAACAATATAGGGAGCTACTCAAGACGTTTGGAAACGTAGTGACTGTACAATGTAGAATATATCTCTATATAGAGAGCAGAGAGCTGTATAGAGAGTGTTGGTATTTGAGAGAGGACGTTGGGGCGGTAGAGGACATATTATTATATTAGCCGGTTCATACCTTCCCTCTAGCAGGAGCAACACTCAGCCGTTCTGCCTATCGAATTAGCTCCTAATGAAATTCGATAACATAAAGTACGTTCTAGGCCTGTCTGTCTTCTCTCGTCTCTCCTGTCATCTCAACCTAACTACCTCGTCGTCTGTTCTCTTCAACCGATATTATTAGCAATATCGCTTATTATCAAGATAGGAGATAAAATTGTGCCGTTTAGTTGCAAAACCTCCCATCTCCAAAAACTAAAAGTTTTTTAGGAAAGCTGATTTTCTGTTACATCACGCCAAAACAAAGTAGGAACAAAATCTCTTCGGTTTTTAGTGCCACAAGAGTAGTGTGTCTGAAAGCACTTTTTGAAATGGAAGGGAAAGGAATTGAGTGGAGGACTCAATTTTTTGTACTTTCAATTTGGCCACTTTTGCAACTCATTTTGGAGTTGGCCGGTTTTGCAACGAATTAGAACTGAAAAATTACTAAATTTAATGTAAATGTTTTTTTTGGGGGATGCAAATGAACAAAACTTTCTTGAATAAGTGAATATTATTTGAAAAAAATTAAACTCTGAAATATTGTGGTTTTACTCAAGCGTCTAGGCGGAAAAAACTGGCGAGAACAGTTTTTAAAGTAAGTTCCGAAAAACATAATTTAAAAAAAATATAAACATTCAGAAACTTACACTCTTGCGGCATTATCGTTTTCAACAGGCACTTTGTTAAGTAAAGTTGTTCAAGGCACTGTTTTTTATGTAATTCACTACTTCAATACATAACTTTAAGACAGCATTGAGTTCATTTGGAAGGGTTTTTGCTACCAAGACTTGTCGACGTATAAAACAATGTATCCCAGTCAAATCAGCATTTTTCTCTCTTACATCCGTACATACACCGATCAGTTTTTGCCAAGAGATTTCATGTTTGTCAAAAAAGTCTGACACTGCTTTCATAACATCGATAGCTTTTGTCGTGGTCTCTAACTCTGTAGAAAAGAGTAGCTCGTCTTTCATTCTTTCGTTTTCAATATACCGAACATAAACAATTAACTGAGAACATTGTGCTATGTCTTTTAGTGGTAGTTCAACCACTGATTTTTTAAAAAAATTTTCCGTAAGCAGAACTTTGAGGTATTTGAAATTTCTTCCAGTCCAAATGAATTAATCCATGTTTCCTATGCCAGGTCCTAATCTTTAAAACTTATTACATCTATGTCGTTCAAATACCACACACAAACTGAGTAAGTTGGAGTTTCTTTGTTAATACTCTATGTTAGATAAGGATTATTCGAATAAATAAATGTAAACAAACATTGGTAAACAAAAGAAAACTTGCGTAAAGAACACGCCAATATCAACAGAAATTATTTTAAATGAATAAAAAAATCATTTTCTCGGAAAAGAGCATCTAGGACTTCTAACATTCGAGTTATTTACTGTGAAGTTGGTTTTTTGGGCGATTTTAAGCGATTTTCACAATTTATTTTTGAATCCCCTCCCCCTATTTTCATCGAAAAATCCCAGACGTTTGAAATAATCCTAAGTTTTATTTGCCTAAAATATCTTATTATGGATGAGTTGTTTTCCAGTAGTTGCACGGTTAATTTAAGGCATTACTTCAAACAGTGGATTGCTATAAAAATATGAGTTTTAAAAAACATTTATTTTTAATTCAGAATTTTTCGTATAAGATTTGATTTCAGAATTAATTTATCTATGGATTTTGTTGAGAAGAACTATAAAGTAAAATTTAAGATCCAAACAAAGGACAAATTTAGTTATTAGAGAATTGGTCCGATGTCCAACAAATGCGTTAATTCGTCTACTGTGCTCTTTAAACAAGTTTACACGTGAGTCAACAAGTGAACAAGTGAACAAGTGAACAAGTGAACAAGTGAACAAGTTTACACGTGAGTGAACAAGTGAACAAGTTTATCTTTAACCTGTATTTAGCGTTTTATGTATTGATATTTGGTTCTTTCCATTTCTTAAAGTGAGGAAGTTTACCATAGGCTGTCAGCGTCATCGTCTGTTTTCTGTTTACATATAAAGTAACAGTTTTCTGTGTTATTATATAACGGTATTTTAGACGGGAGCAGTGGTTCGATGTCGTTACTATAATTTATTTCACGACAAATACAGGAACACTATTTCAAATTTTAAAGTAGTTTGTTATAAGTTAATCAGTAGATAGTAGATATATATATATATATATATATATATATATATATATATATATATATATATATATATATATATATACTTGGTCAGGTACACTATGGTGTCAAAACAATTTAATTTACAATTGAAGGCTGTGAGTCTTCTAGAAAGAGAAATACATATATGCTATATTAATATAAAAAAAAATGTTTCTGCCCAACTTTATTGAGTTCCAACATATACAGCATACTAAAATGACTAATTACAGATAGCAATATTTTATATAACAATAATTCATGATATCCATAATTTGGGCATGATTCTAAAATATAAATATGTTTCCTTTTGATCTCCCTTACTTTATTTTTTCTTAGTAATTTTATTACTGCTGCAAACGAAAAAAAAAATCTATATTTATAATATATGAAATATTTCAGAATACAAAAAAAAAAAAAGTTAGTACATATCACATGCTCGTGTTGGAACTTGAATAATAACACAACAGTAAAATGAACCTTAAAGAAAATGTATACGAGAATGTAGATTCATTCACAATTTTTTAAAATCATAATTGATTTTTGACGTGAATACGTCTTTAAATATGCTACCACATGGGAGCATTCCAAAATAACTGATGATAACAAAACCGGGAGATATAGTTTGGCGTTGTAGTTTCGAATCTATCTTCTACATCCAAAATTAAATTATACCACTGGATAGCTAAAGGATCAAAGAATTCATTACAAGCGAGAACAGTGACGCGGAGGGGGAAGCCCCGCTATTTCGAGGTTATTTTGCTGCGTTTAGAGATTTACAATTAGTATAACTTTTGACTTGGAAAAGCTACGATGGTCAAGTTATAATCGCCAGCTGTCGTCAAAATCTACCAATTGGGTATAAAACGTTAGTTTCAAGTAGTGACAGTAAATATAATAAGGTGTTAGAATAAAAAAAAGTTTATCAAAAATTTATATTTATTTATATTTTATGCCGACGAAAAGCAAAAACCAAATACAGATATCGTATACGGTTGGAAAGGGCTTCTCATGACCAATCGCATGGTAATAATAAAACACCATATGACAGAGTTAAGCAGTGCGGGAACGTAAAAATTCCTGATCAGCTAAGTTTTTTACTTATTACCGACATTAATGCACAAAGCTTGGTCGCGCACTCAGAAGACATCTCTACCGGTACAATCAACAACCGAACTGATTATAAGCCGAGTGCCTAGCTTTGATCTGATATCATATTGTAATACCTCTAAGAACAGAAAAATTGTAACTACATCATCGGTAGCGGTATCATCATCATCAAGTCGCAAAGCCGGTGGAGTCGCAACACAATAATTATTTGTTTCCTTGCTTTTGCCCTGAATACATAAATACAAATATTTTATTTAATAAGTATAACCTGTGATATAAACGTATTCAGGTACAATACACGGCCGTGTCCATGACACAGCCACCCCCCCTTTTTTTCTAGATATATATATTTTTCTTAAGACTGCTAGCCTTCTATATATTTAAAAAAATAGTGAAGAATTTCTATTTTTTGGTCTCTAACTTCCCGTTGATTGGGTTAACAATAGCGGAATATCCTTCCCCCATCTTAGAATCGTAAAATCTTGGAATATTTCAAAATTGTATTCTTGAGGACAAAAACTAAAAGGACAACAATGGCGGAGCTGGATAACTTAAAAACCGTTAAATCCTAGAATATTTCAAAACAGTACACTTAAGGACGAAAACTAAAATGACAATAGCTGAATATCCTTCAGATAATTTATAACCGTTAAATCCTGGAATATTTCAAAATAGTATCCGTAAGGACGAAAACTTATATGTGTATATATATATATATATATATATATATATATATATATATATATATATACGAGAGAGAGAGAGAGAGAGAGAGAGAGAGAGAGAGAGAGAGAGAGAGAGAGAGAGAAAGAGCTCAAAGATGTCCTTCCGCCATCCTTAAATAGTATCTTTAATGACGAAAACTAATAAAATCGTTAAATGAGAAAAAACAAAAGTGGAATCCTTAAGGACGAAAACTAATTCTTAATAATTTTGTTGTGGTATTTTACGGATATTACCTGTCAACTAACGAAACAAGAATGTAAAAACTATAATTATTGATCAGAACTTGAATCCTGATGAACTGGTGATCCTTAAAATGTCCGAACTAACGGAATTAATCTTTGTTATCTATTTAATTATTTGACAAATATTCATCGAAATTAAAAATTTCAGGCACAATGCGGCTCTCCTAGTTGTTTTATATTAGTTTAACTGCTGTTTTTATAACACTACATGCCGTTTAGTATAATTTAAAGATGATGAATAATTACTATACTCCAACGTATGTACTTATAATAAACGGCAGATAAGAATCGTAAAATTATAGACATGTATATCTTAAGAGCATTTAATGCCGGCAGGTTGACAATGGAATATTTCGATGTGCAGTTAGTCTGGCATTCTGTTTCATGTTTTTAGGACGCCAGGTGGAAGGAAATAGCAAGATGATATTGTATTTATGCATTTCCTTAAGTGTAAATCGCATGAAGACTGGTAGGGTGTTGCGTGTGTGATACGATTAATATATATATCTATATATTTTAGAAATGTGTCGATTACAAATAGGCATGGATATCGATACACGATATTTTAAAAATATCGACATTTTCCTTTAACAATCGGAGACAATGATACCGATATTTTGTCTTTCAAATATTTTTGTATCGGTACGTACGTTGTGTTAATTCTGTTGTCCGAATTCTGGTCTATTGGTATCACTACAAATTAAATTTTTTCTTTCTTAATTTGAGTCTGATGAACGCAGTTATGAGGCTATTTCAGAGATAAATACTAATTTGTGAATTATTGTGGAAAAATGGAAAAAGCGTTTTGGTACCGTTCCAAAAGCACGTTGCAGCCCCTTCGCACGCCCAGAATACCTAATATCGATTCTAACCTTGTTCCTATATATTTCTGTGTTTTTTGTCGCTACTTTTCGAGGGGAAAGAATATTCTCCTTCATTTACGGAGAAACTCTAAATCCCTGTTCATTGTAATATTAACTTCTGTCGACCTTCTGATGTTAAAATGAGCAATCAGAAAACAATGAAGTGGAATAAGAAAATATCAAATTATAAGACACTAAATATTATATGAATAATATAATATATTATATGAATAAATATTATATCAAATATAATGCTAAGCGACCAGTAATGTTAAATCCTGATAATTTTTTTACACTGCAGTTTCAACTTGGGTTGTTTTGTTAAAGCGTGTTATATTAAAATATTTATTCTTCTTAAATATAAATAGGTGAAACAGAAGTTAACAACATGAGTTTCATAATGGATTTAGTGTTTTATAAATTCATATTTTCTTATTTCCTCTTCTCTAATGTGTAAAATAGTTACAAAAGTTAAGAAGATTAATTTCTACATGGATTTGGTGTTTTGTATATTTGTTGTATAAATTTATGTGAGAAAATGTCAGTTTACATATTTTTTGAATGGATGCTTTGTAGTCCATATTACTTATTGCCCTTTAGCAAGAAACATTTATTATTAATTCAATAAATTACATTGATGTAAAAATAAATATAAGAAAGTTTCACACAGGTTTCATATTTTCTTATTTCCACTTCCCTCAAGAAAATATAGCAGAGATTAAAGTAAATTGGAGAAAATGGTTTTTAAAGTAAATTTCAACCATGTAATCATTCCAATAATACCGGTTTAGAAATTACAGCTTTGAATGAAAATATAGAGAAATGTTTATTTATATTGAGAAAATTATTCTCAACTGCATGATAAGATTTTTGTTGTTAAAAAATAAAATTTTAATTATTAGTTTAACCTATCTAAGTTCTTTACTTATAAGAGCGGGTGAAGCCGCGGCTGGAGATGCTAGTTATAATATATAACATATAAATACATTATATATCGAAAGTTGTAGATAAAATTTACTGTTTGCCGTTTATTCTTTATTTATTGAATAATTATTGTCTTTTTAAAAAAAATAGTTTACATTTTTAGCTCTCATATGAATTATTTTTTATAGTATTTTTGTCTAGAATATAGAATAGAAATTTTAGAGAAGAAATTTAAACTAATAGAAAAATTAAAAAGTTTAGAACTTACAACTTCTTCTGCCGTCAAAGGTCCTTGCAACCCGATTCAAGATATACCTTCTTCATAATTACGAGCGGAAATATTTAATTACATTATTAAATATAAAACACTAGTATGTAAAACACTACACACTATAAAACTATTAAATCAAAAAAGCACAGTTACACAACTTAAAACATTAAACTTTACCGAAAACCGCAACCCACGACCGATATCATCTCGAAAGAACACTTCGAGATCTTGCATTAAACTGACCAAAATAATTCTCAACTGAAGAAGGCTTGGAGGCATCAGGTAATTTAATTAAGAATAATCGAATCTGATTGGCCGAGCCGGGCCGTAGCGCTCTGTATATTGTCTTTATCCCTTACTTATTAGTTTTTATACTGTCCGTATAAAAAACATAAGACATTTCCAGTTCTCACCAGATTTGATGTACATTCAGAGACGAAATATTTCCGATTGCTGAACATTAATATAATATCTCAAGTTTATGTGGTAAAATATTTAAAGTAAAAAAAAAAAATGAAATAATATTCCATCTCCATAAACAATAAACAACACGAATTTAATATATACAGGAAACCCACACACACAGATGTAGTTATAGACAACAATGCCAGGAGACTACTAACACACAAACTCGCAGCATTTCATAGCATGATATACCGCTTTTTAAATACACCGCTAAATGAACGAAATTATAACAAAGAAATACAAACAATTCACACTATAGCTGACAACAACGGATACAGTAAAACCACAATCGATAATATTTTAAGAAAACAAATACATAAAAAAACTATGAATAATATATACAAAACACTCCAGTGGATAAAGCGACCCCTAAAAAATATATTTTGATACCATACTATGGCCCAATATCCGCTAAAGTCGGGAAAGAATTAAAAAAATTAGGTTTAAACCCTGCATTTAAAATAGATATACCATTGTCATCATACTTCCCTTCACCGAAAGACAAAATAGACCCTTTCCAAAAAAGCGGCGTATACGAATTTAAATGTAATGACTGAAGCAAAATACACGGGAAAAACCGGACGATCGGTAAATCAAAGAGTAAATGAACATATAAGAGCATACACTAATAAGACCCAAAACTCCAATTTCGCTATCCATCTAAATGAAAATAACAACAAATTTAATAAAGACTCGGGAGTAAAAATATTACATCAAGTAGAAAATAGCCTAAAATTAAATACTTATGAATCACTAGAAATAAGAAAATCTTTTAAAACCGATCCAGATTTTTGTTTAAATGATCAGATTAACATATCCAATAGCCCCATTTTAAATTTGTTTCCCATAGGAACGGAAAAACCCAATGAGTCATAAGGGAAACCCCATTGTAAATCTAAAACTTAACCTACCTGCCCCCCTTTTACTTCTCACAAATTCTGTGTTTTAGTTACCTCGAAGGTGAATGCCTATGCTTGATTTCTTGTCTTATCTTTTTAAAAAACTTTAGTATATATAATCTATGTAACATAGTACTGATGTGTTGAAAAAATTTTGTATGTTTTAGAACTGAAGATCGAAGGTTTAGCATTCGAAACTAGTTTTCAAATAAAATAATCTCAAAAGAAATGGCACTTAATTTATCAATCCTAATTAAATAATATTCCATTTTTAATTAATACTAAAAAAATTGTTCAAACCTTTATTTTAAAAATAACTCCTAGTCAGAACTTAAAAATAAATCAGCTTAATAAAAAAGAATTATTATTACAGATTATATAGAAATATGTTCTTCGACAAGAGATTTCCATTATTGTATTATCTCTACACTTTTAATTTTTTTTTTTTAGACTTTCTTTTTTAATTCACCTTTGTCTTTAACCCTCTAGTGCACAGTGTAGCATATCTACAACATTATATTTATACTTGTGGCAGTGAACTCTCTTTGCGTTTTCTGGAACTAAATCTTGTATTACAGATGATACATGATCCCTCTTAGACTATGAGAGGACTTTGCATGTCCTAACTGGACCAGGCATGTCTCCAATTGTCACTTACACCTGCAAGTCCTCAGTTGTGGAGACTCCTCTTTCCAGTAAAGTGTTCTTATTTATTTTTCTACCATCCATTTTTTTTTTTTTTTTTTTTTTATCAAATAAAGTTTCTGTGGTTTTTCCAAAAATATGTAGTTTGTGAAATATCAATGAGAATAAATTCTTGTTTTTTATTATCGAGATAAATCACTTTTTAGTTATGTGCAACATAATGTTTATTATTAATTAAAATGGTTTGTAGGTGAAAAATGTTTTTTTCAGTACTTTTCTGTTAATAACCAGACCAAAACATATTCAAAAAAATTTATTAGAATGAAAAAGAAAAAAATCATGCACTAAAGGGTTAAGGTCATCAGTGAATTCGCTGAAAAAACAAAAAGTGAATGGGATATGTTGTTTTTCTGTTCATGCGGTCAACTAGTTTAATAAGCAATGTTTTAAATTTTTTTGTTTAATATCTTAAATTAACATTAAAATAACCAAATAAAAAATATAGAAAGCAAATATAGAAATATTTGTTTTATAATTGTAGTTATAAAATTTAAATTAAATGCATTTCTTCATACTTAAGGTTTTAAAAAATTAATTTTTTAATAGTTAAAGTCGCTACTCCAAATATCGATTTTCAATTTCAAAGATTGAGAAAATATAGAGAGAATCGATGATCCAAACTCGATTCTTAGGAACTGATTGATACCCCTGACGTTAGCGATAAATTTTTAAAATCTAATAATTTAATTATAGTATACATCACAATAGATGCAGCCAGACAATAGCGCCATTTTGTTGTATATGTTTTTTAATAATCCTATGCGATTTATGTTAACCTAGAACCCAGATTATTATTAATTTCGTAACATGTTGATAACCTAACACCCTCTTAGTTAGGGATGAGTCGATTTTCGATTTCATCGAAAAAATTCGATTCATTTATAGTTTCTGCCTATCTGGACGAACAACCTATACATTTTTTTTTTTTTTTTTAATAGAACTTTTATTGAGTAAGTATTACAATCTGCCACTATAATAATGGCAATAATTAATATAGATGGTGTATGATTACATTCACACATTATGTAAAAAGAGAAAAAAAAAACAAAAAAATGAATACAAAAAAAATTATATATATAAAATAAAAAAAAAGATAAAAGAAAGAACTTTCTATACATAAACAATATACATATAAATAAAATAAAATACTAAAAAAAAAAATAAAACATTGAATAAGTAAAAATAAATAAATAGTAATAATAAAAAATAAAACAAAATTAAATTTGAAGTTAAAAACACAATCCTGCTTTATTTACAATACTCACTCATCCTAGAGATCCCCAGCCAGACCCCTCCCTACAATTATGGAGGGACAAGCCAGGTATAGAGAGGTCCCAGCTCTTCTCTCTCAGCTGCGTCACTGGTGTAAAAAACCCAGTGGAGGCTGAGTGAGAGCACTATAGTACATACCTACCTATACATTAAAATTAAAAATTGGATGTCTAATTATGTTTTTACGTAATCTTCAAAGTCCTAATTAGTCCAAATTTATCCAGGTTGAAAATTACTGCTATCTTGATTTAACGCCACAAAACACCCTTGTATATAAAAGTTTATCGAAATCAAAAATTAGTTGTTTTTTTTTTTTACCCCTTTCGAGGACGTTAACATTTTTGTCAGATCAACGGCAATAACATTTGCTGTGTTCAAACGATTAAAATAGTAATGACATCACTAGAATCAGAGTACATTTTGACTTCTATCCATTTGGTTTACTTCAGATTTTAGTGGGCGATTATAAAAAATATCCTCACCTATATTTTTGAAAAAAAAACCTTAATTTTTATTCCTACCAAATTCGCTATTTCAGTATTTATTCAGATGAATAATCTAAAAATAATATCTGATTCTGTTTTGTTTCTGTTCAAATCGGTTTTTGTCCACTAAAATCTGAAGTAGAAAAATGCATGGTGGTTCCATTACTATTTTAACCAGTTGAACACAAATGTTATCTCTGTTAAAATTTATTGATAAAACCTCTACTTCAAAAATGTTCATGTCCTCGAAAGGGGTAAAAAAAAAACAAATATTTTTTTTATTTTGATCAAATTTTACATTAAAGGGTATTTTTTTGTAAAAGAACGGGTCTTTTTTACTTTAGCTATCCCAGTTTCTTTTTTCTAAAACAGTGATTTATCTTATTATTAAATTATTACTAGTGAAGAACATATGTTCAAAATTGGTTATTTAAAATATTTTAATAAAAACAATCAAAGTAGGTATTTTATAATAAATTTATAGAAATTTTCATTTTGGAGGCCAATAGTCTCTCAATGATTCCAAAAAAGATTCAAAAATATCCCTTTTTTTTTTCATACCTTCTCCTATATACAAAATCACATAAGTAGGAATCAAACAGGCTTCTTCTTGTACCACATTCCTTTTTATTTCTTCTTTTTTCAATTGCCCATAGCGACTCAATTCTTTGTGTTTAAATGCACCAACTTTTTCCCTGCAACTTCAACAACAAACACAAAAAACACTTATAAAAAGGAGCTCTATTTTTGTAAAAACAAATCTTCATAAAATGTCCTCTTCTACATTTTCTCGTTCTGTGCAGTAATCCACATCTCTGTAGGTATTGGAAAGCTATTTCTTCTGATTTTAGTAACTTGCTAAGTTTTAAAAGATTCACATTTAAAATAAGCGTTCGTCGTAAACCTACGACTTCCTGTCCTACTGTATCCTTCAATGATATTCCACTAATCCCAGTTGAACAGATCCGATACCTAGGACTCGACTTGGGCAAACGTCTAACTTGGAATCCACATACAAGACTAAAACGACAAGAAACTGTTCGTCGTTACAGACAACTTCAACATTTACTAGATAAACGTTTAAAGCTCCCAATTTCCAAAAATCATTTACATGACAGTGGTTAGACCAATGTGGACTTCCGGAGTCGAGCTTTGGGGTTAAAGGTCGGTTTTTTTCAGTTTTTCGTTAATAACTCGAAAACTCTTGCCTCTAGCGAAAATATGTTCATGTACTAAATTAATCAACATAAAATTATTTACAATAAAGGTTCTATACATTTTTGTTCTGTGATCAATGCTTAAGAAGATATAGTGTGGGGGGCGGGGGAATATGGAAAATGTAAAAAAACACGTTTTTATTGTTAATATTTAAATATTTATTGTTAAAATTCCAATATTTATTGTTACAAATGAATAGTTTATTATTAATAATTGAATGCTTATTGATAAAAATAAAATTATTGTCGTTAAACCTAATATGATTATTATAGTACTAGCGGCAAGTCGCACTTTTCCTCAAAAACACGTTTGTCGGTACTCTTTTGGATCTAACTCCGAAACTATTTGTCTAATCTCGGATTTCTTTTTTTCATTTTAAAGCTGGTTAAATTTATAACCAGATACTACATATTTAATTTTAAATACGTTCCGTGAAATATCCATTCCACCTCGTTGAATTCCGCGTACCGTAGTGAAATCCTTATTTTTTCGGAACATGTCTCGTTATAACTCTAAAAATATTGGTTCGATTCTGAATTTCCTGAATTTTCTATCTCATAGCTGGTTAAATTTTCTATTAGATCCTATATATCAAATTTTGATAAAATTCCGTGTAATACCCTTGCCAGCTCGCTAACAACCGCGAACTGTTGAAAAAAGTCTATTTTTTTTTTTTGGCATATTTTCTCTAAAACTAATAAAGAATTGTCCGATTTGTCCGATCCCGAACTGCTTTATTTCATTTTAAAGCTATCTAAATTATCTATCAGGTACTATCAACGACTTTTAATTATATTCCTTATTATAGCCATGCTAGCTCACTAAATGTGTATGTTTTGGCAATACATGACATTTTTGATATGTTAGGTGGGCTGGCGTGGATATTTCACAGAATTTCATCAAAAGCAAATTTAACCAGCTATGAGATGGAAAAAATCAATTCAGAATCGAACAAATATTTTTAGAGTTATAACGAGAAATGTTCCGAAAAAATAAGGATTTCACAACCGTACGCGGAATTCAACGAGGTAAAATGGATATTTCACGGAACGGATTTAAAATTAAATATATGGTATCTGATAATAAATTTAACCAGCTTTAAGATGAAAAAAAAGAAATCCGAGATTGGACAAATAGTTTCGGAGTTAGATCCAAAAGAGTACCGACAAACGTGTTTTTGAGGAAAAGTGCGACTTACCGCAAGTACTATAATAAGCATATTAGGCTTAACGACAATAATTTTATTTTTAGCAATAAGCATTCAATTAATAATAATAAACTATTCATTTGTAACAATAAACATTGGAATTTTAACAATAAATATATAAATTTTAACAATAAAAACGTGTTTTTTTTTTTACTTTTTCCGTATTCCCCCAACTATATCTTCTTAAGCATTGATCACAGAACAAAAATGTATAGAACTTTTATTGTAAACAAGTTTATGTTAATTAATTTAGTACATAAACATATTTTCGCTAGAGGCAAGAGTTTTCGAGTTATTAACGAAAAACTGAAAAAAAACGACCTTTAGAGCCCCCCCCCCCCCCCTTAGCTCCACCCAACCCTCCAGTACTTTTAGTATGTTGTTAAGGACACCTCTCCCTACAACTCTGCCAAAATTGGCTTCTACATGAATTAAGTCCTCTAAAAATCTTTTGTTGCTTGGACTATAAATGTACCTACTACCCACAGAAATCGGCATTCAAATCTGTAAGTTACAGGTCAAAACGTCCTCTTGTATGTTGTTTGCTTTTGAGAGCGGAGGAAACTTGTATTATTTTAACATATAATATAATCCAGCAGAGCGATAGCTAAGACTACCTCAGTGCTACCTCACCTTGCCTATAACATTAAATAGTTAATGGTTGTATATTGGACAATTATCCTAAAGCCGGCTTAATAGCCATTATAATTTAATAATACTCACATCCCTCCAATGAATCAACAAAAATCAACTCTAATGAACAATTAAAGCAATTTAGTTATTAAGATTAAGAGTGGACAACATTAAAATAAACTGTTTTCCCTAATTGAATAACATTTACATATTCAGAGAATAATAAAAGCAGAGTAAATTTGGAGCGGTCCTCCTTTCTAAAGGAGTTTATTCAACTATTTAGGAAACGATTAGCCTAAATTTGTTCCTATTTAATTTAATAATTTTTGAAAGTCGTTATTTTTCTTTTGTTTGTTCTATCAGCTGATGCATTATTCATTTGAAGTGATTAGAGTAAAAATTATTGCCTGAATAATGGTTAATAAATACGTTAATTAATTTCATTGCTCTTGAGTGGCTGCTACAATTTACTCATTATTTTGCAGTAATGTTTTACTAATCTGTTTGGTTTTGACATGTACAGTTGGAAACTCGTTATTTCTTTACTCAATAATTAGTATTATTGTGTAATTCGTCAGTTTTTTTTTTTTTTTGTTAATTGGCAACTATAAATAACAAAATTAAATACGTTTATAATTCATTTTTTCCCCTTGCTACTTGTTTAATCTTTAAACTGCCTCATTTGGTTTGTCACTAAAAAATATGCCTATATTTATACATTTTGTAAATCATTTCATAGAAAAAAACAAACAGAATACGCCCAAAGTAGATCCCTCTATTGATTCTAGTAAGAGATGAAAGGAAGTATGAGTGCAGTTGACGAACTCCCGGAATAAGTTAATACTGGAAAGCTCTTCCTACAAAAACATCAGCATCTGGCTCAGCAACTTCTGCTCCAGGTTATAAAATTAGAAATGATAAGCAAGAGGTAAGCAGCTGGTTAAACGTGAATTGTACGGATGTGGAATATGAAATTTTAAATTACAATGAAATTATAGAACAAGTGCTGAGTGCTCAAAATTAAGATAGTGATGAAAAAGATGATGACAATGACGTTTCTAATTCTTCCACTATTCCATGTAAAGAAGTAGAGGAAATATTAACTAAGTGCACTGAGTGGTTTCGAGCAGCAATGTGAATCAGATATTTCACAGCTAATGGGATGCCCCAAGTGTTCAGCTTTTTTTTGTGTCTTATGTCATTTTCATTCAAGTCCAATGTGTATAATGTTCATACGTTCGTTTTTACATTCAATAAATTGCAAAAAAATTACAATTATATAGTTTAAAATGCTTATTTGTCACTTTACTAGCAAAATTATGTAATTCGTCATTTCCGTTATTTCGTCACCCCCTCTCCCCCACTCATGACGAATTATCGAATTTCTACTGTATATGTTTAAACTTTTTTTTTAAAAAACGCTTTTTATTTTATCAATTTACTGAAATTTACAACAATACAAAATATATATATCAAGTAAATGTACTGATTACGATTACAATAATATGTCAAAACTTGAAAAGAACAACTCAACAGTAGTTCTCCAATAAAATTTCTATACTAAAAGGTCTCTAGGCAATCTTCTTTTCAGACGCCTCGGAGGATTATCGGGAATGGAGTGGGAAGCAAATTGAGAAACAAGTGGATTTGAGTGGATAGATATAACTATGAAAGGATATACATCTGGTTTGAGCTAAATCAGCAACATAGAGAACATTTTTCGAAGGATTTTGGATTGCAAGGAGTGGAGACCAAAGCTCAACTCCGTACGTCTAAATACGTCTAATCACAGTCAATTATATATTTTTTTTATAAAATAGCATTTATCGCCTGGTAGGTCCAGCATATAGTTTAGCAGCTATTTTGACTTGAATAAAAAAAAATCAGGTTTTGCTTACATTTTTCAAGATTTGAGGCTATTTTTTGACACGCTATAGCCCTGTAGCTGTAACTACGCTCATGAAAACCGGTAACGAAATTGGTCTATTAATTAATAACAATAAAACCAAACATATGGTTAGTAGCAGAAACGGTTAAAACTTCGGTGGTGCAAATATTTCTGTGACAAAGTTTGAAAACGTTGAGCTTTTCAAATATCTAGGGAATATCATATCAAGTAAAAATGAAATCCAAGAGGAATTAAGGGCAAGGTTGAGCCGGTAATGCTTGTCATTTTAATAATTTAATAGGTTGGAGTTCTATCCGGTAAATATAGTTCATAGCAGTGCGGCGGCTATTACCTGAACTGTATTTACCGGATATAACTCCGACCTGTTAAATTATTCCGTTTCATAATTAAATTTTTGGGCCAAATACTATACGCATTACATTATGTTCGAAAACTTTAAGACGCTGTTCCTCCCTTAACGTAAGAGGCCAGTTTTCGCATCCATGAAGAATAGTTTGCAGAACAGTAGTCTTATATATAATAATGTTTAAATTTCTAGAGTGTAATAGCGAACTGAGTTTTCTTGCGACCGAGAAATGACAAGCATTACCGGCTTTCAACCTTGCCCTTAATTCCTCTTGGATTTCATTTTTACTTGATATGATATTCCGTAGATATTTGAATTGCTCAACGTTTTCAAACTTTGTCACAGAAATATTTGCACCCCCGAAGTTTTAACCGTTTCTACTACTAACCGTATGTTTCGTTTTATTGTCATTAATTAATAGACCAATTAATTAATAAGATAAAGTTTTCATGAGCGTAGTTACAGCAACAGGGCTATAGCGTGTCAAAAAATAGCCTCAAAACTTGAAAAATGTAAGCAAAACCTGATTTTTTTTATTCAAGTTAAAATAGCTGCTAAACGGTAGGTCCAGGCGATAAATGCTATTTTATAAAAAAAAATAATAATAAATTTTTGATCGGGAAACTATTGTTAAGTTTACGATCCGAGCAGCTCCAGAAGCAGCGTATCAAAATGTTAAATTTTTGAGTTTGAGAAATACACACTACTTCAACATTTACTTTACAAAGCTGCAAATTAATTACAAAAGACTCATATAACTGACTGTGATTAGACCTATTTGGACGTACGGAGTTGAGCTTTGGGTCTCACTCCTTGCAATCCAAAATCCTTCGAAAAATGTTCCATATGTTGCTGATTTAGCTCAAACCAGATGTATATCCTTTCATAGTTATACCTATCCACTCAAATCCACTTGTTTCTGTACTTGCTTCCCACTCCGTTCCCGATTATCCTCCGAGACATCTGAAGAGAAGATTGCCTTGAGACCTTTTAGTATAGAATTTTTATTGAAGAACTACTGATGAGTTGTTCATTTCATAGCAGCGCGACGGTTAAAATGAGCATTTAAAGTCGTTGCGTTTACTAATAGCCGAATTCTGAAAAAAGTAATCAGTTTTGAGTTGTTGGGTAAAAGACCGAGGGGTGGACCGAAACGTTGAGGGAGTGGATTGGAGGGAGGTGTATGGTCAACGGTTGATGGTGTCGGATTCGAACCTCTTTGTTCGCTATGCCTTTTTAATTTATTTGTTATAAATTAAAAAATATATATGAATTATCTTTTAATAAAGGGATGTTTTAAGTTATTGCGAGATTTATTTAAAGGTAAAATAGCCTAGATGAGTCGGTTATCGATTCTTATTGCGTGATCTGGAGCTCGGTTAAGCTTTAAGGTAATTAAAGGCAAGTCGCTAAACCAATCTTAGGCTATTCGGAATATTTGTCAACTCAAATCTTCTTAGCGAAACAGTCTTTTTAGCTATAACTATTTAAAAAAAAAAAAAAAGAAAAAGTTGTTTATCTTTTATTTTTTTTTCCTTCTATTTTTTACAAAAGGCCGGACGGTCAATGGAGTATTTTTTTATGAAACCCAAAGTTATCAATTTACAGCAGTCAATAAGAGCTGATATGAGGGGTGTAGAGTGCATGGAATATGCCATAATTTTTGACTTCATAGCTTTGTTAGTAGTTAGAAGGTAAACATACTAAAAATCCCCGCCCCTGGGGGGTGAGCTTCCGGTGCACTGTGGAGCCATTTGTGAATCTAACGGGACAAAAGTCTTAAAGCAATCGTTTGGATATTGTAATATTATTTTTCTGATCCACAACTTGAAATGATTAAATATCAAATAAAAATTTTATTTGTGACCTGCTGTTTTATTAAAAAAAAAAAAAAAAAAAAAAAAAAACTTCACGAAACCATTTATTGATATATCGATGAATTAATTAATTGAATTAAAAAGAAAATTAATACACCTACTTTATGATAATAATGTCAATATCATAACAACTAACAATTTTTCTGAAACTGTGTACAGTTATAAATAAATAGAATTTATAATATATTTAAATCAGGGCAATGTGTTATCAAACTATAACCATTAACACTTTAATAGTCAGTTTCTATCTTAAACTTATTATTTTGTTATTATTATTAGTTATTATTATTTGTTATTGTTATTACGTTTATTATTAGCAGAAACATTATATTGTTTTAAACTGAAAAGAAAATCATTGTTTATAATGAGAAATCACTTACAAGGGGAGGACACACTCAGTCTCTCACGGATCTTGTTGGCAATTTTTTTGGAGGTTCCTGGTCAAAAAATATTAGACACATATTTTGCCGTTCCGACCAATGGGCTCTAGAAGCCGAGAAAAAAAAAATAAAATAGCATTAAACTAATTTATTTTTTATCTCGAGTTTAAAAAATGATATCGACATGATTCTTGCACCAAGATTTTCAGTTTTTATTGCGAATTAAAGGAAAAATACAGTCGCTCCATAGATTTTGGTTTAGATTAATTAAATTCTAAAAAAATGATTAGTTTTTCAAGCAAACTACCTCTATAGATTTTTTAACACAAAAATTGAGGTCAGATTCTAATTCAGCACCCTCAAAAACATTAAAAAACGGTTATTCAACAAAATCAAAAAATATCATTTTTTTCACCCTCTTCCAGGAAAATGAAATTTTAAAACCGATTATTGGTTACATACCTTTAAATCGTCATTACTTTCATGCAATTCACTGGTTGGTATCGCTGGAAAGAGGAGGGTCTCAGCTTTCTTTTGATGTATATAAATGTAAAATTCAATGAACAAAAACCTATTAAAAAAATTGAAAAATCCGAAAAAATTTTGATTTTTAACTTGAGTTTGAAACCAGATACGATGATGAAACCAAATACATTTCAAGCGTATTACCACCCTATATTTTGTGTAAAAAAATAAAGTTGATACGTTAAACCGTCTAAGCGTAATTCATGTTTTTATCAATTTAAACAAAAGTTGCCTACCATTTTTTGGTCAGGCAAACTTTGAAGCTTACAAACTTTTATTTTTCTATTTGGATGAAATTTCGTATTTAAGGGTTCTCTTGAATGCTGAATTCGAATCCGATATCGGTTCTTGTGAAAAAATTATATAGAATATACTTCACTTGAAAAATTTTAGCTTTTACACTGTAAAATGTGATAGAAAATTCTTTTAGCCCTAGAATTCCATCTCAGCACCCTCAAAACTCAGGAAACGTATTTATATATATATATATATATATATATATATATATATATATAGATATCAATAAAAAAAAAAAAAAAAAAAAAAATATATATATATATATATATACTAATTGGGAGAAATATTTGTTACTTTAATTATTATTAAAATAATTATAATTATTAATTATTTATTGTAATGATAACTTATTACAAATTAATATTTACATTATATACAGACAGAACCACATATGAGATTTGATTGTTAACTATTTACAATGTTTATTCTATTTTGCAGTTGAACATGTTAAAATATGACATGTATATAACTATATAAAATATAACTCGGCTTCTAGGGCCCATTGGTCGGAACGGCAAAATACGTGTCTAATATTTTTTGACCAGGAACCTCCAAAAAAATTGCCAACAAGATCCGTGAGAGACTGAGTGTGTCCTCCCCTTGTTAGATCGAGATTATCACTATCACTTGTCCACACTAAGTAAGGGGTTCTTACTCGTATCTGCTTCTGGTATTACAAGCAAATTGAAAACACTATTACCGAAAATCGTATTTTTCTCAGTTAGTGGTCCGCATGAGCTAATTAAAGGATCAACGAAATCAATAAATTATTCATAATGTCAGTGTTGGTTACTGTATTAGACATATTCCGTTAAACATGTTTCCTGTATCTTTTTATTTCTTTGTGTTGGCTAATTTGGATATCCTCTGTGAGTTGCCCCATTGCAAAATTTTGAATTATATAATTGACCAGATATATTTATTCTTCCTGGGAATTATTAAAAATAAAACCTCCAGCCCGTTAAGCTTTAGCGAATTCCAAACGCGCAACTGAGAGTACTCCACCTGAAACAAAATTTTTGGTGTTACTGATAAACGGAAAAAAACGGACAGTAAAATGCAATGTATTCACTAAAATTAAATGTTCCCAGACATACAGAACCATAATTTAAGGTCTAAGTTCACCTACGTAAAAATTTTTAGATTAAAACATGAAAATCTTTTTTTTTTTTACTTTTAAACTTTTGCCTACCGTCTGAGTATCTAAAATGCCGTAAAATTAAACACAAAATGTACCAATACCTATTATTTTGAATGCGATTAATTGCAAAATTAAAAAAAAATAACAAAACTTATGACGATGTTCACAGTCGAGTGCTTTAATGAATACTAACCTAATTCATAAATCGTACAGGACTAAATTGGCATTAGTTCGTTATTTATTGAATTGCCTTATTAAAATTTCCTCAGCCTGATTCACTTCGTTTCATGCCTTCCAACATTCAGCCTGTTAGATCAACCACTTTCTGCATCAAAAAATCAAACTTCATATATGGACTTTTGTCCCGCTAGATTCACAAATGGCCCCACTGTGCGGTAAGGGAGAGAGGAGAAGGTCCCATTTTTGGGTTTTATGCGATTATCGAAAACGGTTGACTCTAAAAAAACATGTTTCAAATATATATTAAAGCTGATTAAATTTCCTATGAAACTGTTTCTATACATATTTGCCGAACTTTCAAATTTGCTTTAATTTTACCCCCACCATAAGCTCGCCCCCAGGGGCGGGAACTTTCAGTATGTTTACCTTCTAACTACTAACGAAGCTATGAAGTCAAAAATTATCGCATATTTAATGAAATTAACAACACTATAAATAACTTCTTTATCGGTTTAAGAATTTATTTTTTTGTGGATTACATGATGAAGTTTGATAATTAATTATTTTAAAAAGAGTTTCTATTCCTAGATTAAATCACAAACTGTTAAGTTTAATCTAAAATAAAAATTATAATCAATTAAGGCCGTATTTTCATTTAAATCAACTTATTTTTAAGTGTAGAGATACAAATGCATAAAATGGCCGACTAGTTGAAGGTGGAGATATTGGAAGGGAAATAGAATTTTTTTTTTTCATTTATTCATATATGCAACTGTACAAAATAATATACAAGTAAATGTGTTGACAGTGAATACAACGGCATGTTCATAACTTGTGAAGAACTATTCACTAGTAGCACTTCAATAAAGTTTACACTAAAAGGTCTCTAGGCCATCTTCTTTTCAGACGCCTCGGAGGATTATCAGGGATGGAGGAGGAAGCAAGTTGGGACACTAGTGGATTGGAGTGGTTATGGAGCTTACTATGGAAGGTTTGGGCTAAATCAGAAACATATGGAACTAAAATTAAGATCTTTATGGATAAGTTTATTGGTCACAAAGTAAGGAGCATTGAGGATTTTTCGAAGGATTTTGGATTGTGAGGATTGGATACGGGATGAATTGGATGGTTTAGTGGACCCCCAAAGCTCAAATCCGTACGTTCAAATAGGTCTAATCAAAGTCATGTAAATGAGTCTTTTGTAATTAATTGGGAGCTTTGAACGTTTGTCTAGTAAATGTTGAAGTAGTCTGCAACGACGGGCAGTTTCTTGTCGTTTAAGTCTTGTATCTGGATTCCAAGTTAGACGTTTGTCCAAGTGGAGTCGTAGGTAGCGGATCTGTTCTACAGGGATTAGTGGAATATCATTAAAGGATACTGTAGGAGAAATAGAAATTAAAAAAAAAAAATTATAAATCAATTTATCTTTTAAAAATTGTATATCCCTTAACGACACCTAACCACAAACAATAGCTCAAATAATATAGGGCAGCCGGTAGAGAGGCATAAATACAAAAAGGGACATAGAGGAGGGTACAGGAGCAATGTACGATCGGGGGAGGGCGGTAGGAATACAGCCGGCCATAAATTTGATAAAAAACAGTTATTAATACCGAGCGAGCTGTAGCAAAGTCCGAATAAACATGGTTCCTCTATCAGCCCTTATCTCCACCGCTCTGACTGTTATTATAATTCTACCTGCCAGCGATATTTATCCCGATCCTGCTCCTAAATCAGTCAGGCTCTCTCCTCTCTGTCAACTTTCCAATCAAATATAGCTCCTATACATATTGGTATGAATCAGGATTGCGGTTTCCAAATCCGTCATACAATGTTGTAATTTTCCTTATCGGACAAACCAGGTTCTATATATATCGCATTTCTGTAAATCAAATGTGCATAGTCGAAAAGATCTCCAAAATTAAACTCTTCAAAGAAGTGATGAATTAGGATTTTCCGAACGTATTTTTGGTTTATAACTATGGGTTTAGAACTGTCAAAAAAAGCGCCACCAGATCAATAGAGTCCGTTATTTTATTGGATTTCAAAAATGCCCTCCATGGCAACGAACATAACTAATTGTAAGTCCATTTCAAACAGATAAAGAAAAAAAATTGGCTTTATGTAATATCCTAAATTCACGAAAACACTTGTAGTCAAAAAACCTATCGTAGAGTGCATGAATAAGGCGATTATTTTTGGCATCATTGCTCCTTTAGGCCCGATTCACACAGAACGGACGTGGTGGAGACGTGGCGCGGACGTGGCGGTTTTGTCTCTTCGGATATAAAAACAACTTTGATAAAATTTGATATTGGAGTTACATACATATATATCAAAAATTTAATAGGGGTGAATCATCACATTTAATTTTTTTTTTTTTTTTTTTTCGGGGGCGAGGGTTAATCCTATATAAAAACAACTTTGATAAAATTTGATATTGGAGTTACATATATACACACCAACAATTTAATAGGGGTGAAACATTACCAATTTAATTTTTTTTTTTTTGGGGGGGGGGGGCGGCGGGTTTTTTTTTTGGGAAAATCTGTTGAGTTTTTTATGTCCGATTCCCCCTCTACCTCCCCCCCCCCCCAAAAAAAAAAAAAAAAATTAAATCAGTGATGTTTCATCACTGTTAATTCTTGGTATATAAGTAAGTAACTCCAATATCAAATTTTATTAATGTTGTTTTTATGTCCAATTCACTCCTTACCTAAAAAAAGTAAGCTAACTAAAAAAAAGAAAAAAAAACTCGTGGCGAGGAAGTGGCGTGCCCCTTCTTGTACGCCACAAGAGACGGCAAAGAGACGTGGCGCGGACTTCTGTCTCTTCCGCGCCACTCCTATTAAACAAACTTCCAATTCACAAAGAACGGACGTGGCGGAGACGTGGCGCGGACTTTTTTAATAGGACAAACCTGGAAGAGACAAAAGTGCCACGTCCGCACCACGTCTCCGCCACGTCCGTTCTGTGTGAATCGGGCCTTAGGTGTAGTTAGAAGGTAAACATATTAAACGTCCCCGCCTCTGGGGCTTACGATAAGGGGAAGAAAGAAGGCCCCATTTTTTGGTTTTTGGATTATATCTCGAAAACAGTAGATTCTAGAAAATTATTTTTAATATAAAAATAAAATATAAACCAATTTTCTATAAAATTGTTTCTATACATATTTGTCGAACTTCTAACAGCTTTCGAGATATATGCTACTGAAAATCGATACTTTTTGAAAAGAAATAATTTTTACCTCAATTATTGTCAAACATTTGCTTTAAGTGCCTTCCACCATCGTTTATCAGAAATAATGTCAGAATCGAAGTAGTAGAATATTAAATTTACTTTGATATCATACGTTTCTGGCACTTGAAGTCATGAAGTTACAGTACCATGGAGAGGCCCTTCCCGTGTATTGTTCCGTGAGGGGCGAGACCAAAACACTAACCGGCCACGCCCACTATGCCCAACTGGCGAATTGCATTCTATATAGCCTAGGGCAATCGAAAGGGTTCATAATAAATAAAATAAGTAAATCACTAAAGTAAATAAATCACTAAAATAAAATAACAGCAGTATAAAGCCTAGGAAACCAAAATTTGAACTGATAAGAGGTTAATATACTGATAATACGGTGCACTCCAAAATGGCTGCCTGCCCTGGCTATAGAGAGGTATGCCCCCTCCACTTGTATATAACTCCATGCTTGAAGCAAATATCTGACAAAAAGTGAGGTAACAATTTTTTTTTCTCGATAATTATCGATTTTTAATAACGTACATCTCGAAAACTGTAAAAAATTTGGCCAATATAAATAAAAAACTTTTTAAGGAAATTTAATAAGCTTTAAGCCTTAAACGGTAGACTCTAGAAAACTATGTTTCAAATCATAATCAAAGCTAAATGAATTTCTTACATATTTGTCGATCTTCGAACGGTTTCCAAAACATACGTTACGGCAAATTAATAATTTTCGAAAACCAATAATTTTTACCTCACGTTATGCCAAACGTTTGCTTCCAGTGCCTTTCATGATCGTTTCTCAGAAAACGTGTCAGAATCAATGTAGTAGAGCAATTAATTAACTTTAATTTCATATACATGTTTTTGGCACCTGAAGCAAATGTTATACAAAAAGTGAAGTAAAAATTATTTTTTTAAAAAATAGTATCGATTTTCAATAACGTTTATCTCGGAAACCATTGGAAGTTCGAAAAATATGTATAAAAACAATTTTATAGGAAATTTAATTAGCTTTAATTTTTAAGACGTTGTAAAACGTCTTTCTCGAATAGTGTCGGGTTTGGACGTGTGTGGGGTTAAGGGTTAAAAATTGTATGTTTTTAGCTGTTCGATCAAAAAACTCGGAATTCGTTACTTTTAGCACATTTTGTGTTCTATACATTATTAAGGAAATAGAAGTTTGCAACAAATTTAGCTTTATTAACCTTTTTGCTCAGATCAACAGTTTTAAAGCAGTTCGCCACTAAAGGCTGGCTAATTTGCGGTAAGTGGCACTTCTCCGCCAAAATACTTTGTCGGTACTCTTTTGGCTATAACTCCAAAACTATTTGTCCAATTCAAAATTTTCTTTTTTTATCTTGAATCTGGTTAAATTTACTATCATAACCCATTTATAAAAATTCGGTCAAACACCAATGGCAGCAACCGTTCTGTAGTGGAATCCTCGCTTCTTCGGCACATTTCTCGCTATAACTCCAAACATATTTGTTCGATCCGAAATTTCTCTTCTGTCCACTCACAGTCCACCTGGATTACCAAATCATACATTCAAATAAAAAATTATATATCTAATTATTCTTTCATGTAATCTTTATTCATATAATCAGGGCAATTCTAACCAGGTTAAAAATTACTGCTATGCGTGAAAATATCATTGAAGAAATTATACTCAATTGAATATTTTAATACAATATTGTTATCGATAAACAAATAAAACTTCAATAATTATTTAAAATTATCTAATTTCTTGATCTTATGAGAGCGGGCGAAGCCGCGGTGGGGGGTGCTAGTATAATAATATAAATGTAAATCTTTTAATGAAAATTTTTTTAGTCAATGTCATAAGTGAATAAGTGAGTAAGGTCGAATTGAATATTACAAAAAATAAAAATAAAAAATTACTCTCAAGGAGAAAACGCCACAGGAACACTAGTGTAGGGTTGAAATTCAGGAGCTTTATCAAAAACTTGTGTAATTCAATTATAATTAATTTGAAAGTGATTAATATGTATACATTTGTTAATATAGCCAGGCTAATGTATCCATTTATTATACAATTGTGCCTTATTTTACATACAATATTGCTGTATTTTATTGTAACTAATCAATATTGATTGTATCTTTAGAATATTAAGCAGTTTATACGATTGATGTAACGTTGAGCGGTCCATTGCAACATATGGACGCCATCCATCAGCGGCCGTACACCTGCTCGTACCCTATTAAAGGCAGATGTTCCTCAGTCCCTTTCATCTCCTCCAATCAGATCCTAACAATCCTTCCGGAAAACGGCTACAAGGACGACAATAAATGGGATCCGCGGGAACATAGTTTCCATAGATCATCTACTGGAGAGATACACGGGCAGCAGCAGCTATGGAAATGAGGGAAACCATCTCGGTCGTTTTACGAGCTTCCAATGGAGTCCTGCATTAAGATAGTGCTCAAGGTGCGCAGCCGTCACTCCTAGCCTATCTACAATAGCCGCTATCTGGAACACCATTATACGGTTGCTATAACTCACGCCTCATTTCAACACTTCCACCAGGGGCGGTATTCTATCCTCCCTGACCTTAGATCCATCTGTAAGTGATTTTACATGACCAGCTCTCCGCTAAAGGGAAGGCAGTTTTCATCGAGTATCGTTTATTGATTATTTATGTTAAACGTTGAGGAAATATTCGCCTCATAGGAGAAGTGAGCAAGGGGGTATCGATCGGTATCGAAAGCAGTTTCAACGTCAAAAGCGGAACATAAATCTATTTCAACGGATCGTAAATATGTTCTTATTTATTTACTTTCTCAACTCAAGCCTAATGATGAATAGCGATGACAACTTTTGTACTGCAGAAATGTTTCATTATTTTGACTACCTTTCGTTAAAAAAAAAAAAAAAAAAAAAAAAAAAAAAAAAAAAAAAAAAAAAAAAAAAAAAAAAAAAAAAAAAAAAAAAAAAAAAAAAAAAAAAAAAAAAAAAAAAAAAAAAAAAAAAAAAAAAAAAAAAAAAAAAAAAACAGTTTCAATTCAATAAAGCAACTTGCACCAACTGTACCGACACCCACAAAGACCTACCATCACTCTATGGCACAGTGGACCGAATAGCATTTCTAACTGGAAAAAAAGATTTTGTTGCCAATTTAGATTTTTATTCATTTTATTTTTCTGTCACAGTGTTTGGGTAAAATGTTTAAAAAGTTTTAGGACAACGAAGTTTGGGTATTTTTGAAAAACAATTGTTATTTTTGTAAAAAAAAAAAAATTTAATGCCATAACCCTGTCAATAAATTATCAAATTTTATTTATTTTCATAATTATATGGAATAATCCTGGATGAACCTAGTTACTTTTGTATCCAAAATTTTTAATTAGGATGTGTTTCGGGTCAAATTGTATTTGTACTTAGTTAATTTATAGTCAAGATTATGTGCTAAGGCCACATCTTTGCGGTCTCTTATCCGCATAATCATTACATTCAACTGAAATAAATATTTAATATTTTTCACACATACTAGATAATCCAGTCAATAAACGTATTGTAGAGTGTATGAAACATGCGATTATTTTTTACCTGAGGGCTTCGTTAGGAGTTGTTAGAACGTAAACATACTAAAAAACCCCACCTCTGTGGGGTGAGCGACGGTGGGAGGAGGAGAGAAGACCCAGTTTTTGGGTTTTTCGATTATATCTCAAAAACAGCGGAATATAGAAAAATATGTAACAAATCAAAGTTAAAGCTCATTAAATTCCTATAAAATTTTGTCAATACATATTTATCGAAATTTTAATGGTTTTAGAAATATGCGTTGTTAAAAATCGATAATGTTAAAAAAAATTACCTAACTTTTGGTCAAAAATTATATACTTATTAGAATGTTTGAATTTAAAAATAAACCATTTGTCAATTAGATAATCATAATATATGTATATTAGTGTTGTGTCAGTAACAAAATTTTTAATGACAATTATTTTTCAAACTTGACAACCAATGATAACAGTCTATGGAATCATACCAAACGCCTCTTAAAGCACCGTGAACCATCGGTCCCACTGAGAAAATATGATGGTTCCTGGGCTGTCTCGGACAGAGAAAAGTCAGAAATTTTTGCCGATTATGTTTCAATTGTATTTAGACCACATGATGACTTAACTGACGCACTCCAAGAGGAACATTTAGAGACAATCTTAGACTCACCCCTACCAATGTCACTTCCTCCCAAACCTTTCACTCCTACTGAAGTGCAAAACCATATCAAGCAATTACCAAAAAATAAAGCTCCTGGTTATGATCTCATCACAGCTGAGGTACTCTAGAAACTACCCAGGAAATCATTAGTTTTTCTTACAACCCTTTATAACGCCACTCTCAGAACAACGAAATTTCCCTTACAATGGAAACATTCCTTGATATTAATGATTAATAAGCCGAACAAAGACAAGTACACACCTTCTTCCTACAGACCTATTAGTCGTTTACCGCTCTGTTCTAAAATACTTGAAAAATTACTACTGGACCGTATTACTAAATTACTGACTGAATTAAATACAATACCTGATCACCAATTTGGATTCCGCTCATATCATTCAACAACACAACAGTTACATAGAGTCACAGATTACATATCCGCTGCTTTAGAACTAAAACTTTACGTTTCTGGGGCGTTTTTGGACGTTTCCCAGGCTTTTGATAGAGTATGGCACCAGGGGTTACTAGTAAAATTGAAACCGTTACTACCACACACTTACTACCTTATCTTACAATCTTTTCTTTCAGACCGCTTTTTCTCTGTTCGCCAGGGCTCAGATATCTCCTCCATCAAAACCTATTTTAGCAGGAGTCCCTCAAGGCTCAATTTTAGCACCTTTTCTATACTTAGTATATACCTATGACATACCGACGAACAATAACGTGTTAACTGCTACTTACGCAGATGACACTGCAATCATGACTAGAGACGCGGACCCTACACAAGCCACCTTAACACTTCAACACAACCTCAACGAGATTCAAACTTGGTGTAAGAAATGGAAAATAAAACTTAATTATGACAAATCCCTTCATATTACATTTACACTACGACGCAAGACCTGCCCGCCTGTTTACATTGACAACCAACCTTTACATCAAACTGAAAAAGTGATACTTAGGACTTACGCTTGATAGAAGACTGACATGGGGCCCACACGTCAAGAAAAAAAAAAACACAGACGTTACAGTTAAGACTGCGACTTCTATACTCAGTACTTCACAGACGCTCAAAACTACCTTTAAAACAGAAACTTAACATTTACAGTTACTTGATTAAACCCATCTGGACGTATGCATCGCAAATTTATGGACCGGCCAAAAGAACACATATTCAGAAAATACAGACATTTCAATCTAAATTCCTAAGACTGATAACAGACTCCCCTCCTTATGTGTCAAACGATATACTACATGCAGACTTACGTATTCCGACAGTTAAGATCCATATTCATAAACTTTATCGACAATTTCATGAGAAACTACGTGGACACACTAACAAACAGATACTTAATATGGCAACAGTACAGATACCAGACATAACTCAACGGAGGCTGAAAAGGAAGTGGATGAGGGATCTCCTAGTCTAATCGCTAATAATTTAGTTTCACGCCTGGAGATTGTACCACTGGGTGCTGACTCCCTCATGCCTGATCATGTCTGTTGTATCAATGTAATTTCACATTCACTGGTTGTCCATTGTGTACAGTTGTGAATAAAGTTATTATGTTAAAAAAAAAAAAACTTTTGGTCAAAGATTTACAAAATGCTAGAAACCTATGTCATTGAAATAAAAGTAAATTTAATGCTCTGCAGCTTCGATTTGGATATTGTTTCTGAGAAACAATCGTGGAAGGCACTAGAACAACTGTTTGACAAATATGTATAGAATCAATTTTATAAGAAACTTGTTTAGTTTTAGATATTATCTGTAACATAATTTTCTAGAGTCAACCATTTTCGAGGCATAATTCAAAAACTCAAGAATAGGACCTTCCTTCCCCGTACCGTAAGCTCAATCCCCAAGCGTAAGTACTTTTAGTATGTTTACCTTAAAACACGCCTAACGAAGCTACGAATTCAAAAATAATGGTATATTTCATGCACTCTCAATATAGTCCAGTCAATGAGTACTGAAATTAGGGACGTAGAGTGCATGGAATATTCGATAATTTTTGACTTCATAGCTTCGTTAGGAATAGTTAGAAGGTAAACATACTAAAAGTCCCCGCCCCTGGGGGGTGAGCTAACGGCGGGGGGAGGGGAGAACGTCCCAATTTTGTTTTTTTATAATATCTCGAAAACGGTGGACTCAAGAAAAATATACTCTGATTCAAAATTAAAGCTCATTAACTTCCCTATGAAATTAGTTATATACATATTCTTCGAAATTCCAACAGTTTTCGAGATATGCGTTATTATAAATCGATAATTTTAGAAATAAACAAAATGTTTACATCATTTTTTATCAAACACTTGCTTCTAATACCAGAAACGTATATACGGAATTAAAGTTAATTTAATGTTCTACAATTTTGATTATGACGTTTTTTCTGCAAAACGATTGTGGAAGATACTAGAAACAAAAGTTTGACCAAAATTGAGGTGACTTTTGTTTTTTCCCGAAAATCACCTATTTTCAATAACGAATATCACGTAAACGATTAGAATTACGACGAATTTATATATTATCAATTTTATAGGAACTTTAATTAGCTTTTATGTTTATTTGAAACATATTTTTCTAGAGTCAACCGTTTTCGAGTTATTATCGGAAAAACAAAAAAATTAAATTCTCCCCCCCCCTACCCTTAGCTAGATAGTCGATAGTAAGCACTACCTATTGATAGGCCGATACTATCGGTTGAAAACTGTCGATTGCTATCGATATTTTTTCGATAGTTTCTTCTTTTTTTTCCAAAGCTATTCAATAACGAATTTCAACTAATTTAATTAAATTCAGTTATATACTTACTATTTGAAATTTGCAGGATTATAAATTATAAGATCTATATATATATATATATATCAATGAATGTGTGTATGTCTGTACTCGATAGATTCAAAAACCGTACATCCATTCGCCGTGAGAATTTGGGAAATTATTAGGTATATCCCCAGGAAGGTTTTTGAAAGTGTGACGTGTGGATCCTAGGGATATTTAATAATCGAACGATATGTGGTTAGCGGCATTCTACACCAGAGTTTGCAATGGTAAAATTATTAAACCCATCTGTACCTAATTTTAACTACAAAATCTTCATAATTTTAGGGAGATTTTAATTAGTATAGTTCACTATAATAATAATTTAAATTCATAGTGCTAAGTGGCAGAGGTTTGTCGCTCTGTCATTAACTTTTATAGTTAGATAGAAATTAAAATCCAACCAAATGAAATCAACAAAATTATTTTTGCTTCACTAAACATTATTGCCTTATGAAAATACCGATTATTTTTTGATATTGTGTTTAAAATATGGGCGACCTAACTATAGCTTTTGATGAAGGTTTTAAGATGTGTATAATTTCAATGATTTCTAATTCATTTTAATGTTTCAGGTTTATTAAATAAATTGTATCATGGGTTGTGTGAAAGAGCAGTAATATTACCAACAAATACTATAGCAGAGAATATTAACATCATTATTATTGAAAAAGTAAATTATGTCAGAGAGAATATCTCTATTGATAGGGTTGTAAGCACTGATAATGCAGTCCATTCTACGCCAGAGTTTCTTCCTAAATCGTCTCTGTCCATCTAAATTACCATCTCATAGATTAGATTTAAGGATTAAATATCCAAAAATGCTTTTGAGTAAATCATTGCAATAATACCAGGTTACAGCTTTGAGTGAAAATATTTAGAAATATTGTGAGAAAATAATTCTCAACTGCATTATAAGATTTTTATTGTTAAAAAATAAAACTTCTGTTATTAGTTAAACCTATCTAGGTTCGTTACTTATAAGAGCGGGCGAAGCCGTGACTGGGGATCCTAGTTATATCATAGAGATGGGAGAAAAAAACTAATTTCTTTGAATTTTAAAAAAGGTATTTACAATTTATATGGTTACAATAATAATGAACAAATCAAATCTTCAGAAAAGAAAAATAACGAAATAGTCAATTTCAAGAGTCAAGTGTGCTCCTTGAGCCACATATTTCCCGAAAGAAAAACTAGCATTTCTGCTTTCCTTTGGCTTAATCTTTAAGTGAACCCTTGAGCTCTAGGAATTCCGAATTCATTTCAAAAGAACTCGACACTGGACAGAGACAGATCAGCATAATTCCGAATGTTTCAAAACTTGAAAATAGTAAAAAAAGATTTATCGATAGTCGGCGCTATCGATAGTGACCATCGTTAGTCATGACCTATCGATATATCGATAGTAACTATCGACTATCGCCCAACCCTACCCTTAGCTCACCCCCCAGTGGTGGGGACTTTTAGTGTGTTTACCTTCTAACTATTCCTAACGATGCTATGAAGTCAAATATTATCGCATATTCCATTCACTTTATAATGTGTTTATTGACTAGACTAATATGTTTATAAACTTGATTACAATTGTTTTGTGAATTTTGTGTTAAGGGTATCACATAAAATTATTATTTTTTTAAAATCTGTATTTGTTAACAGATGGACTTAGGTATGTGACTAGTATTAAGATGAATGTGTATAGTATTTTTCCTGAAATACAATTTTCGCACATAGCATAGTATTTACAAATGCTACAGAAATATGATTGTAACTAGTCGAAGTGATGAAATTAGAACAAAAACTCTTTACTATTCTTTACAGAAATAACTGAGACAAGCCAATTGGACGCTAATGACGGCAAAGTCCTAATGTTCATTGATCGCCTTACATTATTTAAAGTAATCGGTCGTTAAGGGAAATTACAGCTTTTGGGTTCATACATTTATAAAATCTTACTCAATATTAATTCGGTCAAGATCATCCTGAATGTATCATTGTAATATATTAATACCATCCCCTTCCAATTATTTATTTATTATAATATCATTTTTAAATATATATATATATGAATACTGAAACTAAAAAAAAAACATTTGTTGTAACAATGGCGTGAATACAACAGCTATTATTGAACGATTTGTCTATAAATAAGAGACCTTGTGCCAGAAGTCTATTCAGTGTTCTGATGTTATTTCATTCATAAATTGCAATTTATTTTATTTAATCGTAAATAAAAAAAAAAAAGTCAAATTATTAATGAAGTTATTATTAATTTATAATACGTTAATTATTTCATAATATATCTCATAATGTCAGGATTTCAATCTCTGACGTCACTGCTATATCTTTTTACAAATACTACCTAATCATTGGATTCGAACGGAACTCAAGTAATATCGTAAATGTTCAGTGATTGACGTTTATGTACAGCATTTACTCACTCCCTAGGTTGTCACAACTTGAAAATGCCTGCATTTCGAAAATATTTAAGGCCTTCTCTTACGCTTTTTTTTTTTTTTAGTTTAAAAATATGAAGGGGTACTGTTTTCTATTTTTTAACCAAAAATAATCTTGTGGTTGATATTTAGCCTTCTTGGCACTATATACATTAACATAAAGAAGTGTCACAACCCTCTACTCACTCCCTAAATTATTTTTGAAAATCCCTCCATCGCTCTCTAAAAGAAAAATTTGAGTGGCGTTTTGTATTGGGCAACGCTGTTTCTGGTAGACCTGTCTACTGCCATCTGTTTCAAGACGCTGAGTTCATTGGTAGACAAGTGGAGGTGCATTGACTCCGCTCGGTAAGTACCGGATTTTAATTCATCCTCACTCCCTAAGGTATATCAACTCATTAAAAACATATTTTTTTTTAGATTCAAGATAAATTCAAATCTCTACTGAAAAACCAATAGATACCATGTTTTACTATTTAAATAGGCCACGTGTATAATGTGATACCAACGTTTTTTGGTTAGAACTCACTCCCTACAACTGAGTGAGGATATCGTGTTATACTTGAACTTAAATTGCTTTAGCGTTTATCTGCTTTTATAAAAATAAATTTCTTGATTTCTCCCTCTCATACCAAGAAATGTGGGAAATTTCTAGGCGTTCAGTACAGCCGGACCATCAATATCAGCCCAAAAGGAACGAACGAATTCCTACTTACAATTAGTTCTAATGGAAGTTCAAGGAACATTATTTTTATCAAAACAATGTTTTTAATATACTCGTATTTTATTTAATACCTAATGCGATAGTCTTTATGTCGTAGCTTATTTATCATTTACAATCTATTTAGGTTTTATTGTTTAAAACTTAATAGAAATGTCGTTATTAGTGCAATTTTATATTATTTTAGTATTTTTAAAGGTTATTTTGTAGGTTTTAAAGTAGATGTGACAGTACGTACATAAAAGGCTGAAAATGTAATTCATGTATACAACGCAAGTTTAAACGCAAGTCTTTTCTTAAATGGAATAAATATATTTCCCCCACTCCCTAGATCCCAACTCACTCCCTAGATTTTACTAGTTATTATTTATTTAATATATCTAGAAATATTGCAGATTATGTATGCCCACTTCACAGGCTTACTTTACACACCTTAGAGAAACAATTCGTGAAAAAAAAAATCAATTTTTTTTTCAACCGACTTCAAAAAAGAGGAGGTTCTCAACTCGTCTGTATTTTTTTTTTTTTTTTTTTTTTTTTTTTTTTTTTTTTTTTTTTTTTTTTTTTTTTTTTTTGAATCTTTTTTAGATCGTGTATGTTACGCGATTACTCCGTCAATTCTGAATCAATATTGATGATTCTTTTTTAGATCGGTAGGGCATACTTCAGAGGTAGTCCCATTAAAATTATTTTGAAATCAACGCAGCACTTTTTAAGAAAAAAAATCAAAAAAACCGTTAATAAAAATCACTGTTATATAACCTTACATTTTAAACATATTTATGATTATGATTATTTAAAATCTCCATAGTAACTAAACCTCCGTCCTAAAGAATAAAGAAATATCGCCACTGGTGGAAGGCGGTGTCTACTTTTAGGCACCCTCAGAAAAAAGCTCAATTCAGTTGAAAGTTATATGATAAATTGGTACCAGGTATTTAATTTTCTTTATCAATGATTTTATATGTATGTACAAACAACATACACATACCCATTAATGAAAAATATACGTAATGATTTCAACTCCCATTTTGTGTTCAATTTTCCCAATTACATGAAGGTAAGTGGAATGATAACCTCGATAAGATAAGTCTTTGTTCAGTAACTCGAACTATTTTTCAGGGTAGCTTGAAGATCGATAATCGACTATACAAACAAAAATACACTCAACACTAAAAAGTGAAAAATAAAAATAATTTTTAGAGAAAAAAACAAAACCGACTTCAAGATTAAACCTACTTACACGAACTTAACTAAAAAATAAAATTTTAATTGCTTCAAAACAAAAACCGTTAAATGAAAATCAATGAAATTATCGATACTTATATACCTATTCACAATTTATGATCAGTTATTTTTGGAGTCGGTGCCAGCCAAGAATGGCAGTTTGATCCTGCCTCTGCAATACACTTTCGAATGGCCCGAGACAGCGGTGTGGCGGTGATGAAACAGTAGGAGGATCTTTACAAATACCATTTCTTTTCAAATTCTGTTGGCACCGACTCCAAAAATAACTGATCATAAATTGTGAATAGGTATATAAGTATCGATAATTTCATTGATTTTCATTTAACGGTTTTTGTTTTGAAGCAATTAAAATTTTATTTTTTAGTTAAGTTCGTGTAAGTAGGTTTAATCTTGAAGTCGGTTTTGTTTTTTTCTCTAAAAATTATTTTTATATTGGAATTGTCTCAAAATATTGAAATCACCCTTATCCTTTTGTATAATAGTATAGATATAAAAGTACAAACATTTAAAAAAATTTTATATAAAAATTTTAATAATTTAAAAATAAACTATAAAATTCTGACATCAGCCTTTGAAGTAATAATATTTATCAAAAAATAGTTTTTCCGTGACTTTATTTTGATGGAAGGTAAGATATCTAGCTTCTTCATTCATAAATAAGGGAATTTGAATATGAGTTGTTCTTCCTTCACAATAAAACTATTCGATAATATTTTCTTGAACAGTTTGAGATGTTAGGATGCTGGATCTAAGACAGGCAATGCCATCACTGGTCGAAGGTGTCAGGAAACCTCGACGCTGAGCTCAATAAAATTGTCACCTTCATGAATAGATGTCGCTGGTGTCCTATATGGAAGGAAATAAGGTGAAAATAATCAATGAGCTTCTAAATTGGTGATGAGACCAAGTGACTGCCTTCCCGATACTTAGCCACGCCTAATCGCCTATTCTTCGACCTGAATTAAATAGTTATGGTTTAATAGTCTATCGCCCTCCTAGCAATCACATGATATCTTTTGAAATATTTATATATCGAAGAAGAAAGTTTTACATACCCGGCCCCAATAAACTTTTCTCCTATAACTGATTGAATAATTTTCGAATAATAGTCCGCCCCCTTGGAATAGTAGTCGGGATATTATTGTATTTGTTTAAGACGCAGCTATATATAGTACGAGTATGATACACGATATATTAGAGAGACAAGAAATAGTAATAATAATGAGTAATTAAAAAACAAAAATCTGTCCATTACCAACCATGGCCCAATTGAACGGCTAGAGGTCAAAGAAAGAAAAATATTAAGAAAAATTCTAGGCCCCAAATTTCATAACAATATAATTTAAACCAGAAATGAAACCCTTCAACAAAAAAATGAGAAACTTTCAGACACAATGAGGAAAAGAAGAATTGATTTCTATGGGCACATCCTAAGAATAACCCCAAATAAACTAACTAGAAACTTAAGAGAAGAACTTAAACTAACTCCGTATCACGGAAAATATGCTAACAGATAAAATTGCAAAAAAAAAAAAAAACAACCTAGGACAAAAAACAGAGGTTCTAATTTAAAATCAAAACGAAAAGAACAAAACAAATCTCTGAAGAAAAGCAAGATCAGAAAGAATGAAGCAATACTGGGTTGAAAGAAAGGCACAGGGCATTCAGAAGTGATTGGTCCAACGTACCCCAAAGTCGGGTAATATTTTATATAAATAATAAATAATTGTATGAAAAAAAAATTAAAATAAGGGATTCATAATTAAGTCTTCCATGATTAGAATATTTTTATATTTTTACAAATTAAAAATTGGTCAAGATAAATAATTCCAATAGCCCTGCTTCAAATTTGTTCCCTGTAGGGCTAGAAAAACCGACCAGTCATAAGGAAACCTGAAGGACTGCCTATTTACCTGAGCAATAAATGTAGGGATAAAAATGCCCAATTTCCCCTTTTCTCTCTTTACATTCAGTCTACATCAGGTTTTGATATTTTTGGAAGTTTTGTATTTTGCCTTCTTAGGTAAGTATCAACATATTGGATTTCTTGTCTTATATTTTTAAAATGTAATATATATTATGTGTAATGAAGTGATGATGTTTTGAATTTTTCATTAATTCATCAATCCTAATTGTTTTATCCTTCTACACCATCATGCGAATGTCCAATAAATATTTATTTATTATATTATTTTATTATATATTAATTACTGTGCTATTTATATATTTTGTTTATTGTTTATAGTGCTGTTCTTATTTATGTGTATAGTTGCTTATATTTACCTAGTATATTATGTCAAACTATGTTAAGAATTAAAAAAAAAAAAAAAGAAAAAGATTAATGCAATGCTTAATAAACAAGTTTGTTTATAGTATGATTTTTTTTATTCTTTCTCAATTTTTGTTTATTACTTTCAAGAATTATTACCTCTTCTATATTATCATTTATTAAATTTTATTTGATTTCTGTAATAGTTAGAGGCTGTTTATTTTATTTTAATTATTTTACTTTATTTTATATTATTGTCCATATTTTATGAAACAGTCTTTGCCATCCACATAGCACATTGTCCTTGTAAGAGGCAGTTTGTAATTATTCAAAATAAAAAAATAAAAAAATGATGAAAAAAAATAAAGAATAAGTAAGATAATATAAAATTTTAATTTATAGTCCTTCATCTTTATAAAAGCATAAATTTTAATTATTGATTTCTATTATATTATATATATTTTTTTTTTTTTCATCTTTTTAGTTTTATTTTCATACTGTTTTCTTTTCTTCTCTTTCTCTTTTAAATTCACTCCTTTTTTTTTTCTTTCATACATTTTTGTTTGTTTTTTTCCTAGCCCTGATGAAGGCTTACAGTGCAAGCCGAAACGTCGGCAAAATAAATTGCAATTTTTATTGTTTTCATGACATTGCCACCAAAGTTGGGAAAATTTTTATTATAGCTAAAATGTAATAATTACTATTTGACAACTAATTTCCTACAATCAATCACTTAATTTAATAATTATTAAATCATCCAGTTGGTTTTTTTAGTGAACTAATAATTATTTGAATGAAAGATTTAAACGTTATTAAATTAAGTGGTTGTTTACAGGGAATTATTTGCCAAATAACAATGATTAAATTTTGTCCATTTGTACTGCTCACCCCAACTACTTCATTAGTTATACAGTCAATAAATATCTAAACAACATAAATAAAAATTTTCTTTATAATTTTCGATACTGCTAACAATTCCAAAAATGCATTTAAAAATTGCCGACTGTGATTTGTTTTTATCATAGTACTTGCATTGTCCTATGACTTATGGAGGACACCCCAGACTCCTAGGATTATCTCAGTTTAGGATACATGTTACATGTTTTTCGAATAGGTATATATTTACATTAGTATATACATTCATTTAATAATAATAATAATGTTATTATTACATAATTATCATTAATAATATTAATAATAAACTAGTACAGAACATTCAGAAAAAAACCTGCAGAATTACAAGGAAAATTTTAGGCCCAAAACCTGTAGACGAATAGTACCGGCTCAGAAGTAATCAAGAAATCAAACATTACTCTAATATATACAGTGGCATTAGAAAACGCAGATTAAAATTCTACGGACACATCAAGAGAATCAACCCAGCGAGGGTTAGTGTGGTTCTAACGGGTCAGTCTGTTGAGCCTGAACCCCTTCCCTCGGCGCGTAAATCCGCTAAGGGGGTCAAACTTTGCCACCTCCCAGGCCTGGGAGGCGGGGCTACGTCCGTGAAGAGAGGGTTGGAACAGTGCTTCAGCCCATCAAAAAATTTGATGTGCCGGCGGCCAATGTAGGTCGGGATGGAAGGCATCCTCAGCTGTTCTAGGATGTCACTGTTTTTGGCCCTCTCAAGGTTGGTACCACGGACGATTCGCCGAAGGACGGTATTCTGGAACGTTTGGAGGGCATGTAGAGTACTCTTGTACATGTGGTGCAGCAGTGGAGCTCCATGGAGTAGGGTGGGTCTAATTATGGATTTGTATATCTGGAGCTTGAGGCGGAGGGATAGTTGGGGAGAAGTCAGGAGATGATAGAGGCGGTAGGTCTTTGCCTACATACAGTGGCATTAGAAAACGCAGATTATAATTCTACGGACACATCAAGAGAATCAACCCAGCGAGGGTTAGTGTGGTTCTAACGGGTCAGTCTGTTGAGCCTGAACCCCTTCCCTCGGCGCGTACGTCCGCTAAGGGGGTCAAACTTTGCCCTGGCCTGTTTGATCCTGCTCTTCACGTGGGTGGAGAAGGTCAGGTGTCGGTCAATGTTGACCCCAAGATATAGGATGGAGGTGGATATTGGTTGCTCAACATTGTCTACTATGAAGTGCTTAGGCAATCTCTTGGATCTCCTGAATTTAGCTAAGGACATCACAATAGCGTCATTTTTCTTAATGACGGGGTTAACTTTGATTCCACAGGTATGTAGAGCTTCGACAATGGTGGAGGTTGCCCCCTGAGCCATGTCGAGTGCTCGGCCAGGGTTAAGGCTGGAGGCGTAGACGGCGACGTCGTCTGCGTATGCAGCAACACTACCGCCTCGATGTGTTTGATGGAGACCACTGGAGCCATGAAGATGTTAAACAGCATCCTTCGGGGACTAAATTTAGGGATGTGGAGGTTGGCAGCATCAAGGATAGTGGTGGTGATAGTCTCCACTGCTGTGTCGATCTCACCAGAGGTCAGGCACGGAGTCACTGAGGGGAGCGATTCCTGTATCCTGGTCCTGTAGCCCTTCCAGTCCGCTTCGTGCAGAAGGAACTTAGTGGCAGTTGGTGTGGGCGGAGTCCCTTCGAACGTGTATAGCACTGGGCGGTAGTCGGAGTTACAGAAAGGCAGGGCTCGGCACTCAGTGATAGTGTGCATGTCCCTAGTGAGGAGTAAGTAGAATGTCGAGGTATGGGCGGGGTTGGCTCTGTGTCGGAATGTATGTACACAGAGAGCCGCATCTTCGTGATGACCGAACCCAATGGATTGTTGTTAGGGCATAACCAGCTCGTGTGGCGAGCGTTGAGGTCCCCCAGGACAACATACCTGCTGCGGGCCTGTGCGTGAAGCAGCAAACCGCGAACAGGCGTATAGTTGGCCCGACGTCTTCTGTAGACACAGCTGAACGTGTACCGATTTCTCAGTCACACGTCAACTGTGATCATGTGGCAGCCCTCACAAGAGTCCACGGGGTTCGGTATGGTCTGGATGGTATGTCTCTTCTCACGAGGATGGGGACTGCCTGTGATCCCTGTACGTTTTCTCTGTAGGAGATTTAGTTAGTGAAGTGGAGTCGATAAGTTGGGGGGGTCTTAGTGTCAGTTAGTGCCACCACCGCTGGTCGATACTGAAGAAGGAGGACACTGTTTTACAGATCTGCCAGGATCTGACGATTTTTTGAGGCCGAAGGACATCCTTGGCCACTCGCTCCATCCACAATTAGATATTAGTTTTCGTCCTTGAGGATGCTGTTTTAAAATATTTAACGGTTTTAGCGGACCTTAAAAGGACTGTTTTTTAAAAAAGTTTAACGATTTAACTGTTTTAAGATTGCGGAAGGATATTCATTCGTTGTTAACGCATTTTACGGGAGGCTGGAGATAGTTTACGACCCCTTCCCGTTTACTCTTTTTGCTAAAGAGGTACGATATAGAAGAGTGGCAAATAATAATAATAATTAATTTACATTAGACTTTAGTATGGCCTTGAAGCGGGAATGTATTATTAAATCTATTAATAATAGGGCCTATCAAAAAAATCAAATTCCAGAGTTCAAAAGTCTGTAAAGATCTCAATGCTATTTATTATTTACCAATACTTAATAATCCCTTTAGAGCATTCTCTAAACTTGTTTACTGGAAAGGAAGAAGGGCTCTGGGCGGCCATTAATAGATATTGATGAGGTTCTGAAGGAAGCTGTTGAGTCAAATCCGTCCACAAGTACTTGCGAACTTGCCAGGGAGTGTGGTGTGTCAAAAGATACTGTTAGGCGCCATCTTCTCTCCATGGGGAAGGTGAAAAAGACCTGTAGACTGATCCCTCACGAACTTACCTCCTGCCTCATCCACCATATAGTCCAGACCTCGCACCCTCGGATTACTACTTGTTTCGATCCATGGCCCATTATCTTCAAAGGAAAAAAATTGATAAATTTGCGGAAGTTGAAAATGCTGTCTAAGAGTTCTTCGAGCAATTGGCTAGCAGATGGGTAATGACGGTAGATAACAATGGACTATACTTTGAGTATTAATTGTATTGTATATCGAAGAAATAATAATTCAAATATTTGTTTAAGAAACGGTCATTTTTTTTTTTATACACCCCATTATTTTTTTATATTATTAATCAGTAACAATAAAATAATGGATGCTTATTAAAAAATAAGCAGTAAAATATAGAAGCAATTCAAAAGTGAGTAATTCCTCGAAATTGTACTACAAATAAACAAAAAACAATATACAATACAACGATTTTACAATTTTTGTATTTCAAAGTTGTTAGGATCAGATTAAAGGAAGACAGCAACTGCCTAAGGATCTCGATAAGGAGGAGTAATCGACTCGGAGGGGAAGGTAATCGATAATCTGCTGAGTAATATGAGGGCTCTGTTTACCTGCCTTTAATAGTAGGCCATTTCAATGAGTCAATATTCGTAGAGTGGCTGGGCCAACTTGCACCCAGGGAGGCTGGTTATAAATATACTTGAGTTATCGGCCGTGAGGGGGCGCTCCTCGCTAGCGGGGGGAGGATTATATTGAACTTATATAAAGTTAGGTGGTGTTTGGTTAAGGCGTTGAAGTATGGTTCTTGTTAGGAAGCCAACGGGAGCTCCGTTTACATATTAGCAACAACAGCCAGACCACATTACATTTACATTAAAGATACATTTGCTAAAGTGTCTAGTTTTAGAGCGGGCTCTCTCTAATTAACGGAGGAGACACACATTGGCCGAGGAGCGGGGACTAAATCATTGCGAGTTAGCCCCGCGGAGACAACTTGGGGCGATATTTCACAAAGTTCTCACAAGGACGAGGACGGATAGACACATACTTTAGTCGTTATTTGTGCCAAGCTACATATTAATGCGCCCCTCCTACATCACATTACAGTTTCTCCCACTTCCTCCAGCGTTTGTTAGGCCAACTCCGTATCCTTCCCCCTACGTCCTGTGTGTTATACCTTCCGGGTGTGGTAGTCCGGGAGCTTTGTAACTACTTGATGAAATGTCTTGAAATAAATCACAACTATCTAAATGGAATGTTATATACGGACGCGACTGGAATAAGAAGTAATATATCTATGGGCTGAGACCCCTTAATACTTATATGGTTGTTACAAAATAGCCTAACAAGTTTTTACAAAAAAAAAAAAAATTAAAGGGAAAGTATTGATTGAAATTTCCAACTGTGCCAAATATATACATAAAGTAAATGTGTTGAAAGTGAATACAATAGCATGCAATTAACATGTGAAGAACAACTCACTAGGAGCACCTCTCTAAATTATACTCTAAAAGGTCTCTAGGCCATCTTCTTTTCTGACACCTGGAAGGATTATCAGAAATGGAGTGGGGAACAAGTTGGGAGACTAGTGGATTGGAGTGGTTATGGAGCTTACTGTAAAAAGATAGGTATCTGGTGTGGGCTAATTCAGCAACAAATGGAACATCATGATCTTTATGGATAAGTTTATTTGTAACAAAGTAAGGAGCATTAAGGATTTTTTGTAGGTTTTGGGATCGTAAGGATTGGATACGGAAAGAATTAGAAGGTTTAGTTGAGCCCCAAAGCTCAACTCCATATGTCCAAATAGGTTTAATAACTGTCGTGTTAATGAGTCTTTTGTAGAAAATCGGGAGTTTTGAACGTTTGTCTAGTAAAGGTTGAAGAAGTCGAAAACGATGAGCAATTTCCTGTGTTTTAGTCTTGTATGTGGATTCCACATAAAGCGGTTGTCAATTTGGAGTCCTAGATAGCGGATCTGTTCAGCAGGGTTCAGTAGAATATTATTGAAGGATACTGTAGGACAGGATGTCGTAGGCTTATGACAAAGGGTGGAGGTTATGTGATGTGATTTGCTTGGATTGATTTTAACTCTCCAATTTCGTCACCATTCTTCAAGGTTATTCTTCAAAGGCATGAAATTGGAGTGTTTGTGAGGCAAGGAAGGGATCACTATTTGTGATCTAGCACACAAAAGTGTCATCAGCATACATGGTGAGAACGGTACTAGGATAGGTTGGGATATCAGCTGTATACACCGAGTAGAGAATGGGACCTATAAGGGTAGTTATAATCCAAATTTGCAACGCTTAAAACATGATTTTTAATTTAATAAAAAACATTTGCGTCGTTCTAGTAGAACTGTACTTATATTATTTATTATTCATTTATTCGATGCAACAGTCCTTAGAGTATGTCCTTGCGGCGCCATCCTCTCACTCCTGCCTGATCGAGATCTTGCTCCACGTCATCTAGCCATCTTGATTGGGACCGCCTTCGAAATCTAAAACCTTCTGGCTTTTCTTTTAGTAATTTTTGGAAGTAATCTCTTAGCAGGCATCCTTTCCACCTGTCCCAGCCACCTTAATCTTGCTTTTTTTATTTGGGCGTCTAAAGATGGCTCCCCAAACAATGTCATTAATTCTTTTTTTTTTTTTTTTAACTATATATATATATATATATATATATATATATATATATATATATATATATATATATATATATATATATATTCCTCTCCCAAACCCGGAGTTGCGTTTCACTTTCTTTTCTAAGCATCCATATCTCACTCGCGTATGTAATAACTATTTAAATTTCTATATTAAAAAAAAATATATAAAAAAAAAATAATAACCGTCCTTAAGAATTAACTGACATGTACAAACTTGAATTAAAAAGTTAAAAATAATATTTTAATTTCTCCGAAACAAAGAGCATTAAATGACAATCAACGAAATTATGGATACTTATACCTATTCACAATTCATGATCAGTTATTTCTGGGGTCGGTGCCAGCCAAGAAGGGCATTCAAGTCCTTGCCTTTGCATGGCACGAGACAGCGGTATATCGGTGTTAAAATTGTGGGAGGATCTTTACAATTAATATTTTCTTTTTTCATCGACTCCAAAAATGCGGCCGAGAACTTGCCTGCAATAGAAAAATTTCAAATTTTGCTAAAAATCACACTTTTGCAAAGAGCTGTAACTCTGCATTCAATTGCCCTGCAGTGCTGTAATTTGTCTTAAATTGTCAAATATTTACCGCGATATTGTAGCACTATTTAAGTTTTTTGCTTAAATTTCGGAAACTATGAAAGAGTATTGAATATTTGTCAATTTAAAACTAATCGCAGGGGATACAGCTCTTGAAATAATGGTGTTTTTTCACTAAATTTGAAATTATTCTGTTACTTAAAAGCTCTTGGTCGCATCCTGACAAAAGTACTGGATTTTCCAAAAATATCGAAACAGAATTTAAAGGAAATTTAATTAGGTTTAATTTGAGACCTAAACGGTGACCGGGCAAAATGGTTTTATCAGAAATTGGGAAAATGAGAAAATGGAGGAAAAGTAGTTAAGTAACACCTCATCATTTTACCTAATAAACGTGTATAGTCTAAAAATAATTTTAAACACATTCTTCTTCACAGGTAATCACATAGCTTACTAGATATAAGCATAAAACTGAAAATACTGTTTAAATGATAAATAATTTTTTTGAGTACTCCACAAATTGTACCAGGTTTAGAAGGTTGGAAACTTGTATCAACTACCAGTGTAGGTCTTAACAACGTATTAAAAAATGGTAGATACATGCGCTTTTAAAATTTTTTTTTTGAAAATTTTCTTAATTATATTTACTAGTAATAATTTACTATTGAAAGAAACTAAACGTTCATTTGTTTTCCATAAATGCAGAGGCAATGAAGTTATGAAACAAATGAATAACTTTGAATCACCGAACAATTCTATAATATTCTAAAATATTACTTCATCGTTTTTATTTGCTTATAGAATACCTTGAATTTATTTATTATATATATTTTTTTTTTTCGTTAAGACCGCTGTGGATCACGCTACCATTTTATTCGTCATGAAGGAAACCCGGCAGCCATCTTCTCCAGGATCTCTTTCCCGCTCTGACCTCCGCCCATCTCGCCTTCATCCTCTCACCGTGCTCCTTCCTCCTCTCCAGCGACCACACGCGCGTGCTCGGTCTCCTCACCCTTCCATGGTTTGTTAGCATTTGTCATGCTGATCCATGAATTGTTATATGCCTTGAGTTTACCAAAATAGTCGAATATCCTTTTGGTCATTCTGTTCGGATCCATCCTCGTCAAGTGTCCGTAAAAGGCGAGACGTCTTTTCCGCATTTTGGAGACGATGCTCTCGTACAACGAGAACTCGAACACTTCCTCGTTGCTTTTGTGCCTCCAGCCTTGTTCGATCTTCTTTGGACCCAGGATCCTTCTGATCATTCTTCAGTCGACTAATTTAATTTGTTCCATACTTCTGTTCAGGATTAGCGTCTCACTAGCGTAGAGAGCCTCCGGTTGTATGACTGTCATATTGTGTCTTAGTTTTGATTTCTTGGATAGGCATTTTTTGGCATATGTTGTTCTGGTGAGGTAATAGGCTTTCTCCATTTTGTTTTGAATTTATTTTTTATATATTTGTGAGATAAAAGATATTATACATGTATTATGCATTTATTTTTTTATATATTTGTGAAATAAAAGATATCATACATGTATTATGCATTTATTTTTTATATATTTGTGAGATAAAAGATATTATACATGTATTATACATTTATTTTTTAAATATTTGTGAGATAAAAGATATTATACATGTATTATGCATTTTTTTTTTTTATATATTTGTAAAATAAAAGATATCATACATGTATTATGCATTTATTTTTTATATATTTGTGAGATAAAAGATATTATACATGTATTATGCATTTATTTTTTATATATTTGTGAGATAAAAGATATTATACATGTATTATGCATTTATTTTTTATATATTTGTGAGATAAAAGATATCATACATGTATTATGCATTTATTTTTTATATATTTGTGAGATAAAAGATATTATACATGTATTATGCATTTATTTTTTATATATTTGTAAGATAAAAGATATCATACATGTATTATGCATTTATTTTTTATATATTTGTGAGATAAAAGATATTATACATGTATTATGCATTTATTTTTTTATATATATTTGTGAAATAAAAGATATCATACATGTATTATGCATTTATTTTTTATATATTTGTGAGATAAAAGATATTATACATGTATTATGCATTTATTTTTTATATATTTGTGAGATAAAAGATATCATACATGTATTATGCATTTATTTTTTATATATTTGTGAGATAAAAGATATTATACATGTATTATGCATTTATTTTTTATATATTTGTAAGATAAAAGATATCATACATGTATTATGCATTTATTTTTTATATATTTGTGAGATAAAAGATATTATACATGTATTATGCATTTATTTTTTTATATATTTGTGAAATAAAAGATATCATACATGTATTATGCATTTATTTTTTATATATTTGTGAGATAAAAGATATTATACATGTATTATGCATTTATTTTTTATATATTTGTGAGATAAAAGATATTATACATGTATTATGCATTTATTTTTTTATATATTTGTAAGATAAAAGATATCATACATGTATTATGCATTTATTTTTTATATCTTTGTGAGATAAACATATTATACATGTATTATGCCTTTAAGGGCATGGGGATATTCAATACTTATTAATTTATTGTAGTTTCAAGCGGAAATACAATTGTGTATTTGGAGTATATATGTACATAGATGTATAGACAGTATTTGACAAAGATATCCATGAAAGATATAGAATATAAGAAGGATACATATAACTAGGTAAGATGAGTACAGAATAGGATATTGCTTCTTTCTTTCAATGAAATCCAGCCGATCCAGGCCGTTAAAGTCCATCGACTGCCTTTTTATGGCAGTTTTACGATTCCGCTCGGTTCACACTTGTCCGGTGCAAGCCTAGTTTCAACTTCAATGCTGGAGATTTCTCCAGCTGCATTACTGGAGTCAACGTTTCATATTACCTTTACAGGTCTATTTAATCTATCTCTTCAACAACCCTTTTAATTCAATTTTAAGTATTTTATTTTTTTTTTGTCATGGATACAATTATTTTTTAGAATACAATGAATGAATGAATTTCTGTATTTTGTAAAAATGATTACAATTACAGGAGGTCTGACTTCAGAATGAACAGTTAAAAAAAAAAATTAAATAAATTTTGAAACAAACATTAAATCCATATATCACACATAGTATAAAATTAAATAAATATACTACATATTATAAGTACAACTTAAAAAAAAAATAATAAAATAAAATAAAATAGGCTGAATAAAAAGAAAAAAAAATAATAGCGGAGATGTGGAAATTAACAGATGATTTCAGAAAAAGAATCTCAGAACTATTGATGGATATTTGGATAGAAGAAAAAATCCCAAAGGAATGGAAAACCGCTCTAATTCATCTAAAGCATAAGAAAGGAACAAAAAATGATACCAACAACTACAGAGGAATTTCCCTGCTATCTGTCAGTTATAAGATATTCTCAAAAGCGCTATTTAACACTCTGAACCCACAAATAGATCCACAAATAGGAGAATATCAAGGAGGCTTAAGGAAGGGTAGATCATGTCCAGAACAAATTCTGAGCCTAAAACTCTTAATTAATTACCACAGATCAAAAGGAAAGAAAAACCTCTACATACTTTTTGTTGACTTCAAAAAAGCATATGACTCGGTGGACAGAAAAACATTGCTCGCAGCGTTGGAGGAGTATGGAGTGGATCGGAAAACAAGAAGACTGATAGGACTGACACTGACAGACACGGAATCAAGGGTGAAGCTTCAGGGATCCATCAGTAAACCGTTCCAAATAAGGACAGGACTCAGACAGGGTGATAGCCTCTCTCCGGTACTGTTTAACGTAGTCTTGGACAAAGTCGTGAAGGAAATGTGGAAGAGAAACGATACTGGTGCAAAGATAGGAACAAAAAACAAGCGCATCAAAGTAAGATGCCAAGCATATGCGGACGATCTTGCCTTAATGGCCGAGACTGAAAGCGAAGCAATTGAACAACTGAACACTTTAAAGGAAATTGCTGAAAAGGCAGGCTTACAAATATCGTTTGAGAAAACAGAATTCATGACTACCGACAGAAATTTTCAAAAGAAAATAGTAGAGACAAAGTACGGTAACATTAAAGTCACAAATAAATTCAAGTATCATGGGGAAATTATAAGTAGCAATGGGTCTGAGAAGGAAAGTGTAAAAGAAAAAAAATAGTAAACTGGAAAGAATAAGCTTCGCGACAAGCAATCTCTATAATAAAAGAAGCCTTTCAATAAACGCTAAGATAAGGCACTATAATACAGTCGTCAAACCGGTTATACTATATGAATGGAAACATCTTCCCTCCCTAGCTCAAAAGAAAATGTTAGCCATAGAAAGAAGGATACATAGAAGAATTCACGGACCAAAGAAGACAGAAGAAGGCTTTAGGTTGAGACCTAATAAAGAAATTTACAAGGATATAAATGATCTGGAAACAGACATAAGAATAAGAAGATTAAAGTTCTATGGGCATATGGTGAAGATGGGCCCAGATAGATTAAATAGAAAAATCTTCTATAAAATCAAAGTATACAAGAGTTTTGGGGGATATGTCAAACAGATGAAAGAAGAAACTGAGAAACTGAAAATAACAGAACAAGACTGTTTTGATAGGGATGAATACAGGAAAAAACTAAATGTAATCCAGGTTCTTGTGGGAAGGAAGGTTGCGAGAAAAGGAATAGCGTGAACCGAAGAAAGAAAGAAGGAGCAATCGGAAAGAATGAAGAAAAGGTGGGAAGAAAGAAGGAAGGAGAGAAGTAGTAAGAAGTGAATGATATTCGCGTGGTCTCTAAGGCCGTTACGTGGAAAAAAAAATTAAGCAAAATACTTCGAAGTAACTCATCACCACCTGAATTAAATGCATTGGTTATAAATAAATAAATAGATTTTAAATGCTTTATGTTCTTAACGGATAAAAGATTTTCCATGGTCAACTCAGGAGTAGGTTTGGGCAGGAGATACTTGCTTAAATACTTTTGCCTTTGTCTCCTAAATGCCGAACAATCCAGCAAAAAGTGTGTGACACCATCGCTAACATTGGTGTCACAAAACTCACAGGATCAATCACTGTTAAATTGTCTCTTCATGCCACCGTATGACAGTCGTGCATTCCTTTTGCTGGCCATCCTCACCGCAGGAGCGAGAATTCTCTGATTTTTTATAAAGGTGTTGAAATGTAGGTACAATTGAGGTGTGCCAAAGGTTGCGATATTTCTGTAATACAGATTAAACTCGGACTGCGGCACTCGATCGAAATCTAGACTCACGAGATGATTCCTCATTGCATCTTATAGGTCGATGCCGCACAGTGGGACGAACAGCCCAAATTTCCAGACATGTACGAAAAATTAAAATTATTTTATTTCAATCTCCGATCACTTTGTACCATCTTCTAACCCCTTAGGAATAAGAAAATGTGGGAATGTTTCAGAAATACCAAGCGAAAATGCTGTGTTTAAAATAAAAAGGTAATGAAAATTGACATAAATCGTGTTTAGTGATTATGATTGTTCCTGTAACTTTTTAATTTTACTGGTAATTATATCTCATAATCTCAAATAATTAATTATTTTCTAGTTCATACAAGTCTATTCAAACTAAAAAAAATTTGGTAGTGTTGGCTATATCTTTAGAAAAATTAGGATCTTATAAAACAATGATATTTGAAGTAACTTTCAGGGTGTTTCGGGTACATTATTGCGTGTTGAAGAAAATGTCCAAATTTATCCAAAAAATTGACTTAATAGATTTTTACTTTAGTTATTAAATGAGATAAATACGTTCCATTATTTTCCGAATATGGACGAATAAGTCCGTGGTTAGACATAGTTTATATACTTCTAGTGTTGTAATTCAACCTAATTATACCATCAACCTTTATTCTTATTTGTAACTTTCCCAGTTATGAAAAACAAAATAATATTTGTAATTTTTCGTTTAGAATTGTATTTTGTTAATTTCAAAAAGTTTTTCCACATTGCAGTAATGGTAATAGGCACTCTGCAATGGGTGCATACATTTCTACGCGTTCTTATGCATATATTCTTCGACATAATACATATTCAAATAAATATTTATACAAACTTTTTTATAATAATACATAAAATATATTTAGAATAATACTTAAAACATTTAACTTTAATTTAAAATAATTCAGTTAAGATGAATTTTTTTTTTTCTTTAACTTTAATTTAAACATAATAACAATCAGTGAATGTGATGTGAATTGAATATTTACAGGCCTTGTATTTTTTTTTACCTCCTCCTGGCATGGATTAAGATGAATCTCTATATTAGGGATATAGTCGTGGCCATGTCATTAATGAGTATGTTGTTATGTCGATTTTCAAAATCTTATCTCTTTACTTTTAATAAATCAATTTAATTGGAATAATTTTATTTTTTTAAGGTGTGTAAAATAAGTAAATTTTATTAACAATATCAAGCTCTATATAACACTATAGCATTGTAACCTCTCTTGCAAAATGACGCTCGCCACCTACCGATAGATTTTCAAACTTTACTATAATTTACTAAATGTATAGCTTTTTTAATAAAAATTAATTACAAATCACTAGACTTTATTATTTCTAAGCCTTCCTTGAACTATGAAGATGATGCCGTTAAAATTTAGTAAAGATTAGTTCAGTAGTTTCCTCGTTAAATTTAGATGAAATTTAAACAATAATTATGAAATGAATTTATGAATGAATTGATGAATAGAATAAAGATTGGAGAAAAAAATAATTGAATAAAAAATATATAAATAAATAAAAAAGAGAAAAAAAAATAAGAAAAAAAAAGTATATATTAGGAGTAGGTAAAATTATACAGACTTCAATAAACACTCAAATTTATCCAATAGAAACAAATTATTGTTTAATATCTTGCTGATTTACTTAACTATCCCGACAGTTAAGACCCATATCCATAAGGTTTATCGACAATTTCATGAAAAACTACGTGGACACACTAACAAACAGATGCATAATATGGCTACAGTACAAATTCCTGACATAACTCAACGGAGGCTGAAAAGGAGGTGGATGAGGGATCTCCTAGTCTAATCCTTAATAATTTGGTTTCACACCTGGAGATCGTACCACTGGGTGCTCCCTCATGCCTGATCATGTCTGTTGTTTCAATGTAACTTCACATTCACTGGTTGTCCATTGTGTACAGTTGTGAATAAAGTTATTACGTTAAAAAAAAAAAAAAAAAAATATATATATATATAATATATATATATATATATATATATATATATATATATATATTGCTGATTTAGACCTAACCAGATACCTATTCTGTCATAGTAAGTTCCATAACCACTCAAATCCGTTAGTTTCTCAACTTGCTTCCCACTCAATTCCTGATAAGCCTCCGAGGCGTCTGACACGAAGATGGCCAAGAGACCTTCTAGTGAGGAATTTTTAATAAAGTGCTACTGCTGAGTAGTTATTTTCAAGTTTTGACATGATATAATAGTTATAGTTATGAGCAAAACTAACTTCTTAAAGTTGACAAAATTCTTCGATGTTTGACAATCGATTGTGGCTGAACACCTAAATCTAATTCGGCTTAAGAGATGTCTTAAGACAGATAATTTAATAAACTTTAATTTTGTAAATAAAACATTTTTCTATATGGTTTCTTACAAAATCTGAAAAAAGTTCAAAAAGTTTTTTTTTTTTGCTCCCCAAAAATTTTCCCCGCATCAAAAGTTTCTTTTCTGATATTTTATTATCAGGACCCCCCCCCTCCCACCTATCTGGACCATATACAAATATAAAACCTACTACTTCACCTTTTGCAAGAAAGTCCCCTCATTTTGGGGGTAATTTGACTAGATTAACTGAGAACATTAGAACAAAGTTGTGCAATTATTGTATTGTCATTGGTTTTTGTCACGTGTGTAAATATTCAATTTAATCCGATAGCTGGAAATTAATGAAAATTACGAAAAAAGATTCCGTCACATACAGATGACGTTAATAAAAGCGTATTAAAAATAGAATTTCATAAAATTATCACCGATGTACCGTGTATCGAAATTTAGAGCTGTAACATTTTTGTTTTGTTGTCCTTTAAGTATTTTCAAGTAAGTGATTGTCAAGTAATTTAAAATTTGATAAATAATTATGATTCATTATTTTAAAATATTAATATAAAATAATTATATATACATGATACATAGGATATATGCTACGGCATAATCTAGACTTGATGTTGACAATATTATTATGCGGCCGATTGCATACTATACAAATGCTTGACCAGAACACAATGCGCGTCATAGTTATGGATTGTAATCGGGATGTCCGATCTGATTGGCTGATAATTACTTGATAATGTCACACGCTAGTTTAATCAAAGCGTCTTAGCTAAAATAATTAGTTCAAATCAATAGTTAACTAGGGCGGTGAGGGGGCATTTAGGGAACGGGATGGATTGTAACAGCCCCTCCTGGATCTATATAACTAGTTATAAAAAGTAATTTAAATACACATATAATAATTAGTTTGCATTATTTAACAATAAAATTTTAAGAAATGACTAAATTATTTTTTCAGAGAGGAGCCGAATAGACTGTAAAGCCGAATAATCGACTGCTTTTGTAATCGGCGATTTTATTAATTTTTGTTTAAAAAAAAAAAAAAATTAAAATACTAGACAAAATTTAACTGATAGGAGTGAGGCTTGGATTGTCTGAGAAATTAAAAGAAATCCTCGATCGAATGCACCCAAAATATCCACGGAACTAACTACTTAGGTAAGCCTGTAGGAACAGAAACAGTGTGCCCGAAGAAAAATTAATTTCATAAAAGAAACCTTTCAACAGCATAAAAAAATCAAAAAGTTGTGATGCAATCTACAAATGAATATTTACTGAAGCACCCTGAGTTTTTAGACAATTGATAGAAAAATCTATTTCTTTCTATCTGCAGAGTTTATCAATTTCACTGTGAGCCACTCTACAGGGTGAGTTCCTGTTAGTGTAAACTAAAAATTGACTGAAACTAAATCAAAAATGAAGAAAAATGTCGCAGATCTTACTTTTATATATCAATCCGTTGTAGATATACGATAATTCAAAGAATTTTGTGTGGAAAACAAGTTTTTCGCTAGTAAAAGCTGTAATGATAAAAGTATCGTTGACTGGATGATAAATGGAGAAGAAGGTAGTCAGGGATGCAGCTAAAGTAACACCACGTTAAAGAAGGATTCTTAAATACGTGCCTAACGTTTCGACCTGCGTTGCAGGTCTTCTTCAGGGCTATATTGAATAAAATACCAGATGTGACAAAAAATTAATAACAGACCGATAAACAGATGACAAAAGGAATACAGAATTGCGAAGTAAAAAAACAATATACAGAAACCGCATATAAAAGATCAGATACGTAAATAACTAAGAATACAAAGCAGTATGGTAAGAATAAGGACAAGATAGGAATGAAAAAGGACAAAAAATATAAACTAATAAATAAATAAAAAATATAAATAAAATAAAATAAAATATAATATAATAAATAATTAGGGGTCACCTGTGGTGTAGTGGTTAGCATAGCAACTTACTAAATCCAAGATTGCGGGTTCGCAGCCCGGCAGATGATCTTAGGATTTTTTAAAGGGAGTAAAAAATCCTTAGCTATGCCGTCTTTCGGAAGGGACATAAAATGGGGGTCCCGAGCCTGTGCGATGTCAGGTACTCGTTAAAGATCCCTATCCTAATTATACCTGGATAGGCAAAATTTAGGACTCCCACCGTAGCATCGTCCGATTATCCATAGCTGCATAAAGTGACGTTAAACGAAATAAACAAACAATATAATAAAAATATGGAAATATGGGAAATAATTAAGGAAATAATGGGAAGGTGATAAAAGAAAAGAAACGGATAAAAAAAATGAAGGTGAAGGAAAATAAAAGTGGAAAGATAAAAGGAAAGGAAAAGAATATCAAAGAACACTTACCCACCGAACCACACTTGTGAGGACGATGGCTTATGTGAAATGGTAAGAACAGGTGGGTAGGTAATAGGGAAGAAAAGGAGCTGGATACATGGATACAGAATAGGAAAATGAAACAATGAAATGTAACAAAAATATAAAAGAAAAATGAACAACAGAGAGACAAAAAGATAACAAAATAACAGATAAATACAAACAGAATAAAAAGAGATAAATACAATAATGCCAATGCCATCATGATCAGGGGCAGCACAAATAAGGCACGTATTGAAGAATCCTTCTTTAACGTGGTGTTACTTTGGCTATCTTCTTCTCCTAAAAGCTGTTATATCTCCACTTTTTTAAAATTTTGACCACATTTTTGGATTTAGCATTAAATTTCCTATGAGAGCAGAGTACATATAACCTTGAATTTTACAAACTTAGGAGCTAAAGAACAACTTGATGTTCACCTTATTTAGGGAAGTAACAATGTCTTACAATACTTAAACGCTCACCGTTTTTCGAAAAACTGTCCACAAAACTGTAAATATAACGAAAACTAAAAAAATTTAACCAGATTTCATATGGTATGATTAAATTAATCATTCCGTATCGATTTCATGGAGAAATTTAGTTATAAAACCGGAAAATAACATGGTGTTTTCATTTCGCATACCAATCAGTTACTTGTGTAAATGAGACATTATAATAATCGCTTCATGAAAAAATGCATTTTAAACATTGGAATAACCAGCAAAGGAAAAATTTATTGTTTAATAGAAAATAAAGGAAAACTGTCAATAAAGTGACATCATATGAAAGGATTTCATGATTTTGCATTTATTTTTATTAATTGTTATTATTTAGGATTTATTTTATTCGATTTTCAATTTAAGATTAAAAATCCAATGATACTGAAAATAGACCTCGAACATAGAAATCAATATGAATCAATAATGATCATTTGATCATGCAATATGAAAGCTGGTTAAATTTTTTTAAGTTTTATTGAGATTAATATTTTTGTGGATAGTTTTACCGAAAAACGGTGAGCGTTGAAGTATTTGAAGACACTGTTACTTCCCTAAATAAAGGTGAAGATTGAGCTGTTCTTTTGGTTTCGAGTATTTAAATCTTAAGATCGTCCTCTGGTCTTAGAGGAAATTTAATGCTAAATCCGAAAATGTGGTCAATATTTGAAAAAATATTTAAAAAAAAAAAAAAAGAAGATATTATAGTTTTAATGGTTAAAAACATTTTTATGGTTTCCTCAAAAATCTTTGTATTATGGTATATCTGCAACAGATTGGAATAGAAAGCTAAGGTCTGCGTTATTTTTCAACATTTTTGATATATTTTCACCCAATTTTTTTTTTTTTTTTTTTTTTTTTTTTTTTTTTTTACACTACGAGCAACTCACATGTGTATAAATCATAAAAAAGGAAAAAAGTATACTGGTAATTTATTAAATATAATATTAACAAATTTAAATATAATTGGAGATATTCTGGTTAAATTGAAAATTAGGGATATAATGATTTAATATTTAATATTCCGAAAAGTGTAATTACGATAATGGGTTCAATAAAACTGAATTCCACGTTGCCTAAAACGATCCTCTAATTCTGCCAATTTATCTTTTGCTTAATATAATTATATTCGTGTATAATTACAAAAATTGTTACATATTTAATGGAAGGCAGAGTGGATACAGATAATAAGAAGATACATACATGAAACAATAAGCGAAGATATTAATATTTTAACAAGAAGAGAAGGGGGAGGGGAAGCAGATGTGGAGGAAGGTGATGATGGAACACGGAGTGAGATAGGGAACATCTATCATGGAGTCCCCCCTTCCATGTTCCGCCCGCTATCAAATGATGATTAACTGACTTTATTATTATAATTAACTATACTTTGTTCTCGATATAATATATACTGATCCCTACGGCCCCCGATGGCGGCGCAGAGTGGGCGAAAATCACCTTTTAGGTGGACAAAATTCATATAAAAAATTTTATGAATCGCCTACTAAATATTGCCTAGTATGAGTTGGAAGAAGGGAAAATGTAAATATTTACTTTCTTGGATTGTGGATGAGAGGACTATTAATCCCACTACACCAAAGAGCACATTTTTCTCAGTGTTTATTGCACTCCTGTTCTTGTATCAGAAACCATACTTGATTATTTAAATTTCAACATGTGAAATGGATACCACAGAGACAAAAAAGTATTAATATTTAACTATTCGGGGTGCTGCATGGATAATAGTTTTACCTATAATAAATCATACCATTAGATAGAACATTTCCATATTTCAATAGGGAATTACTTGCAGAAGGCCAAGGAGTGCAAAGCTAATTCTTTCATCATTATTTCATTCAACTCACATATTTTTCATATTCACATAGTTTTTTTTTTTCGATTTTTTCATATTTAATATTTCACATCGATTTTTTGCGATTTGAGAAATATTTACTAATTTAAAATGGATTTCAAGTTTCGTGCACACTAATCTACGAAAAGTATTTGTATCTGAATGGTTGAAATATGGATCAAAAGATAAGAATAAGCATCTCTTAATCTACGTTTTAAAACTAGGATATAACAATGAAGATAAAATTACAATTATCAGAAGAATTAAAGACGCCATAAAAAATAATTTTAAAAAAGTCAGTGGCAAGCGGGAAAAATGTCATCGGAGAGCTGATGTTTTTTTAAGGACTTTTTCGCGTGGCTTGAAGGGAAGGAGTTTGATTTTGAGTTTGTTTGTTATGTTATGAAAATGTTCTAGGGGGGCCGCAAACAAACATCTCATGACGCACTTAGTTTCATCAGACCCGCCTTTGTCACCAGTTTTCGGAAAAGTTTGCGTAAAAAAGCAACCAAACCGTTTGATGTGGATGTAATTAGCCTATTGAAGTGCAGTTTACCATATGATCAGCTTCAAGAACTGTCATTAGAAAATGAGGATGACGATACTGACTCGTCACAAGAAAATACTGAAGGATTTTCTTATAATCAGGCAATGATTATGGCTAATTCATTTTCAGTGCATAATATAATAGTATATATTTAAAAGTATTATTAAAAAACAAATCAGTAAATAACATTTTTCTTTAAGTTGTTAGTTTTTTGTTTTGTTTTTTTCATTATTTTCGTAATATAGCCTTTGTTTTCCGATGTGTGTTATTTTTTTTATGAATATATGTATTATTTTTATATAAATAATAAATTCAAAAAGTTACTACGGAAATGTTCCATAGATCTACAAAATGTTTTTCCAGTTTTTATCCATTATGTCCAAATTTATGTGTGTGTGTGTGTGTGTGTGTGTGTGTACAACATTAGTTTGTTATATATACTAAAAAATATGGGTGTGAGAATTCTTAAAAATTTTTCCCTCACTCAATGACCTCAAAAACATTGAATAATACAAAAAAATAATTTTGTCCACCTAAAAATGTATTTTTGCCCACTGTGCGGCGTGTAATACAGGTGTCGTTTTACTCTTCGTAATATACCGTAATGCTTCCTGGATTAATTATTTATTTTACGCTTTAGAAGAATCCTCAACCAAAAATACAACTAGGTTCTTGAAACATTGATTGGGGAGATTTACAAATCATAATAAAAAAATTTAAATAATTTACACTATAGAGAATTATATAATGAAATCATCATCTTATGGCGCTTATGGTCCTTGTAGAACCCTGACCACCTCTACAATTCTCTGCCATTCAAACCTTTCTTCGGCAACCCTTCTCCATCCTCTCACTCTCAGAGTTCGAAGATCGTCCTCTACATCTTCAACCCAACGAAGTCGAGGCCTTCCCCTCCTTCTCTTTCCACCCGGGTGCCCCTCCAACATCGTTCTAGGCTCATTCCGCCTCTTTTTATGTTGGCTACAATATCTGGAGCAGCATATAGAGTTCTCAGTTCCTCATTTGTTTTCATTCGCAAGAGATTCAGTCCATAATTGGTTGGACCATACATTTTTCTTTCCCTCATGTTTAATAATTTTTCGTCGTGTGATGTCAGGGTCCATGTCTCACTCCCGTGCATAACAACCGGCTGAAGGATCGTTCGATATACCCTTATCTTGAGATTGCAGGATATGTTTCTATTTTAAAAAAATTTTACTAATGACCAATAGCACCTGTTTCCTGCTATTATTCTTGATTTTATTTCTTCTTTGATACTATTGTCCTCAGTGACAATAGCACCCAGATACTTAAACTTAGGCACTCTCTCAGAGGAATATCCAGCCCCCTCAATGTATCTATGTCCTCTTTCCTCTCTGGCTGTTACCATGTATTTCGTCTTTTCTGTATTTAGAGTGAGTCCTACATTTCTTGCTACTTTTTCCCACTCCTCGAAAGCTCTTAGGAGCGCATTAGTAGTTCTTCCTCTAATTACTATATCGTCCGCAAATGCTAACGATCCACAAAATAATAAATAAATTTTTATATTCATATAAAATAAATTTTTTTTATACGCCCTATTATTTTAATATTGCTTGGAAGAAATTTAAACATTCTTTTAATGAAGTTAAATAAGTTGGAATAAATTATATGAAATGAGAGGAGATAAAATAAAACAAAAATAAGTAATAAATTGGATAATATTTTATTTAAGCGGTGGATTAAACAGAGAACAGTTTTGAGCTCATTATTTCCTTCATTATATTATATTAACATATTATGAAACGCAATGGCTACAGATTTTATTACCTCCCCCCCACCCTATCAAATTAACACGCTCCCCGTCCAATAACGTTACAAATTATCATCTGCCTTTAGAATTTAATTAGAAATAGTTAATTACAATAATTAATATAAACAAAAAGATAAGGCTAATTCAAAATCAGTTGAGGAACACAATGATGGTAAAGAAGGATCAATACTTTTATAAATAAACTAATTATTCCCCTTATACCAATAGAAGTATTTTTCATTCAAAGGCAAGTTTTGGAATGTTTGAAATTCATAATAAATTTTTTTTTTTAAATTAGAGAAATTCAGAACACTATAGGTAGACAATTCAAACTGTCTGTAAACAATATATAACCAAGTCCTGAAGCCAATCTGGCCTTTTGGAATTCAGCTGTGACAAGGGACTCCGACAGAAAAATAATTCAAAGGTTTCAAAATAAAGTGTTAAGGGGCATCATAAGTGATCCTTGGTACATTAGGAATGATGATCTCCACAGAGATTTCCGGGTGCCAAACGTGGAGGAGGTTCTCCGAAAATACGGCCAGTCTCATCAGGATCGCCTGCAAGGCCACGTCAACGTCGAGACCGCTCATCTCCTGGACTCCAATGCACTGGTGAGGAGGCTAAAGAGAAGGAAGCCCCATGAACTAATATAATCTCTTGTGTTTCAAGTTCAAAGCTAAGGACATTTAAAGTGTAAAAAGCTTTAATTTTATGAAATAAAACTATATTATATGTGTATATGTTTTAATAGTTTCAATTTTTATTATTATTAGAAAAAAATTGTTTAATACATATTTCAATAAAAAAAAAAAAATTTTTTTTTTTTGGGGGGGGGGGGGGTTAATGTCCTTATGTATTCCAAGACAGGACGAACATCTCTTCTGTTCAATCTCAACACTTAACAGAAAGTCTATTTTGTAAGAAATAAAATAAAAATAAATAAATATATATATATATAATATATATATATATATATATATATATATATATATATATATATACACGGTGCTCAATATTCGATGGCCACACCCTTTTTATCCACAGTTTTTTTAAAATTTTTAAACGACACTCTCGGGGTCTTGACTGTATGAACACCGTATGAGGCCTTACCGCATTTCACGGCTTTAACTCCCCAAGATGGTGAGATACTGAGGCTAATGTTCTGTCATTAAGTTGGTATCCCTGGCTATGCCTCGAATGCTCCGATGAGGATACGCTTCCACCGTAGCCAATACATAAATGATATTAGTTTCATCACGTGCTTGTCGACGATTTGAGCCTCTCGGGGGAAACCTTCCAAGTCGGCCTGTTCTAACCGCTCGTCGTACCAGTCGCGGCAAGGCCTTAATTTCATCTTTTTGTTCAAAGTTTATTTTATTTTTACAATACCAGATTTAGACTGCTTATTTTGTGTTTTTTTGTGATTTGCAGCGAAACTGTGCCCCGGAAAAAAAACAAAAAAACTCAGCGGTATAAAATCGATTCAAAATTTCATTTTCCATCGAAATCCTTCGTAAAAAATAACTACATCCCATTGGGAATTCCAGAGTTAGGGTCGCTGGAGAAGAACTGGAGAATGTTGGAGAGCAGACTATAACCTAAAAAGAAACTTTATTTGACACAGTTAAGACCCTGAGAGTTTCGTTCCAAAATTTCAAAAACTGTGGAAGAAAAAGAGGGTGGCCATCGAATATTGAACAACCTGTATATATATATATATATATATTTTATAAGGTTCTAGAGGTTCAGTCAATTTATTGTTCTCATAATGCCCTACAGTGAATTGGAAGTAGGACAAATATTTTTAATTTAATAAATGAAATTTAATTAAGTTTAATTTTTATTTGAAACATATTTTCAACCACCTTTGATATCCTAGGAAGGTCCCCCATCCCTCTACCGTAACTGAATCCCCTGGGGCGGGGTCCTTTGGTATGTTTAGCTTCTATTTACTCCTAAGAGGCTATGAAGTCGAAAATTGTCATGCACTCTATAATACGTTTATTGGACTCGACTATAAGGTATGTGCGAAAAATATTAGTAAATTTAAATATTTATTTCAGTTGAATAACATATGAATGTAAAATAACAGCTGAGACAAGACAGAGAATGACGGCTGACCAAATAAGAAGTTCGATGACTGTTGTAATAAAGGATCCTTTGTTGAGAGAGGATCGTGGAAGATGTTGGGCGTCCCAATCAATGGCCACAACCGGAAGGATAATTAGCCGCAAGAGTAATGAACTCGTACATTTCTTATTAGTTGTGTTTTATTATTTGTTCTAAGCTACGTGAGATGGGAAGAAGGATGACAATGGGCGAAGGATGGGCACGGATATAGTTTACCATTATGGCTAGACAATACGATAGGCTTTGCCTATTAAATAATCTCATGGAGGCATTGTACCCTCCAGCGTCCTATTTCTCATTATGGCCACAGCTTAACTATAAAGGTTTCTAAAATTAGTCTCGCCATCCCCTCGGCCTCCCTTCACTTGCAAATACAATGCGAACCGTCGTGAGGCGGACGTGAGATACCAAGGTGGGGGTGAATACAATAAAATTGACTCCGACCAATCACAAAGCCTCATTCCAAGGCCGACCGCCTATTTTCCCGCGCCTAGTATTTTTCCATCGAATCATTTCCGTTGATACATAATGACAGCTGGGACCGGTGGCGCCACCTTGACACCCTTGTCGGGAGGTGGAACTTGGTCATAGTCTATGACAGTCATACAAAAATTACAGGAGTATCATATTCTAACTTTACACCAATTCCAGCATGTTGTTATATGCATATAAAATTTTCATGTTTATAATTTCGACATAAATCTGTCAGTTAATTATACGATAATATATTATTGGTGTGAATCTATCACTTAAAATATTTTTTTTAAACAATAGTTCATCCCAGACACTCCAATCCCTCATCATAAACCTTCTATGAATGGTGTCGAAAATGGAGAATTAAAATAAATCCAAATAAATCCCATCAAATAACCTTTACCCTCCATCGTAAATCTACCGTCCTGTCCTATGGTAGGTATCCTTTAATGGTATTCCTTTAATCCCTGTTGAACAGATCCGCTACCTGGGACTCCATTCAGACAAACGTCTCACTTGGAATCCACATACAAAACTAAAACGACAAGAAACGGCCCGTCGTTAAAGACTACTCCAACATTTACTAGACAAACAATCAAAACTTTCAATAAATTACAAGAGACTCATTGACATGACAGTTATTAGACCTATATGGACATACGGAGTTGAGCTTTGGGGCTCCACTAAACCATCCAATTCTTCTCGAAGCTAATCCTTACAATCCAAAATCCTTCGAAAAATCCTTAATGCTCCTTATTTTGTCACCGATAAACTTATCCATAAAGACCTCAATGTTCCAAGAGTTGCTGATTAAGCCCAAACGAGATACCAATCCTTTCATGGTAAACTGCACTGCCACACGGATCCATTAGTCTCCCAACTTGCTTCTCATTCGATACCGAGGCGTCTGAAAAGAAGATGGCCGAGAGACCTTCTAGTTTAAAACATTTTTTGAAATGATACTAGTGAGTAGTTCTCCACAAGTGATTTACATGTCATTATAATATTTTCCTCAAATTTACTTGATGTGTATTGATGTACAGTTGTAAATATCAATAAACAGTTAAAAAAACAATAGTTCACATTTTCATTTATTCATCATAAATAGCTTGAAACATCTTCTGGTGGAGTGTCAAAGGCATGATAACTGTCGAAAAAATATTTTTAAGAAATACATAAATCGAAAAGATGAAAGTTTATCATTAGAAAATATTTTGAAATACATCAGTGTAGAAAAGTTAAACGATGTTTTTCTATTTATTTTAAATGCATAAAAGTAATTTAATTATTTTATTTAAATAAACTAAATAAATATTTGAATTTTATTGCAATTGCTCCTACAACTTTTGTGACCTTAGATATTATTGTCATTATAATCAATATCAATCATTATGATTTGTAAAAACGTATTTATTTATTTATTTTATACATATATGTATATCATTTTATCCTGAAAACAGAAAATTCTTTTGTTCGTAATAATTATTAATTAATTGTATGTATTAATTATTACAGGTAAAACTTTTCTTATTTCTTATTTATTTATTTTTATTATTTTTATATTGATAAGGTATAGTTGAATGTTAAGTATTTAGAGAAGTAGATTGTTGGGGTATTACCTATAGTAGTATTACTCATTAACTTTTAATTAACTATCACTTTGTTTAATTTCCTTTCAATTTCAATTAATTCATTAGCCTGTATGCATTATTCTCCGTGGCCTTTAGATATTAGCTCATTAACTGGTTCTTACTATTTCACTAACTTGCTGTCTACTCAGTTTTTATATTTACCAATTATATTGCAGTGTTTACTAATTATTTTTTTTTTAATTAACTATCACTCATTTAATTTTATTTCAATTATGATCTTATTTCAATAGTCTTTATGCATTGTCACCTTTACCTTTAGATATTGCCTTAATGTTATTGTCTTTGCTTTTATGTATTTATTCTCTTCATACCATTGTTTTTTATACTCTCTACAATTTAGTCATATCCTTTTGTTTGTTTTCTTCTTCTAGCACTGTTGAAGGCTTGCAATGCAAGTTGGAACGTTGGCATTACAAATTAAAAAACTTTTTTTTTAATTGCTGTGTATCTATTATGACTGCATACCCCAACAATCTACCTCTCTTTATTAGTAAAATATAAATAGTAAAATATAAATATTATTGGTTAACTCCATTGCCATAAAGTTTATACTTTAAAGCAATTGAAAAAATAAAAAAAAAATAAATCAAGAGATGGTGGGGGGATGACAGTAATAAAATCTGTAGCTATTAGGTTTCGAAATGTCGCACGTTAAAAAGTGAAACAATTCAAAAATCTATTCTTTTTTTTTTTTTAATTTCATGTTTAAGTTTAAAATTCTTTTGTGAAATTTCAAAAATGTATAGAATTAACTTCGAATCTCACCAGCTACATCTTGGAATTAAAAGATAATTTTACACTTTCGATGTTTTATACAAAACTGAGAATTTTACATTTTTTTTTTTTTTTTTTTTTTTTTTTTTATGCAGGTTTTGGAGTTGAGTAACTTTGTAAATACATTTGGAATATTTTAAAATAATATAATGAGGTTAAAACTGCCCTCTGTTTAATCTACTACATAAATTAAATATTAACTAACTTATTACTTCTATTTGTTTTTCCTCCTCTCTTTATATAATTTATTCCAATTTATTTTAATGTATTAAAAAAAAAAAAAACTTATATTCCTTCCAAGCAGTATTAAAAGTGTACGTATTCACTAATTTAAAGAAAAAAAAATTTAAAACTTAAGTTTAATTTTATTGACTTATGCTGCTTACCTTCTGATTTATTGTGGTATAATAAAAATGTGAATTATACACAGTCTGTAAATATAATCATAAAATACTATAATTTATATTGCTATTTATTGTACTAAGTCTTTTTTTTTTTTTCGCCAAAAAAAATGTAAAATTTTTATACGCTCTAGCTCTAGCCGACAGTTTTTTGACATTTCTTTATCAGAAATTTAATTGAGAATATTTTTTGTTATAAAAAATATGTGGCTAAGAACTACCCTCAAAAATTTAACATATTAAACGCATTAGTTCTGTTTATGTTTGCTTAGATAGAAAATTAACGTTTCCTGTTCAGAAATTTAATGGAAAATATATATTTTTTAAAAAATACGATTTGTCGCTTGGATCTACCATTTAGGAGCTATGTTGGTTTGAATTAAAAAATGTCCCGTTTGAAACTGCTATTTTCTCTCAACTTTATTTTGAATAATCATTGATTGTTAATTTAATTAAATTATTAATTTATGTAACTTGACCCTTTTAATTCTAAAAGGTAAATTGGGAAAATCAGTAGATTATATATTGACATATATCTATGATCTGTTATTTTTCCCAGTCACGTAAGAATTGAATTTTTTTTTTTTTTTTTTTTTTTTTCTTGAATGGTCCTACTTATTTTTTTCAATACCCGATGGATATCCATAATGTTAAACAAATATTACACGTTTATACTGACAGACTCTCCACCCAGACATGATTTATGTATGGCGTTCAGAACGCTATACATAAATCACATAATTAATTAACCGTATAATTGCCCCAGACAAAAATGAATAGCAACGATTATCGACATGGCTACTGCCCTTATCGGTTGAAAATTTTATGCAATAGCGAAAACCATAATTACAAACGAACAACAGATGTAACAATACTCTTGGAAGTCTGGATCTGTAAAGATAAGAGAGAAAAAAGTTTATTTTATCGGCAGCGCGAATCTTAACAACGGACTAAACACCTGATGGGAAGCGGCTACGGTAATAGATCATTATCTACAGTAAGAGAAACAAAAGATGATTCAAAAGGTGGAAATGTAAATTAGACATAACAACGAAGAAGGGGGAATGGGAGATGGCGAACGGATTAGGAGCAAGAAAATGTTTACGTTATCAGGAGCAGGGGCTAGTGGAATATTATTAATGATATGCGATGATAAATCAGCTGTTGTGCTTGCGGCTTGCACGTGCGAAACTATTTTCTGTTAGTGAGGTGCCTAAGTCTGAGTCCAGTGTAGTACTTCTGTTAGTGAAGGCGTCACTGTAGCCCAGCAAACGCGAACTGAACTCGAAGAGTTCGAAATTTGAATAAATTCTGGTATGTACATTAGGTTAAAACTAAAAAAAAAAGTTTGAGAATCCATTATATGGGAAATATGGTGAAAACAGCTTGTTTAAGCTTCAACAATTTTCATTTTTATATTAATTTATTGAAATATTTAACTGGTCAAATACATACATCAAGTAAATGTAATGATAACGATTGCAATAACATGTCAAATATGAAAAGAACTACTCATCAGTAGCACATTATTAAAGATTCTACACTAGAAGGTCTCTTAGCCATCTTCGTTACAGACGCCTCGGAGGATTGTCAGGAATGGAGCGGGAAGCAAGTTGAGAAACTAGTAGATTTAAGTGGTTATGGAGCTTACTATGAAAGAATAGGTATCTGGTTTGGGCTGAACCAGCAACATATGGAACATTAAGATCCTTATGGATAAGTTTATAGGAGCATAAGTAAGGAGCATTGAGGATTTTTCGAAAGATTTTGGATTGTAAGGATTGAATACGAGATGAATTGGATGGTTTAGTGGAGCCCCAAAGCTCAACTCTGTACGTCCAAATAGGTCTAATCACAGTCATGTATATGAGTCTTTTGTAATTAATTGGGAGCTTTGAACGTTTGTCTAATAAATGTTGAAGTAGTCTGTAACGACGAGCAGTTTCTCTTCGTTTTAGTCTTAGAAACATACGATAATATCGTTATGGATTAGTTTGTTTGTTAGAAATTGAGGAGCATTGAGTATTTTTATAAGGACAAGAGATGAATTGGATGGTTTAGTGGAGCCCCAAATCTCAACTCCGTACCTCGATAAAGGTCTAATTACTTTAATTAAAAGTGTCTTTTGTAATTAATCAGAAGGTTTGAAAGTTTTTATCGTAAATAAAAAAATACACTTTCGGTTTAATTTTTAAGAGCTTGAAATTTAGCAGTTCCGAAAATAAATATTTGTTTCAAGCTGTAAGGAGTGAGCGGTAAAAAATGGGAAATATATTTTGATGTGGTAATTTGGTGAAACAATCAGATATTAGCATATCGACAATACTGTGATTTTTATGAACAAAGTAGATGATTTCATTCATGATCTGGCTTTGAAGATAGAGAACTGATAATTTCAATTGTTGGCTGTGATTAATATTATCTCATTGTGGATTAAACCTAAATTACTAAGCAGTAATAAAATAAACAATATGATTATTCAAATCGCTATAACAATCTGGCAGGCAACTGTGGATGTGTTCCCAGGGCTAGGCTATCATTGGGGGTGTTACAGGTGCTAGGGTACAGCAGATGCTTCCCTGCTCTAAGCAAATTACATGATATAATGTTAGTTTTCTCATCGAGATAACAATCTGACTTCTGGGAAACAACATATAATCTCTGTTTTCTATAACTATTTCTTAGATCTCAACAAGTTACTTTTAACTATACTAATATATTCACATCTGCCTTCAGCTACAGACAATCAGCGAATGATCTAAATACAAGAAAGTGCTTCAATATAGAATAGAATAGAAAGAAAACTTTATTATGGGACAAAGTCCCTTAAGAATAACTTTAAATAAAAAGAGAGTGAAAAAATAAGTATACAAAATAGAGGTTACAGAAACTTAAAGAAAAACAAAAGATAGAAAATCAAAAATTATCATTACAAGAAATTAAAACATTATCATAATCAAACTATAATTTATGCTAATGTTTTATGTATGACGGTCTTAGTAATTAAATTAGACGATTACTTACACAGAACATACATCCTTATAATTAGAGAGCGTCGGGTTGGAGGGAAAGAAGATGGTGAAAGAGTAGTGATTTGAATGTTCCAAGGGAAGAAGCATTGCGGATACAGGGGGGGGGGGGGGAGGGAATTCCATAGTGTAGAGGATCGGACAAGGAAGGAACGTTGGAATGCAGTACTTCTGTGGGATGGAGTATAGAAATCGGAAAGACGAGATCTCGTATGCAGTGATTTGATAGTAGACTTGAATTTCAGGTTACTGTAAATAAAGGGAGGGTGACGGGTGTTGATAACTTGGAATAGGTAGGTGCCTAGGAAGTATTTTCTGCGGAAGGAAGGGAAAAGACAATTTAACTCAGTGTAGAGATCCAAAACATGGGAACGTCTCGAGGTTCCGGAGACAAACCTAATGAAGCAATTCATGGTGCGTTTTAATATGTCCTCAAGAACCGTCGAGAGCCCGCCATATATTACGCAACCATCGTCAAATTGGGGGAAGATAAGGGAGGATACTAGAAGTTTGCGTGTGCGTAAGGGAAGGAGGTGAAATAGTTTTAGGATACTAAGCCTAGATTTCTAGCAGGGGAATGAAAAGTTATTGGATGACCGTTAAGGAATAATGTGGGAAAGTTGGCATTTGAATGGAGAAGGGAATGTGATCCAATGGTAATTTATTGAGTTTTACCTGCGTTTAAAGTTAATTTGTTAAGAATATAGTGTGAATCTGGAAAGATATCCGTACCAAAGGCGAGCAATTTCTTACTTAATAAAATACCTCATCAAATTCCTTTTTAGCCTTCGGTATGTGTTGTCGGAAATATATTTGGTAGCCGTGTCTTGTAAAAGTTAAAAATTTCGTCCTGATACTTTTAGTTTTTGTTTTTTTTTAAATGTGATATAGTTTATTGAGCATGTTTATGTCAGTATGTAATGTTCTGTTACTCTCGTATCATAGATAACTAGTTGGTCAAAAACGGTACGTTTTCGGAAAACGGAAGGCATTCCACGTAGTTTGATAGTTTGATATTAGGAGAACAGGAGCAGATAGGAGCTCAACTCTTCTCATACTAATTACCCACTATACTGATTAGGTGGCAGGTTCTAACGAGTGAGCTTCTTTTGACTCTGTTTCTCCTAATACAAAATAAAACAATTTAAACTGCATTTGACCGATTTCGCTCCATATTCAAATTTGTTATAACAATTGTCGCTAGAACCTACCGTTTAGGAGGTACATTGGTTGAATGTAAAAAGTCTCATTTGAAACCCCTTTTTCTCCTAAACATTGTTTTTTTCGAATAATCATTAACCGTAAATTTAATTTAAATTATTTAAAATCATACAGGTAAGCAGAAAAAAAAATAGCACCCCTAAAACATGGTCCATGTTATCATTTTTTTTTTTTTTCTGCATAGTTCCAAATTAGTTTTAGTAAGTGTTTGTATTTAGCCGGTCTGCGCTTTATGGTGGTTCTTATTAAAAGTATCAAAACTAATAAGATTCCTTGTATTTCATGGAACTGTGAGTTATATTTCGAGTGTTTTTTTGAATGAATAGATTAAGTAATAAAATACAATTTTTGAGTAATTTATGTTTTAAAGTTTTTTTGTTTTTTTTTTTAATTTTTCTTTAGCAGGAAAATGTTACATAGCACCTTTATCTTCTTCATATATTTTATTCTAGTCATTTTGAAATATTCAGATTTTTCTATCGAACACTTCAGCACAAAAATCCTTCATCCGATGAACAAGAACTAGTATTAAAAAAAAAAAAAAAAAAAATTTGGCCTAACCTCTTTATCCACCAAAATACAATTATTATATTGATTGACAATTATTTTTAATATACACATGTATTTTACAAATTGTTCACACACACACATATAATCGGTCAAATGACTCTAAATTCTGATTAATTTATTTGTTAAAAGCTGATACATAAAAAAATATTACGACCAAGACTTTCGATGCTTTCAAGAACAAAATGCCAATATACACATTTTTCGCAACAACCTGCAAGCGAACCTCGACGATTTTGTGAAAAATACTCCAAGATCTGCCATCACAAAATATCTTTAAAAACTTTTTTTCTGACATATATTAAAACTATTATCTGGCACATATTACAATCTGCAACATCGAAGTGCAAAATAATGAAGTATACATTCAATCCATAATACTAAAAAATTGAAGCAGTAAAAAAAAAAATTAAATTATGATACAAATAGGTACCTAAATAAATAAATAGATACAATTAGCGAAATTATATAAATAATGTTTGTATATCAAAATGAAAGAAATAATAAAATTTCCACATAATTGGTAGAAAAAAAAAATTATAAAAAAATAAATGATAAAAATATTTATGAACCAAATAGGCTGACCATAGCGCTGAATCAAAGCAAACTATTTATTTATAAACGCATATTATCTAAATATATACTATTATATAAAAGGACGAGCCAGTTTTCATTTGTGATCACTAACCGTAAAAACTACTGAACCAATCTATACCGAATTTTAATCACATCTTCATAGATCAAGGAAGGTTTAGAGATAGTAAAATATAAAGATTTTCGACTATATTACCATAAAAAAGCGATAAATATGTGGTGCGCAGTGAAGTTTGATATTCGACCGATAGGTGGCGAACATCTTTCGAGGTTACAAAGGTACGGTGTTATGTAGGGTTAGAAATTTATGATAAAATTTACTTATTTTCAATTAAATTATTATTAAAACAGCTATAAATAATGAATATAGCGACATGTGGATCCCAGTGCAGGTTAAAAATCCATCGATTTGTGGCCATTCTGCAACATTGCAAAGGTAAATCTATTAAACCTAACTGTACTAAATTTTAACTACAACATATTCATAGTTCTAGGAAGGTTTATAATAATAAATTTTGCAATAGTAATAATTAAAATGTATAGTCTTGAGTGCCAGAAACGAGGTTTGCCACACTGACATATACTTTTATGTTTAGATATTTAAACCCAACCAGTCCCAGACACTCCAGTCACATATCATTTCTCTTGAAGAATGGTGTCATAACTGGAGAATTAAGATAAATCCCAGCAAATAACTAATTTACAGCGGAGTTTCTTGGAATTTTGTCATTTTTTAAAGAGTTTTTGAGCACCCAATAGCCAGGTGGTGTCTTGAGCATAACGGAAGTATTTTTATATCTAATGGCATACTTAACTGCAATTAAAAGTGAAAGAATCATTTCTCTATCTTGACTGAGAGCTAAGAAAAAAATAAAACGTGATTTTCATATTTTTTTTTTTTCTCGGCTCCTAATGCCCATTGGCGGCTATAACTCTAGTTTTGCACTATTATAGGTCCCTACTACCCACACACAAATCGGCATTCAAATCTGTGAGTTACAACTCCAAACGTCACCTTGTAAGTTCTTTATGTATGAGAACGGGCGAAACCGCGACGGGATAAATTAATGTGAATCATGTTGATTCAATATTAAAAGTAGCATTATGTAATCACAAAAATATACATTTGTTTAAATAAAATACTATTAATATTTTTAAAAAATATAAACTAGCAGAGCGTGGTTTCGATCCACGGACCTCTGGGTTATGGGCCCAGCACGCTTCCACTGCGCCACTCTGCTCTTGAGGGGGAAGGAAGAAATTTTCAAAACTGGATCAAGTCATGTTATTTAGAATATTATTATTTATCAGGCTTGTTATTATAACAAATTTTAGCATGAGATTGTTTTCAAGATGAATTTCATAATAATTCTTCGAAATCTAGAGGAGTATTTATTTTTGATTTCAGAATGCGTCTGTGATTTAATGATGAGAAGAATAAAAAAATTAAAATATAATCACATTAAATAAGTTATAATAAATAATGAAATTTAGAAGATCATAAAATGGAGTTATTATATCTGTAGTTGTAATGAAGTGGACAAGTCAATTTATATTTAGAACTATTAATGTTTAAACCAGAATATTTGTTGCCTGCGATGTGAAAAATCGGTTAAACTGTGTTGATTAATAAGGTACCTATTTCAGTGCTACTGGTATTTTTAGAGTAATTGCAAGATTTTTAAAAATGATCAAAAATTACCCATTGAAATTCGTACAATTTTGAATTATCGACTTCTTCACGGCAGCCAGGGATATAATTTCTGTAGTCTCAGTGAAATCACTCTAATGCAGTCAAATACTCTTCGAAAATAGCTAAGTTTACAATCGTAAAATTCATCTACATATTATTCTTAAAATTGATGAAAAAAGTCTGATAATAAAATATTGAGGAGAGAATACTGGATAAATTGAATTCATTAATTATTGTTTGATCTTATATTTTTTTCTTCGGTTATTATTATTATTAATTTCATGTTAAATATCTAATTTTGCCTTGTAAACAACAGTAGAGCGTCGATTATCCGAAATTTACTGAAATTTTCCAAATATTTAAAATCGTAAGTACTTTAGCAGTAGTATAGCAATATGATTTTTAGCCAATCAATTATTTTTACTTTGCCCTCAAGGAAAGGAACAACACGGTTTCTTTTCGGCATATTCGAAAATAGTTTGGCAAAACACTGAATTACCGAATAACAATTTGTACTCTGCAATTTGATAATTAACTTTAAATATAAAACCAAATTCAAATTAAATTCTTAATGACTGACTGACAAAATAAATTAAGGGAGTAGAAAGAATCTAATCTGAAAAAATGAGAAATCACCACGCATAGAATTGTCTTTGAGTTTCGTAAGAACATTGTATATTTAAAATAAATTAAAGCTTTTAATATTTTAACTACCAGAAATAGATATGATTTTATTGTGTAAAATTATATAATAAATAATATTAGACTTGCAAATCCCTATTTAATTTTCAACTTGCTAAAATGTTAATTTTTTTAAATTTACCCGAAACTGTTCGGATAATTGAGGTTAGGGCAATCGAAGCTCTTCTGTATCATGTATTTGTTTTCTATTTATTGATTTATTTTTCTTCTTCTTCTTATTTTTTTATTTATTAAAGTGGTTTTTTTTATTATTGCTTCATTGCATTTTCCCCTTTTAATTTATTGGTATATGTACTTATTCTACAGTTACAATTATTCAAAATATAAAAGTAAACTTATCGGTTATGGGTGTTTCTGGCATGAGAACTTTCATCCTACAACTGTTAAATTATTATTAATATTGTTAAAACATCCATGTAAGGCTTATTAGGCCCATCTTGAGATAATATAAAAAAAAATAAAAAATTGTTTTATAAAAAAAAGTTGTAATATTAGACTTGATCACTTACTAACTGACCAGGATTATGTATTCAATCTTTCAACTCGATGATTCGTCATAAGTGGGGGAGAGGGGGTGACGAAATAACGGAAATGGCGAATTACAGAATTTTGCTGTAAAGTATCAAAAAAGCATTTTAAACTATATAATTGTAATATTTTTTTGCTATTGAATGTAAAAACGAACCGATGAACATTATACATGTTCATACATATGGATTTGAGTGACAAAGACATAAAACACAAAAAAAAAACTATGCACTTAGTTAGCATTTCCTCTACTTCTTTGCATGGAATAGTGGAAGAATTAGAAACATCATCATCTTTTTCATCACTAGCTTCATTTTGAGCACTCAGCACTTGTTCTAAAATTCCATTGTCATTTAAAATTTCATATCCTACATCTGTACTATCCATGTTTAACCAGCTGCTTACCTCTTGCTTATCTTTTCTCATTTTATAACCTGGAGCAGAAGTTGCTGAGCCGAATGCTAATGTTTTTGTAGGAAGAGCTTACCAGTATATTAACTGATTATGGGAATTCGTCAACTGCACTCATACTTCCTTTCATCTTTTGCTACAATTAATGGAGAGATCAGCTCCAGGCTTGTTCTGTTTGTTTTTTTTTTCTATGAAATGATTTACAAAATGTATAAATACAGTCTTATTTTTTAGTGACAAAGCAAGATAGCAAATATTATTAATTAAGCAATTAAATAAGTAGCAAGGGGAAAATGAATTGCATACGTATTTAATTTTCTTATTTAAAGTTGCCAATTAAAAAAAAAACAAAAAAAAACCCTGACGAAATACAGAATATGACGAATTATCGAATGACGAGTTTCCACTGTATTATTTTATTTTTCAAACTCTCCCCTTCGTGAGATCTTACCTTGCCTGTTAAGGTTCCCCCGACTCCAGCTTTGGCCAGGAGCGTACAGAATTAATTCAACGGAAGCGCAGCGACCTATCCCACAGATTGAGCAGATTTAAAACACTTTCCCGGAAAGCTGCTTGTTTCTGAGAAAATCTGGCGATCTTTGAAACTGGCCAAGGGAACGGAATGCGGCCGTCTGTCTCAGAGATACAAGAGCACTTCGTTCTGAAAATGAAACAGCATGAACAATAAGACATATAAAGATATCTCATTGAACAATAATGTATATTAAAATACAAAATATATTGAAAATTCCTTTGTTAATAAAGGGAGACAAAATAAACTATTTTTTTTTTTTGTAAGTTTTAAGCTGATTATTATTATTTTTTATGCCGCTACAACCCCGTTACAAGTCTTGGTGTCCTCCAAATAGTCCAGTCAATAAACAAAATGTAGATTGCATGGAATATCCGATAATTTTCGTCTTCATACCTTCGTTAGGAATAGCTTGAAGGTAAACATACTAAAAATCCGCCCATGGGGGGGTGGGGGGGGGGAGGGTGAGCTTACGGTGGAGGGGGAAAGAGAAGCTAAATTTGTTTAGTTTTGCGATTATATCTTGAAAACAGTTAACTCTAGAAAAATATGTATAGAATCAAAATGAAAGCTATTTAAATTTTCAAGAAGCTGCCCGTCTTTACAGACTACTTTAACATTTACTAGACAAACGTTCAAAGCTCCAAATTAATTACAAAAGACTCATATACACGACTGTGATTAGACCTATTTGGACGTACAGAGTTGAGCTTTTGGGCTCCACTAAACCATCCAATTCATCTCGTACCCGATCCTTACAATCCAAAATCCTTCGAAAAATTCTCAATGCTCCTTACTTTGTCACCAATAAACTTATCCATGCAGATCCTAATGTTCCATATGTTGCTGATTTAGCCTACACCAGATACATATCCTTTCATAGTAAGCTCCATGACCACTCAGATCTGTTAGTTTCTCAACTTGCTTCCAACTCCATTCCTGACAATCCTCCGATGTGTCTGAAACGAAGATGGCCTAGAGACCTCCTAGTGTAGAATTTCTTAAAGTGTTACTGATGGGTAGTTCTTTTCAAGTTTTGACATGTTATTGTGATCGTTGTCAATACATTTACTTGATGTATATTTTTTGCACAATTGTAAATTTCAATGAATTTCTATTAAAAAAAAAAAAAAAAAAAAAAAAAAAAAAAAAAAATGTATAAAATTGATTAAATATAAATTCGTCGAATTTTCATTGGTTTTCGAGCTATACTTTATTTAAAATCGGTTATTTTCGGGAATGTCTCCTCACTTTTTATCAAACTTTTGCTACTGCTGCGTACCATTTCACGATCCTTTCTCAGAAAAAATGTCAGAATCAAATCTGTAGAGCCTTCAATTTCATGTACACGTTTCTGACATTTGAGGCAAATGTTTAACAAAAAGTAACAAAAAAGTAAACATTTTTTTTATTTCCAAAATTATCGATTTTTAATAAATTATATATAAAAATTTCGAACAGCATAAATACAGTTGCACGTCTATTACTAGAAACCCGAACAAACCAGACCAAACAATTCTCATCACACAGGTAAACAGGTAAACAGGTAAACAAAACATCCTTTTAAATTTGGTTCCTTCAAAAGTATTTACCATGAACAAAATAATTTTAAACCAAATATTAATGATATGATAACCATAGAAACATTTCAAGATCGTGAATTTAATAAAAATCAGATGCCCTAAATTTCAACACGTCATTCCAATTTAATACATTCAGACTAATAATATACATTCACGTTAATATACATCATATAAATCATTTCATAGTACACATCATACATTTCCTGTGTAATACATATATATGGATAAATTTCTTGACTGTTACTGTCAAATGTTAAGGTTCTTGAGGTTCAGTCAATAAATAACAACAACTATTTTGGCGACGTTTCGAGACTATATTGTTCTCATAACCATGTCCTGCATCTTAGTAGGAATGTCCTAGTATTCTTTACACTAGCTAGTTTTCTGTTGGATTTCTGGAGTTCCTTCATTACTGTAATGACTTCAGGACCGTGAGTTGCCTTTATATCTTCACAAAATACGCACACACATATATATATATATATATATATATATATATATATATATATATATATATATATATATATATATATATATATTACAAAGGAAAATGAAAATTTTTTCATTTTCCCCATTTTTCCCAAGCTGTACATGGGAATTCCACCAGTTTTGGAAATACCAAAACTCTCAACCCTTACCTTTTTTTTAAAAAATTTCCTAGATCAGTTGTGTACTAGAATTGTTATAATTTAGTAGTAGATACTAATACCATATCGACCAGTAACATTGTAAGCAGTTTCATACTCCTCCATATTTTGTAATTATATGTAGTTAATTATTCTAACGCATGTTTTTATTTATTATTAGGGGTCCTCTATTTTATGTCTTGCACAAGGAACACGTTACTCGGGGTTTTCGCCATTTTTATTCCTTTTCCGACCACTGTGTGCCATCCAGTTTTTGTCTGCTAAAATGTTCCTTCTTTCAATGGCTTCAACATACGTTTTTTAAAAAACTTTCATTCAATAATTTAATCCTATAGATTCTTTTTTTTTTTTTTTAGTTTTTATCGATTTATTATTACCAACAGTGAATAATGCTTTCTCGATATGTTGCAATAACGTTTTCGACTGATGTCAATGACGAAAGAGGATCTTCACATATAGTTCAATTAGCCAATTAAACAATATAATATGTAAGCAGTAATTAACAAGTTACGGCAATTAAGGAAATTAGCTTCGGAATGGAGTGACACAACGGCTTGTATTTAACTATATTCTATTCCAGGCTATGTCGAGTTTTTTTTTTTTTTAATTCTTTTTTTTTTTGTTATTAGTTATTTAACTCGGAGTAGAGTTCAATTGTAACTAATTAAGGCCAATTCGACACGCATCGAAGGATACACTCTTAGATTAAAAAACAGCACCATAATTATCATAAATGAGAAAACTCGTGATACATCCTCAATATTGGATATCCATATCCGTTCTAATAAATATGAAGACAAGCTATTTTTATTTGTGATGACTTACCGTGAAAATTACTGAATCAATCTATACTAACATTTTAACTAAATCATCTTTATATTTCTAAGATGGTTTTTAAATATTTACTAAAAAAAAAAAAAACGACTAATATGTGGATTCCAGTGAAGTTCGAAAATCGAGCGATAGGCGGTGAGTGCCATTCTGCAAGAGAAATTATAAAGCTGCGGTATCATATGAATCGTTCAGAACCAAAACCCGTTAAGACCACTTTTATTTACATATAATAGGGGGTAAAAAAAAAAAAAAAAAAAAAATGACCGTTTTATCAAAATTCCAGAGTTCAAAATTCTGTAAATTTCTTAATTCTATTTATTATTTACCAATACTTAATAATCCATTTAGAACATTCTCTAAGCTTTTTTACTAACACTGGAATTCTTAAAAAAAAGCCTCAGTTCAGTTATTTATTTCAAATAAGAAACATGACAGTGACCTATGCAATTCTCGTAATTTTAAGACAATACTGGAAAAAAAATTTCACAACCGCTGATGCAGCTCGTGAAATTATTAAATATGAAGGGGAAGGTGTCCTTGAAAAGCGCACTGCGCGGCGTTGGTTTGAAAAAATTAAAAGTGGAGATACGACGTTGGAAAGAAAAAAGGGCTCCGGGTGGCCATTAATGGATATTGATGAGGTTCTGAAGGAAGCTGTTGAGTCAAATCCGTCCACAAGTACTCGCGAACTTGCCAGAGAGTGTGTTGTGTCGAAAGATACTGTCAGTCGCCATCTTCTCTCCATGGAGAAGGTGAAAAAAACCTGTAGACTTGTCCCTCACGAACTTACTCCTCAACAATCAGCAGAAAAGTTCACAGAACTTCATGGGTTTGAACTCCTGCCTCATCCAACATATAGTCCAGACCTTGCACCTTCGGATTACTACTTGTTTCGATCCTTGGTCCATTTTCTACAAGGGAAAAATTTGATAATTTTGCGGAAGATGAAAATGCTGTCCAAGAGTTCTTTGACAGCCATCCCAAGGAATGGTATCAGCGTGGCATCGAGCAATTGGCAAGCAGATGGGTAATGGGTAATAACAATGGGCTATACTTTGAGTATTAATTGTATTTTATATCAAAGAAATAATAACACAAATATTTGTTTGTTTATACTAATACAAACAAAATTATGGATAGGCTAATACAATTTTCGCAATAATAAGGGTCTAATCCATTTATTATGATATCACCAGGATAAATATTTTTGAAAAGGGTTTAAGATTCATTTACTTATGAAACTCTCTCTGGTCCCTTTCCTCTCAGTGTCCCGAAATACTTTTTTAAAAGTGAGGATTCTTAAGGATTTATTGTGAAATCGCTTCGATAATTTTTATTTTTTGAGTTAAGTAGCTTTTCATTAGAATCCAGTCTTCCATGCAATTTTTGCATTTTATTATTTAACAAATAAAAATACGGTATATGGTTTGCGTAAAGACTGTTTTCCCAGCCTCTAATCATTAATATCCCTACTTTCTAATAATATTATCGCTGGTGAAGTTAGTGCTTGGGTAAATTTAAAAGAGCTCCTGCAACATACAGCGTAGAGCGTATTAAATTTGCAAGTTTGGAGAAGGGTAATGAGTTCAAACTTAAATGTGAATAGGGATTAAATAATAGTTCCGGTTATAACCTGTATCAAAAAATGTTTAAAAATGCATCAAGCACTGATGAATAGCTATTTTTTTTTTAGTAGCTATGGTGCCACTGAATAGGTAGAAGTAAGTAATGGAAATGTTGCTTGAAGGTTAATCTACGTTCATCGTTGACCTTATATTACAGACTCATAAAATTAATTTTCAAAAAAGAAACTGTAGATCTAATGTGTGACAAGAAAAAGGTAATGAAAGATAAAATTTTCCAACTCCGTACCCTTGAAATTAAATTTGAAAGCGATCAAATTTACACGGTTCGTTTTGAAATGTTCACAATGCTGGACGGTAGTGTTACCAACATTTTATCTCGAACAAACGCCATGTATATGTTTTTCATTTGTGGGGCCATTGATTTAATGATAGTATGGGCTGATCTGGATAGGGGCCTACTTTTGAAATAAAAAAAAAATAAGCATTTTACTTTAATTCCCCCCCCCCAAAAAAAAAAAAAAAAAAAAAAAAAAAAAAAAAAAAAAAAAAAAAAAAAATTAACTACTTATCTCCTTCATTAACTCAAACACAACGTAAATGTTGCTCGAAACGCAACATTTAAGCTAGTATTAGAAACTTGTTGACCCATGTTCATAGGTTCTTTTTTGTCCAGCGTGTTATTTTCTATTAGATTTTGAGGGTTTGCGATATCTGTCCACCCTCAAGGCTTGGGCACAGAGAAAACGGTCTGTTGCGGCGGTCAGTGATCCAGTGGCTGTCGCAGCGGCCTGTGATATAGGGACGTCACATAGGGAGCTCACACATTCCGGTGAGCGGTCCGGTCTGGTCTCTTTCCTCTCGTGGCGTGGTCTGAATTTGAACTTGAAAATGAATTTGACTTCGAAAATACAACGATATTAAATCATGAAAATAAAACAAAAAATATAAAAATAATGGAAGCATTTTATATAAATAAAACAATATACCAGGCTGTAAACTACGAAAAAGATACACATAAAATAGGTACAAGCTATGCAAAATTAATAGATATATTGAAAATATAAATAGTTTATATTGGAATAAAAATCATTAGTAATTAAAAATAATAAAAATGTGAATAATAGTAACAATACAGCTAATAGAATGAAAATGGAATGGGTAATAAGAACCAAATTAAAAGGCCAGAATGTTAGTAATAAATAAACAAAACAATGATTGAACATTGCCCAGTGGTGTCAGTGTGAATTAATGTGACTATGTGAGAATATCACAGTGTAAGGGAAAATTTCAAATATTGTTAAATGTAATAGTAAAATAGTATAAAATTGTAAATAGAATATAAATGATTGTAGAACCTGAAGATGGAGCAATTGAGCTCTGAAACATGTCGAAATGAATGAATAAAAAATGAATAATTGTGAGTTATGCCCTTTAAAAAATGAATAATTTATTAATTAAAAAAATGGTACTTACTCGTAGAATTTAATTCTTTTGCTATCGCATTCCATGGTTCCGCCTTCATCAAAACATTTTTGTAATGCTCTCGGTACTATCATACAAGCACTTATATTTTCGAACATTTTCAATCAATAATTCGATTTGTTCGGTCATTTTTTAATTGCAGGTGGTAAGGCGGTCAGGGTTGAATTTGTAATTTTGTGCTAATGGATCGCTTGTCGCTGCGACGAAGACTGGACCGCGAGGGTAGCCGCGTGCTGTTTGACGGGGATGATGCAATGTTGCGTATTACAACCAGACCGCCTGACCGCTTCGGTCGCAGATCGCAACCTTTACTCTATGTTCGAAGCACTGTGCGTCTATTGGAATTCTTTTTATTTGAAAATTAGTCTCTTTAGCAAGAAAATGTTACTTACTCCTTCATCTTCTTATAGATTTTTCTAGTTGTTTTGAAAGATTCAGATTTTGCAATCTAACACCTCTGAACATAAATTCTTCATCCAATAAACTAGATTGAATTTTTAAAAAAGGTGACATAACCCCTTTATCCTCCAAACCCTTCAGTTCATAGGGTTTCCATCGAATAGTACTGTTATTTCCTCAGCAGGCTAAATTAAATGTACTAAGATGTATGGTCTAATTCTTATTAATTCCTTTTTTTATATATGAATTCCAGAAAAATATAAATATATTCTAAAAAAAAGAAAAAAAAAATCCTCTTCCCTTCTGCGAATGCTTAATATAGCCCAGCAATTGCAATTGTTACAGATTCGAGGGGGGAGGGGCCCAGTGGCGAAACTGCGAAACTTTTTCTTTAAATTCTCGTACCTATTACATTTTATATTTTATGCGGGACAACTTTAAAAACGCCGGCTTTAGAGTTTTTCATTCAATTAGGTTTTACAAGCCTCCCCCTTCTCGCTAGGGCCGTCTCCTAGCAAGTTGCCTCAGGACCGTAAAGAACTTCGAGTCGGCTAAAAGTTTGAGGAATGATTTTCTAAGGCCCGGAGCGCACGTCCTCTGCAAAATGTCCTACTTCCAGAAGAAAGAAAGAGAGAGAAAAATAAAAGAATATAAGACCAGAGAAAAGGTCCTTAACATTGTAGTTCTTGAAGACTGCGTAAAAATCAAACTCGGGCTGTAAAGGAGAGAGGCAGGTAGCGAGTATAATTGTGCCCGCTGCCGAAGATATAATATATAATAATTAACTTTAATATTTCCAGGAACGGCTGTACATTTATATTTATTGTTTTTATAAATTTATTGCCGTCATTATGTTGTTAGCCGTCTCAGAGAACAACTGTTATTTGTCGGGTAAGGGCTAACCCTTTGCCCTCTTCTGTTTTTTGTCCTTTCTTCTTTTGTTATCGTATCTTCAATAACACTTCAATGTATATGGAAAGCCTAAACAAAGCACTAGATTTTTTTTTTGATTTTTTTATATACTTACATTTATTGAAATTTACAACTGTACAGAATATATACACCAAGTAAATGTATTTACAACGATTATAATAACATGTTTAAACTTCAAAAAACAACTCATCAGTAGCACTTCATTAAAAATTCTACACTAGAAGGTCTCTAGGCCATCTTCGTTTCAGACGCCTCGGAGGATTATCAGGAATGAAGTAGGAAACAAGTTGAGAAATAACGGATTTGAGTGATTATGGAGCTTACTATGAAAGGATGGGTATCTGGCTTGGGCTAAATCAGCAACATATGGAACATTGAGATCTTTATGAATAAGTTTATTTGTGACAAAGTAAGGAGCATTGAGGATTTTACGAAGGATTTTGGATTGTAAGGATTGAATACGAGATGAATTGGATGGTTAAGTGGAGCCCTAAAGCTCAATTCGTACGTCCAAGTAGGTCTAATCACAGTCATGTATATGATTCTTTTGTAATTAGTTGGGAGCTTTAGTAAGTGTGGGAGCTGTCCAGTAAGTGTTGAAGTAGTCTGAAACAACGGGCAGTTTCTTGTCGTTTTAGTCTTGTATGTGGATTCCAGGTTAGTCGTTTGTCCAAGTGGAGTCCTAGGTAGGGCATCTCTTAAACAGAGTTTAATGGAATATCATATAATAACGTTATTTGGTGGGATTTGTTTGGATTTATTTTGTTTCTCCATTTTTTACACTATTCTTGAACGTTTAGGATATGAGATTGGAGTGTTTGAGAGGCAATGAAGAGATGTGTCATCAGCGTAACTGGTGAGGGCAGTGGTAGGATGAATTGGGATGTCAGCTGTATACACGAAGTAGAGGATAGGACCTAGGATAGTATCTTGAGGAACACCGGCAGATCGGGTAAAGAGAGAATAATAGGAAAAGTTATGATTAACTTTGAAGGTTCTATCGCTAAGATGCACTAGATTTAATATCATAAAAATTATTTTTAACAAGGACATGTCTTTTGGCTTGGGATCCATACTTTTTTCGTATATGTCATTTTCAAATGTAGTATATGTCCCTCAAAAATGTAACATTTTGACACGCTCAAGTGCGGATCAAAAATTAGCCGACAGTTAACGTTTTGGCTTTTTTGACACGCCCTTACTCTGTTGGTGTAGCTTGGATCTAAAAATTTCAGGCTCATTCCTGATCAGATATACAATAGAAAATATATTTGTTATACATTTAGTTTAGGAGCAATATTGGCTAGAATTAAAAAATGTAGGATTTGTCTAAATTAAGTTTTGGGACTTTCTGGATACGCTTTATCTCGGTTTGTATGCTCGGATCAAAAATTTGAGAAACAATTTTCTTATCAGAAGCAGCAGATATAATATAAATAGGTTATAAATATTCATATACATAAATATACATATGCTCGATCTATTTTTATGCAGCCAGAGAGATTTTTTTTATTTCTTATCCAAATAGAAATTTTATATTCATTCGAATTCGAATGAATCACGACTCTAAATTCCATCGACAGAGATTTTGTTATACTTTTATTTATAATCGTGATTTATTAAATTTAAATAGTAGTTTATTTATTTCTTTTTTAATTTATTGAAATTTACAACTGTACAATATATACATCTAGTAAATAGGTTGATTATGATTACAACATGTCAAAACTTGAAAAGAACTACTCATCAGTAGCACTTCAATATAAAACTACACAAGCAGATCTCAAGGCCATCTTCTTTTCAGACGCTTTGGAGGATTATCGGTAATGGAGTGGGAAGCAAGTTGGGAGGCTAGTGGATTTGAGCAGTTATGGAGCTTACTATGGAAGGATAGGTACCTGGTCTGGGCTAAATCAGCAACAAATAGGACATTAAGTAGATTATTTGAACAAATGTAAAGTTACACGTAATAACCGGAAAATAAATATAAAAATTAGGGATGAGCCATCTATGGCTTTGACCTCCTAGTCACTATCCGACTAGTCTATTTTAACTAGATTTTAAATTATGGTTTTAATATTTAAATAATAATAATTGATTTTAGATTTTAAATAAAGGTTTTGAAGAAATAAAATTAAAAAACTCTTTACTACAATAGTTTCAGGAAATTTACTTTATTTTTGCATAAAACTGTTATCACTATTCACTATTTCAAGGTTTGAAATTTAAGAAGATGAAGAAGGCACAAAAATTGATCGGAAAAAAAAGTATATATTTTTTCTTCGTCTGACTACCAAGCACTATGTCTTTTCAAGCACTGTTTCGATAGCTATTGGACATAAAAATAAGTTTTGCTGAAAACAACTGTCGGTGATTTAACCTTCTACTAAAAGATGAGAATACATTTCTTTCTTAAGAGCTAAAGGAAATAAGTGTCAAAACCCCAAAAAACATTTGAAAATTTACCTGCGTTTTAACGAATCCGAATTAAAGTCAAAACTCGATAAGTCGAAACTCGTTAAGTCGAAACACTCGGTAAATCGAAGTGAACCCCATTTCCCAAATACGCTTCATACGCATTTGTCCAGTTTTTTACGGCCGTTTCCGGCCAAATATTTGTGTGTCCGGCCTGTACTATTAAGGATAGGACTATAAATAAGTGGTTAATGTTATAACTAAAATCTTAAACGTGTAATATAAATTATGTGACATAGCTTTGATCAATTAAAAATTATATGAAACATATCTTGACAGACTTTTTTATTACTGAAGTTAATTCTAACTTTAAAAACGTACATCCGGCTATGCATAAGGTATGTTTTGCTTTTAAAGATAATGTCCGGCTTTTGTATTTTAGGAGATGGCAAACCTATAGATGTATTGTATTCGTTAACTCGCACATGTAAACGTTAATTTTAAGTGAAATGTTTGCCTACGCAACTCATGAGACTCAATAATCATAGTCAAATTTCCTGAGATGGGATTCTCTATAAGTCGAAGTTTCCTATAACCATAAACAGGTACAGTCCAGTCTGTCTCAACCCAATTCTCACCTTAACTTCAGTACCTTTTCATTTCCGGGACAAGGCAGACGTTTATTGTGTTAATTGTTTTTTATAAGCCATGACTGCCAGGGTTAGAAGCTGACATCTTTGCAGATTTGCAGAGAATTCAGCGCGTGATAGATAACCGCACCCGTGCTTATATGCAAAATAAAGTTGCATATGTATTTTATTGTTTTGTTTTTTGCATTAGTATCTCCGTTTCTGTTATTTTTTCTTAAACTAAATTATTCACCCTTACACAGATAAAATACACCTTATACATATATATTATAAAACTCGATAAATCGAAAATTTGTCAACTCGAAAAATTGAAAACTCATGTACTTGTTCATTCTTCAACTTCGACTTATCGAGTATCGACTGTATTTAAAATCACATTATTAGAGATGGAACGACTAGTCGGCAACTTTTGAAATCGGCACTTTTTATTGACTAGTCAGCTATTTTTTTCATTAATATTTTTACGCTTAAAAATTGGTTGATTGAAATGAAAAACATGCCTTTTATTGGTTAAAATTTTTTATTTTCGATTCATCTTTATAGTTTGTTATTTATTTATTTTAGGATTTTTTTTTTTTTAATCGATTATCAAACTTCAAGAATGTTCATAATATTAACAAAAAATAAATTCGATGTGTTCTACAATGCAGAAAAAATAACTTAGTAACCTACTATTTTTTTTTTTTTTTTTTTTTTTTTTTTTTTTTTTTTTTTTTTTTTTTTTTTTTTTTTTTTTTTTTTTTTTTTTTTTTTTTTTTTTTTTTTGTTTTGTCACAGTTTTGGTTTTGTGTCATAATCAAAAGATTTTTATTCTTAATTGAAATGTAACATAACGGTTGGAACCAGCTGCTATTTTAGCAATTTACATACGTTTTTATTTACAGTTACATGTATGGTTATGTGTTTTATTTTTAAAGGTCCATCCATAGACACGGTTTATTTTCGATATGATTGAATAACGAATTTCATATTTAACTATATATCTTAGCTAAGTAAATAAATTGGTGACTTTTACTTTAAAAAAAAATCCTGGCCTTTACTGGTCATCATTTTTATTTTACAATTAGATTCATCTTTATAGTTTCTTATTTATTCTAGGAATAGGATTTTTTTTTTTAATCGATTATCAAATTTCAAGAAACCTCATAATACTAACAAAAAATAAATTGAAAAACAAAACAAAACAGAAGAAACAATGTAGGAACAAATAACTATTGCTACATGTACTGACGGCTATAAAGCTATAAATGAAGCCCCTCATCATTGGAACACGATGGCCATAGTAGGCCCATCTCTAGTTATTGCATTAAATATCATATATTAGTAGTAACTCTCAACCTTAAATACATTAAACCACTAAAATGACAATCAAAATATACTTCCAATGGATAATTGACTACTATTGGAAAATCCCTATTTTAAAAACAGCGGCGTTTGAAAAAATAAATCAGACAATATAATAATATGGGGCTTTCGCACGATATTGAAAATGTGTGTGCCTGGAAGAGGAGTCGTGACAAACAGAACGTGATTTGTGTTTTTTCAGTCCGGCAATCAATGTGGCAGTGAACAGCTGAAGAAAGCTTTTAACCGGAGCTTCTCAGGGCGAGTTGATTATTTACATTATCTCACTGACAGATCTATAATTCGGTAGCTCGCAGCTAGGGCGCTCCACCTGTCTCTGGGCTCGCTGAGTGAATGTGTTAACAGCGCCGGGGGTCTAAATAAAATGATAGTAGTCGGCTGATAAAGATTATCTTTAAGTGAATGAATATAAATTGAATATACTTCAACGCTCGCCGTTTTAAAAAATAATATTTCACAAAACTGCAATCTCAGAAAAACTTGTATATTTAAATATTGGGTTGTCACACATGAAATGTCTGATTTTTTAAATCGTAATCTTTATAGAGAATTAAAGAGTTGCCTGTTTATTCCTAGCAAAATATTTACTATCTAAAATAAGACCTTGTTAATCCTCTATTTGGAAACACTTTTTTCCTAAGCATACCGATTTTAGTATAATTTTAACCGTGGCCATGGAAACACGCGATTTCCGAACGATTTTTTGGCAGCAAGAAATATAAATCCTGCGTTTGGTGAAGGAAGTGCTAATGAAAGAACCATCCGTCATTGGTTTACAAAATTGTCCTCAGGAGATACGATATTGGAAAATCTGCCCCGTGGACGGCCTCAAACATCAAAAGAGGACGAAGATCTTAAGAATGCTGTGGAAGAAGACCCTCATAAAACAAGGCGCAAGTCGTACGACAGTTTCCAGGGATTTAAAATTGATAATTGAGGCAAAAAAAAAAGCTCGATTTCTGGATCCCACACGAAATCAACGAACGACAGCAGTTGAAACGTTTAGAGACGAGAATTTCTTTCCTCCTTGTCAAAGAAACGAACCATTTCTCGGCCGTTTAATAACTTGTGGCGAAAAGTGGATCATGTATGACAATAGACGCCGAAATGTCCAATGGTTAGATGCCGATCAGCCTCCTGGGGACTGGCCAAAAAAGAATCCCCTTCCGAAAAAGTTAATAGTTACTGTATGGTGGTCTATGGCCGGCGTCATTCATTTTTTTTTTTTCTACCAAAGGGAAAAACAATTGATTCAACTTCATACTGCCATGAAATTGACCAAATGCATCAAAATTTGATCAAGCAACCGGTACTGGTAAACAGGAATGGACCTATCCTTTTTCATGATAACGCCCGAACTCATGTTTCAATACTGTCAGTGAATAAATTAAAGGGGCTCGGCTATGAAGTCTTACCACACCCCTCATATTCTTCTGATCTACCCCCTACAGACTACCACTTTTTTCGGAGTTTGGACAACTTTTTGCTAGGAAAATTGTTTACAATGATTTGGACATTAAATATGAATTTTCTGAATTCCTTTCATCGCGTGACTCAAATCTGGGATAGAAAACTTGGTAAACCGTTGGCAGAAGTTTATTGAAAATTATGGTGAATACTTTGAATAAAAAATATGTTAGATTTTATCTCAAATTTTTATTTTCTTCTTGGTTCTAAAAATGGTCATTTCATGCGTGACAACCCAATATCATTCAAATGGTATGATTAAATTACCAAAGCTAAAGTACGAAAAAAATTAATGCGTCCATTTTATATATTTTTTTTATTCATAGAGGCATTTTATAATCGGATAACAAACAATTGTTTTCATTCTAATAATGGTTTTAAAACCCTAATCAGCAGAGAGATTCCTCCTCACTTGTCATGTCAACTGAGGCACTAGGATCAAAATAGAAACCAATCTTAAAATACCGAGAAGGCAAAATAAGATTCTTCCTACTGAATTTTTATTTTGTTTATTTGCTTATTTCTATGTTAATAAAGTTGAAGAATCAGGGGAAAAAAAAAAAAAAAAAAAAAAAAAAAAAAAAAAAAAAAGGAACCCAAATACACTATTAAAATGAACATCCAGAGAAACATATTAGAGCATCATCCCTTCTGCATTGTATAGTAAAAGGTTTTATTAAGGTGTTTGTCCAAAACTAATCTGGACTTATTTATTAACAATCGACCTGAGCATTGAAAATTATACGGATGATTTCTTATTACAAGGATTAGATACGAGATTTTAATGGTTTAGTGGAGCCCCAAAGCTCAACTCCGTAGATACAAACAAGTCTAATCACTGCTAAAGTGATGTAGCTTTGAACGGTTGTCTTGTAATTTTTGAAGTAGTCAATAGCGATGCGCAGTTTCTTGTTTTAGTCTTGTACGTGGATTCCAAGTAAAGCATTTTTCAAGAACTGATCTAAACTTATTAATCAAAAATAGACTTGAGCATTTAGAATTTCAAGAATGGTTTCAGATTTTAAGGATTCGATACTAGGAGAATTGGAAGGTAACGATTCGGAATTTAACTAAATAAATAAAAAGGTTTTTATCTCTTCTAGGACCTTAAATCACTTAAGAATTAAAAATGATGTACAGCCAAGAGCCTTCAGAGCCTTGATTAAAACAGAATTAAATAATATTTTTAGAACAAAATAACAGATAATAATAATAAAATAAAATAAAAAATATATTCATTAAAAGTAACAGAATATGCTGGGCATGCTTAAGAGAGTTAAAGTGGGAACTAAAAAAATCGAGGTGGTCAGGAATTTCAAGTACCTAGGGGAATGGATTGATTGGAACAACCATCAAGGGAAGGCAATGGAAATGAGAGGGACCAAAATGGAATTAGCTTTCCAGAAAACCAAAAACACATACAATAAGAAAACCCTTTCTTGGAACACCAAAATAAGGCATTATAACAAAATTAAGTTTCTACATGTTTTTTGAGATGAGGAATCTGGAAATAATATCAGTTTTTGTTTAAAAATTTTCCTCAACTATATTATATAAATAAGACGTTTTAAAATGATCTTTTTCTATTATTATTTTAGTTTTTACATAATAAATTATAAATAAGACCATTTAAAAAAAAAAAACAAACATATTTTTTAACCAAAACCTGATATTAATTTTAGATTATTCATCAATCTTAGGATTTCTATGCAATTTGAAATAAAAATATGTCATTTTAAAACGTAAAGCAGAGAAAAAAAATAAAACGTGCTTTTCATATTTCATTTTTTTACTCGGCTCCTAATGCCCATTGGCGGCTATAACTCTAGTTTTGCACTATTATAGGTCCCTACTACCCACACGAAAATCGGCATTCAAATCTGTGAGTTACAATGCAAACGTCCCCTTGTTAGATTTTTTCTAATCAAAGTTTACTGTACTTGAAAACAGGTTATTGGCTTAATAATTCATGGAATATGATTTTGAAATAAAAAATAATAAACAAGAATCAAAATTTTGTATAAATAAAAAATAAAAATAAAATTATAATTATAAATAAAACCCGTATATATATATATATATATATATATATATATATATATATATATATATATATATATATATATATATATATATATAAAAAATAAAATATACATGTTATTCATATATATATAAATAAATAAAAACAATTAGATATTTGGAATAAATATTTAATTGACGACTTCAGATAAATTAGGCATATCGTTTCTGATTTGATTAGAATTACATGAATAATTGGACACAAAATGGTCACGGGTTTTATTTATACAAAATTATTATTCTTGTTTATTATTTTTTATTTCAAAATCATATTCCATGAATTATTAAGCCAAAACCTGTTTTCAAGTACAGTAAACATTGTTTAGAAAAAATCTAAGTTGTTTTTGAACGTATTAATCTATCATAATATGTTTAATATATGATAAAAAAAATCTGAAATTGATTCCAGTACGCATGGATCTCTTATCATGGGAGAATATGTATCTGGTTTGGGTCAATTCAGCATATGGGACATTTAGATCATTATGGATATGTTCATTAGTTACATAATAAAGAAAATTGAAGATTATTCAATTGATTTCGGATTACGTGGCTTGAAAACGAATATAATTGCAAGGTTTATTCGAGCCACAAAGCTCAATTGTGTACGTCAAAATAAGTATAATTATAGATGTTTTGAACTAAAAATTATTTAAATAAAATACAATCATAAATTTTATAAAAATATAAACTAGCAGAGCGTGGTTTCGATCCACGGACCTCTGGGTTATGGGCCCAGCACGCTTCCACTGCGCTACTCTGCTCTTGGGGGGAAGGAAGAAATTTTCAAAACTGGATCAAATCATGTTATTTAGAATATTATTATTTATCAGACTTGTTATTGTAACAAATTTTCTATATGACGTTTGTTTTCGTGATAAATCTGATAATAATTATGCGAAATCTAGAGGTATTTTTACACTTTATCTCAGAACGTGTTTTTCAAAAACTAAAAAATAATAATTAAAAGATTATGAATAAGTTGTAAATTATGAAATTAATATAAATATTCTTGATTCCGAAAAAAATATCACAAACTAAAAAATCGGTGTGTGGCTATGTCTTGGACATGGTGTTGTACGTGAATACGTTTATGTAACCGGTTATATTCCCGGAATAAAATATTTTTATTTATGTATTTAGGGTAAAAGCAAGGAACTAATAATTATTGTGTAACAAGATACATCGAGATTTCTGGTAAACGTTAAATCAATACAGGTACTACCAAGCCTTGTTGGAGCTGAACATGAAGTCTGGCAATGAGCGGTTTTGTGAGACATCAATGTTAAATCTCCAACTATCATAATTGGTGTAGTAAGATCAGGCTCGTAATAGGTTATAATGTTAGCGATTTGGAACATTTAAACAACGACCGTAACATAAGGAGTTTAATTTCTCCTAACGCTGTGCCTGTGGATATAAACACAACCGAGAACGAATTGGCCGTTACAGACATCACCAGGTGTTGCGTCTTTCATTTCCAAATAAATTTCCGAAAAGTCAATGTTAACTCTACAACAATCAGTGAAGCTATTGATGTTGCGATATATGGCGACTCCATCGGCTCTGCGGCTTGTTGATGATACCGCTACCGATGGTGTAGTTGCAATTTGTCTGTTCTTAGCGGTATTACATGATAATCTCAGTTTAAAGCAAGGGTTATTCACTCATATTCATAGAATTTTTCATTCAATTTTAGCTGATTGCCAATAATCAGATCGGTTGATAATTGTATTAGTACAGATGTCTTTTGAGTGCGCGACCAAGCTTAGTGCATTAATTGCGGTAATGAGTATAAAACAATTCCTGATCAGGAAAACTATTACAAAATTTTTGATAATATTTTTTTATTCTAATACCTTGTTATATTTAATTTCACTACTTTAAACTATTTTTTTTATATACAATTGGTAGATTTTAATGACAGCTGAAGATTAAAACTTAAACGAATTTCGTAGCTTCTCCGACTCAAAAGTTATACTAATTGCAAATCTCGATACGCAGCAAAATAACCTCAAAATTGCGGCGCTATCCCCTCCACCGAGCGTGTCGCATCTCTGTTTTCACTTATCTTAATGAATTCTTTGATCCATTAGCTATCCAGTGGTATAATTTAATTTTGAATGTAGTGGATAGCTTCGAAACTACAACGCCAAACTGTATCCCCCAATTTTATTAGGTTTTTTTGGATTGCCCCCATATGGTAGCAAATTTAAAGACGTATTCACGAAAAAAAAGAAGAACGAGAAAAAAATTGATTACATAATTTGATTCAAACAGAAAATGTTCAGTTTTATGAATAACCTGTTAAAAAGATAATACTTAGTCAGTTAAGTAGATTTAATAGTAAGTAAATATTAAGTTATTGGTGTAGATTGAGCTGTCATATGTTTGAGTTTTTTTATTTGTTTATATATTTTATTAATATAATCAACATTATAGGAAATTGTGTTAAATCAGGCACTGGTAAATATGGGCATCATTAAAAAAAAATTGTCCAGAACTGGCAAATCGAAAGGGTGTTTTTTTCCACCAAAACAACGCAAGGCCTCACACCTTGTTGGTCACCAGCAATAAATTATTAAGCTTTGGATGGGACCTTTGCCCCACCTTCCGTATTCACCAGACCTAGCTCCAGGTGACTACCACTTATAACGTCTCTGCAGAACTTCATGAACGGAAATCAATTCCAAAAGGACATCAAAAACCACTCGGATCACTTTTTTGGCAACGAACCCCAGACGTTCTTTGATCGTGGAATTACATAATTATTGGAAAAAAAAGAACAAGATATGCTAAATAATGGTGAATATATTTTAGATTAAAACAAATTGTATGTCTATTATACACAGAGTTTTATTTCACCCTCAAAAATTGAATGGACTTATTTGACAAAGCAATATTTTAATTTAAGCTACTAGTGTTGAATAAATCGGAAAGTCTCATTCTATTGCCTAGGACATTCTATTGAGGTATATACTCAATAAAACGTAAATAGAGTCCTATAATATTCTTTCTATGAATCATTAATTCTAAACAGATTTCCATAATAAAAAAAAAAAATAATAAAAGGACTCTTGACAGGGACATCCTGCGCAGAGCCATAAAATCACTGAAGCAATAACAAGGAACAATTGCTTCGGAATAGATTTATATTCTAAGTCACATCTTACATTCTTCCTGTAGAGATTATTTTGCATACATTTTATTACCGTTCTCTATGTGGACGATCTTCTGGCGAACCATATTTTTCGTTTATTGTCTCTTGAAATAATAATAAAAAAAACATTGTTTTGTTCCTCTGACTATTTATTAATCTATTTTAAAATTAATTAGTTGAAATATTTATAAATATATATCATCTGAAGCTTGTTTTAAGAATGTTTACGTTCTCCACATTCCTCCTTTACCTCTCTCATCTTCCCCTAGTTCGACTACTGCTGTGCTGTGTATGGTGCTGTTTCTGGGGATCTCGTGGCCAAAATCATAAGACTATATAACTGCTTTATTCGTTTTATTTTTGGGATTCCGAGATGCACCCATTCTTCGCGGTTTTATGCGGAAGAAAGTGGCTCATTCCTTCTAATCGTCGCCAGTATTTTCTGGCATCCTTTCTATTTCAAACCCTCCAATCCATCAAACCATCCAATTTACATTTCCGAACTCCTTCAACTCAAATCTTAAATTCTTACCCCCCAATCAGATTTATATACTCCTACTCATTGCTCAGCCACTTTCAACATTTCTTTTTCTTTTTTTTTTTTTTTGAGCCCAAGACTTCCACTGAAGTCCTAAGATGGGAAGGTCAAGATTCATTTCGTGGGTCCGTCACGAAATAAATTTTAACCCACCCAGGTGGGGTTCGAACCTACGACCTTCTGGTTACGAGCGCGCTAAGATCCTCGCCCTAGCTCACTCGACCATTGAGTCCCAAAAAATTATTTTAAATTTTCTGTTACTTTTTTTTTTTTTTTTTTTGAATCACCTTTCTTTGGGGTACGTCAGATCAATCACTTCCTAGATAGTTCTTTTTTTCCCAATAGTTAATTTTTTTTTTACCTTTAAAATTTTATAGAATTTTAGAACGCAAGATGCTGTGAATTTCTGAAAAAATGTAAATAATTTGCGCTATCTCACATATTTCGCAACCGATTAAGACAAAATTTTATGGTCATGTAGAAACCTTAAAACTGCATAGTTTAGCCCAAGTCCGAAGGTCGCAGGATTTCCCCTTATTGAAATATCTTAAGTTATAGCTGACCTTGGATTTTTTCATTGACATCAGTTTTTGTCCACTAAAATCAGGGGTAAATCCAATGTTATACGCATGAATAAAAAGCAGAATGTATGCTGATTCTAGTGATGCTATTATTGTTGTAATCGGTTGAACACAGCAGTTGTTATGACCGGTAGAAAATGTTGATGAAATCCCAACTTCAAGATTTTAACCTCCTGGAAAGGGGTTAAAAATTAATATTTCTTGATTTTGATAAAATTTCACATATAAGGGTTTTATGGTGCTCTAAATCAAAATTTAGAGGTCAGTTGTTCATAAAAAAAAGTTTCCACTGATTTACAGCGGATTTCCTTGGAATTTTGTCATTTTTTTGGAGGTTTTGAGCCCTCTAAATCCGGATAGTGTTTTGAGCATAACGAAAGTATTTTTTTTGAAATAGCATACATAACTACAATTATATGTGAAAGATTCATTTCTCTATCTTAACCTAGAGCTGAGTTAAAAAATAAACGTGCTTTTCATATTTCATTTTTTTAGTCAGCTCCTAATGCCCATTGGTGACTATAACTTTAGTTTTGCACTATTATAGGTCCCTACTACCCACACAAAAATCGGCATTCAAATCTGTGAGTTACAATGCAAACGTCCCCTAATATGTTGTTTTTGAGCTGCGACCCTTTTGAACGTATTAATCTATCATAATATGTCTAATATATGATAAATAAAATCTGAAATTGATTCCAGTACGCATGGATCTCTAATCATGGAAGGGTATGTAACTGGTTTATATCTTGATTTGTTACATAATAAAGAAAATTGAAGATTATTCAATTGATTTCGGATTACGTGGCTTGAAAACGAATATAATTGCAAGGTTTATTTGAGCCACAAAGCTCAATTGTGTACGTCAAAATAAGTATAATTATAGATGTTTTGAACTAAAAATTATTTAAATAAAATACAATCATAAATTTTATAAAAATATAAACTAGCAGAGCGTGGTTTCGATCCACGGACCTCTGGGTTATGGGCCCAGCACGCTTCCACTGCGCCACTCTGCTCTTGGGGGGGAAGGAAGAAATTTTCAAAACTGGATCAAATCATGTTATTTAGAATATTATTATTTATCAGACTTGTTATTGTAGCAAATTTTCTATATGACGTTTGTTTTCGTGATAAATCTGATAATAATTATGCGAAATCTAGAGGTATTTTTACACTTTATCTCAGAACGTGTTTTTCAAAAACTAAAAAATAATAATTAAAAGATTATGAATAAGTTGTTATAAATTATGAAATTAATATAAACATTCTTGATTCCGGCCTGCATCTTAGTAGGAATGTCCTAGTATTCTTCATGCTTGCTAATTTTCCGTTGGATTTCTGGAGTTCCTTCTTCACTGTAATTGCTTCAGGACCGTTGATTGTCTTGATATCTTGATAAAATCCCATTCTTCCACCATTGATATTTTCCAGTATTGACTCGATATGTATACATGGATAAATTTCTTGAATGTAACTATCAAATGTTTAGTAAGGTTCTTGAGATATCAAGACAACCCATGGGCCTGAAGCAATTACAGTGATAAAGAAACTCCAGAAATCCAACAGAAAATTAGCAAGCGTGAAGAATACTAGGAAATTCCTACTAAGATGCAGGGCATGATTATTAGGACTATATAGTCTCGAAACGTCGCCAAAATAGTTGTTTTTATTAATTGATTGAACCTCAAGAACCTTACTACATATTTAATAGTAACAGTCAAGAAATTTATCAATATATATATATTATTTTTTTTTTTATTTCAACCCAATAAAGGGCCGTATAATGCAGAAATTAACTACTGGCATACTACCTGTAAGATATGTGTTAAATTATATACATATACAACATATCTGGCTTAGAATAATTACAATTCAAGAAACCTAATATTTAAATTTTAAAAAAAGAAGAAAAAAACACATAATTTAGTATACAGACATATGTTTACTTTTTAAACTATATTTTTAATGGTGGAACATTATGTATATTATATCTTAGTTAAGTTCCTCAAATTGAATATATATTTATATTTTATTGTGTAACAACATCATCCAGTTATTACTAAAGTCTGAATGAGCCCTTCTATTGTTCGGAGGCCTTGCCTCTTTTGGCCGATTCATACCGTTTCCATTCACAACTCCCCGGGAGGCAGCCGATGGGGTCAAGTAGGGAGGTAGTGGTGGAGGGATACCTGAAGTAGGTAACGCACCTTTAGTGGGGGAACCCCTCTGTCTCTCCTCTTCCCCTCCAACCACACCTCCCCTTTCCCTTTCATAACACTTCTTTATGACATAAATCTTGTATCTTGGAATGCCATATGTAAACCAACTGGCAAAAAATAATATTCTTATAATAAATCTTGAATTCTACTATATCTTTATGGAGCAATTAAGTTTTTAGAATGTTTCTCGTCGGAACATATCGATCGACCGGAACTGGGGGCTCTCTAATTATATTGAGCACCAGGGGTCTGCAATTATCCATTAGGGCCTAGTACAAGGTTATAATTTTTAGTTCCTTTTTTTACATTTCAATTTATTGATTTAAGAGGTAACCCAGGCTTCAAGGAGATAAGTGTTATGCTGGATCTATTTCGTTGAAACATTCTTCATACCTTTATATATATATATATATATATATATATATATATATATATATATATATATATATATATATATATATATATATATATTTATTTATTTATTTATTTATTTTTTATTTACATTAAAACAAATATACTTCCTAAAAGGTAGGTCCTTGCGACAAATGACTTATAACAAAAAATATTTTCATTAATTTATGATTAAGAGAAAGTTTTGTAAAATATTTGATTCTAAAAACACCAGCAGAGCTGCGTAGTAAGGTCCATAAGTTTCCGGCCTGTCCTGCTCACTCCATACCCATCGCCTGCACTTCCTCAGTCCTGTCAGTCATTGTCCAGCCTTGACGGAAACTCACCATTTTTACAATTTTCAAACTCAAGTACCTTGCGGTTATTAAATTCTTTTGTAAAGAGGGTCTTACTCCTGCGCAAATTGAAGAGCGCTTTGATTGTGTATACAGTCCTCCCCCTCGTATCCCACAGTGAAAGAATGGGCAAAATTATTTAAGTTAGAGAGAGAACTTCTAGAAGATGACCCGCGTCCGGGTCGCCCATTGGAAGCTGTCACTTCTGGATTAATCCAACTTGTGGAATCTGAATTGCTGTCTGACTGCTGCGACTAAAAACCAAGGTAATATCAGCGAGGTTGGGGGCTTTCGAAAACAAGTGTTTTGAGGATCATCAAAGAACATTTGCTTATAAACAAGGTTAGTGCAAGATGGGTTCCAAAAATTCTTTCAGCTGCACAAAAACATAAACGAGTTCACTGCTGCAATGATTTTTACGCGTTTTTTCCAAGAAATTTTTCCAAGCAGCAGTGGAAGAACATTTTTTTTTTTTAATAAGGAAGAAAATTATTTTTTTCATGGTATAGAAATGTTGCCAAAGCGTTGTATTAGTGTTTTAAACTTAGAGGAGAATATATTGGAAAACAGTAAGACCATTTTTTTTCTTTCACCTTTCCTTCTATCACGGGCCGGAACCTTTTGGAACTTACTACCTAGAGTGTCTCAAATTTTTGATAAGGAAGCTGTCAAAGTTTCGATTAAAGCAACACAAACAGAGCTGTAATGTGTCTAAATGTTACGTCTTTTAGTGAAACACATTAAATGTTACGGTTTCGATAAAAACGTTACTAAAAAAAACTATAGTTCCCTACCTGCTAAAAGATGAATTCAACTAACAATATATAAAACACTAAAAAAAAAAAATCATTTTGTTTTTTAATTCCAATTAATGAAATTTAAAGAAAAATTGTCATAAATAGTCGGTGAATAATTAAATAATAACTAATTATAACGCAGAAATTAACTGCAGGCATACTACCTGTATGATATGTGTTAAATTATATACATATCTAACATATATGGCTTACAATAAATACAATTCAATAAAACTAATATTTATATTTTAAAAAAACAAGAAAAAAACCAACAGATATCCATAATTTAGTATACAGACAAATGTTTACTTTTTAAACTATATTTTTAATGGTGAAAATATGCATATTATATCTCAGTTAAGTTCCTCAAATTAAATATATATTTATATTTTTTTAATTTTATTATTATGACCATTGTATCAGTTGTGTAACATAACATCCTCCAGTTATTATAAAAGGACTGAATGAGCCCTTCTATAGTATTCCATGAAATATAACAATAAACTATTAATAAGTCGGTACCAAAATTAATCGATTTTCGATACTGTTACAAAGAAGACTCTCGATAGTTTCGTTTAAACATAAATTTCTATCACACAGCATAATCCATATCAGAGCTGAAAATGCAAACCAAATTAAAAATAAAATAATCATTTGAGATTCGTTGGCGACTAGTCGGTAAAGCGGATTTATCGGCTGCTTTTTGTAGTAGGCGATTAGTCGGCATCAGCTTCGAGTAGGTGGCCATTTTTTAATTTATATTTCTACCTTTAAAAATAGGATGGTCAAAATGAAAACATGGCCTTTATTAATTATATATTTTTTTTTTTAGATTTATCTGTACAGTTATTTATTTATTATAAGATCAGGAACTTAAACTTTAAAAAAAAGGTCATATACTTAAAAAGGTTATAATACTTAAGTAATTACAATTTTCTTTTTTTAATCTCAGTTTTGGTATTTAATTTAAAAATATTAATTCTTAATTGAAATACAATAGAAAGGTAGAAACTCAAAGTTATCCTGCTATTTTAAATAATTTACATACTTTTTATTTACGGTTACATGTAAGATATTTTTGTGTTGCATAGGTCCATAAATAAGAAAACTTTTTCGGCATGAATTAATTCCAAATTTCACAATGAACTATCTAAGCTAAGTAAAAAACTTTACAATTTTTTTTCCTCTAATTTTTGCTTGGTTTGTGGCAGTATAACTAGGCTGAGAGTTTGTATATACTAAAAATATTGTTATTGAATTTAAAATTTGATTTCTAATTTATATATGTATATATATATATTCTCTTATCCGCTTATCCGAGAAATCGGTATTTACAATAAAACATCACTATAAGATGCACGCACAAAAGAACTCCTTACTTAATCTAGTTTATACGTCTCGTGTCAGCTATGTTTAATATGCGTTATTATACATTAATTATATTATACCTGTTAAGATATATACTTATAAGCTATTTAAATAGATTTTATGTATTTTTTATAATCAATTATTTATTTTTGATTAGTGTAAAGCCTATTTACTATTAAATAATATTATATTAATCATATAGAGGATGTAAGCCGGAACATAAATAATTGATATGAATTGTAAATTGTAAAAAATTTAAATAAGGGGAAAATTTATTTTATATATTTTATAGTTAGTGGTTTTTTGTATATATAGAACGACTGGTTTCATCATCATCTGCATTGCTTATCTACCTTAAGTGAGGTAGATTGTTATTTTTATTGAATTAAAACTGTTCATCTTAAAAAAAAAAAAAAAAAAAAAAAAAAAAAAAAAAAAAAAAAAAAAATCTATTCATTCACAAACCAGCCATAAAGTAGAACATAAAATTTGAAATCTATAATTGTATTTTGTCAATTATTATATGTAAGAAATTCACTTCATTTGTCAGATATCCACTGATGTTTTTATGAAGATTAAAACGGGTCAAATATTGAATAATAAGAACAAAATGAAATTTAAAAAAAAAATTAAAATGGTATTTTGAGCGACACAGGGAAACTTGAAGAAGGCAAATATACAGTTGTATAAAAAAAATATCGATATATGAGATGGAAAGAAGTAATATCAGGAAAGCAATAATTTTTTTGCATAGTCGGACGAGCAGGATACTCACTATAAAAAAAAAAAAGGACAAAAAAAAAAGAAAAAAATAAATAAAGGAAATGATTATTGCGGAAATATCGACTCGAGGACCAGGGGATCCAAGGGACGGGTTATTAAGTACATTTTTTTCGGAGCGCCCCCCCCCCCCTCCTCCCCCCCCCCCCCGCTATGACGGCCCTGCTGCACCAACCTGCAAATCCAATAATGAACGTTAGGAGGGAAATTGGAGCCCGTATGTCACCAGATATCCAATCAAAGCCGGCCTCCAGGCGAGTCTCCGCGGCAAAAGTATTTTTTAATATAAATTATAACCCATCCAGGCCGACGTCCAATTACCATGCAGCCAATATTCTTTTTTCCAGGTTGTGTCCGCCCCTGTTAGAGTTACCAGGGGCAATGTCTTCTCCAGGGGGACCCGTCGCCCCGATCTGTATACAGCCATGGACAATCCATTCAGCATTAAGACCTGAGGACCGAACCAGGCTCAGTATTGGATTGTTGTATATGAACCCTCCAATTTGGTAACGACAGCGAGGCTTTATACCTTCTTTCAATTTATTTCGATGTTTTTGTTAATATTTTACAAGAGGGAAAAATGTCCTCGATTTTCTTTTACTCACACCTGTTGTTCAAACCGCGAAAAAAGCGGTTAGGTCTAGTCAATGAGGGATGTAGATGCATGGAATATGCGAACATTTTTTGACTTCACAGTTTCGTTAGGAGTAGTTAAAAAATAAACATACTAAAAGTCCCCATCTTTGAGGGGTGAGCTTACGGTGGAAGGAAGGTTCTATTTTTGTTTTTTTTCGATTATATCTCGAAAACGGTAGAATTTATAAAAGTATGTATCATATATAAATTAAAGCTTATTAAATTCCCTATAATATTAACTCTATACATATTCGTCGAATTACCAACGGTTGTAAAGATATACGGTATTGAAAATCGATAATTTTCGAGAAAAAAAAAATGTTGACCTCACTTTTTGTCAAACGTTTACTTCAAGTACCAGAAACGTATATATGAGATTGAAGAAAACTTAGTGCTCTACAACTTTAATTCTGACAATAATAATAATAATAAGGCTTTGTTGGCATATTTACAATTACATTTACAAAATCATTTAGAATACATGCGCCGGTCTAAAGTCCTCTACATGATTAACATAGTTTTACACTTTGGTTAATAGTTTTACACTTTAAAGTTTATCTGTGAACAGTGGGAAAAATAAGAAAAAACCCGCATAAAAAAAAAAAAAGAAAAAGTAAAGGAAGAAACAATAATTACATAATATAAAATAAAATAAGAATTAAATACAATCAATAACTAAATACAAAACAATAATAATAAATATAAATAATCTATAATAACCAGCATACATAAATGAATGTATGTATACATAGCAGTTGAGTAATCTGTGGGGAGGTTTATGTTAAGAGTACATGATTGGTTCTTTTGTGCGTGTATCTTTTGAGGGAATTTTTGTCATAATTACCAATTTCTTTTACTAGGGAATTTTCCGAATTTGTTTTTTTGGCAAAGTATGCTTTGGTTTGTTCGAAGACGTGCTGTTGTAAAGGGAGTAAATTTAGGTCGTGGAGCATGGTTGATATTTTAGTATAACGAGGATAGTCATTTAATTCTGACATTTTTTCTGAGAAACAAATCTTTGTCAAAAAGTGATTTAAAAATTATTTTGTTTTCGAAAATTATCGATTTTCAATAACGTACTTATATAATGAAAACCGTTCGAAGTTCGACAATTATGTACAGAATTAATTTAATAGGAAGTTTAATTAGCTTTAATTTTAAATCAAAACATGTTTTTCTTGAGTCTATTGTTTTCGAGATATAGTCAAAAAATCCAAAATAGGGTACTTTCTCTCCTCCCCCACCTTTAGCTCAACCCCCAGGGGCGGGGAGTTTTAGTATGTTGACCTCTTAACTACTCCTAACGAAGCTGTGGAGTCAAAATGTTCGCATATTATGTACAGAATCTTCTTCTTCTTCTCCTGGCACTACAGACCGAGGTGGTCCTTAGCCTGCTTCAACATCTGTTGCCACGTGACTCTGTCCTCCATCCAACGGACGCCAGCCTGTCTCATGTCCTCTTCCACCTTTTCCTTCCATCGAGCTCTAGGACGGCCCTTTGCTCTGGTGGCGAAGATTTTCCCTTTGTATACTTTTATCACCTGCCTGTCTTCATTCATTCGTTTGAGATGGCCATACCATTTCAGCCTGCTTATTCGTATAGAGCTTGACAGGGATAGATCATTGTAGATATCGTATACTTCTTTGTTTTTTCTACTTCGCCAAGCTCCGTCCTCATACACTCCGCCAAACATTCCTCGCAGCACCCTCCTCTCGAACCTGTCAAGTCTTTCGCATATTACCTTGTTCATCACCCAGCATTCACCGCCATAACTAACAACCGGCCTGATTAGGGTTTTGTACATCCTGATCTTATTTTGGCGCGAGATCAAGCTGCTTCTTATTAGGTGGCGCAGGGCGTAGTAGGCCCTGTTTCCTGCCAGAATCCTTCTTTTGACCTCCTCTGTTTCATTGGCTTCGTTAGTCATTAATGAACCTAGATACGGGAATGCTGATACTATTTCTATGTGTTCCCCGCCTAGGTTGCAATAAGGTGGATGTTGCTGCCTCTTTCTCTCTACTATCATGAGTTTAGTCTTTCCGGTATTTATTTCAAGGCCGGCTACTCCTGCCTCCTTTTTCAAGGTAATATATACGTCTTCGATTGCCTGCCTGCTTCTTCCCAATATCACTACATCGTCCGCATAGGCCATTAATTGCACTGATTTATTGATAATTGTGCTATTTTCCTCTATCCCTACTTTCTTAATAACGTTATCAAGAACTAGGTTGAATATCAAAGGGGCCAGTGCATCTCCTTGCCTCAATCCATTTTTTATTTCTAAATTCTTAGATAATTCTCCGTTCACTCTTATTTGACAGTTGGTGTGCCTCATTGTCATCTTCGTTAAAGCTATTAGTTTAGGAGGGATCTTTGCTTCTTTCATGGCCATATATGCCACAGATCTGTATGTCGTGTCATATGCCGCTTTGAAATCAATAAACAATCGCTATGTAGCCACATTATACTCCCACATCTTTTCATCAATCTGCCTGAGTGTGAAGATTTGATCAGTGGTTGATCGATTCCTTCGGAAACCGCACTGGTATTCTCCAACCGCCCTTTCATAGTATGGTACAAGTCGATTGTATAATAACGCCGCAAAGATTTATAGGCAACATTCAGCAGCGTGATACCTCTATAGTTGCTGCATTTCGTTAAATCACCTTTCTTGGGGACCACTGTGATTATTCCACAGTTCCATTTTTCCGGCATGTATTCTTCCTCCCATATCCTTTCTATGAGCCTGTGCATCTCTCTCAGCATGTCAGGGCCCATGTGTTTGAAGAACTCGGCATTTATATTGTCCATGCCTGGTGATTTATTCCTCTTCATTTTAACTATTACTTCTTCCACTTCTTCAAAAGTTGGAGGTATGTCTTTATGTACAGAATATGCTTCAATAAGCATATGTTCGCATAACTCTACAATATGCTAATTGAATGGACTAGTTGTGATATGAAACCGAATAATCAGGCATGTCAGGCATGTGGGTGTTCAGCACCCGTCGGTACCTACTGTACATTTTTTTAAGATTTATCTCAGAAGATCTCTTAGCCAGCTCCTCTTCAGCCTTCTTAGTGTTGATTCAGGCATATCACACACAAGTCACCAACCAATCACCATGTTTTGAATTGGCTGCTGTTGTTTTTGTTGTTATTGTTGTTGTAGAGTTTTAAGGCGTAAAACCGCTAGGTAATCAATGCCTATGATTTATTAAAATATGTATGTATATATATATACATTGTCAATAGATCCAAGTTAAATGTAATGTTCAATATGAACATTCTTCCCCGGAATCACATCGCGATTTGCGAGTGCCCGGGGGTTATGGATCACTGAAGAGAGAAGATTTGCCTGGTTCGGATACGACCCCGGTCGCCTAGTTGGATAAGGCGCCACGCTAGAGAGGTGGAAACTCGGGTTCGAATCCCGACCGGGTCAAATCTTTTCTCTTCAAAAATAAAATAATATATTTAATAATATTGATTTATATCAAGAAAAATTACATATATATATACCGGTGACGGATTGTCAATAGATCCAAGTTAAATGTAATGTTCAATATGAACATTCATCCCCGGAATCACATCGCGATTTGCGAGTGCCCGGGGGTTATGGATCACTGAAGAGAGAAGATTTGCCTGGTTCGGATACGACCCCGGTGGCCTAGTTGGATAAGGCGCCACGCTAGAGAGATGGAAACTCGGGTTCAAATCCCGACCGGGTCAAATCTTTTCTCTTCAAAAATAAAATAATATATTTAATAATATTGATTTATATCAAGAAAAATTACACACACATATATATATATATATATATATATATATATATATATATATTATATATATATATATATATATATATATATATATAGCTAGTAGCTATGCGATGAGAGATAATCATGGTATGTGTGTATATGTGTAGGTATCCTTGGCTATGTTTTGGATTCTCTTATGAGGATACGCTTCCACCGTAGCCAGTACATAAATGATATTAGTTTCATCACGGGCTTGTCGACGATTTGAGCCTCTCGGGGGAATCCTTCTAAGTCAACCTGTTATCGCCGTTCGTCTTACCATTCGAGGGAAGGCCTTAATTTCACATTTTGTTCAAAGTATATTTTATTTTTGCAATCTCAGTTTTATGCAACTTATTTTCTTAAAATGATTTTTTCGCGATTTGCTGCAAAACAGTGCCCCGAATAAAAAAAAAATCACCGTTATAAAATCGATTTAAAATTCAAATTTCTATCGAAATCCGGTGTAAAAAATACCACATCCCATTGGGAATTCCAAAGTTAAGGTCGCTGGAGAAGGTTGGAGAGCAGAATATAACTTAAAAGGAAACTTTATTTGACTCAATTGGGGGGTTCCGTTTCAAAATTTCAAAAACTGTGGGAAAAAAAGGAAGTGCCCATCGAATATTGAACACCCAGTATACACAAATCAGGTTAGAATTAGTAGCAGTCGACCGCTCCAGCATCCGGCGTTAATTAAAATCAGTTGGATGAGTTACTGGCAGAGACCTACAGGTACCTTAGGTACTTACAAGTACCCTGCTGGAGCTGAAGGAGATGTTAACTGTTTAGAAATTAATTTTGTTTACTATTAATGAAGAGAATGTAGAATATAATAGGCTACTAAAACTATATAGCCTGATTTGTAGCCTCTATATATCTTTAAAGGTGGTTATTATGGCCCTATAGCGAGGCCATTAAACTAACAATGTTCTACTGCTGAATTTGTTCTAAAATAATTGGATTAGGTTCAATATTTCAAACAATATGGAAGTATTAAACAATCTACGTACATTTTTTTCAGAAATGTTTTCCGTTTATTAGTAGAAAGTTTATTCAGCTGTTTCGAAATAAAAAAAAAAAAAAAAAATGAAAATAGTGACAAAATTATTGTTTGGCTACCAAGCTCCCGGGCCCGAGTTCGAGTCTGGCTAAAGGAAGAAAATTCATATCCTGTCATTTCGGTCGTGGATCGAATTTGAGGTCGGGAGACCCTCCTGGGGCACACTCAGCCTCTTAAAAATTGGGTACCCTTAATTGGGGAAAAACTTGTCGGTTGAGTGTGGATTCTGGCCAAATCACCTCCTTGCTTAACAGTTAGCTCAGAAGTACAGCCTACACAGTCATGTTTTGATTACAGCACACCGTTTTTGAAATATGAGTGAAAAACCGGTAATTGAAAAATTTGGGATCTTTCCCCTCCCCCTTCTTATTTCCAGCCCCGAAAACGCAAGGACTTTTAGTTTAACTTCCTAACGTGTTTCCGAAGGAAAATCTTGGGTTGCAGAAAAAGCACTCTATAATCCTTTATTGGCTGGAATCCTTGGAGGCATTATATTCCAGCTTTGTGGAATATAATGCCTCCAAGGAAGGAATTTTGTTATGTAAAATGTTTTGCTAGGGCCAACTGTTATGTCGGTTTAATTGAAAAAAATCATGTTTGGCTACATTGTTTAAGTGTTACACATTCTAGCTCTATTGATGTTGCTAGGAATGAAAATTTGACGACAATTCTTGTATCAGAAATTTAATGGAGAATGTATTTTGGAAGCTTAGCTTTCTTATTACGTGTTAACCTTCCAGCAGGCGCGCTGGGGTCAGAGCGACCCCATTTTCAATTTTTTTTTAATAACTTCTGAATACCTGCAACAATATCCAAGACCCCTACTTCTATTCCTTAAGTGACTTTGAGAGTTGGTGTGGTGATAGTTGGCTTGAGTTCTCACCCTCCCTTCAATATTTAGTTTTCGTTGAAGTGGAGAAATAATTGTTGGGGCCGTCTTGACCCCGCGCGGCTAGTCATGTGATAAAATAATTTTATGTGATAAAAATAAGATTGTTTTTTAAAAAATTGGTTTTCGGTCTGATGAAAACACAGTTGGAGAAAAGATAAAAAATTTTAACATTGCCTACTACCACGAGGGAATTTTTGAAAAGATATAGTCACATAACTACGACTTCCGAAGATCCTCCTCAAAAACGGCATGCACCAGCCAAAGGTGCTGTTATTGTAATAGGAAAAAAGACAAGACTGCAAGAAAAACCTGTGATATTTGCAAACATAATGTGCGCAAAGAACAAAAGAAACTAGTCTGCCTTCAATGCACCATGGCTGAAAAGGATAAGTAGTTCAAAACGTTTTTGATATTTATTATACTTAAGTTACCTAACTAAAGCTTTGCTTAGTTTTTATATCAGATAGTTTTATGTCTTGGTTAATTTTATATTGTTTTATTATATTTATTACAATAGATAAAGGTTTTTTATTTTATTACATTTCTGAGTATTCATTTTACTTTAATTATGAATATATATGTAAATAAAACGTTGGAAAACAAAACTAATTGGACATATATGTACCAGTTATAAATACATAATAAATAAATGAACATAATATGACAACGCAATAAAGTAGGTAAGTAAAATTGGAAAAAAAAGCAATTGGGTTCAGTATGACCCCACGCGCCTACTTATGTGATGTTCGGAGACGCGCCTGCTGGAAGGTTAAACTCGGACGGAGTGCTGGATCGCTGAGAGGTGTGAACACAAAGCAAAAGACAGTGAACAAACGGGACCAACGGAAGCTACTTACGAGTGTATACATTATTTGACACCTCATTATTTGATAGCTCAGTTGTTTCGATTGAAATTTTATGATTTGAAATTGATTGGAGAATATTATTTGTTATATTATATTTGCCACAGGGACCTACCGTTTAGGAGTTATATTGGTTTGAATGAAAATAGTCACTCACGGTTTGCCAGGATATTTTGTGTTTAGGCTTTTTGAACAAGCTCTGTCTCTGTTGCTTAGACTGAAAATTTGCCGAAAGTTGAGATAAGATAGGGGTTTGAAACGTGACTTTTTTTTTCATTTAAACCAATACATCTCATAAAAGGTACATCCTAGGGACAAATGTTTTATTTAAAGAAATATATATTCTCCTTTTAATTTTTGATCAGGGAACTCGTCAAATTTGTGAACCAAGCAACATTAACAGAGCTAAAGAGTGTCAAAAAAAATCCCAACACTTAAAATATGTTGGCGAAACGTGAATTTTATCACTTAACCCTCTAGTGGATAGTGTAGCATATCTGCAACATTATATTTATACTTATGCCAGCGAACTCTCTTTGCGTTTTCTGGAACTAAATCTTGTTGTAGAGATGCTACATGATCCCTCTAGACATGAGAGGACTTTGCTTGCCCTAACTGGACCAGACCATGTCTCTAATTGTCACTTACACCTGCAAATCCTCAGTTATGGAGACTCCTTCCTTCCAGTAAAGTGTTCTTATTTATTTTTATAACATCCATTGTGTCTTTTTTACCAAATAAAATTTCTGTGGCTTTTCCTAAGATATGTAGTTTGTAAAATATCAATGAGGATAAAATTCTTGTTTTTTATTATCGAGATAAATTACTTTTTAGTTAGGTGCAATATAATGTATATTATTGATTAAAATGGTTTGTAGGTGAAAAATATTTTTTTCAGTATTTTTCTATTAATAACCTGACCAAAACATATTCAAGAAAATTTATTAGAATGAAAAAGAAAAAAATCATGCACTAAAGGATTAAACCGATATAGCTCCTAATCGGCAAAACCCAGTGGCAAATGCTATTTAGCAATAATTGTCCACTAAATTTCTGATAAAGTACCTATTGGCGTATTTTCAATCAGAGCAACACCAAATAAACTAGAGCGTGCCAATAAAACTCTAACAATTAAAAAATTGCGCAAAACGTTTTTTTGTAAAAAGTATTTGTCTTTTGGATGGGAGTTTTTAGTTTTTTGTATGACTGTTTTTCCCCCTTAAAGTGTGTGAGTTTATTAACACTCAAAAACATTTTGTCCTGTTCTAGCACTGTTGGTGTTACTCAACATGGAAAAGAAATCGACCCCCGGTGCCCGATTTGTGGAGTCCCAGAGACAGCGGAACTGAGATGGAGGGACGCATTGCCAGGTTATCAAGAAAAACCGGGATCTTCGCCCTCGTCAAAGGGGACTTCCTCCGACTAATGGAAGAAGACAATTACCCCTATTTAGGGAATTTGACTACGGGTGGAAGGAAGTGGTGGGCCCTACGCACTTCACCTCAGGAAGGCCCATCCCTGGGGCCGACGAGCCACCGCCAGAAGGATGCTGTGGACCAGGAGGGCTGGACCAGGCGGAAGGATAAAGAATAAGGTGCGGTCGCTAAGAAGTGCTAAGCATTGCCAGGCCGCACCATAGGATTGTTCCCTAAAAATAAATATAGCCTCAGTTTATTATGTACATAAATAAAATGTTAAAATAAAGAGTTTTATTGGCAGCAGCGGCATACATAAATCCCATATGTTGAACCCGCTGTTGGCAAAACCCCGTATGCCTAATAAAGGCTAGGAAGGGGGGAAAAAATAAAAATTTTGGTGTTACTAAGATTGAAAATTTGACGATAGTTTTCTGATGAGAAATTAATGGAAAATATTTTTTGTTGTATAACATTTGTCTCTAGGACCTACCGTTTTGGAACTATAATCGAAAGTTTAAATGACAAAAAGTAGCGTTTTCTCGACATTTTAAGGGCCGTTGCTTTTTGACACGCTTTAGCAACTTTGGTATTGCTCGGTGCGAAAATTTGCCAACAGTTTCCTCATCAGAAGCGACAGATATAAAAGAAGTCAGTGAGAAAATATGTTTTTTTAATAATAAACGAATATGTTAAAAGAATAGAACGCTAAATGTAGTTTAATTGAATAAAGTTAATATAACCTTAATATTTTAAATTTATTCATTCTCGTGGTCAATCAAATTTCAGCGTGTACACAGAAGTGCATTAATCAAAATTACTAAATTACTAGGGCTGTTACTAAAGTTTAGTTACTACAAATTAGCAGAGAGTAGGCCTATATAGACACAATTTGTCATTACAGTAAGGGACTTGCTTAACTTAGGAGTCCACCCAACCGTTTGCATTGTTGACTTGCCATTATGAAACTTCAACCACAACCGCTAATCACTTATATAGTTATTAATATTATTATATATGCTACAATAACATTAATTTATATTATATTTTTGTTCAAGTATAAGAAGAGGTGATAATAACTAGTTTTTATTACAAAACATCACTCAATTCATCATTAACATCCACAATTACATTCAGTGTAGATATGAAATAAGGGTACATCAATTTTATTTATTTTATTTGATTTGAAAAAAAACAGTTTTATCTTTTTAGTTCCTAATACAACATTTATTTATTTATGTTTTTGTATAGTCTTTATTGAAAATTATTTCCAGAAAGCCGAACTGGCCAATAATGTCATTGCTACACGTATGGATAAACATCTGATTCAGATGAAATATACTAACATAATGAAGAATTATCTATAAACAAATTCAAATAAAGAAATAGACCAAAGGAAAAGTGGGGAAAAAACCTACATTTTGTAATTTTAAAAAAGTACAATTTTGAAAAATTTTCACAGCTGATTGATAAATTTTTTTTTTTTTTATTATTGAAATTTACAACTTTATTTACATTATAAACATACAATACATCAAGTTAAGGTAGCACTTCTACAGGATCTATATAATGAGGTACTATATTAGAAGGCACATCTTTTCATGCGCCTCGTAGGGTTAACCTGGAACGGATTGAGAAGCAAGTTGTGACACAAATGGATTTGAATGGTTGTGGAGTTTGCTATGAATAGATAGATATCTGGTTAGCACTATCGATAGGCCGATACTATCGGTTGAGAACTATCGAATGCTATCGATTGTTTTTCGATAGTAGCTTCCTTTTTTGTCCAAAGCTATTCAATAAAGAATTTCAACTAATTTAATTAAATTCAATTATCTACTTACTATTTGAAATTTATAATTTAGGATTTTAAATTATAAGATTATATCATAAAGATGAGATTTCCCGAGATATTTCCCGAAAGAAATACTAGCATTTTGCTTTCCTTTGGCTTAATCTTTGAGAGAACCCTTGAGCTCTAGGAATTCCGAATTCAATTTCAAAAGAATTCGACACTGGACAGAGACAGATCAGCATAATTCCGAGAGTTTCAAAACTTGAGGGTAAAAAAGATCTAGCGATAGTCGACACTATCAATAGTGACCACCGATAAGCATGTCTTATCGATAGTAACTATCGACTATCGCCCAACCCTATTTTGAGTCAAGTCAGAAACGTAAGGTATATTAAGATCTTTGTGGATAAGATGCAATTAGGTCTAATTAGGTCTAGACTTCATTGTAGTAAGTGACAGGATAGATAATATTGTAGCATGTGATCCATATTAAAGTTTATAAGAGATTTGTCGTTATATAAGATAAGACAAGATGCAATACCAGGACTTTTTTAGTCATTAAATGATTTTATTTGTTCATTAGACGGATCCATGTATTAATGGACATGAAAGGGCTTGAAAATGTGGCAATAGCCATGAAACGTTGCCCATTTTAGAAAATCATTGTTAATATAATATGGTTTTTTGAATAAATAACATTGGGAGATTAAATAGCTTTTATAAAACACCTTATAACTAAACTCTCCTTTAGTAGTATATATTGTATAAAATATTTTTTTTATGACTGCATACCCCAACTACCAACATCATCTTAAAGTATTTATTATGCATTACAGTAATTTTACAGTAAGATTTTCAGTCTTCCATTAATATGTCGCCAGTTAGTTTTCGTTTGTATCTTAACTGAGTTTTCTTTTCGTTTAAAACTTTTTTTTGATATTTTGGTTTTTCTATTTAACTATTTTTCCTTCTTCTCATGTGTTAGCAACACAGGTAAAACACAGGCAATAACCTTTATATTTTTTATTTCAAATAAGCTCTTTGATATTATTAGTAGACAAAAGCCGTCATTATATTAAATACCAGCATCTCTCTTCGCGGCTTCTACGCTTTCATTAGTAAATAATTTTTAAAAGTAATTGAATTTTTTTATAGAAATCATATATTTAGATAGATGGAAAATAAATTTCATTATGGAACAGACAAAGTCACTTAAGAATAACAACAAATGAATTATAGAAAGTAAACCACATCTGACCAAGATATTTTGAATAAAATAATGAAATAAGATAATATAAAGTAAATACAAGTTTATAATTAAATAATTTAAAGGAAAAAAAATCTATAAACAAACACACAGAACCATATATACATTCGGTAAAGGAAAAACAAAGTTGATTGAAACATGAAATTTCTGGATTTACACCTACTGAAGTATGAGGAAAAATAATATTTGTTGAGAGGGTACAGATAAAAATAATAATAAAAAAAAAAAAAAAAAAAAAAATGAAAAACTATTTGAGTAACAGTGAAAACATTATCATAAGATGAATTGAAAAAGTTCTTTATTTAATATGCTGGTGTGACATTCGTTATAAAGCATCCATATGATTAAATAGCATCCGTCTGGAGGGAGATAGGGTAGTGGAAGATGTGTGTTTTAAAAATTTCGAGGGAAAAAGCGTTGCGAATGGAGGGAGGAAGAGAATTCCAAAGAATAGCGGAACGGGCAAGAAAGTCGTTCTGTAGCATGGGGTGTACAGATCGGAGAGACGGGATATTGAATGTAGTGATTGGATTGAGGACTTGAAATGTAGGATGTTAGGGATAAAATGAGGGTGACGTGTGTTAATAGCTTAGGAGAGGATTATGCCAAGGAAGTAATCTCTACGGAAGGAAGGGGAAAGCCAATTTAACTTGGTGTAGAAATGGGACACATGAGAGCGTCTTGAGGATCCGAGGACAAACCTTATGAATATTTTTTTTTATTTAATATTCATGATACGCTTTAATCGTTTTTCAAGAGTCGTCGAAAGCCCACCATAGATCACACATCTATAGTCAAATTGGGGGAATATGAGAGAGGATATTAGGAGTTTACGAGTGGGTAGAGGAAGTAAATGCCGGGAACTATTGCGAAATGGTGCTTACCGCATATCGGTCTCACCTCATTTTTAAATATTTTGTAAAAATTTAATTGAATAAGTGAATTTTATTCTGAACTAGCTGAAAGTACCTGCTCCGCTACGGTTTAATATCATTAGGATTAAGGAAAATGGATTATTCTAAGAATGGAATTTTTTAGGTTTATTTAAGTAATAATAATTATCAACGTTAACTTTTACTAATTTAGGTTGTCCTAAATCCTAATGATATTAAATTTTTCTTGAAGACTTTCAATGGATTTCAGGATGATTTTTCTTTTACTTCTGTACAGTCCCTCGCAAGTATAGTTGCCTGATTCTCAGAATATGTGTATACGGCATACCCTTTAACTTCGGGTCGGCTTTCTTTATGTTTGTTAACCACTTTTTTGCTAATTTCAGGATGTTTGTCATGTAGCTTCCCTGTTGACCTCTACATGTGCTTGAATTTACTTCGAAGCCGAGTTCCTTAGTTGTTTGTTGTGAACTGAATCTGTGAATCATTCCCTACGTTGTTTACTTTTATGTTGATATAAACTCATCTGAACTGAGAAAAAGGTATATTCTAGATTCAAGGGACGAAATTCAGAAATGCTAGGTACAACTTGTAAAATACAACTTGGGCCTGGTTGAGAAAAGCCGATTATCTTGTGACCGAAAACTGAAGGAAGAGTATTTGGGACGAAGCTACTGGTGAAGCAATGTTGGTGGGTCGCTCGTAAGGAATATGTACATCGAACTGGCCTTACACATCACCAGAGAACATAAGCCTTTTAACCTCCTCTTTAACATAAGTCTTTTAATTGCAACTGGTCACGAAACAACTCAAACTTGTAAGGGTACACCTCTGCAGCCACCATGAGTTCACAGAAAGTTCCATATTATTAGGTTTTGACATCGATCGTATTTTTGTTTGTTTACAACTATAAGGAACTTAATTTGAGGTCAAAGTGTGTGGTTTAAATATCTAACCTATTTTTTAACTTAGCTTATCTCTAAATACCATATGAAAATTAATCTATTGTTATTCACCCAATAAAAATTGTAATCGCAATTTTCGCGAATTAGCCGCGATCCAGGCCGATTTTTTAAAATTGCTTTCTTAGCGAGCACCTACGGCCCTAGAGGAAGCTACATATCGAATTTCATTCCGATCCGTTCTGTGGTTTCTGAGATTTTGTGTTAAATGAGTGAGTGGTATTTAACAAATATATAGTAGATTTTAAGCTCTGGAAAACAACTTAACATTGTACCTCTCCTTTGAATGGCGCTCGGTCAAATATCAAACTTTACCGCCTACCTCATTTTTATTACATTTTAATGACAATTTAATTGAATATCTGCAAATTTTATTATTGCTTAAGTTTCATGGTACTATAAGGATGAGTTTAAAATTTGGTACAGATTGATTCAGTAGTTTTCGTGGTTAGTGATCACCAACGAAAAATGGCTTGTCCTTTTATGCAATAGTATAGACTATATTTCTTTATAAATTATTTGTTACACAAGGTGTTTGACCCAGTTAGAGCCCTTGTAAACAGATAGCGCTGTCGTAAAATTTGTTCGCCGCCAAGAAACAATTATACAAATAGGATTATACAATTAAGAGAAGCAATGTGGACAGAATTAGACTAGTGTTGATTTTCATTCCGCGCTGCCATAGGAGTTGGCAGTGATGTTCGGTTTTCCAGGTAATATCAGAAGTGTCGGCGGACTTTCAAGCTGCTACCGGCTAGCGATGTACTCTTCATGCTAGAACGATGTTTCCGCTCTATTGCTATAGCATATGCTATATTACTGTATAGAGCTCTGCTAGATATAGCTAGCTAGTAGCTATGCGATGAGGAGAGAAAAAGAGATAATCATGGTAAGTATATATATATATATATATATATATATATATATATATGTGGATAAATTTCTTGACTGCTACTATTATATGTTAAGTAAAGTTATTGAGGTTCAGTCAATAAATAAAAACAACAATTCTGACGACGTTTCGAGACTATATTGTTCTCATGATCATGCCCTCCAGTGAAAAAACAGGTTACTATAAAATTATATAAGTTATACAAGTTATTTCTAACCATAAAGTTAGCTACAATATAAATATATAACAACATTCGTTAGAATTATTAAATACGTATAATAAATTACAAAACATTTTTCCATTCATATATTACACCTAAATACAGAAATCCCTTTTTGCATCTGTATCTGGGACGACCACCGATTTGGAAAATCCCCTTTAACCTTTACCTTTTTCTCAAAATTCCCCAGTTGAGTTGTGTGCACTAGAATTGTTATAATTTAGTTGTAGATACCAATAACCTATCCACTAGTAATATTGTAAGTAGTTTCATACTCCTCCATATTTTGTAATTATATGCAGTTAATTATTCTAACGCATGTTGTTATATATTTATATTGTGGCTAACTTTATGTTTAGTAATAAATTGTATAACTTATATTATTTTATTGTAACCTGTTTTTCCACTGTAGGGCATAATTATGTGAACAATATAGTCTCGAAACATCGCCAAAATAGTTGTTTTTATTTGTTGACTGAACCTCAAGAACCTTACTTAACGCGCGCGCGCGCGCGCGCGCGCACACACACACACACACACACACACACACACACACACACACACACACACACACACACACACACACACACACACACACACACACACAAAAACACACGCACACGCACACAAACATATATATAAATATCGGAGAAAAGCCAACTAATCGGCTGCTTCCGTTGTCTAGAACTAGATGGCAAACAGCGCCGACTAGTCGGCCAATTTTATTCATTTTTATTTTTACAATTAAAAATATGTTGATTATAATAAAAACAGGGCCTTTATTGATTAAAAATTTTATTTTAGATTCATCATTGTTGTTTATTCCAGGAATAGGAACTTATTTTTGTAATCAATTGTTGAATTTAAAGATGATTCACCTAATAATTCTAACAATAAATAAATATGGTAAATTCTACAATACTGAATTAAAAGTTTACTTATCTTTTTCAATCACTGTTTTGAATTTGTGCCATAATTAAAAAATATTATATCTTAATTGAAATTTAATGTAAAGACAGAAAAGCCATAAAGAAACTGCTAGCTTTGCAATTCACAAGTGCTCATTTACAATCACATGTAAGATATTTTTGTGAATATCTGCAGATTTTATTATTGCTAAATCTTGGCGGAACTATAAGAAGGATGTGGATAAAATGTGGTACAGGTTGGTTCTGCTGTTTACGCGATTATTGATCTCAAACGAAAAATGTCTTGTCCTGTTATAGTATAGATATGAGAAACTAGTGATGGAGCTGAGAAAGGAGGACGACGGACAAGTTTTAGACGAAACTATTTGCAAAATAAAATTATGCAATTACTTCTTTTGTTATTATCAAGAACATCAAGTAGATTATTGTTTAGATTTTAACTGTTGTATACTTTATTCAACATTGCTATAAGATATTGCTACACCGATAATTACGTCTTCCGTCGCCCATTTGTGGCAGATTGAATCCGAAATGATAGATAAGTTGCGATTAGTTTGACTATTAGGTCCCAAACTAGCAATCGGAGGGTTTAGTTTCATGTAAAAGAGCCATTGTTGGAGCTAGTTGGGTATTAATTATTACTAACCTGGGATTGCTAAGTTTACTACTACTACGGGCACTGTCCAAATTAGTCCCGCCTAATGCAAACAGTGCCCAATGGAACGGTCAAATCAAATCACCTGTTAACTTCTCATTATCTCAAGTCATATTTTTTTAAATGTCTAATTTTCCCTTCAGATCAGTGTATCATTAATTAATTTTTTTATATAGATTGTCAGATATAAAAGAAAGTTAACTGAGAAATACCTGCTTTGTTGGAAGAATGAAGGATAAATGGATAAGAAAGAAAATGCTGGACATGATAATAAATGAAAGAGGCCCACTCAGGAAGCGGGAGATCAAGGAGAAGGAAATCCGAAGGAGAATACTAGAACAGTCAGAGAAGAGGATGGCACCTACAGGATACGGCACAACGATAAGTTGTATAAACTCCAGGATAATATCGTGACATGTATAACAGTCCAGTCAATGAAGTCGTGAAGAAATGTGTAGAGTGCGTTTTCTGTAATCCAAGGTTTTTCTTCGGAAACAAGTTCAGGGTAGTTAAAAGACACTATAGATACTAAAAGACCTGGAGTTTCAGGCATGGGAACAAGAAGGGGGGTGAGGTCTCTTTTTTTTTTGGTTATGCGCTCATATCTCGAAAACAGTGCGTCGTGTGCAAAACATGAATATTTACTAAATTAAAGTTGATTAAATTGTCTGCAACATTTATTCTGAACATATTTTTCATATTCGTTTCCAAGATATAATTTTGACAAATTTGAAGAGCGTTTCGTTCGTATTACCAAGAAATATTAACATTTATGTAACTTTTGACAGTTTGAAGATAAATTGGCATATACATGTGTATTCTAAAGTAAATTTGATGTTCTGCAATATTATACATGAAGACTTTTGTCGTAGGATGAACATTTGGATGAAGTTTTCGAGATAAGAGCGCATAACCAAAAAAAGGGACCTCGCGCCCCTCCCCCCTCTTGTTCCCAGGCCCGAAAACACCAGGACTTTAAGTATGTTTACGTTCTAACTACTCTGAACTTGTTTCCGAAGAAAAACCTTGGATTACAGACAATGCACTCTATAATCATTTATGCAAAACGACCATTTAGTACATTATAGTTGATTAAATTGTCTACAAATATTATTTTATACATATTTCACGTATTCTTTATCGTTTCCGAGATATACACTTGGCAAATGTGAAGAACGTTTCGTTTGTTTTACTAAGAAATGTTAACATTTATGTAACTTTTGATAGTTTGAAGATAAATTGGCATATACATGTGTATTCTAATGGAAATTTGATGTTCTGCAATATTATATATAAAGACGTTTGTCGTAGGATGAACGTTTTAAAAGATATGGAGGGGAGTTTCACAGAAAACGTGAGGTGAAATTCATTTTCACATTTTCCAAGCGTATATCTCGGAAACGGTAAAGAATGCGAAAAATAAGTATATAATAAAAAATGTAGAGAATTTCATTATCAATAATTTAGTAAATAGTCATCTTTTGCATACGACGCGCAGTGGGGCAAAACAGCCAAAGAGCGGAAATAATTTTTTTTTTCTCCAGAACGGTTAGTCCTATCAAGCTGCAAATAATCTCATTCAATTCAGAATCGAAAAATACGTTAGATTTGCACCTCAATTGAAAAATTATATTAATATATTTTTTAATAAAACTGAGAGATATTATAATTATTTTATAAAATTTATTAGAAATTATTTTAATTTAATTTATCATAAGTGTATGCTAATTTAACTTCATTAAAACAAAAAATTGGTTTCCTTTTTCAATAATCACATTTTTATGTCGATTAGTTCAGAGTAATTCATTATTTATCCACGAAATAAATGAGAGGACGGCTCACATATCAATTGGAGTTTTTCTTCACTGATGGGAAGTAGTTTTCTTTTAAGGTTAGGCCTCATGTCAAATGATTCTAGTAGCTTATGAAACACATAATAATATCAATCTTTCATTCATCCACTCGTAACACCTAGTTTTAAACTTATGTCTATTAAAATTAACCGATTTTAACTTTTATTTAAAATTTATAAATAATTTATTTTTTATCAAACCGTTTATTAATTGCACAAGATATTAAAATAATCAAACCATCCGATTCCTAAGAATATTTTACACGGACAAAAGTTTCTAATAAACAATCACTAAAAAACACCTCACAGAGATCGGAATATTTTATTTTAAATGTATTCATAATGTGAATGTATACGTTAACACTTTTTGAAAATAAAGCACACTTAAAACCGCTAAGGAGTGTCGATAATCCGAACATCAATTTTTTTTTTTTTGTAATGTAATTTTAATAAATAGATCCTATAATCACTTATTTATATTGCTAAAATTATTACATTAATAAAATAAAAAACCAAATGATTTTTTCCACGAACCTCTTTAAGGGAAATAAAAATAACTATTTCTCAGAAAATACAAAAAATGAACTTAAACATTTATACCTACATATTTTTTTGATCATTTGAGAATTAGATCACTTCATTTGTATTCCTTCCTTAGGTTTAGTATGTAGTGTTTTTAAATAAACGAACATAGAGACCACGAAGAGGCTGATATCAACTTTGTAAACAATCATTGTTTTTATGCACAGTTGTCATCAGTTGTTAATAAAATTTATAGGAATATTAAGCAGTGGTAAAAGCTTTATGATAATGGTAATTTTTCACCGGAGCTCGGCGGAGCTTTTTTTGTAGGACCACACATATTACAAAACTCTGGTTACTTTTTCCCTCTCACTCTAGCATATTTTTTGATCATGTATAACAAATATTGAACCAATCTTATATTTTTCCACTATTCTTTAGTGACTGAACTACAAATCTGTCAAGTTTCTTAGGTTTATCTATGAAAATAAATTCACAGCGACCCAAATTCTAGCTCAATAAAAATAGGCCATTTAGGGGTGGAGTAATGTCCAACTTTAGAAGGCCTCAGAGTTGCAAATAAAAATTAAATTGAAAAAAACAAACTGGAAATGTTTGCGCCAACTATTAATGAATAAAATGGCCCATCAAACACGACAAAAATAATAAAGTCATGTTTAGAGTTTGTGAGCGCATAAAACACTAGCTAAAGCGAAAACACCAGGAGTTTTAGTATTTTTACGTTCTAACTGCCCTCAGCATGTTTCCGAAGAAAAACTTTGTGTTACAGAAACTGCACCCTATAATCCTTTATTGACTGGACTATAAGGAAAAGGGAACTGGCTGGCTTTTTATGGACACCTGGCCAAATGATTAACAAACAAGATCTTCACAGAGACAGGTAGAGGCAAGGTCTTCAAGAACAAGTGGATAGCATCAGTGAAGTGAGATCTGGAACAACTATGGATCCGACTGCAGTTCCGGCAAGCCGTTCGACAGAGATATTTTATACATCTATTATATATTTGTCAAATACCACTCACTCACTTAACACGAAATCTCAGAAACCACCGAACGGATTGGAATGAAATTCGATATGTAGATTCCTCTAGGAACGTAGGTGCTCGCTAAGAAAGGAATTTTAAAAAATCGGCTTGGATCGCGGCTAATTTCCGAAAAATGCGATTTCAATTTTTATTGGGTGAATAATAATATATTAATTGTCATATGGTATTTGGAGATAAGCTAAGTTAAAAAAATAGGTTAGATGTTTAAGCCGAACACTTTGACCATAAATTAAGTTCCTTATAGTTGTAAACAAACAAAAATACGATCGATGTCGAAACCTTATAATATTGGTACTTTCTGTGAACTCATGGTAGCTGCAGAGGTTACTTACAACTTACAAGTTTGAGTTGTTTCGTGAAGAGAAGCTATTAAAAGACTTATGTTAAAGAGGGGTTAAAAGACTTATGTTCTCTGGTGATGACATGTAAGGCCAGTTCGATGTAGGGACAAAAAACAGATTATAATCAATAGTTCTACCAAGTGTATGATTGTCTTTAGTATCGTATCATGTTCTACCATGGAGAAGAAAGGTACACTATTAACATCCCTCAGCGTGACCCAAACTCCAATACATCACTTAAGAAAACTGTGTCTGCAGCTGATTTTTACGCCTAAATGTTAGTGGAGCGAGGAGGTGAAGAACCTTATTTACTTTAATTTCGTAATCTCCTCAACCAATTTATGCTTGATATGTACGCAAAAATAGAAACAGAAAGACTAAACTTTTTTCAAAAAAGTTGAGAAGTTAAGACTATATTCACTTAAAGTATGCCATAAGAAAAGCTGACGGTCTGGTATCAGAGCTGGGTACGATGGTAGTGCTGCCTCGAAGCTTCACTGGAGGGCTATCAAAATGATATAAAATTAACTTTTGCAAATTGTCAAATTTACTTATTGAAATTATTCTAAGAATGGAATTGTTCAGGTTTATTTAAGTAATAATAATTATCAACGTTAAGCTTAACTTTTACTAATTTGAGTTGTCTTCATCCTAATGATATTAAACCGTAGCGGAGCGGGGTACTTTCAGCTAGTTTTTAATAAGTATGCTTTGTGAAATATAACAACCCACAGGATCATCATTATCTAATACAGTTTTTCTCTCCACTAGAATAGAGGAAAACCAGATTTAAAAAAATGGAGTAATTTATCAGTCTTTCTCTAGACCTAAAAACATAAATATCAAAATAAAATAAATTAAAGTTCAAAATCATAGTAATGAGAGAGTTTGTACACGATGAGGCCAAATGAGGTTCAGATAATGGAGAGATTACAATAACGGGGTAGCGAAACAGGGATTTTGTGTTAACATAAATTGTCTATACTCGGCCAATTAGTATCATCACATTTATCTCTACCCCCTCCCCCCTCCCTATACATCACATCACTATATCACGTCACTATATTACTACGCCCCCCCCCCCCCCCCCGTCTCTATCGTTTTACCTAATCACATCAAGCCTACTTATAGCACCCGCCGTGTTCAGGGCGCTGAGTTAAATTGAATCCAATCATTTAGATTCAACACAAAGCTGGGGAAATATGTAAATACAGAGCGTGTTGAAAATAGATGTAGCTAATTTTCAAAAGAGTAAGAGCGATAACCATTTAATTACTAATCCCTACATATGATAATTCTGAATTATCATGTTTCGAGACTTTAAATAGAACAGAAGAAAGAATTTATGAGGAGAAAATGTATCTCCTACACACAAATGTATCACAACCAGTGAAAAAAAACAAAAAAAAAAAAAAAAAAAAAACATTTGAGCGTCGACGGTCTAGGGTCAACCCCTAAAACTTGTTTATTTACAAATATTTGTTTATTTCGTTTAACGCCACTTAATGCTGCTATGGCTAATCGGACGATGCTACGGTGGGAGTCCTAAATTTTGACTATCCAGGTATAATTAGGATAGGGATCTTTAACGAGTACCTGACATCGCACAGGCTCGGGACCCCCATTTTACGTGCCTTCCAAAGGACGGCATAGCTAAGGATTTTTTACTCCCTTTAAAAAATGCTAAGATCATCCTCCGGGCTGTGAACCCGCGATCTTGGGTTTAGTAAGTTGCTATGCTAACCACTACACCACATGTGACCCCTTACAAATATTTACATCAATTTATTTCTGTTGGTCGTGGATGACAACTATGGCGGCAAGTGCACCTTATCTTTGCACATTTTAATTTTTTTGTTTCCCCTTTTTTTTCTAATCCTCTATTTATTTATTTTATTTATAAAGAAAATAGTAAATTTTGGGAAATGGTGGTCTTGTTTTGTCTTTCGGCATTTGAAGATAGTCGCCCTCTGCTGCTGATTGATCCTCTACAGAGACGGATTGTCATCTTCTTCTTGATGAGCGAAGACGAGTCATCCTGCTGGTGGTGGTACAATTAAAAATAGAATGAATTGTATTGTATTGTACCAATTTAGTAAAAACTTTCGACGGAAAGGGGTCGTTAATGTTGAAAAACGATCTCCAACTTCTCGTTAAATGCGTTAACAACGGCGGATTATCCCTAAAAACCATTAAATTCTGGGAATATATTTTAAAATAGTATCCTTAAGAACAAAAACTAAAAGGACAACAATGGCAGAATATCCTTCCGCTTCATCTTCAAATCGTTAAATCCTGAAATATTTCAAAATAGTATCCTTAAGAATGACAACTAAAAGGACAACAATGGTGGAATATCCTTCGGATAACTTGAATACCGTTAAATCCTAGAATATTTCAACATATTATCCTTAGGGACGAAAACTAATATATATATATATATATATATATATATATATATATATATATATATATATATATGTGGCCCAAAGATGTCCTTCCGCCATCTTAAAATAGTATCCTTAAGGACAAAAACTAATAAAATTATTAAATCTTGAAAAAAAAAAAAAATAGTATTCTTAGCGACAAAAACCAATTATAAGGGGGGAAGGAGAGAGGCCAAAAATGTCCTTCGGTCGCCAAACATCGTCAGATCCTAGCAGATCTGAAAAACAGTTTCCTTTTGGGCGTAATATCATTAGTAGATAGGCTAGTAAACACTGTCTTTGTAATGCCATCAAATTTATTAAACCTGATGAATTATATAATTATCCTTACTCTGCGCTCCTCCATCCACCTCTTAAATACTAGAACCCAACCCATCAACCTATACACTCCGGCGCATCGAACTGCATCCTTCGAGAAATCCTTTATTATTCGAGCTTCCTCTTTATGGAACTCATTGCCCATCTCAATTCCAAAAAGCTTCAACTTACTTCCTTTAAACGTCATCTATTTCTTTACCTCCTTAATTTACAATCTTCCGAGCAAATGTAAAATAAGAATATTTGTGTCCTTTTACCAGATTTTTCATTTATTTTGTAACTCATAATTTATTATTAATCAATTTTTATTATTAATAATTATGATTGCCAGATGATTGCCCTATGTACTGTAATCATTTGTTATTCTTAGGGGACAAGGTGTCCCCGAAAGAAGTTCTTTTTCTTCTTCTTTTCTCTCTCTCTCTCTCTCTCTCTCTCTCTCTCTCTATCTCTATATATATATATATATATATATATATATATATATATATATATATACGATGTGTTACTTAGATCGAAAATTTGACGATAGTCCCCTTATCAGAAAGTTAATGGAGAATGTTTTTTGTTATGTAACATTTGTTCCTAGGGCCTACCGTTTAGGAGCAATATTGGTTTGACTGAAAAAAGTCGTTTGAAGCCATTATTTTCTCTCAACTTGTTTTTTTTTTTTTTTTTTTTTTTTTTTTTTTTCCGAATAGCCAATTTCTGTTAATTTAATCCTTTTAATTTTAAAATGTATCATGTCCATGATTGATGATGATGATTGTTTTTTTTTTCTTTTTAGTCGTTTATTCTTACGTTCAGTCCTCTTCGAGTCATATAAGATCCAGTGCGATCTGTACTAGGTTCCTCTAGCTATCCTATTCGTGGATGAAGACGCGCCGAAGCGAACAGGGGGAGGAAGGGGTTGTGTAAATTCGGCGATTGACTAAGATAAAGCGACCCTAGGACGGAACAGGTGGAACAGAGACTGGAGCTATAACTATAACAGAGAATCAATACCGGCTCCAGATCTAATCTAGCCAATACGCTCTGATGAATAGGAGTCGAGCCCCTATCTCCAATAACAATGCTCCACGCTATAACTAGATTAGCCACCACACACTCCCGGATTACCGCCACCCCCGCCTTTTCCACAGCCGATCCTCTACTAGGAGGCGTCATCCTGGGGCGGCTAATCACCCAAAGAGGGGGAAATATGAATTTGTTCTAGGTCCACCAAAGAACAGGAGTCGTTTCATTTCTCCTTTGTGTACACAACTGATGGTGAGGTCGATTTAGGGCTACCATTTTTCTGAGCTCCTGTTCAAATATTGACAGAAATAGGAACTTGTTTCCTAGAAAAAAAAAAAAAAAAAAAAAAAAAAAAGGAGGAGAAAATAAAGTAAGGAAAAAAAATTAAGACAGCAGGTGCCGCTGGGTCCTAATACCCCTCATACTTTTCGCGCTATTTCCTTTCACACAAACGATTCACTAACTGTCTGTATTTTAAGCGAAACGGTGTGAATAAAGACATTGAGCAAAAAAAAAAAAAAAAAAAAAACAACTAAAAAAACACGCTTTCATACCAAACCTAATTGTTTGATCAATAATCGTAAATTTTCCTGATACAATTTGGGAGGAAGGGTAACCTCCTCACAAATCGAACCATCCTCGGGAGAGTGGTCTGTATATAATTTTATTAAAATAAATGCTCGCAACATTGGGGAAACTTGTTATAGAAGATATCTAAACCAATCATAAAACTGAAAATCACTCTGCCATGTCCAGGAGCCTCTCAGTTCCTGGATACTGAGATAATCGGTTAAGAAATCCTCCAATAAGATCACCACTCATTTGCAAGGGAATATTTTAGATATTTTGACCTATTAAGGAGCATTCAGGATTTTACAAAGGTATTTTTTTTTATAAACATATGAAACAAACATATTTTTCATTCAGCAGGTTTGAGATCATGATCATGGTCCATAATATTAAACGCAGTTCACCATAGCGTAATTCTTAAATCTTTTTCAAAGTTTCGAAATCGGTTGAACCCCCGCACAGTGAGGCGATTAATAGGGTTTGCCGGACATTCTTTAATATCTCCGTTTCTACTGGTCCTAGAGTACTGCTTCTGGTGTCATTTCAAAGCATATCGAATGCTATATTGAACTACATGATCATCGATTTAATCAATTTCGCCAATTGCGGTATGACGGGTAGGATGGCTTTTAAATGTGCACAAACATATTATGTTTCTCTTGCTAAATAGAGCATTGTGGTTTGTAATGATTTGTAAACACATAATATCAACATATGTTTTGTAAATTTTTATTTTTTAATAAATTGAACTTCACAAACGCAAAAAACAAAACAAAAAAAAACTAAAACTATAAACAAAAATATATCTAAAAGTAAAAATAAAAAAAAATTCGATGTATTTAATTTAATAATGAGAATTTTTAGCTGGAAGAATATATATTTCAAAAATTTCAAGTGTTTATTTTTTTTCAATTAGGTATGAGTTCTTTTACTTCTGAAGAGGTTGTTTTTAAACAATGCGTTGTTTAACACTTAACAATTCGTTGTTAAGCGTTGGTCTTATATGTGATATCAAAGGGTCTAAATTAATAATATTAGCCCCCTGAGCATCTTCTGACAGCATACCAATTGGTACAATAGCATGTTTGACTATTTCCTGGCCATGTGTTAACAGTTTTTGAACTGGTACTGGTATGCAATACCACCCACATAACTCCACAAATATAAACTTTTTAATATCACGCGTAGAGACCAAAACATTTTTCTTGTCTATGTTGAGATTTTCCTATTTGATTGATCAATATATTCTGGATAGTTCGGCATAAAATAAAAAACAAAACGATAATTTTCAGATTTAATTTTTTTTAAAGGAACACTTCATTTGACCATTTAAGTTGAAAATTATTGCACCATTCCTAAATTTCTCTCGCAAACCGTTTTTCGCACTATTTGTAATCGCAAAACCAAGTCAGCCCATTTTTTTCAAAGCCGTGTCGAAATCCTTAAAATTATCATTTTTGGATCTAAAAAATTGAAATAAATCGTCATTTGTTTGAATTTCAATTGTGTCGAAGTGCGAGACATCAGACTCATTCCTAGTTCACTTTTAAAGAAAATAATCAAATAATAAATAGAAGCAACGACTAATGAACTTAAAATGTCAATAAAGGCGCTTGGGTATTAAAATACTAAAAATAAAAAATCTAATGAATAGGCAAGTTAATGCAAGATCTGACGACGCCATAAATAAGACAATACACTCCTGAATGCGTTCCAAATGATATTTTTTTAAGCGAATAAAAGCGATTTGCGAAATCAATTAAATAGTATTATTTTCTGCTCCATGTAAAAAAAAAAAAAAAAGAGGGAAATTTTAAAAACATTTTATGCCAGTTTTTGACTTATTATAATAACCTTTTGTGTACAGGAAGTAACAATAATTTATAAAATGAAAGAACAGTTCAGGATCAATTTAATAAGCCAATCGTTTTTTTGACATAGCAATTGTAGCAAGGCTTTATGTAAAACCCAATGAAATAATATGGGTAAAATCCATTCTTCTCAATTGAAAAGGGTTTATTTATTACTAACAATATAAAAAAAAACCCAAATTAAAGTTTTATTCTTTCCCTAATGTCCAACATTACTGTAGTATCGCCCCACTGTGCCACGGTATGAGAAGTATGATCAAAACCTCATCCAAATTTTCTGACCTGAAATCCCAACTAATCCTACCACTGTCCTCACTACTTATGCTGATGACACATGTGTGTTATCAGTAAACAATGATCTCTTCATTGCCTCTCAAACACTCCAATCCCATATCGTAAACCTTCAAGAAATAAGTCAAAAATGGAGAATCAAAATAAATCCAAACAAATCCCATCAAATAACCTTTACCCTTCGTCTTAAACCTACGACATCCTGTCCTACAGTATCCTTTAATGATATTCCTCTAATCCCTGTTGAACGGATACGCTACCTAGGACTCCACTTGGACAAACGACTAACTTGGAATCCACATACAAGACTAAAACGTCAAGAAACTGCCCGTCGTTCCAGACTACTTCAACATTTACTAGACAAACATTCAAAGCTCCCAATTAATTACAAAAGACTCATATACATGACTGTGATTAGACCTATTTGGACGTACGGAGTTGAGCTTTGGGGCTCCACTAAACCATCTAATTCATTTCGTATTCAATCCTTACAATCCAAAATCCTTCGTAAAATCCTCAATTCTCCTTACTTTGTCACTAATAAACTTATCCATAAAGATCTTAATGTTCCATATGTTAATGATTTAGCCTACACCAGATACCTATCCTTTCATAGTAAGCTCCATAATCACTCAAATCCATTAGTTTCTCAACTTGCTTCCCCATCCATTCCTGATAAGTGCTACTGATGAGTAGTTCTTTCCTAGTTTTAACATGTTATTATAATCGTTGTCAATACATTTACTTGATGTATATATTGTATACCGTTGTAAATTTCAATAAATGTACATAAAAAAAAAAAAAAAAAAAAAAAAAAAAAAATAAAAATAAAAAATTTCTGGCGTCCTCAAATATAGATATCACGTGGATTTTCATTCTAGGAATTCACAGAAGTGGGGAAGTACAAACGTAAAGGAAGTACAAAAACAAGCGTTTGAATTTTCAGATTATTTGTTTCGCTGAAATATTTTTGATTTTGACGATACTCACTGCTTTTATTAAAAAATCTTTACCCACGTTTGCCATCTTTTCATAGAAGCTTTGATTTGTTTTATTCCAGGACTGCTCAATATAAAAAAAAGTTCTTTGATCAAAGGATTTATGATTGATAAAAGCGACCATGATTGAATAAGAATGTAATAACAGGAGACAGAGTGTTGTGATTATTCGAGCATTCCTTAGCTACGATTCAATAACTGGTAATTGTCCGAGTTGGTGTTCAATTAAATCCACGAGAGGGCATTGTGGTCGCCACAAAACCTTCATTCCTCCTTTCTTTCATCCTTCTTCAACGGCCGATACTTTTTTCCACTTATTGTTTTATTACATTCGCTAATTACATCTGGCGGAGGCAGACAAAGAGCGATATTCCTAACGAATTCGTAATGAAAGGAATAAAGGAATAAAAAAGACGTGTATTAATATACATTTATTTATTATAACTTGCATCCCCCGTCGCGGCCCACTCTCTTTACTACTTAAAGTAAAGAACTTTAATTGTTTAAACTGAAGGCCGGTTTACACGCTCATGCGATTTCTTCAGCTTGCACAAGCCAGTTTGTACAGTTCGATTGAAGCTTGTAAACGCAGGTTTGAAGTTTTTGGACCAAAAAAAAATTTGGTTTGAGTACAATCTGTCGGGAGTGAAATTAGACTTGAGGTCAAAAAAAAAACCTCGCAGAGAAGAGGAGGTGCATATTAATGAGCATAAGTTGGTGCAGGAGCTTTAAGTACCTAGGTTCCCTAATAACGGAAAATAATGAAATAAGAACGAAAATTACAGCCAGAATTACAGCAGGTAGCAGATGCCTGTACGCTCTTAATAAAATACTGAAGTTCCGAGCATTATCGCGAGCTGCAAAAGTTATCCTGTATAAAACATTACAGTCATAAAACCTGTGGTAGTGTATGGAAGTGAGTGCTGGACACTAACAAAAGGGGACGAGACGATACTTCAACTTTGGGAAAGGAAAGTTCTCAAAAGAATTTTTGGCCCAGTAAACGACCATGGAAATTGGAGAATAAGGAGGAACAAAGAATTGGAAGAGCTATTCGGGGAACCATCAAGGAAGGAAGGTTGTGGTGGCTGGGACATCTCCAACGGATGCCGGACAAGAGGCTGCCGAAGATGATAATGAATAACAGACCGGATGGTAACAGATTAAGAGGAAGGCCTAAAATACGGTGGCAGGATAATGTGGAGGCGGACCTGAAAAATCTAGGAATAAGAGGATGGCGATGAAAAGCTATGGATAAACCTTATTGGTCATCTCTTCTGCATGTGTTGGCATGAGCGTGTAAACGATGCTCAAGTCTAGCGCATGCGCATTCTACGTTCGACCACGTGTTTCATGCTATATTTTGAGCGAACATGTACGATTTTTGGCGGTCGAATGAAATTTTCAATTATTACCCACCTATTAGTTATCTTCCTTAAGGATACTTTTTTTTTTTTTTAATTTTTTTTTTTTTTTTTTTTGGGGCTTAACGTCCTCGTGTACTCCAACTAGAGCATGAAGAATGGGTTGTCCTACAGGTTAGCAACCTATTTTAGTGTAGGGTGGGAAGGCCAAGATTTATTCATGGATTCGACACGAAATAAATTTTAACCCGCCTAGGAAGGATTCGAACCCACGACCTTTTTATTTATTTTTAACCTTCCAAGATTTAACGATTTTGTTAGTTTTCTTCTTTAAGGATAATATTTTAAGATAGCAAAAGAACATCCTTAGCCACTTATATACTATTTTTCGTCCTAAAGGATACTACTATTTTTTTTTTTTTTTAAGCTTCCAGGATTTAACGATTTTCAGATAACGGAAGGGCATTCTTGGCCAATCCCCTTCCAATCAAATTAGGTTTCGTTCTTAAGGATACTATTTTTTTTTTTTTTTTTTTTTTTTTTTTTTTTTTTTTTTTTTTTTTTTTTTTTTTTTTTTTTTTTTTTTTTCTTATGGGATATAACGATTTAATTACAGTTTTTAAATAGCCGAAGGATATTCCGCCATTCTTGTCCTTTTAGTTTTTGTCCTTAAGGATTCTATTTTAAAATCTTTCCGGATTAATCGATTTAAAGATGGTGGAAGGATATTATACCATTGTTGTTCGTTGCTAGAATTAGAATAGTATCACAATTTTCCATTTTCAACATAACGGAGAGGTTTTCACTTCTCAACTGTGCAGGCAGAACTGAACTAAACGGCATTGACTCAAACCGGTCTTAATGACTGAAGTTTATTTGTTTTTCGATAATAATCTTGTAATGACGTATGCATTTGAGTATTATTCTCCAATATCTCCAATTATATTTTCACGCATATCAGTTATTTGTAACCTGATTAAAATTGAACTGTTTTGAGATTACCTAAAAGCATATTTTGTCATCCAATTAATCATTTTAAGTTGAGTTGGTATTCTAGATGGACAGAGTCTATTAAGAAATTCTTGCGGATAATGGATTTCAAACTTCCCTGGGATCCACATATTTAAATATTTTTTAATTGTTTAATTAAATAGAAGAAAATGTTGTTATTAACGATTTCAAGCTCTATATAACACCGTACATTTGTAACATATTTTGTTGAATGGCGTTTCTGCCACTTAACACTGTACATTCCAGTCTCATTCCACTATCTAACAATGCCATCGTGTGGTGGACGTTATCTCATCTGCATTGGAGCGCAAGATGTACTGCACGGGTGTCTTTCTTGACGCTGAACAGGCTTTCGACCGAGTGTGGCACCCAGATCTGCTTTATAAACTTCGCCAATTCCTTCCTCCTACATATTTCCTCATCCTCCGATCCTATTTTTCTGATAGAGTATTTAAAATTAACAATAATTCTACATACTCACCCACGTTTCCTCAGACCGCTGGTATTCCTCAAGGTAGTATCCTTGGTCCATCCTTTATACCGTATATACAGCTGATATCCCAACTCATCCCAATACTATTCTCACAGCCTATGCTGATGACACAAGCGTGTTATCAGTCAATCCATTTGCTGCATCCCAGACCCTCCAGGTCACATATCATTTCCCTTGAAGAATGGTGTCCTAACTGGAAAGTTAAGATAAATCCCAGCAAATAACCTTTACCCTACGTCGAAAACCTACCTCATCATGTCCTCCTGTATCCTTTATGGAGTACCATTAAATAATGTAGAACAGATAAGATATCTTGCATTTTATTTGGACAAGAGACTTATACTTAGAAAGTATAATCGATTTTATTTCACTGTTTATGTTTTACATATGAGTTTTTAAATAAAACAATTATAAAGTTTTCCATTAAAAAGAGAGATCTTTGGCTTTTTAAATTAGTACAATATCTGGAACCTACGAATCGGAAATCTGCTTCCCATTCCATTCCTGGCAATCCTCCGAGGCGTCTGAAAAGAAGATGGCCTCGTGATCTTCTTTTGTAGATATTCATTAGAGTACTACCAATAGGTAGTTTCTCTACAAGTTTTATTCATGTCATTATATCTCATATATACCGCAAATTTACTAGAGTGTTTTCTAATACAGTTGTAAATTTCTATTAATAAAATAATAAAAATAAAACATTGTACATTTCAATTATTACAATAGTAAACTTTACTATTGTAAATATTCATAGAACTATGAAGAAGAAGTAGTTGAAAACAGGTTTAGATAGGATTATTAGTTTTACTAAAACTTTATTGCAGAATGGCGCTAGGCCACATATCGTAATATTTTTAAACTTCACTGGAATCCAAACGTCATTCCACATATTTATAGTTTTATTGATGACAATTTAATAGGATTAAGTAAATTTTTTTATCAACTAGCATCTCCAGTCACGGCTTCGCCCGCTCTTATAAGTAACGAACTTAGATATGTTTAACTAATAACAGAAGTTTTATTTTTTAACAATAAAAATCTTATAATGCAGTTGAGAATTATTTTCTCATAAAATTTTTCTATTTACTTTCACTCAACGCTGTAACCCGGTATTATTGCAATGATTTACTCAAAAGCATTATTGGATATTCAATCCTTAAATCTAATCTATGAGTTGGTAATTTAGATGGACAGAGACGTTTAAGGAAGAAACTCTGGCGGATAATGGACTGCATTATCAGTGCTTACAATTCTATCAATACAGATATTCTCTACGTCAAAATTTACTTTTTCAATAATAAAGTTGTTAATATTCTCTGTTATAGTATTTGTCTGTAATATTACTGCTCTTTCACACAACCAATGGTACAATTTATTAAATAAACCTGAAACATTAAAAAGAATTGGAAATCATTCAAATTTTAGTCTTCTTAAAACCTTCATCAAAAGCTATGTTTAGGTCACTCATTTTTTAAACACAATATCAAAAAATAATCAATATTTTGATAAGGCAATAATGTTTAGTGCAGCAAAAATAATTTTGTTGATTTCATTTGGTTGGATTTTAATTTCTATCCAACTATAAAAGTTAATGACAGAGTGACAAACTTCTACCACTTAACACTGTGAATTTAAATTATTATTATAGTAAACTATACTATTTAAAATCTCCCTAGAATTATGAAGATTTTGTAGTTAACATTCGGTACAGAGGGGTTTAGTAATTTTACCATTGCAAACTCTGGTGTAGAATGCCGCTAACCACATATCGTTCGATTATTAAATATCCCTAGGTTCCGCACGTCACACTAAATATTTATAGCTTTTTTTATAACAATTTATTTGAATTAAGCCAATTTTATTATCAATTTCTAGCTCTATATAACATTGTACCGTTATAACCAACGAAAAATGGCTTGTCCTTTTATATAATAGTATAGATATATATTAATTTAGAACATATGTTTTATTGCTAATTGTTTACAAACACCTGCACTAAAGTAGTATTTATAAAAAATAAATGTTATTTTGATATTTACATACACCTAGAACTCCAACTCTGATTTTTGATTTTTTTTTTTTTTTTCAAAAACCTTCCCGGGGATATACCTAATAATTTCCCAAATTTTTACGGCGATTGGATGTACGGTTTTTGAATCTATCGAGTACAGACATACACTCATTCATTTATTATATATATATTTCTAGCTCTATATAACACCGTATCTTTGTAATCTCTCTTGAATGACGCTCGCCAGCTATTGATCAATTTTCAAACTTCACTGCGCACTTATATTTTCGTTTTTTTCACAGAAATTAATTTTTTTTAAATATATAAATTTTATTTTTGCTAAATCTTCCTTGAACTATGAAGATAATATAATTAAAATTAGGTATAGATTGGTTCTGCAGTTTTTCGCGGTTAGTGATCACAAATGAAAAATGGCTTGTCCTTTTATATAATAGTATAGATTATAGTTATATTTACAAGATGTAACATTGGAATGGATTTAGCTAAAATAGACCATGTAGGGTCCAGGAGTTGGATAGAGGGAGGGGGTAGGGACAATTGGGGCCAAGATAGACAGAGACCATCGCCCCCCCCCCCCCCCAGACTAATTACTTTGTGACCCCTGCCAGTGACAGTGTATATATGTAATACGTCTTAGTGACGTGGGCTTTGTGGTCACTGATTGCCATGCCTTTGCCCAATCAGTCGAGTTTTGCCATCTGATTTCCCTTTGAGCTCGACAAAGGACACAGGACATCTCCTCCTTAATGCCGCCGTGTCCTTCTTCTTCAAAGGAGAAGCTAATGTCCTTCCCTAAGTAGTATCCCACCACTGCCCTCTTCCTCCCCCCCCCCCCCCCCGTCCTGCAATCTTCCCCAGGACATCTTTGTCACATCCTCGTCCACTGTAATAGCTCTGACCTTTTCCTAATGATATAAATGTCTCTGTTATTTAATTGCGTAAGGCCTTTTAATAATACGAATCCCCTAAAGGTTGTGGAGTAATCCTCAGCCCCTTGTTTATTATTAGTGATGCTATTATTAAAGATATAAGGACCTTGTTTTGATGCCGGTTGCCATTGTTATGCAAAATGATCCGGCCTTCACGGAGCCATTTAAGATGCAATCAATAAAAGTTTTATTTACATCTATCTCTCTTTTGACTGGGATTTTACACTTTTTAGATGAACAGTAAAAAATCGATAATTCGTCAAGAGTGGGGGAGGAGGGGTAACGAAATAACGAGAGTGGCGAATTACAGAATTTTGCTGGTAAAGTAACAAAAAAGCATTTTAAGCTATATAATTGTATTTTTTTTTTTTTTTTTTTTTTGCAATTTAATGAATGTAAAAATGACCAGATGTACATTATAAACATTGAGTTAGTGACAATGACAAAAAAAACACAAAAACATTTTTAAAATAAAATCATATACAAAAACATACATACATGTATAAAATATAAAAATAAAAAAAAGACAATCGCAATCAGGTGTGAAATATCTGATACACGTTGCTGCTTGTACCTCTCAATGAACTTAGTGAATATTTCCTCTACTTCATTGCATGGAATAGTGGAAGAAACGTCATCGTCATCATCTTTTTCATCACTAGCTTCATTTTGAGCACTCAGCACTTGTTCTATAATTTCATTGTCATTTAAAATTTCATATCCCACATCCGTACTATCCATGTTGAACCAGCTGCTTACCTCTTGCTTATCTACTTGGTCAGAATTGGTACACATTTCAGATATATCTTCAAGCAAATGTTGGGTTTCATCACTATTCTCAGTAACATCCCCTGGCCACAGCTAATTCCAGCTTCGAGCAAGTGTTTCATGGAAAAGATTGTTCCACGCATCAGCTTGCATGTTTAATTGTGTATCCTTTCCTGTATTCATTTAAATTTGTTTCTGAATCAGAAGAAATAATATTCTGCAGAAATATCTTCCTGTAGTGGCGTTTCCAATTTTCTATGACTCTCTGATACATCGGCTGTATAAGTGATCTAGTACTTACTGGAAGGAAAACGCATTTTATATTTTCATGCACATCTAGTTCATTTAGAAGATGGGCGGAGCGTTATCTGTAATTGATAAAACTTTTTCAGGCATTATTTTTTTTTATTACAAATACTTTTTTACCTGAACAACGAATGCATTTTGAAACCAATCAATGGACATTTTTTGATTCATTCAGGACTTATGAAGTGGCTGACAGAAAGATGAAACCAGAGAAAGAAGTTTACTCAGATGTGGTTCTACTTTGTTGAGTCTTAACTGATTCCGGGGATTCGTCAACTGCACTTTCGTCTCTTTACTATGGAGGGATCGACTCCGGGCTTGTTCTGTTTGTTTTTTTTGTATTAAATGATTTAAAAAATGTATAAATATAGGCGTATTTTTTAGTGACAAACATAATGAGGCGGTTTGAATATTAAATAAGTAGCAAGAGGAAAAAATGAATTACATACGTATTTGTTATTTATAGTTGCCAATTAAAAAAAAGAAATTACCTGACGAATTATAGAATAAGACGAATTATTGGGTGACGAAATAACGAGTTTCCACTGTAACGTTTTTTTCAAAATTAAAAAATAACATTTTGACACGCTCTAGCTGTCACTGTTGCTCCAATTGAAAAATTTCCGACAGTTTCCTGATCAGAAATTTGATGGAGAATATTCATAAAAGTTCATGAATTCTCATCAGCACTGTTACTTATTGCCCTTGACTGAGGCAGATAGTACATATATTTCAATAAAAAAGAATTTAAGAAAAAAAAAATTATAGATACACATATCGAGGATCTATTGTTTTTCTCAGTCTGAGAGAAGTGAATTTTTTTTTTTTTTTTTTTTTTTTTTTTTTTTTGGTATTGTCTAATTGTATAGTAATACTTTTGGAAAATCATCTTTCCTTTTTTTATTTTCTTAATGTAAATGTCAAATGATTTTTGAAGGTTTGACCTTTTTAGTTTGGTTTGCTATTAAAGCCTTTTTTCTGTTTGTTTTTTTACAGTTTTTTAAACAGTAATTTATTTTTTTTTTTTTTGCAAAAAAAAAAAAACCCAATAAAAACACTTCACGCAATGTACTATAAGAAATAAATGAAAAAAAAGAAAGAAATCTATGTGTCTTATTTTGTGAACGGAATCAATTTTAGATCTATAAAAAGGATTTGTTATTAAATTCACGCTTCCTGCTTTTATGTTTTCTCAATTACTTTTATTAAAAAAAAAAAAAAAAAAATCAAAAAAAAAAAAAAATCTGGTGAATATAAATTGAATCATTATTTAAAAAAAAAAAAAAAAAAAAAAAAAAAAAAAAAAAAAAAAAAAAAAAAAAAAAAAAAAAAAAAAAAAAAAAGAGAGAGAGAGAGAGATAGATTAGGGCCACTACAAATTAAAAAATAAATAAACAATAATAATATTGTGTTTTTTTCTGATTCATTGTTTAATTCCATTAAGTTTTAATTCATTATATTTTTATATCTGTAAAAGAAATTCACAGTTTTTTTTTGTTTGTTTTCGAAAGATAATTCAATACGATGAACAAGAAAATAAGCTTTGCATAAATAAAATGAAATTATGGAGCAATTTGAAAACAGACGAGAAGTGTAGAAAAGTATGGGTTCTACAATGAAAGAAACAACTCCACTGGCTTCACCTCAATTATGGGGTTTTGTGTTTAAAAAAAAAAAGAAGAAAAAAAAATAAAACAGGAAAATAAATTCTTTTGTTACAGACAATCATAGGCTCTACCTTTTGTGTTACTTTTATTATTGTTTCTTGAATGTTTAATTATCAACCATTTTCTTTTCTTTTGTCTTCATTAGTAATGTTTTTGAAATTCACCTCACATAATATTGTATGTAAATTGCGATACTGGATACTGAAAGGTTCAACGGTTATGATTTTGTTTAGTTTTTAAAAACAAGAGAAAGTTGCGGCCCCCTTTTTGTCTTTTATATTTTTAAATTGTTATTTAATTGATTAGTGTGCTAAGTGTTACTTTTTTTTTCATTCGAGGCTAGGTTACACTCGAGTTAAATGCTAAATTTTTTCTCAGACCGTTATTAATTTTACATTTTTAATGAGATTTTATGGATTAATTATTACAATCTGCCACAAATGTGAACAATAAGAAATATAGATGGCTTAATGATTACATTCACATATTATCTACAGTAAAGAAAAAAAAAAAGGAAGAATAAGAAGAGAGAACAGAAAAGATCTGTGCAATACATAAATAATATAAGATATACAATATACATATAAGTAAAATATATAAATTTAAAAAAACACATATATAAAAAAAATTAAATAATAGAAATAGTAAAAAATAAGACAAAAATAAATTACTATCATACTTTATTTAAAATATACACTCGTCCTACATATCCCCCAACCAGACCCGTTCGTCCACTTATGAAGGGACAATTCAGGCACAGAGAGGTCCCAACTCTTCTCTCTCAGCTGCGTCACTGATGAAAAAAATCCAGTGGAGGCTGAGTGAGAGCGCTATATACATTGACTCTAGGCATGAGTGAAGAGGCTGGTCATTGCCAGAAGTCCAACATAAATAAATTTTACAAAAGTCCTCAGGGCTACTGCCGTTTTAGTATTTGAGAAGGGTTATCAGGATGTGTGGATAATGATTGAGCTAGAGGGTTGGGATGAAAGGAAAGGTTGCGATGGAATTTCGAAAATGTAAGAGGTATGAGGTCGAGGACGTGTAGTATATTGAGATCGTTATGTAGGATTTTGTTGGAGACATTGTAAGGGGCATTTACTATAGTACGGAAGATTATGGATTGGGTGGATTGAATGCGTTTAATATTCGAATTTTTTGTTGTCCCCCACAGTCACAGATGACTCAGTTATCGTCCTTCTCCTCACAAGTGTGGTTCGGTGGCCCTAAAAAAGACCTGCAACGCAGATCGAAACGTTGGCACGTATTAAAGAATTCCTTCTTAGACGTGGTGTTACTTTGACTGCATCCCTTATCATCTTCTTCTCCTAGCCAACTTTATGTTTTTAAATTAATTGTATATCTTACATAATTGTATAGTTACCTGTTTTTTCACTGTGGGGCATGATTATGAGAACAATATAGTCTCGAAACGTCACCAAAATAGTTGTTTTTATTTATTGACTGAACCTCAAGAACCTTACTAAACATTTAATAGTAGCAGCCAAGAAATTTATCCATATATATATATATATATACATATATGTTTAATCTGATTTATACAATTATTTTGGAGCCGTTTCACGACTATATTGTTCTCATAATCGTGGCCTGAATTCTAAAGTTCCTTCATCACTGTGATAACGTGAGCTCCGTGCGTTTGATTTCTACTATCGATCCCATTTTCTAAATCCCTCTACTTTTCACAATAGATGTTTTCCAATGTCGACTTAATGTTGAAATTTATTAAGGTACTTGAGGTTCAATCAATAACAATTTATTGTTATTCGAGAATATATTGTCCTCTTAATCATGCCCTGCCGTGAAAGATTACACCTTCATAAGTTCCACAGTGCAGCGTGTGGTTTGTGTTGTGGAGAGGGGAGGAAGAGGGGAGTTTGCATTACTGTAATTGTGGGTTGTTAAAGCTAGTCTGTGAAATAAAGAGACAATTACTTTGGCAAACTTGTAGCGCTGGGGAAGATCTAGCTCCGAGCTCTAGTTCATCGGATCTCCTAACAGCTACAAAATTTCTATCAAGAACAACTTATCTTCCTACATTATGGAGAATCTGTTAAACGAGATTTAAATTGAGGCAAAGTACTCTATTAGCATTAGCATTTTATTTATTTTGAATAGGAGCTGATGAGAGACCTCCTTAACTAAAATAAAATAAAAATACAGACTAGAGGTGCCGTTGGGTTCTGCTCTCCCTCAAGCCTTTCACGGCTGTCCAATTTTAATTTAAAAAAAAAAAAAAAAAAAATTAACCTCATTTTTTGTCAAACACTTGCTTCCTTGATCGTTTCTCAGAAAAAATGTCAGAATCAAAGTTGTAGAACATTGAATATACTTTAATTTGTATAAACGTTTCTGGCTCTTTAAGCAAATGTATGACAAAAAGTGAGTTAATTTTTTTTTTTTTCTAACATTATATGTTATTACTATATTTACATTGTTTCACAATTATCCCTCTTTAACAATCATCATATTTTGTCACATGTTTCGGGACCCACGTCCCATCTTCAGACTGGAACAAAATTTACATCACAATCCATTCACTTTCATTTTAACAATCCAACTATACGAATTGACTTAACTAAATTTAAATTAAGAATAAAACAATTATATAATATACCTATTTATTCTTCTGGTGTTAACTCCCAAGTCTATTTTAAAGTCACATTTAAAATCCACAACGCACTAGGGTTCCAAAGGTCTATTCTTCATTCTTTTTTTATTATTTATTTTTATTTTTATTTCAAGTTGGCCTATCTTATATTTTTAATTTGTCGATTACATTTTGACAATTTTGATTAAACCCCGTAATACACCCTAATCAGCACGCGAAATATTTTGGCAACATATGACGATCTTAAAATGTTCAGTGGCCTTGCTTGGGTATATTACGGGATTTAATCAAAATTTCACATAAAAGGCTTTATAGTAAATTTAACCAGGTTTCAGTTGAAAAAAAAATGAAAGTTTAGATCGGACAAATAGTTACAGATTTAAAGTTAAAAATGTGCAAAAAAACATTTAAAAAAGATTTTAAAACAGTAAGCGGTTTTGAGGGTGCTGACATGGATATTTTATGGGACTTCATCAACCTTTAATATACAGGTTCTTATACTAAATTTAAACAAGTTTCAGATGGAAAAAAAACATATTTTGAATCGAACTATTATTTTTGGAGTTATAGCCAAAAGAGTGCCGAAAAACGTGTTTTCGCGGAGAAGGGTGTAGAGTGCATGAATTATGCTACTATTTTTGACTTTACAGCTACGTTAAGAGTAGTTAGAAGGTAAATATACTAAAAATTCCCGGTCGCTGGGGGCACAGGAATCCTAGTTTATGGTGGGAGAAGGGGAGAAGGTCCCATGTTTAGGTTTTTCGAATATATCTCGAAAATGGTGGCCTCTAGGAAAAATAAACTACAGATCAAAATTAAAGCTAATTGAATTTCCTATAAAATGGTTTTTATAGATATTTCTCCTACTCTCAATGGTGTTCGAGATATAAGTAATTAAAAATCGATAATTATAGAGAAAATATATTTTTACCTCACTTTTATTCAAACATTTGATCTAATTGTAAGTACCAGAAACGTATATATGAAATTGAGGTAAAATGAATGTTCTACAACTTTGTTTCCGACAGTATTTCTACGAAACGATCCTTGAAGGCACTAGAAGCAAGAGTTTGTCCGAACTGGTGCTCGCTTCTCCTTCTCCGCGCTATATCTCGAAAACGGTTCACCAAAAAATAAAAATTAATAGAATCAAAACCATAGAGAATATTATTATCTACGAGTTTTATAACCTTATTGATTGACGCCCGATGCATAGAAATCGTGATATTTGAAAAAAAAAAAAAAAAAAAAAAAAAAACATTATTGTGACCTTTGGCCTTGAATATCTAATTATGCTAACGTGCTAAGGTCGATGACTTTTCATCCCTTATTTAGAATGTTAAAACAAAGGTATATGCAAAAATTCAGCTTCATTGCTTCCTTTCCTAGATTTGTTGTATAAAACTTCTTATTTGACTGAGCTGTATAGATAATATGTTGAAATATTCAACGGTTTTTAAGTTATCCGAAGGATAACTTACGCCATTGTTGTCCTTAAGGATACTGTTTTGAAATATTTTTAAAATTTAATGATTTTAAGATGGCGGAAGGATATTCCACCTTTGTTAACGCATTACCATATTGTTTTCCCAGTCCGGAAGCCACATTAGAAGCCATCTTCTTTTTCAGACACCTAAGAGTACTATCTGGAATAGAGTAAGTTATTTAAATGCAAAGAAAGAAGCATTGAGGATTTCTCGAAGCATTTTGGATTGTAATCATTCGTTACGAGACGAATTGGATGGTTTAGTGGTGCCCCAAAGCTCAACTCCGTCTCGTAAAATATGTCTAATTACTGCTAGGTAAATGGGTCTTTTGTTAATAATAGAAAGGTTTGAACGTTTGTCCAGTAAATTTTGAACGAATTGGAAATTTTACATTTAAAACAGAAATAATGTTTAAAAAGAAAATTTCAAGTAAAGTTTATCTATAAATTCCAAAATGAGAGAGTAATTTAGTCAGGTTTGGTGTAGTTAGACTTTGAACAGTCTTGACAGACAGATTGAAGAATACCGAGATGGAGATTGAACAGGTACTTGTCACTGCTGAGATAGGAGACAGCCTCAGGAAGTCGTCAAGACAACAGCGCTACAAGATCTTGATGGAGAGCAATTGGTCTCTAAGAGAACTGTGCAAGACATCGCCAGCAGTCAATCCAGGAGGGTTGACATATCAGATTGAGTACAGTAGTCTCTTCGTTGTAAGCTACCCAACAACTTGTTCCTGTTTTTTTTTTTTTATTTATTGTATTATTTTGATAGGTAAATAATAATAAAGTGGATCTATTTAAATGTTGGATCTATGTATTATGTTGGTTTTATATTAAAAAAAAAAAAAAAAAAAAAAAAATGAAGTATTTTAAACTACGATAACAATAAACTCTTATATTAAAACAAAAGATAGTATTGCGTTAACAATAACGGAATATCCTTCAAACGACGAAAACCAAAAGGACAACAATGGCAGAATATCCTTCGGATAACTTAAAAACCTTTAAATCCTGGAATATTTCAAAATAGTATCTTTAAGGACGAAAACTTATATATATATATATATATATATATATATATATATATATATATATATATATATATATATATATATATATATATATATATATATATATATATATATATATATATATATATATATATATATATATATATATATATATATATATATATATATATATATATATGGCCCAAAGATGTCCTTCTGTCGTCATAAAGTAGTATTCTAAAGCTACGTTCTCTAAAGACGAAAGCGTGGCACGCCTTCGTTTTCTCGTTCGTGGTGCTTGCCTGGAGTGGGGGAGAAAAGTGAATTAGCCGAGAGCCGTGAACAGATCACACGACCACGATTCAGATTGCCCCTTGAAACCTATCTTGGAGGAGCTTATCGTGGAAAGTTGTGCAGTTTTAAATCAGTTTTTATTGATATGTTGGCGAAAAGATAAAGAGAGTCACGTGGACATATAAAAAAACGGAATAAAAAGCGTTATTGGGTCAGAAACTGGATACTCGCAAGATAAATCATTGAATATTAATGTACCCAGATACCTATTCTTTTACATATAAGCTCCATACACACTTAAATCTGTTAGTTTCTCAACTTGGTTCCCCACTCCATTCCTGATAATCCTCCGAGGCGTCTGAAACGAAGATGGCCTAGAGACCTTCTGGTGTAGAAGTTTTAAAAAAGTGCTACTGATGAGTAGTTCTTTTCAAGTTTTAGCATGATATCATAATCGTTGTCAATACATTTATTTACTTAATGGATATACTGTACAGTTGTAAATTTCAATAAATGTATATAAAAAAAAAAAAAATTGGTTCTCACAAAACAAAATACATTAGGAAAACTTAAGTACAAAAAAAACAAATAAAAATAAACATCTTGCCTCCTTAATCGTTTCGGCTAAAGAAAGAATAACATAGAACATGTTTTTAGGGGATACCCCATTAACCGTCAATGCTTTTCTTTTTTTTTTTTTCGCTTACCTGTGATTAAGTTTCTGTATGAGATAAATTTTCAAATTAAGTAGCTTAATACTGCCGACCGTCTGTACCATTATGTTCTTTATTTTCTCTACTTATCTGTAGATAGTATTGTTTATTTCCAAAGAGTAATTATGAATACACAAAAAACGATAAAACGAAATAAAATTTTGTCATTGTATTGTATCTATTAGATAACAAATTTAATTCTTCATTTTCTTTCAGTTGATGATAGTAATTTCATTTGTGATTTTCCTCTTTTTGTTTTATTGCTTATTCCGATACTTCATGCTAATTAAAATAATGATAATTGTTAAAATAAATAGAAAAATAACTAGTTTCTAGTATTTACAAATACCAAAAGGGTTAATGGCAATATTTAAAATCGAACTTTAATTTCAATATGAAATCCCAACTTGCCTCACAATCAATTCCAGATAATCCTCGGAGGCCTGATGATGACCGGGAAAGATGATGACCAAGAGATCTTTTAATGTAAAACGTTTATTAAAGTGCTACTAGTAAGTAGTTCTAAACGTGTTACTGACATGCCATTATAATAAAATGCTCAAATTTACTTGTTGAATATAATGTATACAGTTGTAAATGTCAATAGTTTTAAAAAAAGAAATTCTGTTCTTTTTAAACTACATTTTTTTTTGTAGTTTTATTATACAAATAACACAGGCCAACAAAAAAAAATATTTTTGAAAACTTTTTTACCTTAATAGCTGATTTTTATAGATTTTTGCGAACTGAATCTGAAATCTGGTCTTAGTTTTTTTGTATCACCCATAGTTTTTGAGAAATATTCTTTTTTTATATAATTTAAAAAGCTGTTTTTTCATATAAATATAAAGCATTTAAATATGATAACTTTAATTTAAGAGAATGTTTCTAGGGTCTACAAAATTTTTGCAGAGAATTTCTTTTCGTCGGGTTTAAATTCTTTCTGCACCATGAGCCGAATAGCCAATTTTACCGCCTAATTCAAGTCACCACTTTCAACACAAATAGCCAATTTTATTTCTAGGTTTTCATAGCTCTCTTTCATATGTACAGAATGGCCAACAGGTATAGCTGCATAAGTGTTACTATTGTGTAATAAAACAGCTTTTAATCTAGTTTTGGAAGAATCAATAAACAGCCTCCAGTCTTCTTTTATGTATTCAACACCAAACTCTTTGATCAGACCTGGAATGTCTGAGCAGTACACTAATCACACCTTCTTGTTCAAAAAATTTCAAAAACTGCTGCTCTCTCTTCCTATACACATGTATGCTAATTATGAACTGCTTTGCCAGATTTGTCTCTCGATAAACCGAGGCTCTCCCACGTTTCCTTCCTCTATTCCGAATTAAACTGGCTTTATTCCATATTCCGGAGATAATATTTCCATGGATCATTCCTTTACCAAATTATTAGCACCCTTCATCCTTCCTGTATTTATAATACGCTTCAATTCAGATCTGCAATCAAGTCACTGAACACAAGATCCCGTCTTTCTGATCTATGTACCCCATCCCATAGAACTACTGCATTCCAGCGCTCTTTCCAATTCCGCTCAACCATCCTATGGAATTCCATTCCTTCTCATAACAGATAAGCCAAACCTTTAAAAACATTTAAATTCCTCTATTTCCAGTACTTCCTCCTAATCAGAGGTGACGCTTGCTAACAAACTATTTTCTCAATTAAATAAACTCTTTCTGAAACACACTCATTGTTACCAACTAGAATAATTTTTTCTCACTCTGAATACAACATTTGGGTTCTTATATTGTAAATAATAAGCATTGTATCAAAATAATCTATTTATTATTTCATTTGTAGAATGTTTTCTTATTTTCCTGTTCATATTTTACAATAGGATCTATGTATAAATTATCATTGTTATTATTATTATTTCTTCTTTATTTTATATTTTTTTATTTATTTATTTTTTTCATCTCATTTATTCATCATATCTCTGACCAGATGTAACTAATATCATTTCTTTCTGTTTTAATTTGTTATTCTTAAGGGACTTGGCCCAAGATGCCCCAGAACTATGCTAGTTCCAACTGCCAACAAGTTCTTTTCTTTTAGTCTAGAAGCAATTCAGCTTTTTCTTTTGTTAACCCAAGATCCCTAACTAAGTCGTTAAGCTCAATCTGAGTAAACAGTTTAGGCTCTATATTTGCTGTAGCACATTGGAACTCTTCATCATCTTGCTCATCTATATCTATATCTGTTTCAGCAGTGCTGCCAACTCTTCTACAACCAGCACAAATTATTTTACAATTTTATCCATAGTATATAAAAGCTGTTAAATTCTGTAATAAATCAAAAAAATGTAATATATTGATGTGCAAATGTGAAAAAATGGTAGGTGATACGGATTAATAAGTGTCATATTTGGATTTAGCACCCTAAAAAAACATAATAATAAGGTGTTTTAAGTAAAAAAGTTTTTTCATCGTTGGCCTGTGTAATTATTGCGAATATAGTAGCTATAATTATTATTAGAACTGGGATCGCAAGATAGCGTTTTCATTATCAACATACATAACCATTGTCGGGGAGAAGACAATAGTTGAGACAGTGAAAGGAGACCAAAGACAACCGCTAACTGATAGCGTAAGGAATAGTATATGTCAACTCGGGGTAAGATTGAATAACCCTTTCAACTGTCAACTAACTCCTGATAAGAACACGCTCCTAACTTATGCCGCCTTCGGTCCGGTTCGCTAAACGATAAATGTCCTTTAGAATGGTTCCGTTTGCATAAAATGTGGTCCGTGTTGTGTGTGCTGTACAGGTGCCCGAGAAATGAAATAATAAATCACGAACCCCCTGCGCAACAACACCATTTTTCATCAACTTGCAAATATTCCTAATGGCGGTCTGGGGTCCCACAGTCAGTAGATATCGGGGCGCGATAAAGTTAAAGGGGAACATTAATTTTTAATATGAGTTCAACGTTATTGTTTCAAAATCGGATTTATATTCGGTTATTCAATTCTGTAGACAAAAGGCACCCGAGTTAAAATATAAAAGTTTTCATTTGTTTTTTAATTTTTATTAGAGATTGGCCGACTATGACATAGGCCGACTAGTCGGCGAAGCCAATCATCACTTCCGATTGAATTCGGGTGACATCGGCAATATTCGAGGAGCTTCGTTCACTTCTTTATAGCCGTTAACACATTTATCTCCAGGTTTTTTTTTTTATCTTATATATCTTTGGTACCGGTCCACAAGAGGCGCTCCAGCAAGTAGGTCTGACCAGCGATGCACCTACCAGTTCTATCCTTACGCTTCACTTCGAGTTCACATTTATCGAAAGACTAAAACGACAAGGAGCTGACCGTCGTTACAGACTAATTCAACATTTACTAGACAAACGTTCAAAGCTCCCAATTAATTACAAAAGACTAATAAACATGACTGTGATTAGACCTATCTGGACGTACGGAGTTGAGCTTTGGGGCTTCACTAAACCATCCAATTTATCTCATATCCAATCCTTACAATCCAAAATCTTTCGAAAAATCCTCAATGCACCCTACTTTGCCACCAACAAACTTATCCATAAAGATCTTAATGTTTCATATGTTGCAGATTTAGCCCATACCAGATATATATCCTTTCATAGTAAGCTCCATAACCACTCAAATCCCCTAATTTCTCAAGTTGCTTCCCACACCATTCCTGATAATCCTCCGAGGCGTCTGAAAAGATGATGGCCCAGAGACCTTCTAGTGTAGAATTTTTATTAAAGTGCTACTGATGAGTAGTTCCTTTTAAGTTTTGTCAAGTTATTGTAATAGTTAACAGCACAGTTACTTGTATTAATTTTGTACAGTTGTAAATTTCAATAAATTGTTAAAAAAAAAAAAAAAAAAAAAAAAAAACCTTTATCGATAGCTCTTTCCTATAACCAACCTCAAATGTAAATTTTTACTTCTACAGCTTCATCTTGGATTGTGTTATATTGATATTTAATCTTCTTAAATGTGAAAAGTTTCTACGTATATTTAGTGTTTTGTATATTACTGTTTTCTTATTTCCTCTTCCCTATTGTTTACCGTAAAATGGGGTCACATTAGTACAGTGGGGTGAAATAGATAGACAATTGTTCCAGTGGTGATTTCCTTCTGGCAGGCTGTTGTGTCGTCTTTTACCAAACGAGAGCGCATGAATGAGTCGTTTCGTGGCCTCTCATTTGGTCAAAGTCGACACAACAATCTGTCAGAAGGAAATCACCACAGAAACAATTGTGTACCAATTTTATCCCACCGTACTAATGTGACCCCATTTTACAATGTGCTGTAAAAATTAGCAAGATTAATTTCTTCATGGATTTGGTATTTTATATATTTATATTTGTCATATAAACTTAAGTGAGTAATTTTCAGTTTACATATTTTGTGGATGGATTCTTCGTCGTCCGTATTACACATTGCCCAAAATAGAGACAGGTTGTATTATTGATTCTATAAAACACCTAGATATAAAAATAATTGTGAGAAAGTATATCAAAAGTTTCAACATGGATTTTGATTTATGTATTTATAATTTCTTAGAAGTTAACATTACTTATGGCAGCATTATATTAATTCTGATTTAATATAATATTCAACATTTATTTAGTGTTTTATATTTTAAGTTTTTCTTATTGCCACATCATTGTTTTCTTATTTCTCATTTTAATATCAGAAGTAAATAAAATAAAATTAGTTTTTTAAACAGAAATTAAAACCGAACATCATAGATTTAGAGTTTTTCCGTAAATAAAGATATATAAATTTTCCCTTCGAAAACTGACAGTTTTATACGTAACTTGTTAGTTTTGCATAATATTTGTTATTATATTAAGCTATTAGTTTTTTGTTTTTTGTTTTCAATTTTTTCTACTATTTGGAGATCAACTTTAAATTGCAAAACTTATTCATTGTTGAATAATACTATATTATCGATGTAGAGGATGTAATGTCCAGATGTATACTTATATAAACTTTTAAATTGTAAATATGTAAGTAAAGTTATATTGATTGTATATTTTATGTAAGGCTGATCGTTTGGTGTTGGCTTTTGTGATTAGTAGGGATGTGAATTATATGCAGTAAAATCTGAAAATGCATATATATGCAGAGATTTTGGGTAAAATATGCAATTAAATACCGAAAACATGCACTATCTGCATTATTAGAAAAATAAAAATCGCAATCCATACCTATACTTAAGTATAAACTCAAGTTTGAATAACTAATTGTGTTAAAAAGGAGATTATTAGGAAGAAAAACATTAAAAAGCTAATATTAAAAAACAAAAACAAATGTTAATAACCTTTACTAAAGATAAAAAAAAATCACATTAAACAGGGATCATTAAAAATTAAAAAAATCATGACATTAATTTCCAGAAAACTTAAAAAACAATCACATCAAAATACTTGTAACTTAAAACCGAACAATATACATCAAAAACCATAAGCAACGACCATAAAGAAACTCTCCCGACTTATTCATGCCACTTATTCACTGTTGTAGATTTGAATTGTAGACAACTACTTTTTCAGGTTTTCGAACAAATTAGACGCGTATTGGGCCTCAAAATAGATTTGAAACGCTCTACACTTAACGACTACTCGTTATTATATAAATATAAAACGTCTCCATCACTCTTGAAAATCTCATTTGAAAGCTCACCTACGTACTTTCCAACAAGATTTTTCGCTGAAAGTTCGCTGAAACCGAAGAATCAGCACTTTGACATATACAAACGCATTGATTAGTCGAAAAAAAAAGAATGGGAAAGTTCTTATAGCTGTTTTTCGGATTTTATCTATATTTTATTTTTTTTTCTGCTCGGAAACATAAAAAAATTCAAATGTCAAATGCTGATATGCCGGATATGTAGATGAATATGCAAGTCTAGTTCAAAATATGTAAAAATATGCAAATTATAAATAGCTCAAACTTATTCCAAATGCCTCAAAACATATATATTTTCATAATATTAGATGCTTTAGTTAGCTAGGAGAAATATGCAAATGCATATATTTCACAGCCCTAGTTATTAGTAATAAAAGGCTAGGAATCACTGGCGTAGATGCAAAATGAAATTGTTCTGAATAAAATTGTTTTTTCATACTCATTTCTTTTTTTTTTTTTTTGGACACGAAACGGCCTTATAGACCACGGCCTTATCGTTTCCTCCGAACTCTCTCCACACATCCCTCCCTCTTCTTCTCCTCCCACCTCTTCTTCATTCTTTCAGACTGCATTCTTCTTTCTTCCTCGCTCCATATTCTCCTCCTCCTCACCTCCTTGGTACCCACAAGGACCTTTATTTCCCTTAGTTTTTCCCTATATCTATCCCTATCGAAACAGGCCTGACTTGAAATTCCCAATTTCCACGTTTCTTTCTTCATCTGTCCAATGTACCCTCCAACCCCTTTATATCCCCACATTTTCCCAAAGATCTACCTATTTATTCTGTTCTGGTTCCTCCTGACCATATGACCGTAGAAACGTAGCCTCCTTAACCTAATGTCCCTTTCCAGGTCATCCATTTCCGGTAATTTTATTGGCCCATAAATTTTCCTCAAGATCTTCCTCTCTACTCCCAAAAGTTTCCTTAAGCTAGGAAGAGAAGCGGTCTCCATTCCATACAGAATAACTGGCTTGACAACCGTGTTATAGTGTCTAATCTTAGGCCTTATTGAAAGACCTTTTTTACAGTATAGGCTACTAGTGGCAAAGCTGAGCCTTTCCATCTTGACCAACCTCCCCTCCATTCCCCTTTTCTCGGACCCATTACTACAAATAATCTATACCAAATACTTGAAACTATTTGTGACCCTGATTTCCTAATATTTTGTTTTAACTGTTTTTCCCGAAAGTTTCGATCCGTAGTCATGAACTCCGTTTTTTCGAACGATATTTGTAAACCCACTCTTTCAGCTATTTCTTTTAGGGCGTCCAGCTGCCCTATTGCTTCATCCGCAGATTCCGCCAGGAGGGCAAGATCATCAGCATACGCTAGACAACTTACTCTGACATTATTATTTTTGGTTCCTAATTTTGCCCCCGCGCTATTTTTGACCCACAATTCCTTCATTACTTCATCCAGCACTACATTGAACAGTACCGGAGACAGACAATGCCCTCCTATCCATAGAGTCGTTCTTAAAGTCCACAAAGGAAATATAAAGATTCTTGTTCGCCCTGGAGTTGTAATAATTTATTAGTAGTTTCAGATTCAGAATTTGTTCCTGACTCATTTCTTTATATGCTTTATTTCTACTTTTTTCATTCTCAGAAAGCATATCTTAAGTAAATGGCATTTACTTTAACAATTAAAATACTTAGTAATTATTTTCTTATGTTTTTAATGGTGACCAGCACCATCTCTAAAAAACTTGTGTTTAGAGTGATCTATATACCTTCTGCAAGATTAGTTCATTAGATAAATCTTAGTAGGCACTAAAATTAATAAGACATATCCACTAATAAATAAAACGAGAAGAGACTCTGGTTAAAATAACTATGTAAAATTATTAAGTAGGTTTTGTATTTGGAAAGGTCTTTTGGCTGGGGTCCACAGTTTTCAAGTGTGACTCAAAAATTTAACATTTTGAAAGGCTCTAACTCTGTTGGTGGAATACTTTAATTAGATAACATTTGTCACTGGGAACTATCGTTTAGGTGCTATATTGGTTTGAATGAAAATGTTTCGTTTTGAAAATATTTTTTAAGTGTTTTTAAGGGTTTTTTTTTTTTAAAGCCCTCATTCTGTTGGTGTTGCTCGGATTGAAAATTTGCTGACAGTTCTCACTATCGGAAATTTAATTGAGAATATTTTTCTTTGTATAGATTTTATCGCTAAGATCTACAGTTTGGGGTCTATAGTGACTTGAATGAATAAAGATCACTTTTGAAACTCCTATTTTCTTTAATCTTCGTTCATTTCAAAGATCATTGATCTGACTAAGAAAATCAGTATATTGTAAATAGACATATATGGGTGATTTCAATATTTCGGGACAATTCCAATTAAAAAAAAAAAAAAAATGTTCACTACATAAAACATGTAAATAGATTTTTTTTTTTTTTTCACAAATTGTTTCTCTAAGGTGTGTGAAGTAATTCTGTGAAGTGGTCATATTGGATGGCAATATTTCTAGATATATTATCCACCACCTAAACACTAGATCCCAACCTTTTAACCTGTATATCCCCTCACATAAAACCGCTTCCTTTGACAAATCCTTCATCATTCGTGCTACCTCCTTCTGGAATTCCCTACCCACTTCTATTCGTAAAGCAGCTTCCATAACTTCCTTTTAAAATAATTTATTCCTGTACCTTTTAGACAATTAATCTTCCGCAAATATGTCAATAATCAAATGAATACTTTTTTTTTTTCTCTCTTCTTTATTTTATGTGTTCATATATATACGATTGTATTTTATTTTATAATTATTACTTCTTATATCTATTTTATTTTATTTTATTAATTTAATTTAATTTAATTTTTTTTTTCCTGTAAGAAATGTGTGCTAAAATTAATGAAGCATCTAATTTGTAAATAATAGGCCAGACAATTGTACTTTTAACTGTGCATTATTTTTTATTCTTATGGACAGAAAGTCCCAAAATAATGTTTATTATTTCATTCATTCATTTCATTTTCATTCATTCATTCATTCATTTATTCATATATTAAATAAATAATACCATTTAAAATCTAGGGAGTGAGTTGGGATCTAGGGATCGAAAAACCACGACTAGGAAGTGAGTTTATTAACTAGGGAGTGGGGAAAATATCATATTTATTACATTTAAGAAAAGAAAAGCGAAATTAACGAGGTATGTATATTATAAACTTGGGATGTATACATGAATTACATTTTTAGCCTTTTAGGTACGTACTGTTACATCTACTTTAAAACCTTCAAACTAAACTTTAAAAATACTAAAATATTATAAAATTGCACTAATAACGACAGTTCTATTAACTGTTAAACAATAAAACCTAAATACATTGTAAATGATAAATAAGCTACGAAAAAAAGACTATCTATATCACAATAGGTATTAAATAAAATATGAGTATATTAAAAACATAAAATAAGTAGGTGGTGAGCAAGCTTTATTGGGATCACACATAAATACGTTTTAAACCTTCTTGGAACTATGAAGATGATGTAGTAATAGTTAGTACAGATTGGTTTTCAGTAATATTCGTGGTTAGTGATCAAAATGAAAACTGGCTTGTCCCTTTTATAGAATATTATAATTCATTATTATATATAATTTTCTAATTGTAATCTTTCAAGAACTATGAAGATTGATGTAGTTAAATTTGGTTCAGTTTTGTACTAACTAACACGCTATTGTCGCTTGTCCACATATTCGATTTTTAAAATAAAAAAAAAGCTATAACGAGCAGCAATAATTGAATTCGTTGGTTCCTCTTGGGCTGATGTTGATGGTCCGGCTGTGCTGGATGCCTAGAAATTTCCCACATTTCATGGCATGAAAGGGAGAAATCAAGAAATTTATTTTTTATAAAAGCAGATTTTTATTGCTAAAGCATTTTTAAGTTCAAATCTAACACGATATTCTCACTCCCTAATATTCACATTTAGCATTTAAATGCCGAGATAGTGAGTTCTAACCAAAACAACGTTGGTATCACGTTATACACGTGACCTATTTGAAAAGTTAAAACATTGTTTTGATAAAAATAATATTCCTTGAACTTTCATTATAATTAAGTAGGTGGTGAGCATTAAATACGTTTAAAAATAAAAAATTAACGAGCAGCAATAATTGAATTCGTTGGTTCCTCTTGGGCTGATGTTGATGGTCCGGCTGTGCTGGATGCCTAGAAATTTCCCACATTTCATGGCATGAAAGGGAGAAATCAAGAAATTTATTTTTATAAAAGCAGATTTTTATTGCTAAAGCATTTCTTAAGTTCAAATCTAACACGATATTCTCACTCCCTAATATTCACATTTAGCATTTAAATGCCGAGATAGTGAGTTGTTGGGAGTGAGTTCTAACCAAAACAACGTTGGTATCACGTTATACACGTGACCTATTTGAAAAGTAAAACATGGTGTCTATTGGTTTTTCAGTAGAGCTTTGAATTTATCTTGAATCTCAAAAAAAAAAAAAGATCATGTTTTCAATGGGTTGATACACCCTAGGGAGTTGAGGATGAATTAACTTACCGAGCGGTAACAAAGAACTCAGCGTCTTGAAACAGATGGCAGCAGGCAGGTTTACCAGAAATGGTGTTGCTCAATACAAAACACCCCTCAAATTTTCCTTTTAGAGAGATTTTTAAAAATTAGAGGGATTTTCAAAAATAATTTAGGGAGTGAACTAGAAGGTTGTGACACTTCTTTATGACGATGTATATCGCGCTAAAAAGGCTAAATATCAATCACAAAATTATTTTTGGATAAAGAAATAGAAAAAAATACCCCTTCATATTTTCAAACTAGAAAATAAGCGTAAGAGAAGGCCTTAAATATTTTCGAAATGAAGGCATTTTCAAGTTGTGACCTAGGGAGGGAGTAAATGCTATACATAAACGTCAATCACTCCGGTTATATATGTATATATATCATTATTGTTGGGATTTCATAATGGTGCAATGGGTACTTGTTCATGTATACTAAAATCTAAATTTTATGTTCAGTACAAATTTCAAAATACCTTCGAGAATTAAATTGTACCGAAATTTTGAAATCACCCATATCCATAATGTGTTGTTTTTCTTAGACACTCAGAAATTATGTTTAATTAGTTTTTCTTTTTAATTTTCACTTTCTGTTCTTCATTTTTTCGAGTAATAATTAGTCCTTTATACGATGATAATTATTTAGGAATAATTACTTAAGAAAAAAAAATCTTTGAGCATCATCATTTTGGAAACATTCAGGACTATTACGAAAGCATCTTGGTTCGTAAGTAACGTAACTCTAAACCTTCGCTTGCCAACTGCTAATGATCAAATACGAAGCTACTACAAATGAATCCACGAAAAATTACATGGACATCCCCATACCCTCATAAACGACATTGCTACAATTCATATGCCAAGCAACATCCAGAAAGTCTAAAAGAATAGTTGGATGAGGGATCCCCAGAACTAACTTTAAAAAAAAGAAAATTTAATTTCTTATCATAAAAATATCACCTGCTAATGATCGTTCACTTGGTTCTTTTGGAGGGATTCCTGTTTCAATGGAATTGAACTTTATATTACAGCTAGCATATTCAAATAACTACTCCTTAAGAAAAGAAAAAAGTAATGATAGCTGTCTTCTATGTAATTCGGATACCCTTGAAGACATTCTAGGGAGCAAAAAATACAACTAAATGCCTTTTGTATTAGGACTGGCACAAACCTTGTAATGCCTTTATGATTAAGCTCATTACTCAACAGCTGCAAGTAAAAAAAAAAAAAAATAATTAAGATGGAGAATACAGTTTTATTAAAATATTCAGGATGTAGTTGAATGTATTTACGTTTACTATTGTTGAATGTACTTTGCAACGGTCATTACAGATATTCTAGTGATAGTTTTAGTAATTTCTTTTCGTTAGTAATTTAAAACTATATATAAAGGACATACGTTTAGTAAAAGTTTGAGAGAATGAATCTATTCCTCTTACGATAACTTGTAAAGTAATCAAACATTGGAGATCTCTAGGCCATCTTCTTTTCAGACGCCTAAGAGGGTTATCGGGAACAGAATGGGAAGCAAGTTGAGAGACTAATGTATAACATTAAGTTTATTTTTGACATAAGTAAGAGCATTAAGGGTTTTACGAAGGTTTTTGAATTTTAAGGATTGGATAAATGACGAATTAGAAGGTTAAGCTGAGCTCGTGAGATCGTCTTCGTATGTCTAAATAGGTATAATTACTGTCGTGTATTATAATTATGTCGCTTGTAATAAATTTTTGCAGTAAATGTTAAAGAAGTCGATAACGACGGATGGTTATTTGTCGTTTTGGTCTAGAACCGAATCTGTTCAACATAGATCAGTGGAATATCATTAAAGGATACTGTTGGCCAAGAAGTAGTAGATTAAAGACGAAGAACAAAAGTTATTCGGTGGGATTTGTTTGGATATATTTTGATTCTCCGATTTGGACACGATTCTCAAAGGATTACGATTTGAGATTGGAGTGTTAGGAAAGCATTGGAGGAATCATTACCCAATGATGCTCGTACTTTCAATTAAAGTTGATAATACGATTTCCACATTTCAGAGTGTTAGTTCCTGATCTACAGCTCATGAAATAAAAAAGTAAAAAAAATAAAAAATATAAAATTACAACCAAAACGAAAATTAAAATAAAAAAAAAAATTTGAATTAAGATAAAAAAAAACATTGGGTACACTTAGATCTAAAAAGTAAGACAATCCTTTTTTGATCTAAATAATTAAATATATGACCACCAGGACTCATAGACGAAATTTTTGAATGAATGAATGAAAAAATAATCTTTATTCTGGGACGTATTGTCCCCTAAGAATAACAAAATTGTATCATGAAATAGTACAAAGGTCTGGCTTGCATATTTTCATACAAAGGTATTTATATATGAAGAGCATGAGACATGCAAATACAGTTAAATGTAAAAAATTGTATAAAGGACATAAGTAAATTAGTCAACATAAGAAGGAGAAATGAAATAATAAAAAATAAATAAATAAACAAATAAATAACCCTGAGAAAATAAGAATACATTGGATGATGAAAATATTTACAGTTATTACGATATATACTTATATACACCGCACTCATTCACTTATATACCTATACACACAACCATACACATATGAATTGTCGATAGATTGTTTATTCCGTTTAACGTCACTTTATGCTGGACGATGGTACGGTGGGAGTCCTAAATTTTGCCTATCCAGGTATAATTAGGATAGGGATCTTTAACGAGTACCTGACATCGCACAGGCTCGGGACCCCCATTTAACGTCCCTTCCGAAGGACGGCATAGCTAAGGATTTTTTACTCCCTTTAAAAAATCCTAAGGTCATCTGCCGGGCTGAGAACCCGCGATCTTGGGTTTAGTAGGTTGCTATGCTAACCACTACACCACAGGTGACCCCAATAGTCGATAGATAAAATTTCTTTGTTTAGGAAACACATTTAAAGTAAAAAAAATTGAATTTTTATAAAACAAATAAAATGATTATTTACGGTTATGGAACAAATAAAAGATTATTATTATATAAAAGAAAATTTATGAATCAATTCACCGGCATCAGATTTATTCGATTTGACCATATTTAATGATAATTATTGTTCATATTGACTGGCATCAGACTGGGATGAGAGGAGATATTGGAAAAGGAGTGTTTTAAATGAGCTTAAAGAAGGGTCATGTCTTATTACAGAAGGGAGAGTGTTCCAGAGTATAGTGGATTGAACTAGGAAGGAATGCTGGTATAATGTTGTTCGATGGAAAAACAAGTAGGCTTCCTAGTCAAATGAATGTGTTTTTTTATATTGGATTTGACGACCTTAGACCTACATACCTAGACCTAACACATTGGACTGCCAGTATTCGCGGTCTTCTCAATCCCCTTCCGCTAATCCTAGCTAATAACCGCCATTACCTCCTTAACTCCTTGAACCTATATTTCCCTTGGACGGCATTTTCTTGGGCCTTCTTTCCAGCCCCATTCTTCTTAGATGGCCATACAACAGCAGTTTAGTGTGAATATATATAAAAGACTATAGTCTTTTCCGGCTTAACAATATTTCGTATGGCAGTATTAGGCAACCGCTGAATTCTGGAAATGCGACAGCACCTTCTCCAAAAATCCATTTTGACAGCTTGTAGCCTCTGTGAATCTCTCGTCTTAACCACCCACATTTTCGCTCCATAAAGGGTTTCTCCTTCAAAAAAAGGAGTGGAAAATCCTCTTTTTGTTTTCTAGTGAAACTTTTGGGTTCCAGAATACAATGTTGATCATGCCAATTACCTTTCTTCTTTCTATTTCTTTTTTTTTTTATGTCGCTTCCAAGCGTTCCACTGCCATCGATATAAACTCCCAAATACTTGAAGAGAGTGCTCCTAAATAGCGATCGATTATCTAATAGCAGAGAACATGTAGAGCAGTTGAAGGCCATATATTCTGTCTTCTCTTTGCTCATTTCTAATATTATGAATAATATAAAATATAAAATCTTTTTATTTATAGTTTTATTATTGATCGTAGGAAAATACCGACTGATGCCGAACCTGAAGGTACAGAGGTAATGAACCCCCTACTCCCACCAATTACAATTACCAATCTAGTACTCCATTCATAGCAGAGTACCTTCAATCTAACGAGCGGTATTAATTTAAATTGAACTAGGTGGCAAGGGTACACCATGTCTGGTTCCTAGCTTCCTAACTGCTCTCTGCACTCGGTCCAAATTTACATCAAGATAAAATTTGAAAATACTTGGGGATATCTTGGAAATCTAAAATGAAGGAAAAATAAAAGGAACAGACTATTTTTTAGATATTAGAACTATAATTTGCCGATACCAAACTTTTTCGATTCTCGATGCAGGTACCAGCAAACTGGTTCTAGATTCTTAATACTTATTAAGGTTTAGTACTTGTTTTTATAAAATACTAGCTGAAAGGACCCTGCTCCGCTACGGTTTAATATCATTAGGATGAAGGACAACTTAAATTAGTAAAAGTTAAGGTTAACATTGATAATAATTATTACTTAAATAAACCTAAAGAATTCCATTCTTATAATAATTTCAATAAGTAAATTTGACAATCTGCAAAAGTTAATTTTATCTTATTTTGATAGTCCTCCAGTGAAGCTTCGAGGCAGCACTACCATCTTACCCAGCTCTGATACCAGACCATCAGCTTTTCTTATGGCATACTTTAAGTGAATATAGTCTCAACTTCTCACCTTTTTTGATTTTTTCGAATAAAGTTTAGTCTTTCTGTTTCTATTTTTGCTTACATATCATGCATAAATTGGTTGAGGAGATTACGAAGTTAAAGTAAATAAGGTTCTTCACCTCATAACATTTAGGCCTAAAAATCAGCTTCAGACACGTTTTTCTTAAGTGGTGTATTAGTGTTTGGGTCACGCTGAGGGATGTTAATATTGTACCCATGTTCTCCATGGTAAAACATGAGACTATACTGAAGACAATCATACACTTGGTAGAAACTCACTGATTCTTATCAGTTTTTTTGTCCCTACATCGAACTGGCCTTACATGTCATCACCAGAGAACATAAGTCTTTAAAACCTCCTCTTTAACATAAGTTTTTTAATAGCTTTTCGTCACGAAACAACTCAAACTTGTAAGGGTCCACCTCTGCAGCCACCATCACAGTTCACAGAAAGTACCAATATTAAAAAGTTTCGACATCGATCGTATTTTTGTTTGTTTACAACTAAAAGGAACTTAATTTGTGGTAAAAGTGTGCGGTTTAAACATCTAACCTATTTTTTTAACTTAGCTTATCTCCAAATACCATATGACTATTAGTCTATTATTATTATTCACCCAATAAAAATTTTAATCGCATTTTTCGTGAATTAGCCGCGATCCAGGCCGATTTTTTAAAATTCCTTTCTTAGCGAGCATCTAGGGCCCTAGAGGAAGCTACATATCGAATTTCATTCCAATCCGTTCGGTGGTTTCTGAGATTTTGTGTTAAATGAGTGAGTGGTATTTGACAAATATATAATAGATTCCCCATTAAATTTCTGACACCAACACTAACAAAGCTTGTCAAAAAAGCACTCACTTAAAAATATAGGCAAAACGTTACTTTTTTCATTCAAACCAATTCAGCTCCCAAAAGGAAGCTCCAAGCGACAATATTTATATAAAAGAAAATTATTCTCCACTAGTAGACCCCTTTTCATAATTAAAAAGAATTTAGAATAATTTAAATAATAATTCAACTTTAATTGTCTATCGATAAAAATCTTACATTGAAGTGAGGAATTAATCATTATTTCTTCAATAATATTTTCACCCATGGTAGTAATTTTTAACCTAGTTATAATTTCATTGAATATGTTTGAAGAGTACGTAAAAGCATAAATAGCTATCCAATTTGGCTGAAAAAATTTCATCAATCCATCTGGTTGGATTTTAATTTCTAACAATAAAAATAACATTAAAGTTTCAAAAACCTCGTTTCTGGCACTCAAGACAATTACATTTTAACTATTATTATAGTGACCACAAACGAAAAATAGCATGTCCTTTTGTATAATAGTATAGATTATATTTCTGATCATGAAACATGTCAAATTTTCGATCCGAGCAACACCAAGATTAAGGGTGGAAAAAACAATAGACTCCCCCCCCCCCCCCCCATCGCCAAAACACATATCCATATGAATTTTTTTTTAATAACAATTTATTAAAATTTACAACTGTACAAAATATATACATCAAGTAAATATATTGACAACGATTACAATACAATAACATGTTAAAGCTAGAAAAGAACTACTCCTCAGTAGCACTTAATTAAAAATTCTACACTTGAAGGTCTCTACACCATCTTCGTTTCAGACGCCTCGGAGGGTTATCAGTAATGGAGTGGGAAGCAAGTTGAGAAACTAACGGATCTGAATGGTTATGGAGCTTACTATAAAAGGATACGTATCTGTTGTGGTCTAAATCAGCAACATATGGAACATTAAGATTGAGGATTTTTCGAAGGATTTTGGGTTGTAAGGATTGAATACGAGATGAATTGGATGGTTTAGTAAAGCCCCAAAGCTCAACTCTGTACGTCCAAATAGATTTAATCACAGTCGTGTAAATAAGTATTTTGTAACTGATTGAGAACATTGAACGTTTGTGTAGTAAATTTATTTTATTTTTTTATTTATTTATTTTTTTTGCGAACTAACAAGGGGACGTTTGCAGTTGTAACTCACAGATTTGAATGCTGATTTTTGTGTGGGTAGTAGGGACCTATAATAGCGCAAAATTAGAGTTATAGCTGCCAATGGGCATAAGGAGCCGAGAAAAAAAATAAAATATGAAAATTACGTTTTATTTTTTTTCTTAGCTCTTAATCAAGATAGGGAAATGATTTTTTCACGTTCAATTGCAGTTGTGTATGTTATTTTTAATAAAAATAATTTTGTTATGCTCAAGACACTACCTGGCTTTAGGGTGCTCAAAAACTCCAAAAAAATGACAAAATTCCAAGGAAATCCGCTGTAAATCAGTGGAAACTTTTTTTCATGACCAACTGACCTCAAATCTCGATTTAACACACCATAAAACCCTTATATGTGTAATTTTATCAAAATCAAAAAATATTGATTTTTTACCCCTATCGAGGAGGTTCAAATTTTGAAGTTGAGATTTCACTAACATTTTCTACCGGCCATAACAACTGCTGTGTTCAACCGATTGCAATAGTAATAGCATCACTAGAATCAGCATACATTCTGCTTTTTATCCATGCCTATAACATTGGATTTACTCCCGAGTTTAGTAGACAAAAACTGATGTAAATGAAAAAATCCAAGGTCAGCTATAACTTGAGATATTTCAATAAGGGGAAATCCTACAACCTCCGGATTTGGGCTAAACTATGCAGTTTTAAGGTTTCTAGATGACCTTAAAATTTTGTCTTAATTGGTTGTGAAATATGTGAGATAGCGCAAATTATTTACATTTTTTCAGAAATTGACAGCCCCTTGCCTTCTAAAATCCTACAAAATTTTAAAGGTAAAAAAAATATTATTTTTGATTTCGACAAAATTAAGTTTCTACATGTTTTTTGAGATGAGGAATCTAAAAATAATATCAGTTTTTAGTTTAACAATTTTCCTCACCTATAAATAAAACGTTTTTTAAATAATATTTATTTAAATATTTTTTAAATGGTCTTATTTGAAATTTATTGTCTAAAAACTAAAATAATAATAGAAAAAGATCATTTTATATCAGTCTTATTTATATAATATAGGTGAGGAAAATTTTTTAACTAAAAACTGATATTATTATTTTCAGATTCCTCATCTCAAAAAAGATGTAGAAACTTAATTTTGTCGAAATCAAAAATAATTTTTTTTTTACCTTTAAAATTTTGTAGGATTTTAGAAGGCAAGGGCTGTCAATTTCTGAAAAAATGTAAATAATTTGCGCTATCTCACATATTTCGCAACTGATTAAGACAAAATTTTAAGGTCATCTAGAAGCCTTAAAATTGCATAGTTTAGCCCAAATCCGGAGGTTGTAGGATTTCCCCTTATTGAAATATCTCAAGTTATAGCTGGCCTTGGATTTTTTCATTCACATCAGTTTTTGTCTACTAAACTCGGGAGTAAATCCAATGTTATAGGCATGGATAAAAAGCAGAATGTATGCTGATTCTAGTGATGCCATTACTATTGCAATCGGTTGAACACAGCAGTTGTTATGGCCGGTAGAAAATGTTGGTGAAATCTCAACTTCAAAATTTTAACCTCCTCGATAGGGGTAAAAAATCAATATTTTTTGATTTTGATAAAATTACACATATAAGGGTTTTATGGTGTGTTAAATCGAGATTTGAGGTCAGTTTTTCATAAAAAAAAGTTTCCACTGATTTACAGCGGATTTCCTTGGAATTTTGTCATTTTTTTAGAGTTTTTGAGCACCCTAAAGGCGGGTGGTGTCTTGAGCATAACGAACCCTACATAACTTCAATTAAACGTGAAAGAATCATTTCTCTATCTTGACTGAGAGATAAGAAAAAAAATAAAACGTGATTTTCATATTTTATTTTTTTAGTCAGCTCCTAATGCCCATTGGTGACTATAACTTTAGTTTTGCACTATTATAGGTCCCTACTACCCACACACAAATCGGCATTCAAATCTGTGAGTTACAACCGCAAACGTCCCCTTGTAAGTATATCAATAAGGCTATTTTATAAACTCTAATACGATGACCCGCAATGTGTGGGCGATGTTATTACACTTGATGAGTCAGGTTTTTCTTTTATTCTTTCTAAAAACGAAAGATGAATAAATACATAAGGAAAAATATGAGATAGCATTATTATTTCATAAAAACTTCTTATACAAGATAAAAGAAAGAAAAAAAGGAAAATTGAAAACAGGGGGACCGACTACTCTCATTCCGTACAGGCTAAATTTAGTTTTCCATACGAATAATAGCGAAAAGAAAAAAACAAAACACCGAATACGATTCTAAAGTGGCCTCTTTGTGAGGAACATATTGGATTTCTGAATAACAATAAAACTCTATTAGGAGCCTAATATACAGGTCCCCTTTTGATGTTGGATGTATCTGCTTTTAGGGGGGGGAGGGGGGAGAGAGAATTTGAATTAAGTAATAAGTTGATAAATTGGGCTCTGGAGTGGACAATCTTGGCTCCGGATTGGGCGGCTTTGTTGTTGTTGCGGTCATCAAACGGACTTAAGTCAATCAAGCCTAAGTCAATCAGGAGAGCATGCAAACATCCCGAGGGAATCCAATTGTAGATTCTAGATTGTAGATTGTAGATTCCGATCCTTCTGTCCCTTTATGGCGGTCGGTCTAAGGTCCTCGGCCGAGTCGGGGTAAGAAGAAGAGGAAGGGAGCTTGGTTTTAGCGTCTGCTGAGGAAATCGTCTTAAAATTGAGAAGTGGATATAACGAAAAGTTATTTATTTTTTTTAATTTATTACTTTCCGCATCTACTCACATAAGTCATTAGCAGCTTAATATCCATATTAGATTTTCTTAAACAATTTACAAAACTTCATAAATTCAAAAATGTTTGATTTTCTCTTCTGTGTCTTCCAGTGCTTTATCTATACTTGAGGGTAGATTGTAGTTTGTTCTGGCGCCAGAGTATAGTGTACACGTTGTTACAATGTGTTTCAATGTCAGTGTTGTCATGCAAGTTGTACAAATCGGTGGTTCTAGGCTTCTCATCAGGTAACCGTGGCACAATGGGACGAGCCTATGTAACTTGTTGAACATTGGTTGAAAACAAAAATTTATATTTGTAGCTTTAATCACTTATTAAATGTTTGCTGTCATTGTCGATAAAGAACAGTACGTTAAAAATAATTTTATTACGTACAAACAGGACATCAACATCGATATACTACGTTTGTTTGAAAGGTTCTCGCAAATTTCTCGTTTTGTTAAGTTGCATTAGAAATTGTTAACACGTCCGATGTAAATTTTTTGCTGTTCACAGTTTTTAGCATGATAAAACAATTGGCAATAAAACGTTTTCCTGTAAAAATAATAATTACAAAAAAATAAATGTATTTAAATTTGAAAATTTAAAAAAAAAAATTGATTTTTGAAAAATGTTTATACTTGTTTAGGTCGAAACCCATTTTAATTTAAAAAATCGATTATTAAAAGTAACTCAAGATCGAAATGGTCTGCGACCACTTGAGACCTTGGAAAATATTTGAATTTACTTTGATAATTCAACTTGTACAAAAAAGTGGTCCAAATTGCTACAACCAATGGACTTCACAAATGTTATCTACAGATATTCACCAATAAAAATGCTTAAAATTCATATCGGAATAGGTCTGAATGCTGACACTGACACGACGAATTTGAACGAATGGACCCAACGATAAAATTTCGATAACCACAGTGTAGGAGCCTGTGGGCTATAATTGATTACTTCTATTAAATAACTAAATAGTTCCGTTTTCGGTTGGGGACAATATTTAAAATAATAATTACCTATCAGGTTTCTGACAAACCGCAAATTGTTTATTTTTTAGTCAATCCGATCGAAGAAAAAGTCATAAAATAAAACACATATAACTCACATAACGGTACACTTATTGATTTGTAGATTTTTAAAATCGATAGAGCACATCAAAAATCATAGAAAATAATATCCCTTGAATCAAAACACGAAAAAACGAAAATTAGATTTTTTTAGACCAACTATTGGTTAACAGAGCAAAGTCCTGATATGATGGGAAAAAACTGACTTTAGATTCGAATTCTACACCTTTGAAAACTTACCCATATGAAATTTGAAGTCGAAGCAATAATTTTTAGAGGCTCAAAATGCGATGTCCAGAAAAAACATAGTTTCGTCCCACTGTGCGTGGGTGAAAGCTGAATGTCCTATTCTTAGCTTCGTCAAGATTATTTCTTTTGTTCTTGATTTTCTAAAAGATGTTGTCCAGGGCCGGGTGTCTTATTTAATTTCGTATTTGGTTCCATTTTGTTTTCCAGTGTTGGATCAACTTTTTTCTACAGTATGTTTTTAAGTCAGAAATTGTTGTAAAGTCAGTGATTATGGTCCCTATTTGGTTCAGTCTGGCGAGATTTGCTGCACTGTCTGTAGCTTCATTTCTGGAGATGCCACAATGTGAGGGTACCCACATTAGAACAGTCCCCCCACCCTTTGCATCTCCCACAGGCAATTGTTAATCTTCCGTACTAGGGCATATCAGAGTTGCCAATAATGAACTTAGAGAGTCATACAAAAGAGTATGTTTTGTATTTGTAGATTTTATTCATAGAAGACCTTGGTAGATCGCAAATAGTTATTGGTTATTGGTTATGGTTATTGACCAAGATCACCCTCTACAAAACCTTGGTCCGTCCTGTTTTAACTTATGGATCAGAAGTATGGGCCTTTAAAAAACAGGATGAAAATAGGCTTCTGATCTTTGAAAGATCAATTTTGAGGAAGATTTTTGGTCCTGTTAAAGAGGGTGGAATTTGGAGAAGAAGAAAAAAAAATGTCGAACTGGCTGGCCTGTATGGGGATGCAGACTTGATAAAGTTTATCAAGATAGGACGACTTCGATGGGCCGGGCACGTCGCACGCATGGATGACTCGGCGATACCCAGGAGGATATGAATGTGAGATGGGAGGATTCAGTGACACTGGACGCACGGACTCTGCTGGGAGTCCGAAACTGGAGAGCTGCTGCAGCTGACAGGATTGACTGGCGAAAGCTTTTGGAGAAGGCCCAGTCTCGGTGACGGGATGTAGAGCCACCGATGTATGTATGTATGGTTATGGTTATTGAAGTGTTAGTAAAAAAAAAAAAAAAATCTCCCTGAATAGGAAAAACAATATATACCAATTATGTAAAAACTTTTGATTGTATCGTTGGTTTCATTAAGGACAACAATGAAGGAATATCCTTTGGATAACATATAAATAGTAAAGCTGTCAAAACCTTGACCGGGAGAGCAAGCGGAGGTATTCTATGTATTCAGAAGAAGAATATTTGTTAAATTCTAGTTTATATGAAAAAAAGATTGGTTTATCATAATAAAATTAATAGGCGTGGAAAACTTCTGGTTGAAACTATGGAAACCCTAGGATTTTTTATTTGTAATGGCCGATCAGTCTCAGACAGACCAGGAAAATATACATACATCTCCAAAGTTGGTAAAAGCACCATAGATCTCGTTTGGATGAATGATGCGTGTATTCCCTTTTTCAGCGATTTCAAAATAGAAATACTCTCAGAATTGTTAGACCATTTAGCATGTATTACCTCCTTTCTTATACCATCTCGCAACGCGACCCAAGTGCAGATTGAAAATTCTATACAAGATAATGTTAGTTATATAAAGTGGGATATAGAGAAAGTTGAGGACTTTAAATTATCATTATCTTCATGTGACAGAATTTATTTTAATTCAAAAAAAAACAATGACCTTTATGATAATTTTATTCAAGCCATGTACAAGAGCATGCTTAATGCTGGGCTAATGAGAAAAGCACATGTTTTTTGGAAAGTCGGCCTCTAAATTCAAACAAGTTTGGTATGACTCTGAATGCTGGGATCTGAAAAGACAACTGCGGAGAAAATATAAAGCATTTCAAAGGAAGTACAATACAGAGGATGAATATGTTACCACTAGAAACGAATATCGAAAATTAGTCTTACGCAAGAAGAACGACTACCGGCTATCTGTAATAAAAAACCTCCAAGAAGTAAAAAATAGTAAACAGTTTTGGGAAACTGTAAATCGACTTAAACCAATATTTCATCAAACGCATGAACTAGGAGTCCACGAATGGAGTAAATTTTATAAAGAATTATATGGGGAAAAACAGATCTATGATATTCAATTTTTCTCGGTAACTCATCCACTACTCGAAACTGATATTTCCTTAGAAGAACTACAGTTCCAAATACAACGCTGTAAAAACAAGAAGTCTGCAGGTTTTGACCAAATAACCTATGAGATATTTAAAAACATAACTCCGGAATGGGAACATTACCTTTTAAACCTATTTAATTGTATAATGCGTTCCGAAAAAGTTCCAAAACTTTGGGCAAAATCGAAACTGCACCTACTTCACAAAAAGGGAGATAAAAAAGACCCAGACAACTACAGAGGAATATCATTATTAAACACAATGACAAAATTATTTACGGGTTTATTAGCAAGTAGACTTATGATTTGGGCTGAGTCAGAAAAGTAGATTCCAGAGGAGCAAGCTGGCTTTAGGGAAGGCAGAGGATGCATTGATCAAATATTTACGCTTACGTCACTAATAAATATCAACTTGAGGCAGAAAAGCAGTTACATTTACGCAGTTTTTATTGACTTTAAAAAAGCCTTTGACTCTATTAAGCACAACCTGCTTTGGGAGAAGTTATTTTCAATTGGAGTTGGAGGGAAAATTATCAGAATAATGAAAGAAATATATGACAACGCAGTTATGCAAATAAAAATTGATCGGAACCTATCGGAAGAAATTGAGATTTCTTCAGGCCTGTTACAGGGAGAAAGTCTCAGCCCGACACTTTTTGTTTTTATTCATCTCGGACATTGTAAAATTCTTTCAAGAGAAGGGAGCAACAGGTATTAGTATTGATAAATCTAACGAGGTCATTATGTTACTCCTAGCTGATGATATTGTGCTTCTTAGTAACTCATGGCATGGAGCACAAATGAAGTTGAAAATATTGGAGCAATACTGCAGTGTTAACTCTCTGACTCTGAATCCAAAAAAGTCAAAAATTGTTGTATTCCATAAGAGCCCAAGGATGAAAACACTGAAGCCGCTGGCTTGGCACGATGAGATCTTGGAATACACGAAACACTACACTTATTTAGGTGTCCCGTTTTCTTCATCAGGAAAGTTCTGTAAAGCCTCAGAGCATTTTATACAGAAATCATCTGTAGCATGTGCAAAGGTTAAAGATATACTTAGAAAAGGTAAGAGCGATATATGGGAAACAAAAACAGCCCTTTTTGATGCCATGGTTTCCTCAACTCTGATGTATGCTGCTGAAGTTTGGGCATTAAGATATATGGAACCGATAGAGGTTATTCAATCCCGATTTATTAAGTCAATCTTCTTCTGGCAAAGAAACACTCCCAACTTCATAGTACGGCTAGAAACGGGTCGCTACCCAATTAAAGTACTTCTTTTAAAGAAGCTAATAAACTTGTGGATGAAACTCTCAAACATGTCCGAAGACAGACTTCCTCGGGTTTGCTTTAATAGGCTTATTGAGCTTGATAAAATAAGAAATAAGCACGAATATGAGTTTAATTGGGTTACACAAGTGAGATCGATCTTTGAATCATTCGGTTGCAAAGAGGAATTTTTATGTACTGAGGGAAGTAATTTGATAAGACAAAAAGATGATATTTTTGCAAAAAATAACGACCCACCTTTTGTCAATAGACATCAACAGGGCTTTAAATTCATCCGCTAACCCAATCTACAGGTGTATTAGCAGTTTTAATATTGGAGAAGCAGAGAAATATTTATCATTTAAGGTAGGCTTCCATAAAGTGAGAATAGTCAGTCAATTAAGAGTTTCCAGCCCGGCAGTCATCAAGCTGTACCTGAAGAACACGACAATTTCACTTGAAGGAAACAAGAATTGTACTTTCTGTGAGCATTTGTGGAGGACTGCATGAGTCACCTGCTACTGCACTGCACTAAATTCAACGAGCCCAGAAAATCCTTCTTGCAGACCTTTATTACTAAGACCAATGACATTGCCAATGTTGAAAATATCTTAAATTTTCCTGATATTAGTAAAATAAACAGTATTTATAATTATATCAGTAAAATAGCCATACAAATGAAACCCAGTATCTAAATTTTTTTTTTTTTTAATTTTTTTTTTTTTTTTTTTTTATATATGTATCCATACAAATTTGTATAAACTTAACAGTTCATTAGTGGACTTAAGTAGTTAACTGAGAGAACTCCTCCCTATATTTATTTATTTTTTTTTTCTATAACTTATTATTAGATTAATTCATGTTTTTGTATGTAAAAAGTGTATTTTTATTTTATTTTATATTCTCCCCATAATGTAAATAAATCTGGAATTGTCTAAGAATGTACCAGACTCTTATTTGTACGAGAATTGTCTTTTATAAATAAAATGATTATCTATCTATCTATCTAGTTAAAACCTGGAATATTTCAAAATATTATCCTTAAGGACCAAAACTAATAAATATGAGGCCCAAGGAGGTCCTTTCGCCATCTTGAACGAGCATCGTTAAGGATTAAAATAGTAAATCTTAGAAGAAAAAAACTAATTAAACTAATTCTAATTAGGCAAGGAGAGTGGCCAAGAATTTCCTTCGGCTTCAAAAAATCGTAAGATCCTTGCAGATCTAAAAAACAGATCCAAAATAGACCATGGATATGTCCATGAATTACTTTTATATATATATAAAGAGCTTTATTTCACGGAATTTTACGATTTACAATTTTGTAACATACTTGTATAATACATGTTTTGGTAATTAAAACAATTCACACTATAATTTCTGTTTAGTAATAAAGTTAAACTTAGAATACATTTTTAAAACAGTAGGAAAAACTGACAAGAAAAAACCAACTCAAAAAAAATAAATAAAAATAAAAATTAATTAATTAAAATAAAATAAAAAATAAAAAGATAATTAAATAATAATAAATAATAAATAATAATAATAATAAATCTAATAAAGTCAAAATAATTAAATAAAAAATCTATAAAATAGGCAAAAGTTTTAGCGTTAAAATAATTACAATAAAAGAATAAATGAACTTATACAAAACTTTGATTTGTTAAATAAATTTTTACTAAAACTAATAATTTCTAAGAATGTCTTATTAAGTAAATTTTATTCTAGTAGTATGTGTCCGTTACGTTTGTGTACGTATCTTCTTAAGGTTAGTTCGTTATAATTGCCTATTGCTTGTATTATGGGATTTCCTGAATTTATTGTTGAGTTAAAAAAGGTCTGGGTCTGGGTGTAAATAAATCGTTTAATTGTTTAAAAATTTAGGTCGTGCAGCATGTCAGTTATTTTTGTATACCTTGGGTAGTCGTTAATAATCCTCAAACATAGGTTTTGAATCCTTTCTATTTTTTTGTAGTTGGAGTCACATGTGTAGCTCCATACTGGAGAGGCGTATGTTAATAATGGTCGAATGACTGATTTATATAAAATAATTTTGTTGCGGGTTGATAGTGGAGATTTTCTTCGGAAATATGGTGACATCGTACTGATAAGTTTTTTTGGCTTTGCAGCATTTATTATTAACATGGGATGTGAATGTCAAGTAGTTTTTGCTGTTTTCCAGGAAGTAGGGAAATGTTGGAGGCGGAAGATGGAATTGAAAATTTTTTTCAGGAACATTATTGATTTTTTACTAAGATTTTTAATTACTATTGTAGGAATATTGTCTTCGCCCGGGGCTTTTTTAGTTTTTCAGCTTTTTATAATATGAATTATTTCTTTTGGTGATACGGAAGGGAACTTAGATGGTACCTTTTGTTGAAGATATTTATTTACTGTTTTGTTTACTGAGCGATTGTGGTGTCTTTGGTGATTTGAGAGGAAAAATTGCTTTTATATCTACTGCTTCTGATAAGGAAAATGTAAGCAAAATTTCGATCAGAGCAACACCAACAGAGTAAGAGCTTGTCAAAAAAGCCCCAACACTCAAAAAATGTAGGCAATATGTGACTTTTTAATATGGAACACGTTTTACCGGTGACCAACTTCGAGATATACGTTACTTATATCTCAAAAACCGTTGAATGTTCAACACATATGTATATGAACAATTTTATAGGAAATCATATAAACATCAATTTTGATCTGTAGCATATTTTGCTAGAGTCCTCCGTTTTCGAGATATAATCGAAAAACACAAAAATGGGGCCTTATCCCCTAATGTTACGGTAAGATCATCCCTCAGGGGCGGGGACTTTTAGTATGTTTAACAATGGGTTGAGGACTGGAGGAGGTTTCTGTTTACAGATTTCGTCTTAGCTGACTTGATGGACGCCTTAAGAGTCTGAAGATGGTATGGTATGGTATGGTAAGATGGTATGGTGAGAGATATGTTCAAGGGGTGGCTCAGTAAAAAAAAAATTTATGAAGGTAATATCTGATTGGTTCTGTTTATTTAAATGTTTTTCTTTTATTTTTAAATTTTGATATTCAATTACTTTTTCTGAAATATTTAAAAAACAAAAAAGGAAAAAAAACACTCCTCGTAAACAGGGTGCCATATAAGATATATATATATATATATATATATATATATATATATATATATATATATATATATATATATATATTCATTTTCTTGCTTGCTGATAGAATCTGAGTTGAACGTTGCAGTTAAATAAACATTCAAGTTATTATTTGCTGTTAGTTTGTGATTACTGCTAGGTTATTCTAGCCGATGGACCGAAGCCGTGCAAAGGATAACATTCTAACTGTTACTAACTCACATTTACTTTTAACTCCTAAATAAATATAGGCCCTGTAATCGGTTTCAGCAAGTTGCTTGTTATGGCAGCTCATACTCCTGCTTCTAGTGCAATTTTAAAGTTTACTTCATATATTTATTTATTGAAATCACATTTTGAAAATAATAGATATTTAGACACACATTTTACAATAATAATAAAAAATCCGAATCGTGATTTAGGTGATTCAGATTTAGAAGAAATTAATTTATTATTTTTTTTCACAGATTACTAAGGAGATGAACAAATCTATTTAAGGAACAATATACTCAAATATAATAAACAATATATTTATAAATAAACAACAGTAATTAACTATATATATGTTTAATAAGGTTCTTGAGGTTTAGTCAATAAAATAACAACTTATTTTGGCGAAGTTTGGAAACTATATTGATCTCATAATCATGACCTGCATCTTAGTAGGAAAATTTTATTATTTTCATTCGATTTTTTTTCTTTTAATTTTATTCTTTAATCTTTGGATTATATTATATCTTATTTATTTTAACTGTCATTCATTAGTATCAACTATTTACATATAAAAATTCATATTGTTTTATCAACCCTATTATATCTAATTTTATTTATAATTTTTCGACAAATCTACATTTTTTTAGATAACTTTAAATTTTTAGTTAACTCTATTATTATTATTTATTTATTTATTTTTTTAAAAATTTATTTACATAATTTTTTTCTTTTTCAATATTTTTTTTTCTTTATTCGATATTTCTTTGTTTTAGCCATGATGATGGCCATCAATGATTTGGCCAAAATATTGGCAAATAAAATAAAATATGTATGTTAATTTTAGGGTTGAGTCGATTCTCGATCAATCGATTCTTGCGAAAAGACTAGAATCGAAGATCCAAAGTCGATTCCTAGAAACCGATTGATACCGCTGACGTTGGCAGAATTTTTTTAATATCTAATTATGTAATTCTTGTACATCGATTCTTCTCTTAATAACCGAGGCGCCTTATTAAAAAATTTAAAACAAAAAAAATCTTAATCACATGGGTCAGCATATACTCTTTACAATTTTATTACTTTCAACAAGTTTCAAGAAATTTTCTTATGCTCAGGCAACCTTTGTAGTGCAGCATCACATTGTCACCAGAGAGAGAAAAAAAGAACATCGCAAGCTCTGAAGTTTGTTGAAGATATTCAATTGTTATAGAAAAGAGAAGAAATAAGATTAAAATCTGTTATCAACAAAATAATGCCACTCAGACAATGATACTATTTTATTATACAGTTTTGTTATTCTTTTGAGACGATATTTTCAAAAAATATTATTATCAATTCTATCACGTGTAAATATTAGTTTTCAAACCCTCAATACTGAATTAATAAGATCCCGTTACCCAGATCTGATACACCGGGATATCTTGGTTTCATCTTAGACAAAAGACTCACTTGGAACCCACATACTAGACTTAAAAGACAAGAACTAAAGAGAAGATTCAGCCAACTATACCACATTCTATGCAAGACTTCAAAACTTTCAATAGACAACACGCTTCTGATTTATAAGACTATCCTAAAGCCTATCTGGACCTACGGACTAGAAATTTGGGGAACAGCAAAACACTCGAACATCAAACGTATCCAATCCTTCCAATACAAATTCCTGAAAACTATAACCAATGCCCCATGAATCCATACCTGTCAAATTTTCAAAATTTCATCAAAAACTTTCTCATCATCCTAATCCACTAGCACAATCCCTATCCAGCTCCACTCACCCCTATAATCCTCCTCGCAGGTTAAAAAGGCAGTGGCCTCGTGAACTATTATAAATTTCGACATGGAGTCCTGGCAATGGCCAGCTTCTCCGCTCATGCTCTGAGTGACTGTAGTTTAGCGCTCTCACACATTCTCCACTGGTGTTAAATTATACTAGTGACGCAGCTGAGAGAGAAGCGCTGGGATCCCTTGGGGCCTGGCTTGTCCATCCATAAGTGGAGGGACAAGTCTGGTCGGGGAATCTCTTAGATTTGAATATAGTGTAAATAAAGTATGAATGTATTTTACGATTTTATTTAATTTAAATTTTTTATTTATTTTTTTTATTATTACTATGTTTTATTTTTTTATCTTATTATTGTTTTTATTTTATGTCTTGTTACTTATTTTATAAATTATTAATTTTTTATTTTCTTAGTTTTATGCATTGTATAGTTTGAGGTACTTTGTTTATTTTCTTCTTATTTTTTTATTTTATTTTATTTTTTTTATCTATTCTTTGTATTTATTTCTTATTGTACATAGTGTGTAAATGGAACCATTTAGTCATCCATATTACCTATTGCCCACATTGAGGCAGATTGTAATACTTTCTCAATAAAATAAAAATTCAAAAAAAAAAAAATACTGAATTAAAACAAATCTAGTGTCTGCGCTGTTTAGTGAAAAAGTTTATTTACATTTTCAATTCCTTAATCAAAATACGAAACCTTTTGTATTGTTTATCTTCGTAAGTAAGAATTTCTGGATCGAATTATTCTATTATCTGAATTATAATTAATAACATATTTAATATGACTTGGATTAAATGCTAGCTACAGTTTATTGTTTATTTATTATTTGGTCGAATTTTTTTTTTTTTTTTTTTACCGATATTAGGATTATGATTTGAAATAGAAATTTATTTTAAAACTGAGGTATTGGTACTGAGAATCGAGGATCGAAATATTTTAGTATCGACACATCGATGGTTAATTTTCAAACATTGCCTATTTTTTTTTTTTTTTACTGATTGATCCCTCCTAATATCTTATTTAATTTATCCATCCAGTCAATTAAGATAGATTCTTAATATGCTGTTATGTATTAATGTGATTTAGATGGATAAAGAATACCAATTCAAGACAATTAAATTAAGATTTAAGATCTGAATTTGAAATTCAATTTTTGTATCGCTAAAAACCAAGTATCGGTCCTTCATCCAAAGCGATGGAGTTCCTAATGGCCGTTGAAGTACACGATGAAATGACCCATATGTTCTTCTTCTTGTCAATTTTTTGGCCTGAGGCTACAAGTGGATCTACATTGCAGATAACGGCCATCGGATACCGATCTCCCAAAGAAGTATCGGACGAAGATCGGACATGGACGATGACAGGTGTGGACATATACGGCGACAGAGGGAAGGCGAAAAAAGGTAGTAATTATTGCAGATAGTCTGATTGACAGGAGGGGAATGGGCGGGGGTTAGCGGAATCCGGCATTGACATCGATATAAAAGTCGATTAACATCTCGATATGTGGAATCACATATCATAAAGTGTTGTCGTTGGAAACTCGCCGAGAATTACTAATGAGAGACATTTTTTTTTTCTGACTATAACAGAAATGAGGCGAGGTGCGCTGCTTTTCTTTACTTCTATTCCGGGTTGATTTATTGGTCTAGTTGATCCTGAGGCTTTCCCATTGTGCGCGGCGATAGTAAAAACATACCGACCAGCTTATTTAAGAGATAATATTACAGCGACAACATTCCTCAGGAGAAAGAAGCGAACCGGTGCCATAAAATCAGCTGTAAATATGGCGGAGTATGGTCCCAGGGACAAGGTAAAATATATGTAAAATGGTGCTGTAACAAAAGCTCTATTGCCCGAGGTTAGGGGCAATTCTATTTCTCCGCCGATGATTTAGGATACATGACAAGAATGAATATTAAACTGTAGAAGTTGTATCCCGCAGTCAATAACTTCTAAATACGGAAGGCAAAAATAGAAGACGTTTCATTGCTTTGTGTCAAGAAGTGATAATATTTCCCACACGTTCTAGACCAAGAAATGTGAGAAATATCGGAAATACAACCGACAACTATTCCTTAAACCTCTCACTTTGTAATATGTCATAATATACTCAATTTGCTCGGAGAGTCTACTCGAAAGGTGACTTAATAACACTATATCGAGTAGGATTTTGAAAGGGATCAGCCATTAAAAATTAGGCAATGATTGATACTTTACAAAAATGTATTATTTTCTTGCCAATATGTTCTTGGCAATATCATTGATATCCATCAACAGGGCTAAAATAAAAAATAATCGAACACAAAAATAAAAATAGAAAAAAATAAAATTAAAAATTAAAATTCAATTTTTGTTAAAGGTTGGTTAGATTTATTCATTTTAAGAAGAAGAAGAAAAAGAAAATGAACTTTATTCTGGGACAACTTGTCCCCTAAGAATAACATATAAGTACAATACATAAGACAATTGTCTAATGATGATAATAAATTATAGTAAAAAATAATAATTTATTAAATTATGAGCTACATGATAAATGAGAAATCTTGTAATAGGATACATCTTATGTAGGCTGTTATAATGTATATAACATAAATGTTCATGTTTTACATTTTCTTTGAAGTGTTCATGTTTTACATTGAAAATTCAGGAGGTAAAGTTATTATCTTTAAGGGAAGTATGAGTGGAGCTTTTCGCATTGATATGGGCAATGAATCCTCCATAAAGAGGAAGCGCGGATAATAAAGAACCAATGGGTTGGGTTCTAGTATTTAAGTGGAGGATGGAGGAGCGCAGGGTAAGAAGGTCATGGATGTAGGTGGGTTTTTTGGTTTTCAAGGACAGTAATATGAGTGAACCTTTCCACCTTAAAAATATGACATTTTAGTGGTCATAACATCTCTATTTATTTTAACTGCACAACGACACGTTTCGGGACTTATATTTCTATCTTCAAAATGCAGTTATTAAATCTTATTGTTGTTTTTTTTCTTCTTTCTTGTTCTTTTTTCAATAATTTGAAGATTGTGGTTCATTTTATGACGTCCACAATTAATTTAATTTCAATTTTTGTTAAAGGAGGTAGATTTGGTTTATTTAATTGAAGGTGTTATACCATATAAATAGTTTGTTTTTTTTTAATAACAATTTATTGAAATTTACAACTGTACAAAATTTATACATCAAGTAAATGTGCTGTTAACTATTACAATAACGTGGCAAAACTTGAAAAGCACTACTCATCAGTAGCTCTTTAATAAAAATTCTACACTAGATGTCTCTGGGCCATCTTCTTTTCAGACGCCTCGCAGGATTATCAGGAATGGTGTGGGAAGCAAGTTGAGAAATTAGGGGATTTGAGTGGTTATGGAGCTTACTATGAAAGTATAGATATTTGGTTTGGGCTAAATCTGCAACATATGGAACATTGAGATATTTATGGATAAGTTTATTGGTGACAAAGTAAGGTGCATTGAGGATTTTTCGAAGGATTTTGGATTGTAAGGATCGGATACGAGATGAATTGGATGGTTTAGTGGAGCCCCAAAGCTCAACTCCGTACGTCCAGATAGGTCTAATCACAGTCATGTATATTAGTCTTTTGTAATTAATTGGGAGCTATGAAAGTTTGTCTAGTAAATGTAGAAGTAGTCTGTAACGACGGGAAGCTTCTTGTCGTTTCAGTCTTGTATGTGGATTCCAAGTTAGACGTTTGTCCAAGCGGAGTCCTAGGTAGCGGATCTGTTCAACAGGGATTAGTGGAATATCATTAAAGGATACCGTAGGACAGGAAGTCGTGGTTTTTCGACGAAGGGTAAAGGTTATTAGGTGAGATTTTTTTGTATTTATTTTGATTCTCCATTTTTGACACCATTCTTGAAGAGTTAGGATATGGGATTGGAGTGTTTGGTAGGCAATGAAGGGATTATTGTTTACTGATAACACACATGTGTCATTAGCGTAAGTGTTGAGGACAGTGGTAAGATAAGCTGGAATACCCTAGGGGCCTAGGATAACCATATAAATACTAAATTGTTATAATTTAGTAATAAATATCAAGAGCATATTCACCAGTAACATTGTAAGTAGTTTCCTACTCCTCCATATTTTGTAATTATATGCCTAGTTATGTTTTATAACACATGTTTATATATATATATATATATATATATATATATATATATATATATATATATATATATATATCTATATATATATATATTTATAATGCAGCTAACTTTATGTTTTGAAATAGCCTTTGTAGCTTACATAATTTTATTGTGACCTGATTTTTCACTGTAGGGCATGATTATGAGAACGATAGAATTTCGAAACGTCACCAAAATAAGTTGTTTTTTTATTGATTAAACCTCAAGAACCTTAGTAAACATATTATGTGTGGGTGTATATAATTTTATATATTGTCATTTATTTGACTTAATTTAATTTGGCTTAACATTTAATTTCTAGTAAACATAGAATTTAATAATAAATTTATAAACAAATATAAAATGCAAAAAACAAAAGCATTTTAAATGGGCATTTATTTACCTAGATGTATTGATATGACCTCGGCGTGAAGTAACATCGTTTGAGACAGAGCTGTTGAGCCTGATATTATGTTAAGTGGAAGAGATTAGGATAGAGTGACGTGACAAAAGAATTATTAATATCCAATTGAAATAAAAGGGTTGGAATAATATATTTTATTCCTTCACACAGAGAACGCCTACATGATATCATGGGGCTAATTACATTTAATAATTTTAACAATATTTATAATTTACTCGGGTTAAAATGTGTTCAACATGAAATTCTTCATAATCGCGTGATATTCGGTTTGTTGCCTCAACAAACTCAATTAATATAATGTGTTCCGTTTTCATTTATCATTCACTTTTCGAGGTTAAAAAACCCTATTAAGTATTAAAAGTAAACACGAACCCAGTCTGGATATTTTTAACGAGTCATCGGGTCAATAAGTTTATTAATTAAATCCTTACATTTAATAAAATAAATAAGTATTTATTGGAGCTAGGGTAAACCAGGCAGTTATTGACACCCTATCTTAAAAATTAGGAAAAAAAATATTTAGCCAAAAAAAACAATTTCATAAAACACATTTTAAATCTAAAACTCAACTGTGTAAAAATACTTTCAATTCTGTCCGTATTTAAATGATATCTATAGGGTGTAAATATATTTATATTTATATTTACTTTATATTATCATATTTCATTATTTTATTTAAAATATTCTGGCCAGATGTGATTTACTTTTTATAATTTATTAATTTATTTTATAATTTATAATAATTTATTTATATATATTATATATATATATATATATATATATATATATATATATATATATATATATATATATATATATATATATATATATATATATATATATGTATGTATATATATATATATAGATAGAGAGATAGATAGATAGATAGATAGATAGAAAATAAATTTCATTCTGGGACAAAGTCCCTTAAGAATGAAGAAAATAAATAAATTATAAAAGTAAATCACATCTAGACAAAATATTTTAAATAAAATAATGAAATAAGATGATATAAAGTAAAAATAAGTTTATAGTAAAATAATGTAAAGAGAAAAAATCTACAACCAAATGTATAAACAAAGACACATATGTACACACAAAACCATATATACATTAAGTAAAGGAAAAAATATTATATAAAAAGTTGATTGAAACATGAAATTTCTGGATTTACATCTAGTGAAGTATGAAGAAAAATAATATTTGTTGAGAGGGAACAGACAGAAATGATAAAGAAAAAATAAAAATGGAAAAATATTTGAGTAACAGTGAAAACATTGTCATAAGAAGAATTGAAAGAGTTTTTTTAGTTAATATGCAGTTATGACATTCGTATAAAGCATAATAAATAGATGATAAAGAGCAATTAAGGTATGATTAAAATTAAGTTATAAATATTATAATAAACTATTATATTATAATAAACGTAAAGCAGCAATAGAACACAAATCAACTAAATTGAAGCAAGCACAAAGACTTACCTGACCAACTTATAAAAAGAAATATCTTTCGATAAATGCCAAGTTGAAACACTATAATTCCACAGTTAAACCAGAGGCGACTTATGCTAGTGAAACGTTATTCAAATTAAATGTTAAATCTACAACAGACAAAGTACAGAAAACTGATAGAAGAATTATCAGAACAATTATTAACAAAAAAACACCAAGTTGATGGACAGTGGAGATTGTTGCCTAACAACATAGTCTACAGTGAATGTGAGTCAATAATAACTACAATGCGTAAAAGAAGAATTTCCTTTTTTGTCACATATCAAGACTACCGGAAACCAGGATATTGAAACACTATTTAAATACTTTTTGAAAAATAAAATAAATAATAATTGGTTCAAAGAAGTTCAGGATGATTTGAAGGAATTAGATATAACTCAACAACAAATCAAAGAAAGAGAAGAGAAGAGGATTTTGAAGAATAAAAGTATAAGTCTCAAACTAAAAACAGTCAACGGAAACAATATACTATAACGGACACACAAAGGGCAGCCAGGTCGGAGAGGATGAGAAAGTTGTGGGAGCAGAAGAAGAAGAAGAAGTCTAAGTAGAATACTCAAATGTATTGATTTAAGTGCTCTAATGTAGGCGTAAAATATGTAAAAAAAAATAAAAAATAAATAATAAACGTATAATGTTAGTGAAATATATATCTTAATATATATAAATTACGTGTCGCCGCCTAGGGGCCGGCTAACACCTAAACTACTGAACCGATTTTAATCAAATTTGCATACCGTGTGCAGTTTGATCCAACAAAAAAGATAGGATACCTTATATCTTAATTTATAGTCGCAATATTATTTGTATATTATCTGTAAGTCACAATTATCTGTTAGCTCTATACGATTCTAACATATGGCGGTATAAGGTTTATACTATTATATAAAAGGACAAGCAATGTTTCGTTTGTGTTCACTAACCGCCAAAAACTACTGAACCAATCTCTACCAAATTTTGACTACATAATCTTTATAGGATGGTTTAGCAATAGTAAAATGTAATGATTTTCAACTAATTCTTTATTGAAAAATGAATAATAAGTGGATAACAGTGAAGTTCAAAAATGGCGGCAATTGCCATCTACATGAAAGGTTAAAGGTACAGTGTTACATAGAGGTGAACATTGATAATCAACTTTACTTATTTTCAATTAAATTGTTATAAAAACAGCTATATGGAGTGAAATATACCAAATTTTAACTACATCATGTTCATAGTTCTAAGAAGGTTTAGCAATATTAAAATCTACTGATTTTTAATTTATATTTTATTAAAAAAGGTTAATATGTGGACAACAGTGCAGTATGAAAATTGACCGATAGGTGGGGAGTGCCATTCTACACGAGAGGTTAAAAAACAGCTTGAAATTGATGATAAAATTTACTTATTAAACTATCAAGAAAATTATTAAAAAAGATTTAAATATGTTGAGCGATATGTGGATCCCAGTGAAGCTTGAAAATCGACCGATTGTGTATAGCGCCGTTCCACAATAGAGTTAACAATAGTAAACTGAACCTATCTGTACCGACATCTAAATAAATAATTTTTATAATTCTAGAAAGGTTTTGAAATGGTAAAATTTAGAATAACTAAAATTTAAATGTACAATTTTGAGAGGCAGGAACGAGGTTTGCCACACTGTCATATACTTTTATAGTTCGAAATCAACATCCAACCAGATCAAATCAATAAAGTTATTTCTGCCGAATACAAATTATTACTAACTCAAAATGTCGATCCTTTGCTTTTTTATATTGTGTGTAAAAATATGATCCACGGGCCTTCTGTCGTAAGCACTAATAATGCAGTTTATTTTTTCCGCAAAAGTTTCTTAATAGTCTTTATCCATCTTGATTACCAATTCATACATTAAAGTTAAAAATTTTATGCCTAATGGTGCTTATATGTAATCTTCAACCACCTGATCAGTGCAATTATAACATGCTAAAATACAAGAATCTTATCGATAAACAAATAAAACTTTAATTTTTAGTTGAAATTATCTTTAGTTATGAGGGCGGGCGAAGCCGCGACGGGAATGCTAGTATATATATATATATATATATATTCTTTTCGTTTTTTTTTTTTTTTTTTTTTTTTTTAATTTTGATTAAATACAGTAAAATACCCATAGCACAAGTAAAACTGTATTTTTTTTGCAAAAATATCCATATTCAGCAAGCTATTTTACAGTATTAAATTAAAATTCAATATACAGGATCTAATAGTATATTTATCCAGCTTTAATATGAAAAAAAAAAAAGGAATTTGGAATCCGAAAAATTACTACAGTTATAGAGAAAAATGTGCAAAAAAAAAACATGGATTTCACATTATCACGCGATTTTTAACGTAACGGCATGGGTATTACACGAAATATAATTGAAATATGAGGTATAGAACTAATATTTTTAGAGTTATAGCGAGAAATGTGCCGAAAAAGTAGACCAAAACAGTAAGGGTACCTCAGCGAGCTGGCATGGGTGTTTTAAAGGACCTGATTATAATTTCATAAGCGGGCTCTAATACTAAAAATGACAAGCTTTCAGATGAACAAAGAAATTTTAGATACGGATAGTCTCGTAGTTATAGACAAAAGAGTACCGACAAACGTGTATTCACGGAGAAGTGCGAATTACCGCAAGCATTCGATCCCCCCCCCCCCCCCCACCTCCATATTTCCATAAGCACTGATCCCAGCAAAACAATGTATAAAACCTTTTTTTGTAGAAAATTTTATGTTTGTTTATTTCCGCTTAACGTCGTTATGTACCCCAACTAGAGCAGGAAGGACAAGTATTCCTACAGGTTACCAACCTATTCTAGCCAGGGTGGAAAGGATAGAAATAGTAACCCATCCAGGTGGGATTCGAACCCACGACCTTCAGTACCGAGCGCGCTGAGACCCTCGCCCCAACTTATTTAGCCATTGAGCCTCCAGAAAATTTTACGTAAATTAATATATTATAATAATAATAATAAAAAGTTCTTTATTTATTCTGGGACCTCAAGTCCCTTAAGAATAAAAAATTATGTACAATTAGGGGCCTCAGAGCCTCAAGATGGTTATAAAATATTATTAAATATCATAAAATGGTAAAATAATAGCGTTGACAAATCAAAATTAAACTTAAAATATTGATTAAAGAAAACAGAAATATTTTGATTCATTTTGTGAATCAATTGTGTACAAAACTTTTATATTTTATATAACTACATATGTGGCTAATGACAGTTTTCATGGATCTGGATGGACAGTAGGTAGTTAAATAAGTGATATTTGAAAGCGGATAGGGTGTTTGAATGGCGAATGGTGTAAGGGATGGAGTTCCATAAGGGCGAGGATCGGATTAGGAATGATCTGTCGAAAGCAGCGGAGCAATGAGCAGGACTGTACAAATCTGATGGGCGGGAACGGGTTTGGCGGGTAAGAACGGAGGATTTGAGCTGAAGGAGTTGAGAAATGTAAAGTGGACGTTGGGTTTTCACTGTTTGGTAGAGAAAGGATGCCAGAAAATACTGGCGACGGTAGGAAGGAAAGAGCCACTGTAACTCCGCGTAAAATTGTGAAACATGGGTGCTTCTGGGGATCCCGAAGATAAAACGAATGCAGCAGTTAAACAGTCTTTTGAGTCTGGCCTCAAGATCACCAGAAACACCCCCATACACAGCACAGCAGTAGTCGAAGTGGGGGAAGATAAGGGAAGATACTAGTAATTTGCGGGTTTCGAAAGGAAGAAGATTGCGAACGTAATTGAGACGTTTTAGGATTGGGATGGTGCGACGGGATATTTCAGATACGTGGTTTTTCCAGGATAGGGTTTGGTCGAAAATGACTCCGAGATTTTTGACTGAGGGGTAGAATTTGATAGGATCACTGTTCAGGAGAATGGGGGGAATAGAAGGTATGGTTTTCAGGAGGTAACTCGAACCTATTACAAGCGCTTTGGTCTTTTCAGTATTTAAATTCAACTTGTTCGACACTACCCAGTTATAGATTCGATCCAAGTCTTCCTGGATTTTTCTAGTAGCTTGCAGTAGGTCAGAATTGGGAAAGGATAAATAGATTTGGAGATCATCTGCGTAAAGGTGATACCGGCAGTGACGGATGGAAAGGGGAAGGTCATTAATGTAAACAGAAAAGAGTGTGGGCGAAAGTGAAGTCCCTGAGGAACACCACGGGAAAGAGGTAGGGTCTTGGATGGAGGTTTATTTGGAATGACTACATACTGTGATCTGCTGGAAAGGAAGGATTTAAACCAAAGTAAGGCAGATTTGGACAAGGAAAGGTTTCGGAGTTTGGATAGAAGGGTGTTGTGGTCAACATTATCGAAAGCCTTTGAGAAATCTAAAAGGATAAGGATGGTAATCTCTTTACGATCGATTGCGGAGTGTAAGTCTTGTGTTATTTTTAGGAGGGCAGATTGGGTGGAGTATCCGGGGCGGAAACCGGATTGATATGGAGTAAGGAGGGAGCGTTCTTCTAGGAAAACGGAGAGTTGGGACTGAACGATTCGTTCCAGTGGTTTGGATAGGTTGGAGAGGAGGGAAATCGGGCGGAAGTCACTAGGGGAGGCGGGATTGGGGATTTTACTCAAGGGGCGGACAATTGCTGATTTCCAAGAGGAAGGAAATATCGAATTTTGAAGGGAAAGGTTGTAAATGTGGTGAAGGATAGGAATAAGTGCGGGAAGGCATGCTTTGATGAGTTTAAATGGAATATTATCGGGCCCATAATCATTTGTGCGGGATTTCTTAATGACCGAGAGTATGTCATCATAGGATACATGGGAAAAGAAGAAGTTGGTTGGATCAAAGCTAGGGTAAGTTATTTCCGTATCGAGCGGAGGGTTTGGAGCTAATGAAATGAAATGTTGGTTTAGTTCATCGGGTGAGACAGGAAAGGAGTTGCAGTTGGGGTCAGGAAAGGTTATTTTTCTTAGGATTTTCCACTTGGATTTAGAATCGGGAGCGGTAGAAAGGGAATTATGTATGTATTTGGATTTAGAGTATCGGATGGCGGATTGGGTTTGGTTACGTAAAATTTTGAAGTTAGTGTAATCTGATTGCAATCGAGTTCGACGAAATTCGCGTCTGGCTGCTTCCTTTTTTTCATCAGCTCTCTAATCTCGGCTGTCAGCCATGGAGCAGAAGGACGATGCATCTTTAGGGTTTTCAGAGGAGCATGAGTATTTAAAATTGAATGAAGGTTTGCGGTGAGGGTAGAGATCATCGGCTCAATCGAGGTGAAGGAATATATTATATCCCATTGGATGGAATCGAGGTCAGATTGTACGGATTCAAATGACAGGAGGTCCAGATTTCGAAAGGAAACAACTGTTGGGGCAAAAGATTTGGTTGGTAAATCATACGAAATCTGGATTAGGTCATGTGAGGAGAGAAAAGGAACCGGGTGCTGAGATGATAAAAGAATTTTATCGGGGGAGTCAGTGATAAACAGATATATTATAAAGAGGTTATTTCGCTAGAGGCAGTGGTTTCCGAGTTACTAACGAAAACCTGAAAAAAAGGACTTTTAGAGAACCTCCCCCTCCTCCCAGTACCTAAATTGACCTCTCCCAGACACTCCAATCCCATATAATAAAGCTTCAACAATAGTGTTGAAAATGGAGAATCAAAATAAATCCCATCAAATAACCTTTACCCTTCGTCGTAAACCTACGACTTCCTGTCCTACAGTATCCTTTAATGATGTCCCACAAATCCCCGTTGAACAGATCCGCAACCTCTGGACAAACGTCTTACTTGGAATCCACATGCAAGACTAAAACGACAGTAAACTGCCCAACGTTTTCGACTACATCAACATTTACTTGACAAACGTTCAAACCTTCCAATTAATCACAAAAGACTCATTTACATAACATTGATTAGACCAATTTGGACATACTGAAATGAGCTTTAAGGCTCCAATAAACCATCCAATTCAACTCTAATCCAATCCTTACTATCCAAAATCCCAAGAAAAATCCTAAATGCCACATCGTCACATACAAACTTATCCACCAAGATATTAATATACCTTAACTTAGTTTCTAACTTAGCTCAAAACAGATATCTATCCTTTCATAGCAAACTCCACAACCATTCAAATCCATTTGTATCACAACTTGCTTCTCAATCCATTCCAGATAACCCTCCGAGGTGCCTGAAAAGAAGATGGCCTCGAGACCTTCTAATATAATAATTTGTTACGAAGTGTTACCAGTGAGTAGTTGCTTTAAAACAAGCGACGTTTCATTTTTATCATTATCGCCATATTCACTTGAAGTATTATATTTTTATATTGTACATACAGTTGTGATTTTTTTTTTTTTAATTATTTTATTAATAGAAATTTACAACTGTATTAGAAAACACATATAGTAAGTATGCGGTATATATGAGATATAATGACATGTATAAAACTTGTAGAGGAACTACCCATTGGTAGTACTCTAATGAATATTTACAAAAGAAGATCACGAGGCCATCTTCTTTTCAGACGCCTTGGGGGATTACCAGGAATGGAATGGGAAGCAAGTTGTGCAACAAGTGGATTTGGTTGAACAGTGAGTTTATTATGAAAGGAAAGGTATCTGGTTCGTGCCAAATCAGCAATATATGGGATATTGAGGTCATTGTGAATCAATTCATTTGTGACAAAATAAGGAGCATCTAGGATTTTACAAAGCATTTTGGATTGGAGTGATTGGATGCGGGAAGAATTCGATGGTTTAGTGGAACCCCATAACTATATTCCGTAAGTCCAAATAGGTCTGATAATCGTCATATAGATGAGTTTTTTGTAGTGAATCGGGAGATTTGAGCGTTTGTCAAGTAGGTGTTGTAGTAGACGAAATCGACATGCAGCTTCTTGTCTTTTAATCTTGTATGAGGGTTCCAGGTAAGTCTCTTGTGCAGATAAAATCCAAGGTATCTTATCTGTTCTACATTATTTAATGGTACTCCATAAAGGATACAGGAGGATAGGGTGAGGTCGGTTTTCGTCGTAGGGTAAAGGTTATTTGCTGTGATTTATCTTAACTCTTCAGTTATGACACCATTCTTCAAGGGAAATGATATGTGACTGGAGTGTCCGGGATGCTGCAAATGGATCATCATTAACTCATAACACGCTTGTGAGTTGTAAATTTAAAAAATAATTAAAATAAAAAAAAATTGATTTCTATATGAATTATTTCCGCTATTCTTTGGTCTTCGTTACCCGGGCTGTTCATTTTTTTTTTTATTTGGATGATTGTTTTTTCGTTCGCTTGACACCATTCCAGACCTTCTTACATTTGTTATAATCAATTTTACTATTGTTATTAATATAATTTAATAAATCGTATGAAATCAATCAATGTGTCTTAAGTATAGAAAGCCATTGACTTCGTTGAAACTAGTGGTTCCTGAAACAAGTGAACGCTTGTAGAAAACAAGTTCCTACAGCGATAAATTAAAATCTCCCCCACGTCATCGGGCAATAATCCCGTTAAAAGGTCTTAGCAGGACCGGGAGCAAGGGCGAAGTATAAATACATAATTGTAGAGACCAGAGACAACTTGCCGCCGCTAAATTCAGAATTTGTCACCTGAGTTAGGGGCTAGGTGTTTAATTGAATTAGATGTCGACCGCTCGGAATTGAAAATTAATATATCAGGGGCCCCCCACAGGTTAAAATTTATTACAGGCGAAACACGAGCCGGGTGTTTAGAAGGCCCCACCTCTAATAACATATGCTAATGCAGGGTTCTCTCATCGCTCGCTTCATGTTTATCAAAATCTCTAATAAACCATCTATCAGCATCATATCGTCCCAGATCCTTAATCTCTTTTAGTTCTATTTCAAAATCCGAAAACCTATGCATATTTGATTCTTAGTTCATAAATATCCGTTCCCTTTTTCTTTTTCTTTTAGCTCCAGGCATATTTCGGTAATGTGTTGTATCTTTAATTTTCTTCTTTTTTTTTTTACTTTAAGAACAAGATGACTATCGAACTAACTAGTCTCCATTGTCCCTTTCCGTTCCGTTACCAAAGCTAATAGCTGTTATTTCCTGTTTTTATTCCTAAGTATGGAGATGGAACAGACAGATTCATGCTCTGTTTCCTAGGGATACCGGATTTTCTTTATCACTGTATTTAGAGTTCTTCTAGGAAGCGCAATCGATGAGAGATCGGGAGAATAGTAACAAAGGAATGAATAAAAAAAAAAAACCATTCATTACAACTATTTTTTTTTATTTTTTGGGGTTTTTCGATCACCTCAACATTTACTAGGCAAGCGTTCAAAGGTACCGATCACTAATATAGAAACGTGGCCGAAATAGTTGTTTTAATTTATTGACTGAAACTTATTAAACATATATTAGTAACAGTCAAGAAATATATCTATATTAACACATCTAGTCAAAACTGGAAAATATCAATGGCACGAAGAAATCAAGTCAACCCACGGTCCGGATGCAATCACAGTGATAAAGGAACTTAAAAAATAATAGAAAGCTGGCGATTCATTTTGTTGCAGCTGATGGTACAGGAATAAAAGCTGAAAATAGCTTGGTAGGTATTGAGGTAAACGTAAAGCCTTTAGGTTTTCCCTATGGGTGGCTAATTTTTCAACACCGAAAATAAATTTAAAATTTAAGACAAGGAATGAACTATTTTTTTTTTTTTTTTTTTTTTTTTACATTAAAGTAAAATGCTTATTATTTCTATTTTTTTAATTTCACAATAGGCACCTACCCAGATCAGCCCATACTATCTTATATTATTGCTCAGATTAGAGGCGATATTGCTCATCATCAGGTGGACGGTTTTCAATGTTCGCCTCCTTTGGGGTAGGTAACTTCGCAAATGAAACACATATACATGGCTTTTGTTCCAGATAAAATGTTGGTTTTATTTTTATAATTTTTATTATCACTACCATCCAGCATGGTAAACATTTCAAAACTAACCGTGTAAATTTTAGAGATGGATTTTAAGGTTTGAAGATGGCAAATTATATCTTTCATGGCCTTTTTCTCGTCATGCATTAGTTCTGCAGTTCCTTTTTTGAAAATTAATTTTATGGGTCTGTAATATAAGGTCGAAGATAAACGCAGATTAACCTACAAGCAACATTTCCAATTCTCAATTCTAACAATTTCAAACCCACCATAGCTATTAAAAAAAGATACTTATCAGCGCTTGATGTATTTTGAAATATTTGTTTATAATGGTTATGACCGAAACTGTTATCGAATCCCCATTTAAATTTGTTTGAACTCATTACCCTTCTCCAAACTTGCAATTTTTAACACGCTCTTTACTGTTAATTGCAGGAGTTCTTGTAAATTTATCGAAACGCAAAACTAAATTGCATCAAAACGTGATGAAGTGTTCAGAACAAGATCCTTTACTCGCCTTTTTTTCCCGGTTTTATTGGAAAATTCTTCGAAAAGGGTTTCCGTTCTTCCGCGTGTTCGGGTTGGTCTTGGTTTGACTGCACTGATTTCGGGAATATTTGGCACTTGAAGTTCCTGCTAAAGTCAAGAGGCATATCCCTGACGAAATATATTACGACTCCTGTTGACCTCATTCGATTTTTAATTGAATTTGAAGCAAAATAACCGACTAATTGTAGATATTTCTATTTCCAATTGGTGGTTAGACTCAACCACGTCCTTAAACGAATGTAGTTTATAAGTGACTACAGCTATTTGGTCTGATTTTTTTTGTGGGGAAAACATATTTTAGCAAACTGGCCATTGGCGTAATTTTTGCTTTTTCAACAAAAAAAAAATAATAAAACAGTCCAGGCGCAGGCAGGCGCAGACAAAAATCATGGCAAATCGAAGCCTATATACCTAGCAACAAGAATATACAAAAACTACAAAAGAATATTTAAGGATTTTTTTAGAAGCCTCTACAAACTTTGAATTATTTTTAAACTGGCCAACGAAACTTTACACGCATGCAATCAATATACGTAATAAGTGCTCAGCTTACCAATTAAAATAGTATATTTTAAAATAGATACCTTGACCCGTATATTGCATCGCTAACAATGGTTATTTTTTATCCAGTAGATGTGAATGAACAAAATATAATTTGCGGCTAATATGATACAAATCGAGAAACGAAAATACTCCTAAAGTTTTTCGATTGTGTTGACTTAAACGAATATTTAAACAATGAGATAATCATACTAAACAGTTGTTTAAGGTATATTTAAGAATAAGAAAAGGTAAACAGCTCGATAAAAAATACTTCGATTTTTGATTTTTGTCCATTGACGAAGCACTTTGCGCTCCTGCTCAATGTCGGTGTGGCTCGGATAGAAAATTTTCCGACAGTTTCCTTATCAGAAATTTAATGAAGAATATTCTTTGTTACATAACAATTACCAACTGTTTAGAAACTACATTCGTTTGAAACCGCTATTTTCTCTCGACTTTATTGCGAATAACCAATAACTTAATTATTAATTATAGTAATTTAATCATTATAACTCTAAAATCTAAATTGGGAAATGCAGAAATTTTGCATATAGAAAAAAAAAATTGTTTTTTTTTTTACAATTATCTTGCCATAACTTTTTATAGGTGCATTTCTGGATGTTCATAGGAAATTTTTCGTTCAGCGTGTAATTTTCTATAAGATTTTGAGGGTTCGCGAATTTTGTCCACCCTCACTCTATATTCGAAGCACCGAGGAGCGTGTCAAAATATTATGTTTATAGGAGTTTAAAAAAATGTTACACCAATAAACATAAAGACATATCTATATAAAAATCAAAAAAAAAAGTAAAAGTTTTTTTTTACAAGCAGAATTTGTGTCTACAGTTAGTTAAAAAAAAAATAATAATAAATAAAGAATTAATGTTATTTTTATTGTATATATTTGTTATATAAACACAGATAAACTACGTATATATCTAAAACAAAATACACAAGGAAAATCTTCCATTTATCGGGATCGGTATCGACATGTTACCTGTGGCCTCTCTCTGTTTGTATTCAAAATATTTATTTATTTAGCGACTAAATTGACAATGGAGTCAATCAAATAAATAAATAGGTGAGGGGGGGGGGTGTATATTTGTGATAGTGATCTCCGGCTGATTGGGCGGGCAAACAGAGCCGTGAGCCCAGATTTATATTCCCGTGTTTTTTTTTCTACTCATGTCGCAAACACCACCGGCGCCTCAAAACGGCCATATACGATCATTTATAATCTATTTTAGATTAACAACCCCTACAAAACTTTGTTATTCCCCCTTATTTTTATGATTGATAATACAAAAATTTATCATTTAATTTTTTTAAAATGTTAATAACTTTTCCTATTCTTCTCTCTTTAATCAATCTGCCGTTATTCCTCAAGGTAGTATCCTAGGTCCAATCCTCTACACGGTGTATATAGCTGACATCCCGCCAAATCTTAGCACCGTCCTCACCACTTATGCTGATGACACATGTGTGTTATCAGTAAACAATGATCCCTTCATCGCCTCTCAAACACTCCAATCCCATATCCTAAACCTTCAAGAATGGTGTCAAAAATGGAGAATCAAAATAAATCCTGATAAATTTCACCAAATAACCTTTAACCTTCGTCGTGAACCTACGACTTCCTGCCCTACAGTATCCTTTAATGATATTCCACTCACCCCTGTTGAACCGATACGCTACCTAGAATTTCACTTGGACAAACGACTAACTTGGAATCCACATACAAGACTAAAACGACAAGAAACTGCCCGTCGTTTCAGACTACTTCAATATTTACTAGACGAACGTTCAAAGCTCCCAATTAATTACAAAAGACTCATATACATGACTGTGATTAGACCTTTTTGGTCGTACCAATTCATCTCGTATTCAATCCTTACAATCCAAAATCCTTCGTAAAATTCTCAATGCTCCTTACTTTGTCACCAATTAACTTATCTATAAAGTATAACTTATCTATAATAACCTATCCTTTCATAGTAAGCTCCATAATCACTCAAATCCGTCAGTTTCTCAACTTGCCTCCCACTCAATTGCTGATAATTCGAGGCGTCTGGAACGAAGATGGCCTAGAGACCTCCTAGTGCAGAAGTTTTAATAAAGTGCTACTGATGAATAGTTCTTTTCAAGTTTTAACATGTTATTATAATCGCTGTCAATACATTTACTTGATGTATATATTCTGTACAGTTGTAAATTTCAATAAATGTAAATGAAGCGTCACCTCTCTCCAGTTTGTAGCGCCAAAACGTCAAAATGTTTTAAACTTTTGTACGTATTTCCAAAATATCTGCTCCCCTGTTAGTTCCATAGAAACTCTTGTTATATTCCAAATTTGAATAGACTTAATTTTATACAGTTTTAACAGAAAATGAGCTCTATAGAGTAAACGGGGACTAAAATTAATGCTTCCAAAAGTTTTGTTACGGGTTTTGCCCTAGACGTACTTAACAACGACGTTTAAAACATACTTCATTATGAACGGTTTTAACCCTCCAAGGGATGACTTGTCCGAATGATCACACCAAACGTACCCCCACTCAAAAGGACACCTTGATCTTCCGCCATTATTTTATTCCTGTATACCTCTGCAGCCCTTCTCCAAGAGGACCTAGTCTCGATTTGTGACCGAAACTGTGATTATTTAAAATATGTCAAATTTTGACAATCGATTCTCACCAACCTTAAGTGTTTTAATTTCCATGCTCTATTATGAGTTTCATTAGTAAATAATCCTGAAAGTTTTAAAATGGCTTTCCTATGCCTTTAATCACATGATCAAGCCCGTCTTTTCCCACGACAATTTTCTTAAATAGTTGATCAAACAAAAATTTTAATGTTTATTGAAAATAGGTTAATAAATTTGGATTTTTTTTATATCAATTTATTGAAATTTACGACTGTACAATTATATACATTAAGTAAATGGGCTGATAACGATTACACTAACATGCTTGAAAAGAACTACTCATCAGCAGCACTTTAATAAAAATTCTGCAATAGAAGATCTCTAGGCCATCTTCTTTTCAGACACCTCGGAGGATTATCGGGAATAGAGTGGGAAACAAGTTGAGAAACTAACGGATTTGAGTGGTTATGGAGCTTACTATGAAAGGATAGGTATCTGGTTTGGGCTAACTGAGCAACAGATGGAACATAAGGGTTTTTATGGATAAGTTTATTTGTAAACCTTTTGTAGTAAAGCGGAAGGTTTAAGCGTTTGTCTAGTAAATGTTGAAGAAGTCAACAACAACGAGCAGTTTCTTGTCGTTTTAGTCTTGTATGTGGATTCCAAGTTAAACGTTTGTCCAAGTGGATTCCTAGATAGCGGATCTGTTCAACAGGGATTAGTGGAATGCCATTAAAGGATACTATAGGACAGGAGGTCGTAGGTTTACGACGAAGGGTAAAGGTTATTTGATGGGATTTATTTGAATTTATTTTGATTTTCCATTTTTGACACCATTCTTGAAGGTTTAGGATATGGGATTGGAGTGTTTGAGAGGCAATGAAGGGATCATTGTTTACTGATAATAAACATGTATTATCAGCGTAAGTGGTGAGGACAGTGGTAGGATGAGTAGGAAGGTTAGCTGTATACACCGTATAGAGGATGGGGCCTAGGATATTACCTTGAGGAACACGAGCAGATTGGGTATTCGTAAATTTGACAAATCAAAACCTTTTTTCCTTTTTTTTTTTTTTTTTTTTTTTTTTTTTTTTTTTTTTTATTGATTGAAATTTACAACTGTATAAAATATATACAACAAGTAAATGTGTTGAAAGTAAATACAATGGCATGTAAATAACATGTGAAGAACTATTCACTAGTAGCACTTCAATAAATTCTACACTAAAAGGTCTCTAGGCCATCTTCTTTTCAGACGCCTCGGAGGATTATCAGGAATGGAATAGGAAGCAAGTTGGGAGACTAGTGGATTGGAGTGGTTATGGAGCTTACTATGGAAGGATAGGTATCTGGTTTGGGCTAAATCAGCAACATATGGGACATTAAGATCTTTATGAATAAGTTTATTTGTAACAAAGTAAGGAGCATTAAGGATTTTTCGAAGGATTTTGGATTGTAAGGATTGGATACGAGAAGAATTAGAAGGTTTAGTTGAGCCCCAGAGCTCAACTCCGTATGTCCAAATAGGTCTGATAACTGTCATGTAAATGAGTCTTTTGTAGAAAATCGGGAGTTTTGAACGTCTGTCTAGTAAATGTTGAAGAAGTCGAAAACGACGAGCAGTTTCCTGTCGTTTAAGTCTTGTATGAGGATTCCAAGTTAAACGTTTGTCCAGTTGAAGTCCTAGATAGCGGATCTGTTCAACAGGGATCAGTGGAATATTGTTGAAGGATACTGGAGGACAGGAAGTCGTAGGTTTACGACGAAGGGTAAAGGTTATTTGGTGAGATTTGACTGGATTTATTTTAATTCTCCAATTTCGACACCATTCCTGAAGGTTTATCACATGAGATTGGAGTGTTTGGGAGGCAATGAAGGGATCATTGTTCACTGATAACACACATGTGTCATCAGCATACGTCGTGAGGATGGTGCTAGGATGGGTCGGGATATCAGCTGTATACACCGTGTAAAGGATGGGACCTAGGATACTACCTTGAGGAACGCCAGCATTTTGGACAAACAGGGAAGAATAGGAAAAGTTATGATTAATTTTGAAGTTTCTATCACTGAGATAGGAGCGGATGATAAGGAAGTAGGTTGGAGGGAGGAATTTACGGAGTTTGTAAAGCAGGCCCTGGTGCCAGACTCGGTCAAAAGCTTGTTCTACATCGAGAAAGGCTCCCGTGCAGTACATTCCGCGCTCCAGTGCTGAGGAGACCACGTCCACCACACGATGGCATTGCTGGATAGTGGAGTGAGACATTCGAAAACCAAACTGGTGATCTGGGATGATGTGATTGGAATGTAGGATGGGATACAATCGTTTCAGAATGAGTTTTTCCAGAATTTTGCCCATAATAGGCAAGAGTGATATTGGACGATATGAGGATGGGAGTTCAGGAGGCTTTTTGGTCTTAGGTATCATCTTTACTATGGATAATTTCCAAGGATCGGGGAAATATGTGGTGCGGAGTACAGAATTATATATAAATGTAAAAATAGGATTGCTTTTCGAGGAAGGAGTTTTAGGATATGGGCTGTAATCAGGTCATGTCCAGGGGCTTTGTTGGAGGGTAATCTGAGGATTATATTTGATACTTCGGAAGGATGGAATGCATTAGGAGGAGGAGACATTTGGAGTGGAATATTTAGTTCTGCTTCAATACATTCAAAGTGAGCAGGATTGAAGACATCAGGATGGGGGTTGAAGGTTTTAAAGAGATGAAGACCAAAGAATTGGGATTTTTCTTCGTCTGATCTTGTCCAGGTTTGAGAGTCTGTTAGCAGAGGGTGATTAAAATTTTTGAAACCAAGGAGTTTTTTTCGTCGTTATCCATAATGACTTGTCTGAAGTATTGAGGTTTTGAGTATGGTTATGTAGGTTTTGGATTTTAAACTTTCTGATTTCTGTCTTTAGTTTGTTCGTTAAACTGTTGTAATTATGTTTGTCTGATGGGTATCTAGTACGGTGCCACTTCGCCCTCGCTCTGCGTTTTTCTGTCAATAAGGAGCGAATATGCTGTGGTAAGTTATTCTGTTGACTATCATGAATTTTTCGGGGAGCGGTATTTTCAGTAATACTAATTTTGATTGATGATGTTAGTTTGTCAATGGCTAAGTTTATGTCTTCTTTAGTTTTAAGGGGAATGTTCAGGTCTAGTTTATTTTCAAGATCAGTTCGAAATTTGTCCCAATCTACACGTCCTGAAATCAGTCTAGGAAGGGAGGGTTTAGGAACGGGATTTGAATGGAAGTGAAGCAGAACAGGGCTATGATCTGATGAAAGGTCGTCCATGGATTTTATAATGGTCTGAGAGGAGGAAATTTGGGAAGAAATGAATATATCAAGGATATCAGGACGTTTTTTAAGTGAGGTAGGCCAATAAGTAGGGTTCAAGGGTGAAAGGACAGAATAGCAGTTGGAGGTTGCAATACGGGATAGGATGCTGCCACGGGAGTTAGATGTTCTACAACCCCATCGCTGGTGTTTGGCGTTGTAGTCTCCTCTAGCGATAAAGCGCGGTCCGAAGGATCGGAATAAGGAATCGAGATGGTTGTATGAAAGGGAATTGCCAGGAGGGCAGTATACAGCTGAAAAATTTATGTTAAAAGGACGAGTAGAAATGTTTACAGAGACGGATTGAATGGTGTCAGTTGGAGTAGAAGGAATCAGAGAATGGGATACTGATTTGTGGATAAGGATGCAAGATCCGCCATGAGAGGTATTATCTGGGTGGTCTGATCTGTAAGTAGTGTAGTCGCGTATGTAAAAATACGAACGTTGAGTAAAGTGAGTCTCAGTCAGTAGGGCAGTATCTATTTTATTGTCATGGAGAAAAATGTCGAGTTCGTCTCGGTGATTTTGTAGTCCGTTGGCATTCCATAAAATGATAGCTAGAGGCTTAGCGTTCATCTAGCAACATTAAACGGAATTTCTGTAAGTGCTCTGGTAAGTAGGGTTATGAGTGGTCTGATGGTGTCTTGTAGTTCTCGAAGGAATGAGGAGAGGATGGCGGAGATATCGGTAGGATTTTGGTTGGGCAGCGGATATGATTCCATGGTATGGGTTGGATTGGTTGTTTCAACTGGAGTGTTAGTTGGGGGCTGCACTATTCGTGAGATACGAGGTGCAGTTTCTACTGTTGTTGCTACTTGAGATGAAGGATAGGAGTGAATATGATGTTGGATAGGAAGCGGTTGTATCTTCTCTGGTGGTAGATTGACTTTTAGAGGTAAATGATGAAGAGGAATTTTCTGTTGTGGGGGTTGAGATTGAAATTGAGCGGTCTGGGGCTGGGGTTGGGAGATTTGAGGCGCCTGAGGTCTAGGTTGATATCTAATCTTCTCAGCGTAAGATGCTTGTTGTCGTGGTGGATGATTTCGTGCTGTGCTGGATTGTTGATGTCCTGTTCTGTGCGATTGAGCTTCTTGCGTTCCTGGAGGTACTTCTTGATTACGGATGTCTGATGATTGGTTCCTATGATTTTGTTTGGGGGCTGAATTTAAATTTCTCTGATTTTGAGCAGTTTTGTATACTGTACATCCTCTGTAACTTGCGGGGTGATCATTTCCACATAGAGCGCATATCGCTGGCGTATCTCTTGTTTTCTGGCATGTTTCCGTAGCGTGTGGGCCAGCACATTTTACGCACCTTTCCTCGTGGTGGCAGTAAGTCTTGGTATGCCCTAGACTTTGGCACCGAGTACATTGGACTATTGTTGCCCTTCTTCGTGGTTCTTCAAACCGTATGCATGAGTAGACCAGTCTTGTTACTTCAAATATTTCCTCATTGTTACGAGCTGGCTCTAAGTCTACGAAGAATAGTGGTAGAGGGTATTTTTCTTTTGGGTGAAGGACACACGAAACTTGCCTCACGTTGTGGCCAATAGCCTCTAAGTCGTGTTTGATGGCGCTGGTTGGGGTAGAAGAATGGAGACCCCGCAATACCACTCTATATGCTTTCTCTTCTTTTAGTTGATAACAATGAAAATCGTAATTGTGGCTGGCTAAGTGATTTGTCAGTTTTTTATAATTTTCTTTGGTTGATGTTTTTATTTTTACGTCTTTGACCCGGGAAAAACAATTGAAATTGGTCTCTCCAATTAATGCTGAAAATTCTTGGCAGAATGACATGAAGTTTTCTATTTTAGTGACATAGATAGGTGGCGGGTCTGGGTCAGTAGTATGCTGTGGATTTGTGTTTATATTGTTATTATTAATATTACTGGTTGAAGGGGTGGACTCATTGACAGTTGAGTTGGTTGGTAAAGTTGGTTGAAATGTTCTGGCTGCAGAGGTTTTACTGCGGGTTTGATGGTTAGAATTATTGAGTGGCTTTTTTGGTTTGGATGTTTTATTTTTTTTTTTTTTATTAGGCGAATTGCCCGCTGATCCTGGGGCGGAGTTTCTGAGGCGTTTTTGAAGCGTTCTTCTTGATTGGGAATCGGTCTCGCTTATTTCTGAATAAGGGGCCTCTTCCTCCGATTCGTCACCAGATGTGGGAACGATTTCCATTATAATATTAAACACAAATAAACTAAAGTAATAAAACTGAATTTGATCAAAAATAAAAACTAAAAATTAATTCTTAAATATCTAAACTAGATACAATATTTAAATCAAGGGTTGACATTATTTAAAAATAAAAATAAAAATTATGAAGAAGAAAAAAAAAAATAAAAATTGTTCTAGGAAAAAAAAAAAAAAAATAATAACTCTAGCTATGTACGTTACAGAGGCTTGAGAAACAAATAAAGCCAGCCTTGACCGTGGAGATAACGGCTGTATATAGTTAGCTAGCACTGGATTATAATACGGCGGGCCTGTATTATTTCACTGTTTATTTAATTTAATATTGTTTCCACTCACCTCACTTAAATTAAATGTCAGAGTATTTGAATATCAATAATGTCACTCACTATTAACTAACTATGAAGGAGATAATTCAGTTAATGTGCGATAGAGAAAGACAGAAAGACAGAGCGTAACTAGACGTGTAGTGTAGTTGCGGCCATCTTGCCTGGACTTGTTTTTCCTTTTTAAAATTATAATGTTCTCCTAAATATGGTTCATTAATAGAAAAATCTAAGTAGTTATAATCGTCCAAGTTTCTCTAATTTCATTCCGTTCCCTTACCTATCCACCCTTTCAGGTTGCAATTTTACTATTGACAGGGAGTGAGAATATAATATAATAGAGCTGTCTTCGGCAGGGGCGGGATGTGTAAGGATAAATGGATCCAGGCAATTAGGAGAGAAAATTGGAAACCATCTAAGTATAGCATTATTTGCAATCAACATTTTGTTGAAACTAATTTTGATAAATCATGACTTTTCAGAACTTATTTAAAAAAGGACACTGCTCCATTGGTTTTCTCTGCGTTTCCATCGTATTTGGTGTCAAAAAACACTCAGGTAAAATTCTGGGAATTGTAATTTTTTTTATGCATTTTAAAAAAATTTAAATTCATATTTTAGAACAGAAGAAGTTTGAACAGTAAGCGGAGTAACTTATCTCCATAACCTTCACAACTGGGGGGGGAAAAAAAAAACCTTCCAAAAATTAAAACCCGCAAGAAAGTATTGCGAAACTTAAGGCTGAAACAAAAAAGACTGAAATGTAAAGTAGCTAAGTTAAGCAAAATCATTTCTGAATTAGAACATCAAAATTTTATTAAATCTGAATATTGTGAAATGCTCAATAATATTTCTATAAGTTTTTAAATTATTATTCTACAAAATGTTGTTTAAATTTTTTGTTGTAAAAAGGCTTTATCACAGATTGAACTACGAGAACTGCTTGCTGGCGATAACTGAAATATCACATTCCAACAGTTTGTTATCCATAAAAGATCGTGGAGGATTGATAAAACCATTATTAGGATTAATAAGGGTTTGTAAAGCCTGTCTAAAATAGAAAGGAGAAACGAGACTTTTAAAGGCGATATAAATGTATTATTAAATAAGCTGACTGGAGAAGGTTTACATAAAAAATTATTTTGAAGGCAATAATCATCTCTTAAAGGGTGAGGAAGATAACCACAACCATTAGCCTCTTCAGAGCATTGGTAAGATTTATTTTATTATAAGAATTTCAAAAATTGTTAGAGATAGTAATAAAGAAATAGAGGAACAAAAAAAAAGTTTAAAACTGAAGAAAATTATTCACTTTAAAGGGCAATAAAAAAATCATGAATAATTTCGTGCGCTTGTTAAGGTTCACCTTTCATTATGGTTCACCTTTCCCATTCCTTCTTTATCAATTATATCAATGAAAAATACTATTCATAATCATAATAATAAAAAGGTAGAAAGCAATTACTGTGGGCTAAAAAAATTCAATTATGATTATATAATAAAAAATACAGAAATGAGTTAAAATTCGGTGCTACGTAAGGACCCGTCCTAGGAAAAGTGGGAACGTTAGTGGTGGGAAGTAGTGGAGTACATCTCTGCTAGGGGAAGGTTCCTCTATTTAATTCTATTCTCACTATTGCCAGGTAGCACTAGTATTGTCCTTTTACTGATGCTTCAGGTAACAGCCGCTGTTAGATGTTAGATGAAGTTTCATAAAAAAAATCAAGTCTACATTAAATAATTATTTATTGTTTGTTTGTGTTGTATTATTATTAGTTTCGTTACAGAACAGCTAAGGACCACAATTAAGCCACCAAGTTAGCTTTACGCTTTCTCCAATACTCCTTCATCTGTTCACTTTTCGCTTTCCTCTACTCTGACGTAGGGATGGGCGATAGTCGATAGTTACTATCGATAAATTGATAAGTCATGCCTATCAATGGTCACTATCGATAGTGTCGACTATCAATAAATCTTTTTTACCTTCAAGTTTTTGAAACTCTCGGAATTATGCTGATCTGTCTCTGTCCAGTGTCGAGTTATTTTGAAATTGAATTCGGAATTCCTAGAGCTCAAGGGTTCACTCAAAGATTAAGCAAAAGGAAAGCAGAAATGCTAGTTTCTCTTTCGGGAAATATGTGGCACAAGGAGCACACTTGACTCTTTAAATTAACTATTTTGTTATTTTTCTTTTCTGAATATTTGATTTGTTCATTATTATTGAAACCATTTAAATTGTAAATACTTTTTTAAAATTCAAATAAATTAGTTTTTTTTTCTCTCATCTTCATGATATAATCTTATAATTTATAATCCTGCAAATTTTAAATAGGAAGTAGATAATAGAATTTAATTAAACTAGTTGAAATTCTTGATTGAACAACTTTGGAAAAAAAAGGAAGCAACTATCGAAAAACTATCGATAGTTCTCAACCGATAGTATCGGCCTATCAATAGTGTTAACTATCGACTATTGCCCAACCCTACTCTGCCGTCGATTTTATCCTGTTGGCTATAGTTTGTTCTGTCTTCGATTTCTTCTTTATTTAGGATAATTACTTTTAAATCTTCATATACCTTCTGAAGCCAATTAGGTTTGCCTTTTAATTGTTCTAAATATTGTACAATTTTGCTTGTTAATATGCATGAACTCATTCTTTGTATGTGCCCATAGAACATCAGTCTCCTTTTCCTAATTCCATCAGTTATTTTTTCTATATGTTGGTATACTTCTGTGTTATTTGTTAATTTGGAAGTTTCTCCCACAGTTCTGTTTTCCCTATATCTTACAATCTTTCATTCCTTTTTCCTGATTTCCTCATTTTCCTTTATTGTTTCTAAAATTAGTGCCCCAGCTTTGTTTGTGTTGCATATTTGTTAAAATAAAAAATATATTTTGTTAAAAAAGCGTTTCTATTAAGAAATTCCAAAATTTAAAACATCCTTTGTGTACTAAATAAATCATCGTTGGGAAGGCCTAGTATGGTGATGTGAACACGGCCAATAATGAGCAAACGATGAGTCTGATTTTTTTTTTTTTTTTTTTGTTAACAATTTTCCTGAATTTCAGCATGTTCATTAAAAAAAGAAAAATATAAAAAAATCTTATTTTGATTGAAAACATTTTTGCTCGTCCTTGGAGGGTTAAAAATTAGTTAGTTAAATATAGTTAAACACAACTATTATACTGTATTGTGTTTGATTTTTCGCCGTTCAAAACTTTTCATTTTTAAGTCAAATTACGGAGTTGATCTTTGGGCTCTACTAAACCATCCACTTCATCTCGTATCCAATCCTTACAATCCAAAATCCTAAATGCCCCTTACTTTGTCTCCAATAAACTTATCCATAAAGACCTTAATGTTCCATATGTTGCTGAGTTAGCCCAAACCTATCCTTCCATAGTAAGCTCCATAACCACTCCAATCCACTAGTCTCCCAACTTGCTTCCTCCTCCATCCCTGATAATCATCCGAGGCGTCTAAAAAGAAGAAGGCCTAGAGAACTTTTAGAGTATATTTTATTGTGCTAGTGAGTAGTTCTTCACAAGTTATTTACATGCCATTGAATTCACTGTCAACACATTTACTTGTATAATATTCTGTACAGTTGTAAATATCAATAAATGAAAATAAAAAAAGCCAAATTAAGTATGTAATTGTAAATATATGTTTTTTTAAAGATACAATGGCCTTAGGAGAGACAATTCTATACAGAGCCCTATCTACATGAATAAGATGGCAGGGAAGCAATAATTCTCGACTACCCTTTCCCCAGCGCGGCGATGCTCCACTCGCTATGATTGCACTAGACTTTTGTCCGATTCACGATGCATTATGATGCAGCTCAAATATTTATGGGGTCCTTCGAATAGAACCATAACGAATTGCCTGCATAAAACCTATGGCCCTCGGCCCGCCGCCATGTTCCCCTCCCTTTATTGCTCGTTTCAAGGGGCATTTCAAGAAAGTGAGGGATAGGTTGAGTATGTTCTATGTAGATAAGGCCGCGGCTAAAATATGTTAATCATCACTGTGTGGGGGGAAGTTGTGAGGGGGAGTTGTGGGGCTCGGTGCCCCCCCCCCCTTCCGGGTCTCTTTGATCGCAATCATTTATTCTGTAAACTTTCTTTACTCCCACCCCCTTCTCCTAATCAAATTCAACTGCGACATTAAATGCCAATTTAAAAAAAAAAAAGTATCTCTTTTGTGAGGGACATAATTCACATAATTAACAAAACTTAAAACAAAAAGAAATAGAGAAAAAAAAATTTGAGACAGCAACAAAGAGAAGAGGGGGTTTGTTAATAACATTATTTCACAAGTGAAAGACAAAAAAAAAAAAAAAATGTTCCTTGAAGTAGATTCATTACGACGGAGAGAGAGAGCACCTCCCTTTGAACATATGGTGCAGCATAAAGGCAACCATAATTAGCTAAAGTGTGCCTGTATTTGCATACGTGGTCCCTTTGCAGTGCCTCCTCAATCGGCTTTCTTCTAGTTCGGGATTCGCTGCCTTCATGATTCCATGCTAATCCATTCACCATTGATTGACATCCTTCACTGCCGTGATGCTAATTTAATATGTATATAACATGTAGAACGAACAAACTAACAGCACGCTACTAATTTGCATTATTTTTAAAAAGTATTAAATACTAGTATCCCAGTTGGCTTCGCCTGGTTTCATAAGTAAAGAAATTATATATATATATATATATATTTTTTTTTCATTTATTGATACTTACAGCTGTACAAAATAATATACATAAACTAAGAAGAAATTACGTTAAGAACTATTCACTAGTAGTACTTCAATAAAATTTACACTAATATTAACTAATAAACTAAGTTTCTAGGACATCTTCTTTTCAAACGCCTTGGAGGATTATCGGAAATGGAATAGGAAGCAAAAGCAAGTTGGGAGACTAGTGGATTAAAGTGGTTATGAAGCTCACTATGGAAGGATAGGTATCTGGTTTGGGCTGTATCAGCAACATATGCAACATTAAGATCTTAATGGATAAGTTAATTGGTCCCAAAGTAATGAGCATTAAGGATTTTTTGAAGGATTTTGGATTGTAAGGATTGAATACGAGATGAATTGGATGATTTAGTGGAGCCCCAAAGCTCAACTCCTTACGTCCAAATAGGTCTAATCACAGTCATGTAAATAAGTCTCTTGTAATTGATTGAGACTTTTGTCCAGTAAATGTTGGACTAGTCTGAAACGACAGGCAGTTTCTTGTTTTAGTCTTGTATGTCGATTCCAAGTAAGACGTCTGTCCAAGTGGAGTCCTAGGTAGCGGATCTGTTCAACAGGGATTAGTGGAATATCTAATAAATGAAGTTTTATTTGTTTATCGATAACATTCTTGTATTGAAGTTTACAATTAAACATTATTTTTTCAATGATATTTTTAAGCATAAATGTAATTTTATCAACCTGGTAAAAATTGATCTGATTAGGTGTTTGAGGATTACGTGAAAGCATAGATGGACACTTAATTTTGATATATGAGTTGAAGTTCGCACTGATAGAAACTAATAAAAAACCAGCGGATAATGGGATGTATCATCAGTTCTTACAGCTAAAGGCACGTGGATCATATTTTTACACACAACCTCAAAAAGGATTGACATTTCGATTTGGGGCTAATTTTTATTCGGCCAAAATACTTTTATTGGTTAAATAATTATCATTTGGTTGGATTTTAATTTCTAGCCATAAAAATGAATGACAATGTGTGGCTAATCTCGTTTAAATTTGGTTCAGTAGTTTAACTATATAAACTCTATTGCAGAATGGTAAATATTTACATAAATCTTTTTTAACTATTTAATAGGATATAAGTAAATAATACTATCAATTTCAAACTTTAAATAACATCATATCATTGTAACCTCTCGTGTAGAATGGCGCCCGCCACCTAGCGGTCAAGTTTTTAACTTCAATGTTATCCACATATTATCCTTTTTTTTTTTTTAATAAAATAATTAAAAATTAGTTATTTTATTATTGCTAAGCCATTCAAAAACTATAAAGAATATATGGTTGAAATTTTGTACAGATTTGTGTAGTAGTTTTAAATTTAAAATATTTTTAATAATTCAATTAAATATAAGTAAATTTTATTGTCAATTTCTAGCTGTATATAACACTTTCTCTCAGAAGCCTCTCTTGATTGGAGCTCACCACCTATCGGCAACTTTCAAACTTTTTTGTGTACTAAATATTTATCACATTTTTAACAACAATTTTATTGAAAACCAGTAAATTTTATTATTGCTAATACCTTCCTTGAACTATAAAGATGATGTAGTTAAAATTTGGTTCAGTAATGTTCGTGGTTAGTGATCACAAACAAAAAATCACTTGTCCATTAATAAGATAGTATAGACCCCTTTCGCAAATTCGCCTGCTTATTATTCTAAAATTATTAATTATATTTAATTTAATTTTAAATTATTATCATTACAATATATTATTGCCTGAATGATATTTTCACACATATCTATCATTTTAAACTTGGTACTAATGCAATGATTAAATGGTTGAAGATTACGTGAACAAATAATTGGACAGTTATATGACACTGTGACAAACCCAGTTTCTGCCACCTAGCACTGTACATGTAAATTATTACTATAGTAAACTTTATTATTGCTAAACCTTTCTAATGAAGATGATGTAGTTAAAATTTGTTAATGATGGGCTCAGTAGTTTTACATTTTGTTGCAGAATGGCGCTAGACACATATCTCTCGATAATCAAAATTCACTTGGATCCAAAAGTCGTACCAAATATTTATCGTTTTTTATAATAACAACTTATTAAAAGTAAGTAAATTCTATTTATCATTTTTTTAGCTCGATATAACATTGTAATTTTGTAACCTTTGTTACAAAATGAATCGGTCGATTATCAAACATCACTGCATACAACATATTTATTATTTTTATGGCAATATAATTGAAAATCTTTAAATTTTATTATTGCTAAACATTTCTTGAACTATGAAGACGGTGTGGTTGAAATTTGGTGAATATTGATTCAGTAATTTTCACGTAGAACTTATATTGAAATGCTACTCGTTAGATTTTTACATATATACATATCTATATATGGATAAATTTCTTGACTGTTACTATTAAATGTTTAGTAATGTTCTTGAGGTTCAGTCAATAAATAAAAACAACTATTAAGGTGTAATTACAAAAGCAATTATTCTCCCATATTTATTTATTAAAAATCATATAATGTTACATGATTGTCCAAAAATAATTTTTATTTCATTTTTTGCGACGTTTCATGGTCACTGCCACATTTTCAAGCTCTGAAACATGCATGGCAAATTGCGAATAAGGTATATTATGTGCATCTATATTCGACCATGTACATTATATATAACTAATGAGTTACCTTACAATGTCCAAAAATACAAGATCCATTTCCAATATAATCTTTAATCGACTAAAAGTCTTGTCCCTGGTATCATGTCAATATCTACATACATTAAAACTTAATGAATAACAAATAAAAACAATATAAATATAACAAATCGTAATAAATAAAAATATGAAAAAAGTACAATGTTCAACTGCACATCTATGATTTTGCAAAATTTACTATTATCGTATAGCTATTGTTAATTGATATAATTACCTTAAAATAACGAAAATTTTTGCTCATATTTCCACTTCCATTCCACTTTCCATTTTAATATATTGTATAGTAAAAACAACGATTTTGGCGACGTTTCGAAACTGTTGTTCTCATAATCATGCCCTACAGTGAAAAAACAGGTTACAATAAAATTATATAAGTTATACAAGTTATTTCAAAACATAAAGTTAGGTACAGTACAAGTATATAACAACATGTGTTAGAATAATAAAAATAAAAATAATTACAGAATATAGAGGAGTATGAAGCTACTTACAATGTTACTGGTGAATATGGTATCGACAAACTAAATTCTAACAATTCTAGTAGACAACTAACCTGAGGAAAGCTTGAAAAACAGTTACAAGGTTTATGGGGGATTCCCAACTAGTGGTATTCCCAAAGATGCAGGTATAAAAAGGATTTAGGTGTACTATATACTTATAAATGGATAAATGATTTATAGATGTATATTAAAATAAAAAAATGATAACCATAGCAAAATTTAAAAATCGCGCAATAAACAAAAAATCAGACGCTTTAAATCTCAACACCTGTTATTACAATTTAATACATTCAGACCAATAATATACATTTACATTAATATATATCATACAAATCATTTGTCCATTTATTAGTATACTATACCTAAATACGGAATGCCTTATATACCTGCGTCTTTGGGAAATACCCCCCTAACCTTGTAACTGTTTTTCAAAATTCCCCAGGTCAGTTGTGTACTAGAATTGCTCAAATTTAATTAGTCGATACAATATCCACCAGTAACATTGTAAGTAGTTTCATACTCCTCTATATTCTGTAATTATATATATTTTTATTATTCTAACACATGTTGTTATATAATTATATTGTAGCTAACCTTTTGAAATAACTTGTATAACTTATATAATTTTATTGTAACCTGTTTCTTTTTTCACTGTAGTTCATGATTATGAGAACAATATAGTCTCGAAACAAAAATAGTTGTTTTTATTTATTGATTGAACCTCCAGAGCCTTACTAAACATTTAATAGTAACAGTCAAGAATTTTATCCATATATATATATATATATATATATATATATATATATATATATATATATATATATATATATATATATATATATATATATATATATTAAATATTAAAAAGATTCCTAATATCCTTATACATTATGAGAGACAGCTACGAAGGCCTACAATATACAAACGAGCCCTGGTGAGGCACCTGCCTCTATAAGACACAATAAATCGACCCCGCCGCCAGGTAAAGTAGGCCTTATCGCGTGTAGTCGATTCTTCCATGAAACTCATAATTATTAATTTAGTTCCAATCAGAATACAAATATTCGTCGAAAGGGGGGAGGTTCTTAAATTTCCCCCGACAATTTAACTTATCGAGGCCCTTAACTCGCTATTTACGAGGCTGTAAATACTTGCTGATTATATTACGAAGCCCCTCACAGCTGCCTTTCGCTAACACATTCGTTCAAAGCAGCTGAACTCCTTTCGGGTTTCGGAACCGCCGGGGTAGAACCGTAAACTGTGTCTTCTGCGCACCATTTTATGAATTATGTCTCGATTCCACCAAAGCATTTTATTTTCCGATCGGATATCTAAATTCAAACAAATAAGTTTTTTATGGCTCATATTTGTTTCCAATTTGAATAGAAAAGGAATTTTAGAATGTTCTTAAAAAAAAAAAAAAAAAAAAAAAAAAAAAAAAAAAAAATACCGATCAGTACTAAATACGCGAATCCTTAAAACTTACACAATCGAATCCGGAAGGTAAATAATAATTTAAATGAAAAAAAAAATTATATATTCATATATATATATATATATATATATATATATATATATATATATATATATATATATATATATATATATATGTATTTATATATTTATATGTTTAGTCAATAAGGTTCTTGAGGTTTGGTCAATAAATAAAAAACAACTATTTTGGCGACGTTTCGAGACTATATTGTTCTCATAATCATGCCCTACAGTGAAAAAACAGGTTACAACAAAATTATATTAAGTTATACAAGTAATTTCAAAACATAAAGTTAGCTACAGTACAAGTATATAAGATGTGTTAGAATAATAAAAATATATATAATTACAGAATATAGAGGAGTATGAAGCTACTTACAATGTTACTAGTGGATATCGAATAGACTAAGTCTAGTACACAACTAACCTAGGGGAATATTGAACAGACAATTACAAAGGTTGTGGGGAAATCCCTATTTCTTAAAAATTAAGTTAAAAGGACTGAGTGGTATTACCAAAGAAGTAAGGCTAGGTAATAGTCCAAGCAACGAAGACCAAAAAAGGCCGACTAGGGGACTTAATTCATGTAGAAGCCAATTTTGGCACAGTTGTAGGGGAAGGTGTCCTTAACAACATACTAAAAGTACTGGGGGGGGGGGGGTGGAGCTAACGGAGGGGGGGCGCTCTAAAGGTCGTTTTTTTCAGTTTTTCGTTAATAACTCGAAGACTCTTGCCCCTAGCGAAAATGTATTTATTTACTAAATTAATAACTATAAAATTCTTTACAAAAAAGGTGCTATACACTTTTTTGCTAACAGCAATGCTTAAGGAGATATGGAGTGAGAAAAATGAAAATTAAAAGAAAAAACCCTTTTATATTGTTAAAAATGAAATGTTTATAGTTTATATAATTAATCTTTTAGCGCCCTTGGTTCCAATTATCAAAAACAGCTTACATATGTATGTATGTATGTATGTATGTATGTATATATATATATATATATATATATATATATATATATATTTTTTTTTTTTTTTTTTTTTTTTTTTTTTTTTTTTTTTGTTTAAGGCTTTTATAGACCTTGGAGATCCTTAGTTAATTAAATACATAATAAATAGTTAAAATAAAGAACATTAAACTAAGTGATACTTATCGAGTCCAGGAAGTATCAGAGCTGTTTGATTAAATAACTTGGATACCGTTACTTTTAGCACATTTTGTTTTCTATACATTATTAAAGATAAGAAATTTTGCAACAAATTTGGTTCTATTTATTTTTTTGCTAAGATCAATAGTTATAGAACTGCGGAGGACGAAAAAATTGGCTAACTTTTGGTAAGTTGCACTTTTCCGCGAAAACACGTTTGTCGGCACTTTTTTGACTATAACTCCAAAATTATTTGTTCGATTTGAATTTTTTTTTTTTTTTATCTGAACGCTGATTAAATTTACTTTCTGAACCCACAAATGTGAAATTTTGATCAAGTCTCGTAAAACACCCATGCCAACACTTTGAGAAACCCATACTATTGTGCAATTCTTTTATTTTTGGTTCATTTCTCACTACAACTCCAAAAATATTGGTCCGATCCCAAATTTCTTTTTTTTTCATCTCAAAGCTGGTTAAATTTCCTATTAGATTCTATAGATTTAAGTTTAATAAAGTTCCGTGAAATATCCATTCTACCTCGTTAAATTCCGTGTACTGTTGTGAAATCCTTATTTTTTCGAAACATTTCTCGTTATAACTCTAAAAATATTTATTCGATCCTGAATTTCGTTTTTAAATCTCAAAGCTGGTTAAATTTGCAATTAGATCCTATATATCAAATTTTGATTTAAGTCCGTGAAACACCCACGCCAGCCCAAACAACATTTCAAAAATGTCAGGTTTTTGCCAAAATATACGCATTTAGTGTGCTAGCATGGGTATTACATGGAATATAATTAAAAGTCATAGATAGGACCTGATTGATAATTTAAGTAGCTTTAAAATGAAATAAAGCAATTTGGAATCGGACATATTTTTTAGGAGTTATAGAGAAAATATGCCAAAAAAAACTAGAAATTTTTAACAACTCGCAGTTGTTAGCGTACTGGCAAGGGTATTACATGGCATTTTATCAAAATTTGATATATAGGACCTAATAGAGAATTTAACCAGCTATGAGATGGAAAAAAGAAATTTGGAATCGAACAAATATTTTTAGAGTTATAACGAGAAATGTTCCGAAAAAATAAGGATTTTACAACAGTACGCGGTATTCAGTGAGGTTGAATAGATATTTCATGGAACTTAATTAAAATGAAATATATAGTATCTGATGATAAATTTAACCAGCTTTAAGATGGAAAAAAGAAATTCGAGATTAGACAAACAGTTTCGGAGTTATAGACAAAAGAGTACCGACAAACGCGTTTTTGAGGAAAAGTGCGACTTACCGCAAGTTAGCCAATTTTTCTTCCTTTACAGTTCTAAAACTATCGATCTGACAAAAAAACGAATAGAACCAAATTTATTGCAAATTTGCTTAGCTTTAATAATGTATATAACACAAAATTTGGTGAAAGTAACGGTTTCCGAGTTACTGGATCAAAGTGCTAAATACATACAATTTTCAACACTTTCCCCCCTCCCCTGCCCAAATCTGAACATGTTTCAAAGAAATCTTTTAACCACATTTACAGCTAAGGTTGATGAACAATATGCAATAGTCAGATCTTTTTATTTTTGGTTCGATATCAAGGTTCGAATGCTAATTTCCCTGTACTATAATAAGCATATTTGGCTTAACAACAATAATTTTATTTTTAGCAATAAGCTTTTAAATTATAATAATAAACTATTGATTTTTAGCAATAAACATTGCAATTTCAACAATATATGTATAAATTTTAACAATAAAAACGTGTTTTTTTTTTTACATTTTCCATATTTCCTCCACTATATCTTCTTAAGCATTGATCCTAGAACCAAAATGTATAGAACCTTTTTTGTAAACAATTTTATGTTAATTAATTCAGTATATAAACACATTTTCGCTAGAGGCAATAATTTTCGAGTTATTAACGAAAAACTGAAAAAAACGATCTTTAGAGCCCCCCCCCACCCTTAGTTCCACCCCCACCCACCAGTACTTTTAGTATGTTGTTAAGGACACCTCCCCCTACAACTGTGCCAAAATTGGCTTCTACATGAATTAAGTCCTCTGAAAATCCTTCGTTGCTTGGACTATAACGGCAGCCAAAGCCTACAGCCGCAGCAGCGACCTCCTATATCGCTCACCTCACCAATAATATATTAAGTCTATTAATTCAAAACGGATTGAATATTATGCATCCACTACAAATAAAAAATACAGATCATTGTAATAACATTAGCACTACTTATGCACTAGACTTTTTGTAACAACTTTATAGAAGTTATGAATAAAATTATGTAAAATTAATTCGATATATCTTGTAAACAAATTGTTAGCACGTGAAAAGATAACAAGTATGAAGACTTACATAGGCTAACCATCAGAGAATATATCCGGCACAAAAGGCACGAGGATATACACGGGAATAAAATAATATAAAATTAACAAAGGTTTTCGGGGAGTTGCAAACACTCCATTACACCGGTTCCTTTATTCCATTGTTGTTCCGATAATTCAATCCCCGGGACTTCGCTACATTGTCCATCAAACTTCCCCGCTTTCGCGCTATTTTTTTTTCCCTCCCCTTTTTGATTGGAACTCGTTTGAATACAAGCCAAGACCTTTATTGGCCACAAAGCGGGGATATTAGGAACGGGATAAATTGTTGCCCTGGCTTTTTCCAAGCCAAGGTTTACAACTAAACCGTCTCTAAAAAAAAAAAAAAAAAAAAAAAAAAAAAAAAGAAAAAGAAAATAATAATAGAAAAAATACAGCGTTTCAACCGGTGATTTGATCCCTAATAGCCTTTATATGTGTAATTCGTTTATTGGCCGCCCTCATTTTAATATCTTCAGCTCTATCCCCTCGGCAATAAAATGATAAAAATTATTATTAGCGGTTTTATGGCAATGGCTACGACCCAATAGTTGGATTTTATGATAGCTTTCATTATTGCTAAGCATAATAAATATTAAGGAAATATTTAAATATAAAACGAATTATATTCTTGTTTAAAAGTATGTTATAATTAGAGATGTTTCGATTGGTATATGGAATCGAGAATCAAATTTTTGGTACTGAGACATCGCACAGTGCGGCCGACAATCGACAAAATTCTAAAATGCGATTATTTTTTCCATCTTGGTTTCCTTTAGTAATCCTCTTATAGTGACCTCAATGATAAGTAATTGTAGCTTTTAAACCCACATTACAAAAGCAAAGGATAGAAATCATGTTTGAACAATTGGCAGATCGCTTATCTGTCTCATCGATACAATTTCAATTTATTGGGCCCTTATTTAATGTTAAGTTCACATCAACGTCACTTGAAGTTTTAGTTTGGCAGCTATCGAAAATGGTGAGTAATAATCATTTTTCCCTTAATATCTTTAAATAACATTTTTTCGTTAATATATTTATAACATTTAAAAAAAAAAAACAACTTCAAATCAACATATTTCAATTTCGACCCAAAACATTCTTAGTTTTTGAAATATTTTGATTTAATAACACAAATACATCATAAATATACAAATCATTCCTGCTTTGAATGGTTCTCTCTTTATTTATTTCAGAAAACATAGACCTGGAAAACATTGATGTAATTAATATTTTATACGTGTATATATATATATATATATATATATATATATATATATATATATATATATATTAATATTTAAACATCTTAGGACCCTTTAATATCAGCAAGCAGGAATGCAAGCCACTCAAATCCAAAGCACAATTTAGAGGACATTAAAAAATATCTTTTCGGTGATGACGAATATTCTATGGATTCACTTCAATCTCATCTACGCCATCTGATGAGAGTATGTAAACGAGCAGTGACTCAATATGATTTGCAGATGTACCTTAATCAATTCATGTATTGTAAATTTTATTGTTGTGATATTAGTTATTATTTTGTGAGTCTAAAAAAAATTAATTTGTATTCAAAGATCTTTAATATATTGTTTTTTTAATGATCAACTGAGAGTTTTCTTTAAAAGCCCGTTTTAAAGAAATTGAAATATGTCGAATTGAAGTTTTTTTTTTTAAATGTTATAAAGATTTTATAAGTCTTTCCCGTCAAGAATGACTTGTCTACTTCGACCGCACTGTGCATTGCTGCTAAATTGCAAATTAGAGACAACTCGATAACTAAATTAAGCCTACCACCGATATCTCCCTGCATTATAGCCAAATATAGTAACTTATTTATTTATATTTTTATTTTATTTTTATTACGTGGATATGTCGTTTGACGGGGGTCTATCTATACATTTTTTGGTGTAACGTTTTATGCACATTCAAAAACCTAACATTTTGACAAGCTCTAGCTCTGTTGGTGTTGCTCAAATCATTCTCCTAATTTGTTTCCTAATCAGAAGTTTAATGGAGAATATTTTATGTTATATAACATTTTTCGCTAGGAGCTACCGTTGAAGAGCTATATTCCATTGAATGAAAAAAGTCACGTATGAAATCTCTTTGTTTTAAGTGCCATCGCAAGATCATTGATGCTTCCTTCACCCAAAACAACTTATGAACTATTTTTCAAGTCCTCTAACTGAACTCTAACTCTAACTCTAACTCTAACTTACCTGTTAAATTTTCAAAATTTCTTTTCATCCTAATCCACTAGCACAGTCCCTGTCCAGTTCCACTCAGCCCTATAATCCTCTTTGCTTGTTAAAAAAGCAGCGGCCTCGTGACAAATTAAAAAAATCGACATAGAGTTCTGGAAATGGCCAGATTCTTTACTCATGCCTTGAGTGATTGTGCTATAGCTCTCTCACTCAGCTCCGCTGGTATAATATTTACACCAGTTATGCAGCTAAAAGGAAAGCGCTGTGATCTCTTTGGACTTGACTCGTCCCTCTATAAGTGGAGGGTGACAAGTCTTGTTGGGGATCTGACAGATATATATATATATATATATATATATATATATATATATATATATATATATATATATATATATATATATATATGTTGTAAATTAAGTATGAATGCATTTTAAACATTTATTTTAATTTATTTTTTATTTACGCTGTTATTAGTGTCCTCTCTTGTTTTCCCTTGCTTTGATTACTGTTGCTTGGTTTATGGGGGACTGTCTGGGGATCTCGAGATGAAGCTGAGGAGACTGATGAACTGTTTCATTAGATTTATCTTCGGGATCCCCAGGCGGTCACACGTTACTTGCCGATATTCTGAGCTTGGGTGGCTATTTCCTAAATTCCGGTGGCAATACTTTCTGGATACTTCATTCTCTATTTATTATACATTCCTGATACATAATATATCCTATATTCTTGATTTATTAACTCTACGTTCTTCCATCCACCTCCTAAACACTAGATCCCAACCTTTTAACCTATACATACCTTCACATAAAACCGCTTCCTTTGACAAATCCCTCATCATTCGTGCTATCTCCTTCTGGAATTCCCTACCCACTTCTATTCGTAAATTTCTTTTTACGTTCATATATATAAGATTGTATTTTATGTTATAATTATTATTTCATATATTTATTTGTTTTAATTTTTTAATTTAATTTTTAATTATTTTTCTGTGAAAAATGTATGTTGTAATTACTGAAGCATCTAATTTGTAAATAATTGGCCAGACAATTGTACTCTTAATTGTGCATTATTTTTATTTTTAGGGGACAGTAAGTCCCAGAATAAAGTTTAATTTTTCATTTCATTCCATAATTGTTTTAATATGCATATTATTTATTTTATAGATTTATATTTTTTTTTCTCTCTTCATATATTACATAATTTGAGGGTTTTTTATTTAATTGTTTTTCTCACTTTATTTATTGCATTATATATTATAAATTTCTTTACTTATTTTTATATCTTCTTTTTATATATTTCTTAATGTACTTATTGTGTGAAAGGAAATATTAATCTATCCATATTACTTATTGTCCCCTTTAAGGTAGATTGTAATACTTTCTCAATAAAAGGTTAATAAAAAAAAAAATACATAATTAATTTTTCCATAAATACATATTTATTTTTATTATTTTTACTGTTTTTCTTAATACACAATATCTTATCTACCAGGATTTACTGAGTACGCCATATTGCTCGTATTGTCACTTGAAACATTGGCGTAATATGATTAGGAAAACAATTGTTTAAGTATATAATGGCAGTTAGTTGAGGGGGGAAGTGGTGGTGGGGGGAGGGGGTAATATGAGAGAGCTAAGGCGCGTGGACAGGTTAATTGAGATTAGAGAGAGGTGGGCTTTGTAGCGGTGACCGCCGGGTGACCGCCAGCATTTGGCACCCCGGAATATCTCTCTCTCTCTCTTCCTCTCCCTCTCTCCACCTCTCTCTACCAGCCCTTTGATTCGGCTCACTGATTAAGTCTATTATATAAACTAGAATAATTGAGCCCGAGGTTGAACAAGATTAGGTAAATGGGTCTTGGAGTTAATATAACTGCTCGAGGGGAATCTAGAATAATTAAGTTCTTATTGTAGAGACCATTCTTTTGACAATCTTAAAACAATAGCACTAAACAAAAATAATATTTTAATTACTTCAAAGCAAAGAGCATTAAATTAAGAGGTTAGTGGAGATGTCTTATTAATTTTATTGCCTCCCAGACACTCCAATCACATATCATAAAAATTCAAGAATGGTGTCAAAAATGGAGAATCAAAATAAATCACAGTATCCTTTAACGATGCTCCACTAATCCCCGTTGAACAGATCCGCTACCTAGGGCTCCATCTGGACAAACGTCTTACTTGGAATCCACGTACAAGACTAAAACGACAAGAAACTGCCTATCGACTACTTCAACATTTACTGGACAAACGCTCCAACGTTTCAATTAATTACAAAAGACTCATTTACATAACAATAATTAGAACGATTTGGACGTACGGAGTTGAGCTTTGGGGCTCCAATAAACCATCCAATTCATCTCGTATCCAATCCTTACAATCCAAAATCCTTAGAAAAATCCTAAGTGCTCCTTACTTCGTCACAAACAAACTTATCTACAAAGAACTTAATATTCCTTATGTCTCTGACATAGCTCAAACCAGATATCAATCCTTTCATAGCAAACTCCACAACCATTCAAATTCATTAGTATCACAACTTGCTTCTCATTCCATTCCAGATAAACCACCGAGGCGCCTGAAAAGAAGATCGCCTCGGGACCTTTATCATTTAGAATCTTTATAAGTGCTACCAATGGGTAGTTGCTTTAAAAAAAAGTGAAGTGTCATTGATATCTATTTCATCACATTTACTTGATGCATTATATTTTATATATTGTATATACAATTGTCAATTTCAATAAATAAATAAAAAAATAAATTAAAATTTAAAAAAATGTATTGAGATATATAGACCACTCTAAACATGAGTTTTCTTGGAAATGGTGCTGGTCACCATTACAAACAAAAGGAAATAACTATTAAGTATTTTAATTGTTGAATTAAATAGCATTTACTTTTTCTTCTTTTCTGAGGATGGAAGAAGTGAAAATAAAACATATAAAAAATACAGTACATATCATAAACAAACACAAAAGCCAACTCCGAGCTATCAGTCATACAATCAATATAACTTTAATTTCATATTTACAATTAAAACTTTGGTTTAAGTATACATGTTGTAAACCTTAGATCTTTTACATCAATAATACTTTCTATGCATCTCTAAACACCTATGAAAAATTTAAAAAAAGCCGACACAAGAAAAACTAATTTTCAGAAAAAAAACAAACAAAAACCGACTTTAAGATTAAACCTACACGTACAAACTTGAACTAAAAATTAAAAAATAATATTTTGATTACTTCTAAAGGATTAAAGGACACCTGACGAAAATATCGATACTCATATATACTAATACAACTTATGATCAGTTATTTTTGATGTCGGTGCTAACAGTTTAATCCTGCTTTTGCAACAAACTGCTTTTGCAACAGTGTGGCGGTGCTGACATAGTTGTGGTTGGATCTTTACAATTACCAGCTTTCTGTCGATTTCTTTTTATATTTTTAACATAGATTCTAAATATATATTATCATAAATTGTGATTAGATATATAAGTATCGATAATTTCGTTTTTTGTCCTTTAATGCTCTTTGTTTCGAATTAATTAAAATATTATTTTTTAATTTTCAGTTCAGATTTTTACATGTAGGGTAAATCACTAGTTATGGTCATAGTTAACATAGGAACTTGTCGATTTAAAACGGAACTCCGTTGATACAGTTTGTAATATGATATCTTTGGTTATATACTTACAATTAGATCTAAAGTTTATTCTATTAAATGTAAAATTGACAAATACACTGAAGCTTCATTTCAAATAAATATTTATATTTTTTTACAAAAAGCTAAAAATACCAGTTATAGGCATGTTGTACCTATTATGGTCATAGATAAGACTAGTTATGGTCATGTGGCAAAATAATCTCTAAAAAGTTTTTTAAAACTATTTAAAAATGAGTATTAATTAATAAGGAACTATAACTATAACAATAATCCAAATACTAATATAATGTGGTCTAAAAAAAAGAAGTAAAATATATATTTAAAAACACAATCACTCAATGCACTCATTCACAAATTCTGTAGTTACTTATCAGTTTAGAAAATCGTCACGAAATGATAGTTGAAAATCAATTTTAACAACTATTTGTCAGAGTATAATTTATAGCCGCACATCTTGTTGATTTTCCTATATAAGCACTAACGGCTTACGATATGGTAACCATCACCACTAAAAAAATAATGAATTAAAAGAAATCTGAATATATTTTTGTAAATTATCTTCTTTCCATATTTCCAGTTTTATCAACAGCAATAGCCATCCGCGAAGTACAGAATATCACTAACTATATTAACTAGTAATGGTTACTTAAGAGACGTAAGGTCAAACATGACAACTACTAGGAAGGGATGTAGTATTTATGTTTTAAAATGACATAATCAAATGAAGAAAATTGTAGTTTTTCATTATTAGCAGAAAGAATGTTTGTAACAGTAAAGAAAATTGAAATGGATAGGGGTGACCATAACTCGTATCCCGTATTTTTATAAACCGGTTATGGTCAGTTCAAAATTATTGTTAATTAAAGTCAGATAGTCCAACATAGTGGAGCTTGTATGGCAGCCTGAATTCTATTAAAAAGTTACATAACTCAAAAACTAAAAATTAATGAAGCGATTTCACTATGATTCCTTAAGAATCCTCAGTTTTGAAAACGATCTTACTAAAAAAGGAGGTATTTCAGGACACTATTTGAGGAAAATATTTTTTAATGGCTATTGAAAAGGGATAGGAGGGAGAGTTTCATTAGTAAATGAATCTTAAATCCTTTTTAAAAATATTTCTCCTGGTAATATTACAAGTAAATTGATTATAACCTTATTATTGCGATAATTGTATTAGCCTGCCCATAACTGGTGAGGTGACCATAACTAGTGATTTACCCTAGGTGTAACCTTGAAGTCTTTTTAAAATAAAATTTTTTCCTAAACTTAACTTTATTTTTCAATTTGTAGTCGTGAGTGTATTTGTGTTTATATATGTGAATTATTCGTGTTAACAAATAGTAATTTAGGTGTAGTTGCGATGGAGTAATATGTTTATAGTGGAAGGTTATATTACAGTGATTTCTTATTAATTTTTTGTTTTTCTTAAAAAGCGCTGAGCTGAATTTAAAAACATCGTTGACGACATCTGAAGTATGACCTACCGATCACAAAATGAACCGATTCAGAATTGACGGTATAATCACGTATCGAACATACAAAAAAGTAATTGTCAGTTTTCTTTTGATTTCTATTTGTTCTGGTTGGCAACGGATCCCAAAATAACTGGTCACAAATTGTGAATAATTATATGAGTATTGATAATTTTGTCGATTGTCATTAAATGCTCTTTATTTTGAAGTAATTAATATATATATATATATATATATATATATATATATATATATATATATATATATATATATATATATATATATATATTTACTTTTTAGTTCAAGTTGGCACAGTATCTCAGGGATATATTGAATAGGTTTTGCCCGATTTGCATTTTATTGTGGATATTTTAAATTTTCTTGGACCTTACCGAAAATTTGACAACAGTTTCCTCGTTAGAAATTTAATGGAGAATTTGATACATAACATTAGGAGCTATATTCCTTTGAATAAAAAAAGACACGTTTGATACTTTTTTTGACACGCTCTAGCTCTGTAGGTGTTGATGTATGATCGAAAATTTTACGATAGTTCCGAAGAAATTAAATTGAGAATATTTTTTGTTATGTAACATTTGTCGCTAGAACCTACCGCTTAGGAGCTATATTCGTTTGAATAAAAAAAGTCACGTTCTGCCTAAATCTTTAAGTGTTGGGGATTTCGTTCATCGAGAATTTGTCACCAGTTTCTCTATTGAAAGAAATAGATTTTAGATAGATCTATTTTAATAGAAATTTAATGGAGAATATCTTTAGCATTATAAAATTTGTCGATAGAACCTACCACCTAGGAGCTATACTGATTCGAATGAAAAAAGTCATGCTTTAACGGTTTTTTCACTCTCAAAAATGTGAAATCCTTTGGTGTTAATTAAACTGGAAATTTCCATAAAGCTATCTCGTCCGAAATATGGAAAATATTTGTCGTTATATAACACTTGCCTTTAGCACCTACTATTTAGGAGTTATATTGGTTTGAATGATCTTTGAAACCCTTACATTTTCGCTACTTTGTTATTTTGAAAAAAATGATTCATTGTTAATTTAAATTAATTTTAATTTTTCTTTTTTTTTACTATTTATTGAAATTTACAACTGTACAAAATTTATACATCAAGTAAATGTGCTGTTAACTATTACAATAACGTGATACAACGTGAAAAGAACTACTCATCAGTAGCACTTTAATAAAAATTCTACACTAGAAGGTCTCTGGGCCAACTTCTTTTCAGACGCCTCGGAGGATTATCAGAAACGGTGCGGGAAGTAAGCTGAAAAATTGGGGAATTTGAGTGGTTATGGAGCTTACTATGAAAGGATAGACATCTGGTTTGGGCTAAATCATCAACATATGGAACATTAAGATCTTTATGGATACGTTTATTAGTGACAAATTAAGGTGCATTGAGGATTTTTCGAAGGATTTTGCATTGTAAGGATTGGATACGAGATGAACTGGATGGTTTAGTGGAGCCCCAAAGCTCAACTCCGTACGTCCAGATAGGTCTAATCACAGTCATGTAAATGAGTATTTTGTAATTAATTGGGAGCTATGAACGTAATTTTAATTTAAAAACGGTTTAAAAAAAACACTGATATAAGGATATTGTTTTACAAATCTTCCAGGATCTCAAAGTTTTAGCTACATTGTTTTTTTAGTTTTGGGGCTTTTTTGACACACCCAAATTCTGTTGGTGTTGCTCGGATCAAAAATTGTACGACAGTTTCTCGGTCAGAAACTTAATGAAGAATATTTTTTGTTCTATGACATTCGTCGCTAACACCATACCGTTGAGGAGCGAAATTGGTTTGAATGGAAAAAGTTAAGTATGAAACCCTTACTTCCCTTCAAGTTTGTTTATATCGAAAAATTTTTAATTGTTAGTTTAATTTAATTATTAATCCTAATAATTTGATCCTTTTAATTCTAAAATGTAAATTTGGAAAAGTAATAAATTCTATACAGATAGACATTACCATGATCTATTGTTTTTTCAAGCTGTGAAATTTAGTTGTTGCTTGGATTTTTTATATTAGCATAAAAAAAATAAAAAAAAATAAAAAATACGTTGAGCAAGACTGTAGAAGAGTTGTTATTAAGGAAATAATTGAGAACAATCATCATATATGACTATTAAAGTCGGATCATTAAGTGACCGGTTAAAGATAAGACAATAATCAAAACCAGGTCATTAAAACGGCATTAGAACCATTACTTGGCTACCACCAGAACTTTTATTCCTTCTTAGATTAGCTTTGAATAGTTTTTTTTTTTTATTCATTAACTCCTTTTGTTGTAATGGGAGCCCATTCTTTTCTCGAATCATTCTAATTTTCTAACTATCTTTGAGGGAATAAATGATATTTTAGATTGTTGTAATCTGTAAACATTTTTTTTTATTTTTTTTTTGTAGCTATTTATTGAAATTTACAACAGTATACAATATAAATAAAATACAAATGAATGTGATGATAATGCTAAGAATCACATTTCAATTGATTGTAAATGCTCTATATGAAGAAAACCAAGTTTTAAGGTTTGCATCTTTAATAACTTCAGTATGTTTTTATAAATTTAATTGTAATTTTTTTTTTTTTTGTTATTTTCTTATTTCTTTTGAGAATTAAAATATGGTATTTGGCCGAAACGAATTGTTGATAATCTATGAAATAATGTTTTAGTGATAAAACTCCAATTTAAAGATGGAAGGAATGAGGAGAGTCATGGGAGTTTCCCCGTGTTTGAATGATGAAATGGTCTGGATTCATTGAATTTTTCAATAGTTAGGATAGAACAAAATTTCGTTCAAATGCGACTCCCTCCTTATCTTGCTTTCTTGTGCGAAATTTCCCACTTTCTTCCGTGTATTGATATCTTTCAACCTCTTTTAACTAACTCACAAACCTCTTTTCTGTCTGATACGTTTAACTATCTTATTCTTCTCAACAATTCGAATATTTTGATATGTTTAACTCCATTTTAGAAAAAAATTGACTTTCCCCCTTTCTTCCGTTGACTTTTCAAATTTAAAATAAAATACTTTTTAGTTATGACACAGAACCAAAACTGCTATTATATAAAAATTAGGTAAGTTTCGTAATTTCTATATTCACTATTGTAAAATTTATCGATTTTTTTTATTTTTTTATATCATGATCTTTCTTAATGTTTGATAATTATTTTTTTTTTTTTAATTCTAATATTAAAAAACAACAACTGTAAAGATGATTTCAAAATAAAAATTATAATCTTAGGCTTTACCTAATAGTTCGCTTATTTCTAGTAATAATCTCTGTAACCGTTATTGCTACCCAATGTATTTCACACACAAGTTGTTTATATTGTGCAGACGTTTCGGTCTACACTTCAAGCCTTCATCAGGGGGAGAGAAAAAGCAAATAAAAAGATTAGACAAAAAATGAGATTGAATTTTAAAAAAATAGACAATAAAAGGAAATAGGATGAAAATAGAAAATACAAGTTTAAATAAATATATATTTTGTTTTCATAATGATAAAAAAAAGATATTATAATGAAATAAAAGTGGATATAGTTGATGTGTAAATACATAAATAAAGTATAATAGTTGAAAATTTTTGTTTTTTATTTATTTATTTTTTAGTTTTAGTTTTAGTTAATATTTTACTCGTTTTTTTTTTGTTGTTTTTTTAGTGAAATTAAAGAACATTTTAAGGAATTTATGAGTGATAAATTTAGAATTGAAAATTTTTTTATTTAATTTATTTATTATTAGATGTTAGGGGCTCATCATTTCTCTGATACAGCCTAACCTAAATGCTAAAAACTTAATTTTTTCCGCACGTTGTTACATATTTCTGTCAATATTGGGAAAGTGGACATTGTATAATTTTATTGAACAAAGTCATTCCCAGACAGTGGTAATTTTGACGGAAAATTTAAATGTTTTAGGTTTATAATTTCTTTTATGGTCGGTAATTGAAGCTCTTCATTTATTCATTTTGTCTTTTTCTTTTCGAATGCTGTTCCCTTTATCATTTTTCTAATTATATCATTTTGGATTAGAAATGATTAGAAATGATTCAACCGTTTTATCGTAATCTTTGACAGATGAAGGAACATCAGTGTTCCATAGAGTAATGCCGGCCATGACTCTCCTCATTCCTTCCATGTTTAAATTGAAGTTTTTTCACTAAAACTTTATTTCATACATTATTAACAATTCGTTTCGGCCAAATATCATATTTTAATTCTCAAAAGAAATAAGAAAATAACTAAAAAAAAATTACAATTAAATTTATAAAAACATACTGAAGTTATTGAAGATGCAAACCTTAAAACTTGGTTTTCTCGAAATGTATTCCTGATGACACCCCCCCTTTCTTCCGTGGACTCTTCATTTAATATACCTAATGGCTGGAACGCAAAAAAAGATGGGATTTAAGCAATTTACTTACAATTACATGTAAAATATTTTTTTTTTTAATTTAAAACACGATATCTTCATAAGCAAAATAGAATTAAAATTTTCGCAATTAACTATCTAAGCTAAAATGAAAGTAAATTACTTACTTTTGCTTTGTTTTTAATATAAAAAAAACACTACGTTACACACCGGCCCGTTTGAAAAAAATAGAAAATTAACAAAAACCTGTAACTACATGTACTGACGGCTATAAATATATATGCTAATTGCTAGAATATTCTAATTATTATCATAAAATTACTTACACCAGCATACTGATTAAACAGTGATGAAGATGTCCTAAATTATCGAAATTATTTATAACAATAATTACAACCTTCCTATTCAGTAAAGTCTTATGAAATATTAAAAAAACCTTAGGGCAACTTTCGGTAGAATTTAAGAATTAAATAAGCAAACAAACCCAGAATAAACAGAGGCCGAAATCAAACAGTTTAAGGACATTAAAGCTACAGAAAGGGAGACAAGTTTAATTAAAAACAAAAGTAAAAGTAGAAAAGAAGCAGAAGGATATTCTATTAATTATGAGCCTTTGAACTGCAATTAGAAAAAGTATTTCAAGTCCTTGTCATAAATAAATTAAAGGCACTAATAATTAATGATTTAATCACCAAAAGCAGGTGGATAGTTTCAGCCGATGTTTGGATTGGGTTCGACGACAAGGGCTATAAATTAATGCAAAGTTTTAATTCATTAATTTTCAAAATTGTCAATGAAAGTTATAATTAAGTAACAATTAATTAGTTTAATATTTCAATCAGAGCATTAAATTTTGCAAGTACCAATTTTTAATTCTCTTCCTGAGTTATAGAACACGATATCCCTTTTTTTACCCAAAATACATTATTAGGTATTCACATTTCGGCTATCTCTTAATTAAATTGTTCTCCGTGTGTCATCTAAAGCTGCTCCTAAATTGGGAGGGAATAAATTCAAATGTTTTTGATATATATATATATATATATATATATATATATATATATATATATATATATATATATATAATATATATATATATATCAATTTATTGAAATTTACACCTATACAAATATGTACATCAATTAAATGAGGTGATAACGATTACAATGACATGTAACAACTTGAAAAGTACTACTCATCAGTAGCACTTCAATAAAATTTTACACTAGAAGATCTGGAATGGAGGAATGGAGTGGAAAGCAAGTTGAGAAACTAATTGATTTGAGTGGTTATGGAGCTTACTATGAAAGGATAGGTATCTGGTTCGGGCTAAATTAGCAACATATGGAACATTAAGATCTTTATGGATAAGTTTATTTGTAACAAAGTAAGGAGCTATAAGGATTTTTCGAAGGATTTTGGATCGTAAGAATTAGATAGAGATGAATTGGATGGTTTAGTAGAGGCCCAAAGCCCAACTCCGTACGTCCAAATAGGTCTAATAACAAACATGTAAATAAGTCTTTGTAATGAATTGGGAGGTTTGATCGTTTGTCTAGTAAATGTAGATGTAGTCTGTAACGAGGAGCAGTTTCTTGTCGTTTTAGTCTTGTATGTGGATTCCAAGTAAGACTTTTGTTCAAGTGGAGTCCTAGGTAGCGGATCTGTTCAACAGGGATTAGTGGAATATCATTGAAGGGTACTGTTGGACTGAAAGTCGTAGGTTTGAGCGAAGGCTAAAGGTTATTTGGTGAGATTAGTTTGGGTTTATTTTGATTCTCCATTTTTGACACCATTCAGGATAAAGGATTGGAGTATTTGGTAGGCAATGAAGGGATCATTGTTTACTGATAACACACATGTTTCATCAGCGTAAGTGGTGAGGACAGTGGTAGGATGTGTTGGGATGTCAGCTGTACACCGTGTAGAGGATGGGGTATAAAACATTTAAAATATTCTACCTAAAACTTATTAATCGAATTATGTAATTTATCTAGGGTTAAAAGTAATATTAGGATTTAGAAGAAGTTTGCACTATCTTGAACCAAAGATGGTAAAAACAATTTTTATTATTGGTGAATCCTTATCTTTCTTTGTTTATTATGAGAACAGTGTTAAATGTTATACCCGAGCTTAAACCTCCAAGCAGGTCCGTGATTTTTTTCTTTAATTTAAGTATTTTTTAGGTATAACAAGAACATTCACAGAAAAATTATTTTTTATTTTCCTTACACTATCTATATAAGAATTTTGATAACAATCTCATATATAGGATCTAAATGTAAGTTTAACCAACTTTCAGATTGAAAAAAAAAATATATTTGAATCGGACAAATACTTTCGGAGTTAAAATGAAAAATGTGCCGAAAACCTTGGATTTAACAACAGTACGGGTTTTTAGGCGTCTGGGATGCATATTATAATATATTCATATATATATATATATATATATATATATATATATATAGTATTTAACAAGCTATGAATAAAAAATATATTTCACTAAAGTGCGGGTTTTTAGCGTATAGTATGTTTTTGGCATCGATTCGAGGAACATATATATATATTCCAATAGTAAATTTAACAAGCTTTTAGATGAAAAAAATTAATTTTAGATCAGATAAATATTTTTGTAGCTATAATGAAAAATGTACTAAAAAAACTTTATTTCACTAAAGTGCGGGTTTTTAGCGTACTAGTATGTTTTTGGCATCGATTCGAGGAACCGGTTTCATCGACTATTTTTAGTGTAGACTATGGATGTAAGGCAATATATAGTGTCACTTGTTGTAGACACTTTAAAGTGACTAGTGTAAATCGGCCTTTAGATTTAGTCCATACCTTTATCACAGAAGAAACATTCATGCGAAAGAAGAACTAAGTAAAGCGAAACTGAGAGAAATGGAGGAAGATGCTTAGTAGGAAAAGAGAGAGAGGACAGAGATAAAGAAAAGAGAAGGTAGATAAAGAGAGACAGAGAGATAGAGAGAGAGAGGAGAAGATATTAATATGAACCCTATTGAACAATTCATAATGAAAGTCTAACTAGAGCCCCCCTGGGCCAAGTTGCTGCCAGCCCTCCGCCCGGATTCAATTATAAATTAAATATTAAACATTTTACCGAACCCGGCAAAAACTAGGCTTAATAATTCACTATTCGCCTTATTTACACTCTTCTCTTATTTTCTTCCCCCACCCCTCTCCCATCCCCGACACCAAATATATATACCATCCTTAGCTTACTCTACCTTTGCGGATTAGTTCTATCTATAACGGCACCTCTGCTAACTCGATTCAAACTATCGATTCTTGATTTAATGCCTCAGGTGAAGAGGAACATCCCCTCTCCCGTTTAAGGTGTAATTTGTTCTGTATTATAACATATGATTACATTACATAGGACAACATAATTAATAATTAAATTACGAGTTACAAAATAAAAAAGAGAAATCTTGTAAAAGGATACATACATGTTATGTATATCATTATAATGTATATAACATCAATATTCATGTTTTACATTTATATACATTTTTACATTTGCTTGGAAGGTTAAAAATTCAGGAGGTAAAGAAGTAGATGATGTATAAAGGAAGTAAGAGTAGAGCTTTTTGGAATTGAGATGGGTAATGAATTCCATAAAGAGGAATCGCGGGTAATAAAGAATTTTTCGAAGGATGCAGTTACACAGAAGTGAACTGGCTGATGGGTTGGAGCCTCAATAAACTGTAGCCATTCACTTCGATCCCTACTTAAGTTCTTTATCTGCTGGAGCGTTTTTCCTCTTTTCCCTCCAATCCTCTGGATGTTCTCCTGGTAGGAAATTCTGGGCCGTCCTCGCGGTCTTTTCCCAGTAGGTCGAGCTTCCAAGACTTTCTTTGGCTCTCTTTCATCCTCCATACGACACACATGGCCAAACCACTTGAGCTGTCGGGATTCGATTGTATTCCTTAGTTCTGTCACCTCGAATTGTTCTGTTATTTGTTCGTTCCTCATTCAATACCTTCTTGTCTTACCTACTGCTCTCCTCAGAAACCTCATCTCTGCTGCAGTAATGCGGCTGGCTTGCTTATCAAGCATTACCCAGCTTTCGCTTCCACATGTAAGGGTCGGGAGATAGACTGATTTATATATATGCCATTTTGTTTCTACATCTACTTCTCGGTAACGAACTATGCTATTGCAAACCTGATAATAGACTTAGTTAGCTTTGGTTATCCTATTAAATATCTCTGTGTCAATCTTACCTGAGGAGCTTATTACAGTCCCTAAGTAGGTAAACTCTGGCACAACTTCTAATATCTTCCCATTGCAAATTAGGTGGACTTCTTCTGGCTCCTCTCGGGACAGAACTATGATCTTGCTCTTAGAGGTGTTTATGGCCATTCCTTTACGGAGTATCTCCTCCTGCCATTCTATTAGGGCTTCCTGCATTTTTTCTGGGGAATCAGCAATTAGGACGATGTCGTCCGCGTACAAAAGACTTTGTACAAGGATGGTTCTTAAATTCCACTTTCCGATGGCGGTCCATGCTGTTCGGCGTTTACATATTTTGTGGATCTCGTCTATAAAAATGATGAACAGGAGCGGGCTTAAGCTATCTCCCTGCCTCACACCTCTTTCTATGTAAAATGGCTCAGATTCTTTTCCATTGATCCGTACAACTCCCTTCGCCTCATGGTACGCTGACTTAATGGCTGAGATTAGATCGCCTGGAATATCTTTGGCCACTGATGCTTTCCATATTTCGTTTCTGGGCACAGAGTCAAATGCTCCTTTCAAGTCTAAAAATTAAAAGAATATGTGTTTATCTCTATTCCATGTTGTTATCAGCTCATTTATTTGATGTACATATTTGTATAGTTGTAAATTTCAATAAATTGATATATACATATAAATATATATTGTATAAGGCTTATTTAGTTACTTCAATACAAGATTTTTATGAATATATAAATGAAAATCCATTATTAATTAAAATAATTTAAGTATATCACTTCGGTGAAGCCGCAACGAGGGTTGCTTGTCAATATATACGACACTAAATTCATATTAGACGAATTTGGTCCAGGAGTATTTCGATGGCGTTGCCTAAATTAGTTGAAACGATTAAATGAACATGAATATTACTGTAACGTGATTAAAATATTTCAAATGGAGCTAAACAATTTTTTGATCACCGGTATTTCGTGTATCGATATTCCGAGCTCAACATATCACCGATAAGGAACATCGATATTTTTCTTTCTATCCCCATCCACAGTCCCAACCATGACGGTTAATACTTGCCTTGAGTGTAATACTGAATAATTTCTATCCGTTCATTTACAAAATTACTCAACTATTATCGAGTAAATGCAATTACTGATAGACATAGTTATGCACCACGTTGCAGCCCTGAGGAAGAGACAGTATTGGATGATTCCGCCGAAGGGAGGGCGGACAAAGTTGCATTATTCATCGGGCTTCTCATTAGCAGATGTTAGCTGATGAATTAGTGAATCATGGATGACACTGGCTCCAATATCGGATAGGAAGGATAATGACCAGGAGTCCTATCTGCCTGTCAGTGTTCGTCCTCCATCATGTCCTCTACTGCTAACCACATCACCTCTAGGAAACGAAAATCATCTGCATTTTGATGCATTGATCTCTGGATTTGAGATGAAATAGTGTCTTTTCGGAAGGATTGGTTTCCTGAGCATTCTGAACCTGGAGACCTAAACATTTCATCAAATATATTTATTCAATAGATAGGCCGACAAATTGGCGACTAGTCAAGAAAGCCGATTAACGCTTAACCGGCGTGGCCAAAAAACTTTAACACTCCGTGCGTCGCGGAGTCCCTAGGACTCTAAAATTAAAGTAGGTTTTTTTTTTTTTTAAATTTCCTAAAAAATAATGTTTTTTCGATGTTAAAATAATCATTAGCATTTATAGACACAAAATACTTTATTTGCAACCAACTGAATAACAAAGTAAAGTTATCAAGATATAAAACTCAAAATTATAATTTTTCTGACGAAAATACACTCAGATTATTATTTTTTTAAAACGAATCGAAAATACAAAAACTTTTAGCGAAAAACATATTGCCGAATGTCTGAACTATAATAAATTAGCATATGTTAACTTCTAAACTTCATACAGAAAAAATTGACATTGGTAGAAATGTTCTTAAAAAAACATTATTTTAGAACTCGTCTAGATTTTCAATGCATTGAACACACAGTTTATTAGAATATTTGCAAGCATATTGTTTTTTGGATCAAATAAAACAATACTTTCTATGATTTCTACTTTCTCTGTTACTTCTTGAGTAACAGAGAACGTCGTGATCACTTGTGACAGCATTCTCGGCAGGAAATTTGCTATCAGGACCACCCTCTTGATCTGAAAACTCTGTGTCAGATTCCTCAAGCCATTTTAGTAAGGTCTACTCATAGTTAGCATCTGTAGTTCTAATGTATTCTGGATTCCTGGACATAGTTGCAAAATTGAAAATACAGCACTACGTCGCGGAGTCCCACGGACTCTGAAACAATTGTAACTCCGACTTGAATTCGCTGAATACTATAGTAAACATAACAAATGGCGTGCCCCCTTATCATAAGAAGGTACCGGGAAACACATCCTGTTTGAACGAAAATTATATTAGTTATGAAACTGTATATACCTGCTAGAGTCCCAGGGACTCCGCAACGCCGGTTAAGGGTTAATCTTATTATGTAGTGGGCAACGAGTCGGCGATTAGACGGCATGAAGCACCGACTAGTCATTCATCTTATTCATTGAAATGATAAAATTGCTTTTATATGCAATTTTTCGTTTGTAATCACTAACCGCTAAAACTACTGAACCAAATACGGAATTCGAACTACACCCCCTTCATAGCTCAAGGAAGGTGTAGCAATAATAAAAACTACTTTTTTTCATAAAATTGTTATAAAAACAACGATAGGTATGTGTTGCCCAGTGAAGTTCAAAAATCGACCGATAGGTGGCGAGCACCATTTAAGAAAAGTTACATAAATAATTATAATGAACAATATAATGGCTGCCTAGCTGCCGTTAATACAATTAAGGGCATCATACAGAAAAATATTAAAATTAAATTTAGTTAAGAATTTAAAATAAGATAAATAAACAAAAAATAAGGGAGGAAAAAAAAATAAGCCAATGAATAAATACAGCTGACAAAGCTAAAAAATATATCTTATCAGGAGAAATAAATAATTATCTAATATAATAACATAAATAAGGCTTCGCCCCCATGGCAGAGTTAGCTAAGGAACATATAATGGATACATCTGTATGAAATTTTAAATACATCATATTTTTAGTTCTACGAAGGTTTACAATAATAAAATTAACTATAATAACAATTTAAAGGTACAATGTTTAGTGGCAGAAAAATTTCAACATAAATACAGTTGCACGTCTATAAATAAAAACCCAAACAAACGTGACCAAACAGCTCTCACCACACATTACAGGCAAACAAAACATTCTTTTAAATTTGATTTCCCCAAAATCATTCACTATGAATCGCGCAATAAACAAAAAATCAGACGTTCTAAATCTCAACACCTGTTATTCCAACTTAATATATGCAGACCAATAATATACATTTACATTTATATACATCATATAAATCATTCTTCTATTTAATAGTATATTACACTGAAATATTTTTGTACCTGCATCTTTGGGAATTACCACCCAGTCCTTTTAACTTAATTTTTAAGAAATAGGGTTTTCCCCACAGCCTTGTAACTAACTATCTGTTCAAAATTCCCCTAGGTTAGTTGTGTACTAGAATTGTTAGTTTATTCTTATCCACTAGTAACATTGTAAGTAGCTTCATACTCCTCTATATTCTGTAATTATATATATTTTTCTTATTCTAACCCATGTTATTATATATTTGTACTGAAGCTATCATTATGTTTTGAAATAACTTTTATAACTTATATAATTTTATTGTAACCTGTTTTTTCACTGTAGGGCATGATTCTGAGAACAATATGGTCTCGAAACGTCACCAAAATTTGTAATTTTGATATATATATATATATTTTATTTATATAAAGTATCTAATAAATTTTTGTAAAAACAAAAAGAATTGGGATGACAGGGGGGGAAGAATGAGATATGTCGAATATGTGCCGTTTCTGGAGCAATCATGTTAAGAGGAACACCTGCCTACCTCCTTTAATACTTAAAGTAAATCCACATTCCATCTCCTTCCCCAACGTCCCCTTACCCCCTCTCCTCCACAAATATTAATAAAATATTGCGGGATTATTTTAAAATTTTATAACGGCTCGCTCAATCACTTCTCCCGAGACGTATTTCCTGTAAAAATTCGATTTGGGAAGGATGAGTCAGTCTTTATAGCAATATTTGTCATCTGGGGGATACGTAACAGTACGGGAAGGTTAAAATAAAAAATAAAAAAGTGAAACACATTTGTTTTTTTTATATCTATCTATTGAAATTTACAACTGTACATAAAAACATACATCCACTAAATGTGATAATGACAAAAAATTTTCTTTCCAGACGCCTCGAAGGGTTGTCAGGAATAGAATAGGGAGCAAGTTGAGAGACTTGTGTATTTGAATGGTTATGAAGTTTACTATGAAAGGATAGGTATCTGGTTTGGGCTAAATCAGCAACATATGGAACATTGATGTATGGATAAGTTTATTTGTGACAACTTGGGAAGCATTAAGGATTTTTCGAAGGATTTTGGATTGTAACGATTGGATACGAGATGAATTGGATGGTTTGATGGAGCCCCAATGCTCAATTCCATATGTCCAAATAGGTCTGATAATTGTCATGTAAATGAGTCTTTTGTAGAAAATCGGAAGTTTTGAACGTTTGTCTAGTAAATGTTGAAGAAGTCGAAAATGACGAGCAGTTTTCTGACGTTTTAGTCTTGTATGTGGATTCCAAGTTAAACGTTTGTCTAGTTTGAGTCCTAGGTAGCGGATCTGTTCAACAGGGATCAGTGGAATATTATTAAAAGGTACTGTAGGACAGGAAGTCGGAGGTTTACGTCGAAGGGTAAAGGTTATTCGGTGATATTTATTTGGATTTATTTTAATTCTCCAATTTTAAGTCCATTCTCGAAGATTTATAATATGAGATTGGAGTGTTTGTGATGCTATGAAGGGATCATTAGTTATTGATAACACACATGTGTCATCAGCATACGTAGTGAGGACAGAACTAGGATGTGTAGGGATGTCAGCTGTATAAACCGTGTAGAGGATAGGACCTAGGATACTTCCTTGAGGAACACCGGCAGATTGGATAAATAGGGAAGAATAGGATAAGTCATGATTGACTTTAAAGGTTCTATTGCTGAGATAGGAGCGGATAAAAAGGAAGTACGTAAGAGGTAGGAATACACGAAGTTTGTAAAGCGGTCCCAGGTGCCAGACTCGGTCAAAAAAGTGTTTGTGTTTAAATAGTTTTTTACTGCGTTCGGTGCTCAGAGTCGTGAGTTCGAATACCACCTGAGCAGTTTAAAATTTATTTCTTGGTGGATCCACGAAATCGATCTAAGTTTTGTAACAGTACCAAAAATTTGTCCTGATCTGAAATGTTGTTTGTGAATACCTATTTTATTACTTTCAAAAATGTTAGAAGTATTTCATACGAGGTGTGATCAAAAAGTTCCAGGACTGAATTTTTATACATTTATTTATACAACATATAGGTTATTCAAATTTGTCTCCTTCGAAGTACTCCCCTTGGGAAGCTACACACTTTTCCCACCGGTGTTTCCACTGATCAAAGGCCCCAGAAAACTCTTCTTTTGTAAAGGTGTTTAGCAGCTCCGTTGTTTTGTCTTTAATTTCGTCAACTGTTTGAAATCTTCGTCCTTTAAGGTGTCTCTTGAGCTTCGGGAAAAGAAAAAGCTTTCGTCGTCAATTGCCTTTTGAAGAAGGTCCTTAGAAACATGAGTTCGGTGTTGTTTTTGGTCTTCAGTCAACAGTCTTGGCACAAACTTTGCTGCAAAACGACGCATTTGAAGTTTTTCAGTTAAAATTTCCTGATATGATTGCATGTCAGAAATGTTACACTCATCTGCCATTTCACGGATTGTTAGTCGACGGTCTGATCGTACGAGAGCGTTCGCTTTAGCAACATTGTCATCATTGATTGACGTTGAAGGGCGTCCGGAACGAGCATCGTCGTCTGTGGATGTTCGGCCGTCTTTAAACCTCTTGAACCACTGATGGCAGCATGATCGGCTTAGACATTCTTCACCAAAAGCCTCTTGTAACGTCAAAAAGGTTTCAGAAAACGTTTTGTTCAGTTTCACACAAAACTTCACACAAACACGTTGCTCTTCTTTCACATTCATTTTCATAAAATAGCCAAACTCTATAAAACTAACCTCAAACAAACTGTGCTAATGTTACTTTCAGTGATGTTATTATTGATCTGCAAACACAGCTGACTTCCTGTTGAGTTCAGACAATACAATGCTGCCAACCGCATCGCTGTGAGACATTGCATACCCATAGTATATAAAAAGTCCTGGAACTTTTCGATCACACCTCGTATCTTGGCTCAGAATTGTATGATGAAAATAAAATAATCAATGAAGTAAGAAAAAGACTAATGGCAGCAAATAGGGCTTACTTCGCAAATATAAAACTTTTTAAAAATAGCTGACTGTCTCAAACCACTAAGGTGCGGACAATGCGGTCCTAACATATGGAGCGGAGACGTAGACTTCAACCACCATAATAAAAAATCAATTAACTTTATTTGAGCGTAAGCTTTTAAGGAAAAGTTATGGTCCAGTCAACGACATACAAACAAATTTGTGGAAGCTTCGATCAAATGCCGAGTTTTATTCCTTATACAAGGATGTAAATGTGGTCAATTTTGTTAAAATACGACGTTTTGAATGGCTGGTTCATATCATAAGAATGCCCTCTAATAGAATGCCGTTAAAAAATACATATTCTTAAATACTTAAACCCATGTAGACATATGCCACACAAATATACGAAACTGAAAAAAACACGCATATAAAAAAAAAAATACAAATATTCCAATCAAAAATACTCCGACTAATCACGAAATCACCTCCATACATTTCAAACCACACACTTCACTCTGATTTACAATTACACACAGTAAACGAATATATACAGAACCTGTATAAATGAATGCACTACAGACTTCATGGACATAATTACATACTCATTAATGACATGGCCACGACTTACATACCTGGAAATACTCTCAGAAGGCTTAAAAGAAGCTGGATGAGAGATTTGCTCAAATAAATCTTTTTCATTTTAATCCATGCCAGGAGGAGGTACTATTGAGTGATAGTTTCCCACACGTCTATAAGGCCTGTATTATGAACAATTTTACTTATTGTTACTCCAATAACAGAAGTTAATAAAAATTTGAAAAAGCAAAAAAAAAAATGTATACTGTTTATTTGCATTATAATGTTTTTTGTTTTTTTTTCCTGAATGTTTTCTCTTAGTTCGAGAACTACCATTTCGCTCATCAATTACAAATGTTTCAAAAAGTTTAGCATCCTAAACAACAAACAAAACATAGATTCAAATTTTGTTGTCTAACTTTAAAGCTGGGTTGCTTTCACTAGCGTTTCACCCTCGTTCAATTTTGAAATGTGTACATTGTGTAATTGGATTCATAGGAGCTCAATATTCCTGATCAACGGGTTTACCTTCTGCACGTCTTTGTTTGTTCTGTGGCATCGCAAAGCATGAGGTCATGGGATCAAATTGTTCCCAATTCAATTTCCTAATGAAACATGGAATCTTTCAATTATTCGTCCACACTGACCTCAGAGATTCCTTGAGAGGGTTCTATTTTGGGAAATTTTAGGAGTGTCTGTTCCAAACCATTGCTGTTTCAAAATTATGCAAGAGAATAACAATCTGACTAATTATAAAAATTAAAAAAAGTATGAATTTTAAATATTTTTTGAATGATAAATCAGTTCTAAAACATAAAAAAAAATTAAAATACCAGAAATGTGTTAATTATATTTATTAATTTTAAGTATGTGTAAGACAAGGAATCAAACTATAATTGATACTCAACTAAAGAAATTGAGAGGTAGGGATTTTTGAAGTTAATAGTAAATAGAATGAACAGGGGAAACGAGAATAGCAGAAAAAAATGAGAGTGGGGTAGTCAGCTAAATAATCAGCTAGAGAATCCTTTACGTCTTCCCTATGACAGGTTGTTTTTTGTTCATACTGAAAAAAAATGATTATAAGACAACTGCAATTTATAAACATACATTCCAGTCAATGAGTGCTGAAATTAGGGGTGTAGAGTGCATGAAATATGCGACTTTGTTTTATCTCAGGTCTTCGGTAGCAGTAGTAAGAAAATAAACATACGACGTGTGATCAAAAAGTTCCAGGACTGAATTTTTATACATTTATTCATACAACATACAGGTTATTCAAATTTGTCTCCTTCGAAGTATTCCCCTTGGGAAGCTACACACTTTTCCCACCGGTGTTTCCACTGATCAAAGGCCCCAGAAAACTCTTCTTTTGTAAAAAGGTGTTTAGCAGCTCCGTTGTTTTTTCTTTAATTTCGTCAACTGTTTGAAATCTTCGTCCTTTCAGGTGTCTCTTGAACTTCGGGAAAAGAAAAAAGTCGGCTGGAGCCAGGTCAGGTGAGTAGGGGGGCTGAGTAATGACAGTCATTGCGTTTTTTACACAAAAAGGCCATCTTTAAACCTCTTGAACCACAGATGGCAGCATGATCGGCTTAGATATTCTTCACCAAAAGCCTCTTGTAACATCAAAACGTTTTGTTCAGTTTCACGCTAAACTTCACACAAACACGTTGCTCTTCTTTCACATTCATTTTCATAAAATAGCCAAACTCTATAAAACTAACCTCAAACAAACTGTGCTAATGTTACTTTCAGTGATGTTATGATTGATCTGCAAACACAGCTGTGTTCCTGTCGAGTTTGAACTTTTTTTTTCTATATTTTTTTCTGAGAAATGATTATGGTAGGCACTGACAAAAAGTGGAGTAAAAATTATTTTTTTGCGAAAATCATCGATTATCAATAACGTACATCTCGAAAACCGTTGGAAGTTCGACAAATATTTATAGAATTAAAGTTATAGGAAATTATATTTACTTAATACCTGAAACATATTTTTTAGAGTCCACCGTTTTCGAGATATAAACGAAAAACCAAAAAATACTCCGCACCGTTAGCTCATCACCCAGGAGTTTGGGGTCACCATGGGGTGGCTTATAGTATATTTTCCTTCTAAATACTCCTAACGAAGCCCTGAGGTCAAAAATAATAGCATATTTCGTGCAATCTACAATATGTTTATTCACTGGACTACATATAGAGAAAAGGGTGTAAAAACGGACGCTGGTGTATATATATTATGGGAACCTCTCCCTACTGGCTAAGGGAGATATTGAAGACTGGCGGCGAGAACTGTCTGTGGAGCCATTTGCAAATATAAGATAGCAGTGTGAAGTTGGAACCATTCCTTGAACTAGTATGGATGCAGCTTGTTACTGCGCAAATTGGTGTTCGTTCTGGACTGTAAACTTTTGAGAGATATGTGTAATCGTTTTCGTTTTTTAAGTCTATTTAAAAATAATTTCATAATTATAGATGGAAAGCGGAGATTTTAAGCTATTTTTTTAAGCACACCTTTAGTCACCCACGCTTTTAGGTTACATATGATAGTCGCCTATTTCTTAGGTGGAGTTAGAGTAAATAAGGGCACCCCTTTTTTGGTGTAAATGTGGACCCCCATTTTCCACGGAACTGCGCCAAATCGCTTGTTAGAGATCACAGGTAAGGAGGCGCGGTAGTTCATCGGTAAAGGCGCTTGACTACTATTTCCATGACTACCAGTTCGAGTTAGACTGAAGGCAGGAAATTTATTTTCATTAATTTCGACCGTGGCTCGCCTTCGGGTTCGAGGGACTCTTTTGGGGCGCACCCAAAGTCGTTCAAGTGGGTAACCTTAATTGGAGAAAACCTGGCGGTTGAGCAAGTATTCCGGTTCCTCCTTTCACAACCGTTGGCTCAGAAACAGTACATCCTCACCTAAGTACTGAACCGAAAACCCTTCATGAGTCACAGAAAAAGAGATCACAACTAGCATCTTTTGTGATGGAAAGTTCTCTGAAGAGACTTGGGGAGAGGTGTGGGTGAAATGGTCCCAAATGCTAGAACTTAGATCATGGTGGGGCTGAAAGAGACAGTTATGATTGCGATTTCTGCAATTTTTTTAGTAGGAGTAGACTTTCCGGCCGCACAACCAAGATCAGGCTATACAAAACACTAGTACGATCGGTAGCCACATACGCCTGCGAAACATGGACTATAAATAAGTCAGTAGACACGAAACTGGACTATATGAAACAGGAAAATACTCGTATATTTGGCCCAATAAAGGATAACGATATGTGGCGGCGAAGAAAGAACCGGGAACTGTACAATTTGTATGGTGGCTTGCCATTGACGACCTTCATAAGGGTGCGACGGCTAAAATGGATGGGGAATGTCTACCGGATGGGTGAAAGCGTAACATTTGTGTTGTGTCAGAAATTGTTCTGGGATAGACCGGATGGATTTATACCTCACGGAAGACCTAAGAGAAGACGGTTCAATGGCGTCTCAGAGGACTTGAAACTATCGAGGATTTATTTAAGGCGATCAGCTGATAGGGACGAATGGAGGAAGCCTATAGTGCAGACCAAGGACAGCTTCATGTTTCTGTCGCGACAATAAAGAAGAAACTATTTATGGTGTCTTTTTTGAAGAGCACTCATTTTTACAACCAAATTTTTCTGGTGCTATTTTAAAATGACTGATGATGACTAATGACTGATGAACTGATGATGAGAATTGTTTTGCCTTCTCGCATTTAAGAAACTTGTTATAGTTGTTATTTAAAAAACAAAAATATAAAATTTGTCAAGTTAAATGTAAGTTTAAATCAAAAACAAAACAGGATGCCCATATTCACACCTTTTCCTCTAGGGCAAGTGCAAAAGTAGTTGACACTTTTAGAAAGGTATCACACGTTTTTAGCAATATTTCTTGGGTTGATCATGTGAAAATTTCTTTTTCCACTCCTCAGATACGTTCGAATCCCGTTCGTTACCCTTTATATAGCTCAGTATAACTATAGTAAGATAAGTAATACTATCTATAAACAAACCAAATGTATATATATCTGTATAAAGTCAGTTATCGTTCTATACTTGTGCCGTTCACTCTGTCACCCCTAAACACTGTTTTACAGATCTGTCATATATATATCATGCCAGGATATATATGTTTTGTTTGTTTTACAGATCTGTCAGGATCATGCCAGGATTGTTTTGTTTCATTGATATGGAGTAGTGAAGTGCTGACGCTTTTGCATTAAGTTCTGCTGCATATATATATTGCATAATTTGTGTAATTTTATTTTATGAGTGGAGTTGTGGGAAACAAAGGAATAAAGTTATTTTTCGATACTGTTCTATTCTGTTTTATTATATTCTAGTTCTACGACATTATTAACTCCAATTACAGCAGAAAATTCAGCGCTAGAAATGTGCGATCAAAATTCTAGATAAGTCGTGGTTTGGATCGATAAATCGATTAGTTCATTAAGCAGTCATAAGACTCGTATTAATTTCAAATGAATAATGTATTATAACGACGAAAAGGTATTAAATATATGATGAGGGGCAGCGGAAAGCAGTTCTTAATAACAGAATTCTGGAATCGACTCTGTCATTATTATAATGATACCTCATCGGGAAATGGAGAAGGCTGGAGAAATGTCCAGGGCAGTGATGAACTTTGTCCAGAGGTCACCTGTACCAATGAGATTCATTAGTAGCTGAACAAGTTGTCAATGGAATAAGTGAATCAGAGTAATTATTATTAAGACGCGATTTCTTTTCTGTTACACCTTTACGATTTATAACAACAACCTTTCTAAAAAGATTACAGAGAATATTTTTTTTAATGTTTATTACCTGCCTAAAATTATTTTCTTATATACTGATCAATCATTATTTAGATATACATTGAGGTGCAGAACGGAGTCAATGTACCGACTTTTTTTTATTATATCAAACTAGGATCCCCAGTCACGGCTTCGCCCGCTCTTATAAGTAACGAACTTAGATAGGTTTAACTAATAACAGAAGTTTTATTTTTTAACAATAAAAATCTTATAATGCAGTTGAGCATTATTTTCTCACAATGTTTCTAGATATTATCACTCAACGCTGTAACCCAGTATTATTGCAATGATTTACTAAAAAGCATTATTGGATATTCATTCCTTAAATCTAATCTATGAGTTGGTAATTTAGATGGACAGAGACGTTTTAGGAAGAAACTCTGGCGGATAATGGACTGCATTATCAGTGCTTACAACCCTATCAATAGAAATATTCTCTATGTCACAATTTACTTTTTCAATAATAATGTTGTTAATATTCTCTGCTATAGTATTTGTTGGTAATATTACTGCTCTTTCACACACCCAATGTTACAATTTATTAAATAAACCTGAAACATTAAAATGAATTTGAAGTCATTGAAATATTCGTCTTCTTAAAATCTTCATCAAAAGCTATGGTTAGGTCGCCCATTTTTTAAACACAATATCAAAAAATAATCGATATTTTGATAAGGCAATAATGTTTAGTGCAGCAAAAATAGTTTATTGATTTCATTTGGTTGGATATTAATTTCTATCTAACTACAAAAGTTAATGACAGAGTGACAAACTTCTGCTACTTAACACTGTGAATTTAAATTATTATTATAGTAAACTATACTATTTAAAATCTTCCAAGAATTATGAAGATTTTGAGTTAAAATTTGGTACAGATGGGTTTAATAATTTTACCATTGCAAACACTGGTGTAGAATGCCGCTGACCACATATCGTTCTATTATTGAACATCCCTAGGACCCGGTTTTTGAATCTATCGAGTACAGGCATAAACACATTCATTTATATATATATATATATATATATATATATATATATATATATATATATATATATATATATATATATATTATTATTATTAATTTATATCACTAATGACCGATAATTCATTAGTTATTTAATTTGTATAAATATTTTCCAATGTTTACATTTGAAAACATTAAAATAATTAATATTTATTTACTCACCTTTATACCTTTTTTTTATTTTCATAAGGATTTATATCAGGATTACAACAGAAAAGCAATGTCGTATTGTTTATTATTCAGTCTTATTGGATACTGCGCAACAAAAGTTTCAACTTAATACATTTTTTTTTTCTTTTTCAATTTTTTGTTTGTTCGTTTATTTGTTCTTAACGTCCTTATGTACTCCAACTAGGGCAGGATGGACAGGTTATCCTACAGGTTGTCTTATCTATTATAGTGTAGGGTGGGAAGGTCAAGATTTATTTCGTGGGTCGGCCACGAAAAACATTTTAACCCACCCATGTGGGATTCGAACCCACGACCTTCAGAACCATCGAGTCCCTTTTAAAATTTTTGTTCACACCTGATATTGGAGTAGCATTAAGTGAATTTGCTCAATAATTTGCATTGTATTATTGTGCAATAATACAGGCCTGAATGGCGTGTGGAAAAGCACACAACAGTACCACCTCCTGGCATGGATTAAAAAAAAAATTATTTGAGCAAATCTCTCCTCATCCAGCTTCTTTTAAGTATTCTGAGGATATTTCCAGGTATATCAGTCGTGGCCATGTCATTAATGAGTATGTCGTTATGTCCATGATTTCTGTCGTGAAATCGTCTATAAAGGTTATGTGGTATATGTTTGTTTACTGTGGGACTTGCAAATCAGAGTGAAGTGTGTCGTTTAAAATGTAACAAGGTGATTTCATGATTAGTCTGAGTATTTTTGATTGAAAGATTTGTGTTTTTTTAAGATGACTATTTTTTGCAGTCCCGTATATTTGTGTAGCGTCCATATGGGTTTGAGTGAGTAATTGTATGTATTTAGTCGTTTATGAAGTATTGGATACAAAAGTTTTAGTCATTCTTCAAGGACCATTCTTCTAATCGAATGTAAGTGCTAAGGAATTTCGTTTGTCTGTGTGTATGGATTAATTTTAGATGAAGGTAATTACTTTAGAATAAGAAATTAACAAGAAATATAATTTAAGAGATATAATAGGAAGAAAATGCCAATTGTCCCATATAAATTACTTTTATTGGTCGGAATAAAACATTATCTGAAAGAGAGGTAATCAATGTTATTCACTATTTAAGGTCCAGTGAGACATCTTCAGCTTCTGAGGTGTTGGTGTTTTTAAGGCGTCACTGACATGACAAGGAACAACTCGAAAGTTCGTCGACGTTAAACAGCAAATATGAGCACTGGTAAAAAAAAAAAAAAAAAAAAAAAAAAAAAAAAAAAAAAAAAAAAAAAAAAAAAAAAAAAAAAAAAAAAAAAAAAAAAAATAAAAAAATCTCTCCTTAAAAATAAAGCCAGACAATCTTAAAAGCTACGAAATAATTTGAAATAAAGAACAATGAATTAACTCGACCAAGGATGATTGAATTAGTTATTTGGTTTAGAAAATTGGTAATTGTCTATATTGATCTTAACAAGATCTTAAATACGATAACCGGGGTGGTACTTTGAACAGATTTTGCCCATTTTGTACTGCAGCACGGTCGTTTTTGTGGATACTTCAAATTTTCTTGGACCAACTCAGCTTCAAAATCCTGTATGAACTATTCCAATATCTTCAATATGAGGGAGGGGGAGAGACATTTGTGTTCAATGTTTGAAGTAACACCACCTTCTAATAGGTGTCAACGACTTTGTTCAAAGTATCCAACATGCCTTTAATGACTTTTAATAAGTTGAAAAAAAATTATACTACTTACAACCCATGAAGGGTTTTGGGTTCAGTAAGGCTTTTGTCTAATATAAAATACAAAATTTAAATTTAAAAAATGTTGCTGAATAGACTGTTGATCATCAGTATTACTGATATGAAACAGTACTGCTGCCACATACGCCAAAACAGATGCGTACAGACGCTTATAAAAACACCAGTCAACACTGGATACTATAAAAAGGCCTACGTCGGCCTAGGACGGCCAACATACGCTCTTATCGCAATCGCAGCACATTCTATATTTAATACATAAATGTAGAGAATAAACTGGAGGTGCCAGATTAAATATTGAGCCCGCCCGAAGGATTCTTGTTTTAAAAGCGCGTTTGTTAAAAGTAGCCCCCGTTTACAGCAGTGAATACCATTTCTTACATCTCTTTCAGATATTTTTTTTAGTTTGACCACCAGCAATGATTGATATATGTATTTGACATTTGGCTCTAATTCTTTGCATTGTTGATAGACTTATTTTTAACTCTTGAGCGATATTTCTTGTTTATTTCCCATTTTGAAGTAATTCCATAAGAGTTTCTGTAATATTCTTTAAAATCCATTTCATGTTTGGATTAAAAAAAAAAAATAAATAAAATTGAACCATTTGTTGTTTTGTTGTTTTTTTTTGTAATCCCGGTTTTAGAAAAATATTAAAAAAAAAAAAAAAAAAAAAAAAAACCTGTAACTTAGAACCCATTCAGTACTTAGTAGGCTGTACTGTTTATGAGCCAACGGTTGTGAAAGGAGGTGAATCCCGGTATAACAAGGCTGGGTATCCCCTTAGAAAAATAAATAAAACAAGCAGCATGGTAGTTAAGGTGCAAAAAAAAATATAAACAAGTGAGTAAATCAATATTAATTAATTTAATGTTTTATTTTGAAATGTAGATATTGGAAAATATTAATGTAAAATGGATTAAATAACTAATGATTTATAGCTAAGGAATGGATTGGATTGACAAGTACTATCAAGGTAGATTGCATAATTTCACCTGAGGATGGAAAATATATATTCCCGAAATGAGTCGAATGTATAGTGTATCTTAAAACAGAGAGTAAATGTCTAGTTCTTTTTTTTTCTAGCTGTTTATTTAAATTTATATCTGGTGATGCTAAAAATGACATTTTCAATTGCTTGTAAAGCGACTAACCAATGTAAAATATATAAAAGTTTCATATAATAAACTACAATTGGGTCGTCAGGAAATGATACATTACTTTTACTCTACGTCGTAGTTTCGGCCCAAAATTCCAATTAAATAAAATCCCATTACCCAGATCTGATACAGAGCGATTTCTTGGTTTTTTTGGGAGTGCTTAGAATACCTGCAATGTAACTGTAAGACGCTGATTATATTTAATAAACAAATACAATAAAACTCAGAATAAAATGGTTAATATTCACAAACACATGTATATAGGAAGGTTAGATCACTTCTATCTTTTTCTTCTCGATTCTTTGTGGTGTCATGATATGACCGCCACAGTTTCACCTTACAAGGAGACGTTTTTCATTGTAACTCACAGATTTGAACGGCGATTTTTGTGTGGGTTTTCGGGAACAATAACAGAGCAAGACTTGAGTTATAGCCGCCAATGAGCATTGGGAGCCAAGAAAAAAAAAAAAAATATATAAAAACCACGTTTTATGTCTTTTCTTAGCTCTCAGTCAGTTCTTAGTTCTCAGTTCTCAGTCAGTTCTTAGTCTCTTAGAGAAATATTTATTACTCGTAAAATTGTAGTTTATATGCTATCTATTCACCACAACCAAAACCTAAAAAATAATCTCTTTAATAAGTAAGGAACATTAAGAATTTTATTACTGATTTCGGATAGCAAGGATTGGATGGTTAAGTGTAGCCCAAAGCTCCACACCTAATAGGTCTTATTACAGTCATGTAAATGAGTGATTAATCGAAAAGTTTAAACTTGCCTGGCAAATGTTGAAGAATTACTAAACGATGAGCCATTTCTTCCCGTTTTAATCTTGTTTAAATATAATATCTCAAGCGAATGGCTATAGTTTTTAACTTTTGCATGTTTTAGAACTGAAGGAGAATATCTAGAAACAAATATACTAAATTGGAGGTGAGGTAGCTGAGAGGGTAAAGCACTTGACTACCAAGCTTCCGGTCCCGACTTTCGAGACCGACTCAAGGAAGAAAATTTATTTTCTGTTATTTTGGTTGTAGCTCGATTTCAAAGTCGATAGACCCTCCCGGGGCACACCCAGCCTCTAAAAATGGGGGAAAAACCTGGCTGATGTGCGAGATTTATGCCAAATCTCCTCCTTTCACAACCGTTGGCCTAGTAACAGTACATCATTACCTAAGTACTTAACCCTTCATGGGTTGTTAGTGCTACAGCTTTTATTTTTATGTAAACTAAATATGTTGATCTTTCTGTACTATCAGGAGTACGTTAACTGATGTAATCAGATTGTTTCACACTGAGCATATGAAACTTAAATTTCCTCTTCCAGGTCTACCGTTCACTTCCTAGCTACATTATTCATGTTCTCGTTCGTACTAATCATTACCTTGAACCCTTATTAAGGTTAATGTATTGGAAATTCATTTCGAACTTATTTAAATTTTAATAAATGGGACAAGCTATGAGCGGCAAAACCTTGATTAAACATAGCGAACTGGAATTCAGCCGATTTGTAAATTTAACGATGGGAGTTGATATCGGAGTACTCAGATAGAATGCCAGGGGATCGCTCTAATAAATATTAACATAATAAAGCAATTGACGAAGCATACAGTAAACATGGTCAGATCTACCTCCAACCTACTGATTATCGTATGAATTAACCGCTGAAATTGTAATGCATTTCAATTCTATTGAAACCATTGATTGAATAACTGATTGTTTCGTCGGCTTTCGTCTCTATCGGTGACAACTCAAAGCTAAAAAGTCCTCTGAGTGACGAGTGTCGAGGACTGCAGGAGATTGTTAGACCGCACATTTATAACACACCCTCAGAAAAAGTTATATACAGTCTCTCTCCTTAAGGGCCGAAGCGATAATTTTGGCTTAAAGAGAGTACAACATAGATGGAAAGGAGTAGAAAGAACTCAGATTTGGAAAAGTTTCATCAACGATAACAAAAGAAATATAACTAAGTTAAAGATGAAGGAGAAGGTCAGGAGTTATGTAATCAGAGAAATAATTCACCATATCGAGAAACAAAAATGGAAATGGGTAGGGCACATCTTAAGAAGAACGGATACAAAGTGGTCAATGGAGGTGACTGTTTGGACACCCTATTGCTACAAAAGACGAAGAGGAGAGAGAGAAACACTTTATTAAGTGGTGCTGCCCATTTTAAATGGGTTGCTAAAGACATAGCATACTTAATCAATCCAAATATGACATTTTACAATATTCAATATTTAAAAAAAAAAAACCCGTAATAGTCATTATTTTAAAAATATAAAAATCTACATATAAAAATGATCGATCCCATGCGGAATATAAATTACAATTAAAACGAAATTTAAAATATTAAAAAGATAATATATAACCTTATTTAAGTATAACAATATAATTTTTTTTTTTTTTTTTCTCTTTCAGATTTTGATTCACACCTGTTATTAGGGTAACAATCAGTGAATGTGATGAAATTGAATACTACAGGCCTTGTATGGTGTGTGGGAGACTAGCACTCGATAGTACCTCCTCCTGGCATGGGTTAAAGAGATTTATTTGAGCAAATCTCTCATCCAGCTTCTTTTAAGCCTTCTGAGAGTATTACCAGGTATGTCAGTCGTGGCCAAGTCATTAATGAGTATGTTGTTATGTCCATGAAGTTTGTCGTGAAATCGTCCATAAAGGTCGTGTATATGTTCCTTTACTGTGGGTAGTTCTAAATCAGTGTGAAGTTTGAAACGTACCAAGGTGATTTCGTGATTAGTCTGAGTGATTTTGATTGGAATATATGTATCTTTTTAAGGTGTGTATTTTTTGCAGTCCCGTATATTTGTGTGGCGTATGTCCATATGGGTTTAAGTAAGTAAGTGTATGTATTCAGTCGTTGTCGGAGTTTAAATAAGTTGAAGCATTGGATACAGAGGTTTTAATCTCTTGGTTAGAACTATATAACTAATAACAATAACAATAACTATATAAAAACTAGGATAAGCATGCAACATATATCTCATTCTACCCATTTCTCTTTCTTTGTATGTACTTTCCATCTCTTTTGCTCTTACCAAACCATCAGTTACCATATATGTGGTGGTGGATTATTCCCAGGGAGTCTAATATAATATTTTCCGCTAACACAGCCACATCCTTCATCTGTTCTTATGAAAAGATTGAGTGACTTCTTTAAGAAGAAGGCCGGACCACTATGGTGGAGAATGGTAAGGGATAGAGATATATGGAAAAAGAAGTGGATTCAAATCGTGGACTCGGCAAAAGAAGATCGATTCTAATTATCATGTGTTTGTTTCTATCTCAATAAACGGAAGATAAGAAAAAAAACACAGGCCAACAAAAAAAATGTTTTTGAAAACTTTTTTGTATTTTAACAGCTGATTTTTATAGATTTTTTTGTGCTGAATCCAAATCTGGTCTTAGTTTTTTTTGTATCACCCGTAGTGTTTGAGAAATTTGAGGAATGTTCTTCACACTGGGTTTTAAAGACTCCCTCACAGGCCAGTTCATTCTGCTTGTTACTTTCAAGTCACCACTTATCATCCAACCATGAGCCGAATAGCCAATTTTATTCAACACTATTTCTAGGTTTTCATAGCTCTCTTTCATATGTACAAAATGGCCAACAGGTATAGATGCATAAGTGTTGCTATTGTGTAATAAAACAGCTTTTAAACTAGTTTTGGAAGAATCAATAAACAGCCCCCAGTCTTCTTTTTTGTATTCAAAACCAAATTCTTTGATCAGACTTGTAATGTTTGAGCAGTACACTAAATCACCTTCTTGTTCAAAAAATTTCGAAAACTGCTGCTCTCTCTTCCTATACACATATATGCTAGTTCCAACTGCCAACAAATTCTTTTCTTTTAGTCAGAGTCGTTAAGCTTGATCTGAGTAAACAGTTTAGGCTCTATATTTGCTGTAGCTCATTGAAACTCTTCATCATCTTGCTCATCTATATCTATATCTGTTTCAGCAGTGCTGCCAACTCTTCTACATCCAGCACAAATTATTTTACAATTTTATTTGCAGTATGTAAAAGCTGTTAAATTCTGTAATAAATCAAAACAAAAAAAATTAATACATTGATTTGCAAATGTGAAAAAATGGTAGGTGATACGGCTTAGCATAATAAGGTGTTTTAGGTAAAAAAGTGTTTTCATTGTTGGCCTGTGAAATTAATTAATATTAGTATTTCCAATATTATATTCCCGTTTCAAGGTCACACTAGAGTTTAATTTGAATTAATATTATTATTATTAAATGACTGTAGATACTAATATAAATAGATACCTATTTGAAAAACATGTAACATGAATACTTGCTTACATCCTTGATCTAAACTGAGAAAATCCGGGGGTTTGTGGGTGTCCTGCAGGCGTAAAAATACAATGCATGTACCTTAATAAATAAAAATCACTGGGGCTAATTTTTTTTTTTTTTTTTTTTCAACACTGTTCCCCAAACGAGCCTAACCCTTACTATTATAGGAAATCAGAAGCCATTCTTCGTTAGTGATCATTAACTTAGAAATTACTAAACCATTCTGAACCAAATTTTGTTTACATTGTCTTCATAATTCTTGTAAGGATTAACAATAATGAAATTTACTGATTTTCAATTAAGTTATGTTTTAAAAACCGATAAATACGTGGTATCACGTAAAGTGTGAAAATAGACCGATATGTTGCGAACTCTATTCCACACGAGAGGTCACAAAGGTACGATGTTATATCGAGCATGAAATTTATTTAATTTTAATTAAAATAAATGTAGAATGACATGTGGAAACCAGTGGAGTTTGAAAATTGCCTGATATGTGGTTAGCACCGTTCTGCAATAGAGTTTTTATAGTTGAAACTAATGACTCGTCTGTACCAAATTTTAACTAAATCATCTTCATGATTCTTGGAGGTGTAGCAATAATAAAATTTATTGCGAGCAATTATTACTGTAATAATATATTAAATGTACTGAGTTGAGTGGCAGAAACGATATTTGTTACACTGTCATATACCCTATAGAGATTAAAATTAAACTAAATCTTACTTTATTTTTTTAACAATTTATAGAAATCTACAACTTCACAAAAATACATCAATTAAATGTGTTAATAACAATTATGATAACATGCCAAAACTTGAAAAAACTACTCACTACTCACTTCAATAAAATTCTACACTGGCAGACCTCTTGGCCATCTTTTTTTCAGGCACCTCGGTTGATTGTCAGGAATGGTGTGGGAAGCAAGTTGAGAAACTAGTGGATTTGAGTTGTTATGGAGCTGACTATGAAAGGATAGGTATCTGGTGTGGGTAAATCAGCAACATATCGCTATGGACCTTGCTACCGTTGCCAGTATTTTCTGGCATCCTTTCTCTACCAAAAAGTGAAATTCCAACGTCCACTTTACATTTCTCAACTCCTTCAGCTCAAATCCTCCGTTCTTACCCGCCAAACCCGTTCCCGCCCATCAGATTTGTACAGTCCTGCTCATTGCTCCGTTGCTTTCGACAGATCATTCCTAATCTGATCCTCGTCCTTATGGAACTCCGTCCCTTACACAATTCGCCATTCAAACACCCTTTCCTCTTTCAAATATCACTTATTTAACTACCTACTGTCCATCCAGATCCATGAAAACTGCCATTAGCTACTCAATAGTTATATAAAACATAAAAACTTATGTACACGAAATTTTATTGTTTTTACACAATTGATTCACAAAATGAATCAAAATATTTCTGTTTCCTTTTGTCAATATTTTTAAGCTTAATTTTTATTTGCTATAATTATTAATTACCATTTTATTATATTTAATAACATTTCATAACCATCTTGAGGCTCTGTAGGCCCCCTGATTATTCATTATTTTTTATTCTTAAGGGACTTAAGGTCCCAGAATAAATAAAGAACTTTTTTCTTTCTTTCTTTCTTTAAAATTAATTTTTTTGAGTTGTGTCATTTTTCTTGCCTATGAGCGATATGGAATATTAAGATCTTTATGGATAAGTTAATTGATGGCAAAGTAAGGGGCATAGAGGATTTTTCGAAGGGTTTTGTATTGTAAAGATTAGATACGAGATGAATTAGATGGTTAAGTGTAGCCTCAAAGCTCAATCCAACCAATTCAAATCGATAAAATTATTTCTGTAGAGTTGCCAAATAAAAATATTAATCTTTTACTTTTTGATATCCATGCCGTCCTTCGGAAGGGACGTAAAATGGGGGTCCCGAGCCTGTGCGATGTCAGGTACTCGTTAAAGATCCCTATCCTAATTATACCTGGATATGTAAAATTTAGGACTCCCAACGTAGCATCGTCCGATTAGCCATAGCAGCATAAAGCGACGTTAAACGAAATAAATAAATATACTTTTTGATATTGTGTGTAAACATATGATTCTTGGGCCTTTAGCTGTAAGCACTGATAACTTATTCTATTATCAGCAAGAGTATCTTAGTAGTCTATCTCCATCTGGATTACCAACTTATACAATAAAGTTAAACATGTCTTAATATGTTTTTAACGTAATCTTCAAACATCCGATCAGAGCAAATTTAACCACGTTAAAAAGGAGAGCTATTCCTGAAAATATTATTCTCAATTGAATACTTCTATACAAGATTTTTATTATTAAAATAAGAAAAAATGCGATAAAAAAAACAAAAACAACAACGTAGAATGTACTTCTTCTTCTGACACTACAGATCGAGGTGGTCCTTGGCCTGCTTCAATATCTGTTGCCACGTGACTCTGTCCTACACCCAAAGGACGCCGGCCTGTATCATGTCCTCTTCCTTCTTTTTCTTCCATCGAGCTCTAGGACGGCTCTGGTGGCGAGGATTTTTCCTTTGTATACCTTTATCACCTGCCTGTCTTCGTTCATTTGTTTGAAATAGCCATACCATTTCAGCCTGCTTATTCATATAAAGCTTGACAAAGACAGATCGTTGTAGATATCGTATACCTCTTTGTTTTTTCTACTTCGCCACACTCCGTCCTCATACATTCCGCCAAACATTCCTCGCAGCATCCTCCTCTCGAACCTGTCGTCAAGTCTTTAGCATGTTACCTTGTTCATCACCCAGCATTCAGCATCATAATTAACAACCGGCCTGATTAGGGTTTTGTATATCCTGATCTTATTTTGGCAAGAGATCAAGTTGCTTCTAATTAGGTGGCGAAGACTTCTGACTTCTTCTGTTTCATTGGCTTCGTTAGTCATTAATGATCCTAGGTTCGGGAATGCTGACACTATTTTAATTTTCCTCCGTTTTTCAATAAGGTTTAGTCTTTCCAGTATTTATTTCAAGGCCGGCTACTCCTGCCTCCTTTTTCAAAGTAACATTGGCTAAGATCAAAGTGTGGTATCTGTTCTTATCAGCTTAATCTCTGGTACGACCCTCATCGAGGGTCCAGAAGATTAAACTGATTTTTGGAAAATGACGGGGTGCTTGCTCCACCTCTGTCTCGGGTTGACCCGGTATTGCAGTACCTCCGGGAACGGCCGGAAAACACTAAAAATAACCTGTTACAAAAATAAGAATACCGATTTAAAAAAAACCAATTAATTTTTCCGATTAGGAAAAACTATAAATTATGGATATGTCTTTACGTAACCTGATGTTTTGTTACCTACTGCTTCTGATAAGAAAACTGTCGTTAAATTTTCGATTTGAGCAACACCAACAGAGCTAAAGCGTGTCAAAATGTTAAATTTTTCAGTGTAAAAAAAGACGTTTACATGAGAAAATTTGCACGTCAAATTATTCAGAAAAAATGTGTTGCGAAATAAATGTGATTTTTTTTTTTTTTTATCAATCTATTGAAATTTACAAATGTACAACCATGTATTCAATTTGTATCCAATACTCCATAGACGGTTGATATTAAAACTCCGACAACGACCGAATACATACACTTACTTACTTAAACCCATATGGACATACGCCACACAAATATACGGGGCTGCAAAAAATACACATCTAAAAAAAAAATACAAACTTTCATTTCAAGCCTTAAACTCCACACTGATTTAGAAGGAACCACAGCAAAGGAACATACACATAACCTTTATATACGATTTCACGACAGACTTCATGGACATAACAACATACTCATTAATGACATGGCCACGACTGACATACCTGGAAATACTCTCAAAAGGCTTAAAAGAAGCTGGAAGAGAGATTTGCTCAAATAAATCTCTTTAATCCATGCCAGGAGGAGGGGCTGTGGAGAGCTAGTCTCCCACACGCGTACAAGGCCTGTAGCATTACAATATAATACCATTCACTAATTATTAGCCCGATAACAGGAGTGAATACGTCTTCGATTGCCTGCCTGCTTCTTCCCAATATTAATACATCGTCCGCATAGGCCATTAATTGCACTGATTTATTGATAATCGTGCTACGTAGAATGGACACAAAACGATAAAATCAAATGAAAATAATTTGATTTGACAAATTCGAACGAGACCGGAAAGATAAAAAAAAAAAAATATAAAACACCATGACAGAGGGGCGGTGGCATTACCCCCAGAATTATACCAAAGCCCCATAACAAATGCGCTCGTATATCTGAAACATGGAAATGGCGGTAGATTTTAAAATATCCTATATTTATCTGTCCAGAGTAGCGGGCGGTCAGTGGCGAATTAATTCTCGGTGTCATCCGATCCCGCGATCCATCACAGATCCAAACACCAGATTACAGGTTCGCCCGCCAAAACCCCCCACCGCTCCCGCCAAAAAATGTAATGTCCAACATGAGCTATCACACAGGCTGTGTATTATAATTTCAGAGGGGACCCCCCCCACCCATCTACCCCCCTCTCGTTCCTTTTAATATTTAAATATCACGGCCCCTGTGCACATCAAGAAGTTATATTGTACTTAGGAAAGAAATGTTTGTTCTTCCCCTTGTTCTTATAAAACAACTCCACCCTCTCTCGGTTTATACACAATTTTGTCATAAAGGAAAAAGACAAAAACAAAAAAAAAAAAAACTTAAGAGGCCTTAATTGTACTTTTTAAAAAGTATTTAAAAGCAGAAAGTTTGTTTGGGGAGACTTGGGGCAACAATGTATCTTTTATGCGATGGGATGAACAGTTATTAAGAAATATTAGGCCCTGTATCCGGGCAATAAGACACAAGGAACTTACAATTTATTATTTTAACATAATTATAAAACTTATTTATTTATTTGAGAGTTTTGTGAGTGTAAAACAAAACTCATCAACGCTCGTCTGTTCCTGATAGAAATGTATCTATATTTTGTAATATAGCTTTTCTCTATAAAGGAGGGCTATTACTTTTTCAATTATTTTTTCATCGTTGCCCAGCGCCTTTGAGATGTTTCGAGGTATTCCAGATTCGGTTAGCTTTTTGGTGTAGTATGGGCATTCAGTAAACATATGGTTTATTGATAAAACATTGCCACACATTTCACAATTGGGAGGAGCCTCTTTGGTTATAAGGTGAAGATGTGTTGTTCTCGAATGGCCAATTCTTAATCGCGTAAGGATCACTTCTTCTCTGCGATTATTGCGGCAGTAACTGCTCCATGGTTTTATGTCCTTATTAGCCATGAGTTTATTTGGTGGGCTGTGATCCCACAATGCTTGCCACTCTTGAGATACCTTCTCTCTAAGTGGGCGTACAAGTTCTGGTGCCGTTAGGAAGGTTTTGCCAGGCCCTGGGAGGGCTACCAGCTTCTTTTGCTGCTTTATCAGCCATATCATTACCTCTTATATCGATATGACTTGGCGACCAAATGAAGTAAACCAATTTTCCTCCTTCATATAGTTTCTTGACGATATCTCGAATGCAATGTATTCCTATGAGATCTGAATACATGTTCATCACAGACCTCAAAGCGCTGATTGAATCCGACACCTGGACAACATATATAATAGGCGAGTTTAAGGAATATCGTAGAGCCATGGCGATTGCATTAATTTCAGCCGTATAAATATTGCAAATTTTGTGTTTTTTTCCGTATTTTAGAAGAGAATATAAACTTATAATATAAACACACAACAGAAAGTAATATCCAATCTGATCTAAAGATTTAAAAAAAAGAAAAAGACAAAATAAAAGTAACAGAAAAACAAAGAAAACTAATCAATATAGGAATAAATATTGTGTACAAAATTAAATTAACGAATAATTTCTGATATAACATATAGTAAAATATAAAAAAAAAAAAAATAATTAAGTTTATCGAACTAACATTATCTTCATATCAATATTTCACTCCATATCTGACATTTTTCAGACTACTTCAACATTTACTAGACAAACGTTCAAAGCTCCCAATTAATTACAAAAGACTCATATACATGACTATGATTAGACCTATTTGGACGTACGGAGTTGAGCTTTGGGGCTCCACTAAACCATCCTATTCATCTCGTATTCAATCCTTGTAATCCAAAATCGTTCGTTTTTTTAATTTAATTTTAATTTTCCTAAATACCTGCTGAGCCCCATCAATATATCAAGATTTATTGTATTATAGTATCAAGATTATGTACTTTAAACAGAACTCCCTCAATATGTAGAAAAAGGGATAGGTTCATATTGTTGTAATTAATTGTATAATAAATCAATTAAAATAAAAGGGGATCAGAAGAAAATATGTTTATATTAATTTAAGTGACCTGATTATACCTATCAATTCTAAAATTTAAATTTGGAAAAGCGGTGGATAATAGATAGACATGTCCATGATCTGTTAGTTTTTTTTTCCAGTCTGGGAGAAATTGTGTATTTTTTATATTTGAGCTTACAATTTTTGTCTAGAATGAAATTCCAATGTGATTTTCCATTCTGAATTGAATGACACTGTAAGTGGATGGGATCATTAGTTAAAAATATGTTGACTTTTTTTTTTCCGATTTTTGACCATTTGGCCTGCACCACCCAAATTTATAAATATTGGATTTTTTTTAATGAAATGTAAATTATAGGATATATATTTTGCTTTTTCCTCTTATATCTACAGTGACTCGAGAAATTGATCTAATTTTTGCAGTAATATCAAAAATTTTCCTAATCCGACATGTTTGTCAATACAAATGAAGAGTCCACGGAAGGAAGGAGGGATGTCTTTGAAGTGCTTTCCGAGAAAATCGAGTTTTTAGGTTTGGATCTTTAATTACTTAAGTATATTTTATAATTTTTCTTCGATTTTTTTATATGTTCTTTCCCTTTATGTTTTGCGTGTCAAAATAATAAATTTGCCCGAAACAGACATAACACGCTCTAAAAAAAAAAAAATTAAACATGAAAGAAAGGGGGATAGTCGTGGGACACTCCCCCTTTCTTCCCTGTTTTATTGAAGAAATGGTGATATTAATACACTATCCACACTAATAAAAATAATCCCACTTGAGAGAAAAGTGGGTAAGGATCGAAAGGAATAAACATGAAAACGTAAACAAACGCAATTTGAACTTCTAACATGACTCTCCCCCATTCCAGGTTTTTCCTCGTGGACATTCCCCCTTTTTTCCGAATACGCGGTTCTTTCCATAGCTTGTAACCAAACGGCTATCATTTTTTCCTGACTATTTCTTTTCACCAAAATATTCTACTCAATTAGGCCAACAATTATATATATTACTACAATTCGGAAAAAAAATTACTCTCCCCTTTATTCTTTGGACTCTTGATATCTGTTTTATTACTTTTTTTTTCCATAAAATATTGTTTACTAATTTATTATAATTCTCATTCCTACCTGCATTGTAAACATTAATCATTTAGACGATTTTATAAGCCACCCAAGACCAATTGAACAAAATTCCTGGAGCTATACAAAGTAAGTACGAATGCAATACAAAATAGTAAATTACAGCTTATTATTTTTTTTTCTTTCAGTGTAATCAACTTATAAATCAGCTTCGAAATAGAGCTCCTCACCGTTCTTTAAGTATCAAATGCGGATACTCAGTAGGGACTATAAGTAACATTCGAAAAATGAATGCAACCCATTTGAAAAGGGATTGAAAATAATAAAGTAGGTTCTGAGCGTTTACTTTCAGATACTGTAAAGCGCGGTATTATTCGTTCCATTCGGTCAACTGAAGTTGATAATGCCGTTCAAATACAACGAAAGCTTAGGCGGTTTGATAATATCAACATTAGTGCTTGTAACAGAATAAAAAATATGATCAGTAAAATGTTCCCTTACTTCAATAAGCACTCTAATTTATCCAATAGAAACAAATTAATACTCTATAAATCCGTAATCAGACCTATGATAACATACTCCTCACCTGTTTGGAGTAATACATGCAATACAAATTACAGAAAACTGGAAATTATTCAAAATATTTGTATGAGAATCATAAATAATTACCCCAAATATACAAGAATTGCCACTATGCTCACTGATCTTAATCTTCCCACAATCAAACAACACATTCACTCCCAAACAAACTCATTTTTCATATCAACTGCTATATCTGGAAACCCATATATCCAAGAAATAGGTAATTACAACAAGAAAACTCTAAAAAGATACAAACACAAACGGACAAAACACATATTACTTAAAGACTAAAAAAAAAAAAAAAAAAAAAAAAAAAAAAAATAAAAATCAAAAAAAAAAAAAATAATAAAAAAAAAAAAAAAAAAAAAAAAAAAAAAAATAAATAAAATAAAAAAAAAAATAAAAAATAAATAAAAATAAATTAGCAGTAGTGTAAAATTTTTACACCTAAAGTTATGAATATAAGTTTGATATTGTATTATAGCACATAAGTAGTCTTACTACAAGTTATTTTGTAATTATAAGTTGTGTATTATCATCTTTATTATTTGGCTTAGATTATAATTTAACTCTTATTTATTATAATTCATAAAATTAACTATAATTGTAAATTGAAGCAGCATTGTTAATTTTGTTGTGTAGGTTTTTTTTTTAGTTTTTCCTACTGTTTTATCAAATTTGCATTATTTACTTGTTTATAGATTCCTCCATATTAATTACTATTTTACATGAGAGGGATGTGTATCCAAACATGTAACTATGTTTTTATTAGCCTAATTTGGCTTTATGTAATTTTTCAATAAAGAATAAAAAAAAACAAAAAAAAACATTATTGCTGAAGGAGTGCGCTGTGTTTTGAGACAAGGTTTGTGAAGAAAGGGAAACAGTTAAAAAGCCATTGCTCACAGATAGGAGTAAAATAATAATGTTAGCATTCGCCATAAAATATGCCCACTATACTGAAAATAATTGTTAAAATTCTCTCTGGAACTCCATCCCTCTCAATATTCGTCATTCAATTAACCTTTCTACTTTCAAATGCCACTTCTTTAACCACCTACTGTCCACCCAGATCCTGTCCCTCAGAAACTACCAATAGCCACTTTTTAGTTGTTATAAAATATAAACTATAATTATAAACAGTTTATATTCAAGAAATCTTTATGTTTTTGTAAAACATAATTATAAATTAGGTAATTTTTTCATTTAAGGAGATCATTTAAAGATAATAATGGAGAGTAATGGCAGCTAATCGATCCTATTTCAGTCTATCTAAACTATTTAGAAGTAGACTGCTCAGTCGCACAACCAAACTCAGACTTTATAAAACACTCGTCCGACCCGTCCTGACATACGCATCTGAAACCTGGACATTGCGTAAAGTATCAGCTGAAAGTATTGACAGGTACGAAAGGAAGATATTGAGACGCATCTATGGACCTGTAAAGGAGGATGGTTTGTTTCGACTCAGAAAAAACAAAGAGCTGTATGTACTTTACAATGACCTGAATGTTTCCCAATATGTGAGAATACAGCGAATTAAATGGCTGGGACGCATAATCAGAATGGGCGAGGAAAGGACAGCCAGAAGACTGTATTACGGAAGCCCCAATGAAAGGACAGCGTCTCCGAGGATCTGAAGAAAGCAGGAATATCCATCAAACGTACCACTGACAGAGAAGACTGGGGAAGAGCCGTTGAGCTGGCCTAGGACCGCTTCATGCGTCTGTTGCGCCGAGAATGAATGAATGAATGAATGGAGAGTAATGCCTTTTTTAAAAAATAATAATTATAAATTTTCTGTTACTTTTTATTAATTTCTTTTTACTGCTCTTTTTTTATTATTATTATCTGTTACTTTGTTATGAAGACATTATTTTATTTTAAGGCTCTGAAGGCCCTTGATTGTACATTATTCCTTATTCTTAAGGGACTTAAGGTCCAAGAGTAAATAAAGAACTTTATTATTATTATTATTATTATTATTAAATATTTTTTACTTGAGGTACGTACAGAAAGATCAATATTAATAGGACTGATGAATTAATTGCCACTTCTATTGGAGTTATTTTATTTGAAAAGTAGATTCGAGTGATAAATATTCATCTTCAGTCCTGAGGAGATCTAACAGATATATTGGAGGAGATATCCATTAGACCTCCTCAGAACTGAAGAGAATGTTTAGCATGTTTAGCATTCGAAACTAGTTTTTCAATAAAATAATTCTAATAGAAGTGGCAATTAATTCATCAATCCTAAAGATACCATTTTCTACCAATTGCAATAATTTTTTTTGGAAATCACCGAATCCACATTCAATTGTCAGAGAGAGGCTCATGGGAAGATTACGTTAGCTCTATAAACTGTTATAAATCTAGAAGTTATAAATCAGTAATGCCGATGCCCTGTTCGTCAGGACGACAACCAAATCAGAAGGACAAGCCACACAGCCTCGGACGAGGAGTACAGCGACTCCTGGGGCAAAGAGGCTGGGAAGAAACTGAATTATTTCTGTAGCCTACCTGCATGAGTAGCGAGGAGGTGTTAATATTTAATGAGCTTTATAGCAGAGCCTTCCCTACAACGCGTGCTATTCCTCCTCAAAACTATGAATTAGTAAAACAAACTTCTCTGAAAACAGGCCGGCTCAAAAGGCACTGCACCTCCGTCTCTTATTTAATAAATTAAAGGTCACCTTAGTTCATTATTGAAAATTCGATATCCTGCATGGCCTCCTTTATTTATAAAGCCCCTTGAATAATATATAAAGTGAGGGGGGGTTCGCTCTTAAGGTCGATAGCTGCCTCATCTCTCTTTCTCTTTATATATAGCAAATCATCTATGTATCTCTGATTCTTCCGGGCTTCGTCCACCGTATATACAGCACGAAAACTAATATAATGGGGTGTATAAAAAAAAATTGACCGTTTTTGAAACAAATATTTGTATTATTATTACTTTGATATAGAATACAATTAATACTCGAAGTATAATCTATTGTTATCTACCATCATTACCCATCTGCTAGCAAATTGCTCGATGCCACGCTGATACCATTCCTTGGGATGACTGTCAAAGAACTCTTGGACGGCATTTTGAACTTCCACAAAATTATCAATCAACAACCAGTCTACAGGTCTTTTTCACCTTCCCTATGGAGAGAAGATGGCGACTAACAGTATCTTTCGACACACCACACTCCCTGGCAAGTTTGCGAGTACTTGTGGACGGATTAGACTCAATAGCTTTCTTCAGAACCTCTTCAATATCCATTAATGGCCGCCCAAATCCCTTCTTCCTTTCCAACGTCGTATCTCCACTTCTAAATTTTTCAAACCAACGCCGCGCTCTTCAAGGACACCTTCCCCTTCATTTTTAATAATTTCACGAATTGCTTCAGCGGCTTGAATAATTTGTATGTTTTAGAAATGAAGATGAATCAAAACTAGTAATCTAATAAAATAATCCCAATCAAAGTGGCGATAGATTCATCAATCCTAATTTTTCATTCAATTACCCTTTCCACTTTTTTAACCACCTACTATCCATCCAGATATACGAAAACTGTTAATAGCCACTTTTCAGTAGCATAAAATATGAACAATTTTATATTCATGGAATTTTATAGTGTTTGTAAAAAATTGATTTTCTGTTACTTTTTGTTAATATTATTATTATTATTATCCTCGAAAGTAAATTATTTAATTTCTGCTCAGGAAATTGCAGTCAAATTTTCGATTCAAGAAACACCAAAAGAGCTAGACCGTGTCAAAATATTAAATTTTTGAGTGTGAAAAAAATTTTATAACATAAAAGTATAAACACCTAAGCAAAAGACATATCCATGTAAAAAAAAAAAAAAAATCTCTATATCAACTATATTTTATTCATTATAAATTTTTTATTATAATTTTTATTTTATATTTTAAAAAATAGACCTTAAAATAAAATTGAAGACAAATATTACAGATATATCTTCTTATGTCTCTATTTACTATATGGTATTTACGATCGATTAACTCCGCCCCGTTGTTATATTAATACAACAAGTATGATAATCTAATACAATTATTAATATTATTATTAGATTAATAAGGATATAATTATCATAGGCTATCACAGGAGGAGGGGTGAGGATTGGGTGATGCTAGCCCCGGGGGGCCCTAATTGGATATTTACATGTTCATGGTTGTATGTAATTACATATATAGTTTCCTATCTAGTTTCACCCCTTCTCCGTAGTCCATTCTCCACGGCTGGCTAGATAACAATGTAATATCAATTAATTCAACTATTTAAGATAGATAAATCAATTAACAATTGTCATAGTTCTCTGAAATATGAGAAGTTGAGTTGAAGCATAGCTAACTCATCCTAATGACAATTAGCTCAAAGCGTTACACTTTGATGATGGCTAACTGACTTAAGGCTAAGTGCTAATACTGCCTCAATAACATAAATTAATTACTAGAATATACTGGCCAGTTAATTAATAATATATATACTTAAATAATTAATATATATAGTTTTTTTTTTTTTTTTTTAAATATGGTTCGAACGAACAAAAAACTGGCACCTTGAGCCTGTCGGCTAGATAAATAACATGGAAAATGTTTTTGATGATTGTCAAATCGTCGATGATATTGTCAATTCGTTTATGTGCATTTTTATTAATATAAAAAACCAAAAACAAATAATAATTGGAATCGAATGATCTTCTGTTGCCTTCTCAGCATTTTAAAATTTGTTGCTATCGTAAATCCTGGCGCCTCAGTTGACTGTTGTCTTAATCGAGTGAGTCTTTTTGCTAAAAAGGTTACAATATAGAACCGTGGCGGTGGGGGTTCGGGACGGGATTAAGAGATGTCTCCTGCTATAAGGACACTGTTTTACAGATCTGCAAGGACCTGACGATTCTTTGAGGCCGAAGGACATTTTTGGCCACTGATTAATACTCCAGATGTGGAGTATAATATCAAATTTAACCAGCTTTGAGATAAAAACAAAGTAATTTTGCATCGGACTAATAGTTGTGGAGTTATAGCCAAAAGAGTACGACAAACGTTTTTTTGTGGAGAAGTGGGACTGATCGCAAATCAGTTTCTATAATCTTATGCAAGAACATAAATTCGCAAAAATTGGTCCAATTTTGGAGTTATTTTTTTATTTCGTAGGTGTTTTCTTTGCCAAAGCCTTATTTCATTTGACTATATAACAAAATATTTTTTCAATAAAACTTTAAATCATAAAACTATCGGAAAACACCAACAGAAATAGATCGTATCAAAATTTTTCAATTCAAATTCAAAGTTTTTTTTTAGTTTTATTGAAATTAAAACTGCACAATATATATATATAGATCTAGTAAATGTGTTTATAAGTAGCACTTCACCTAAAATTCTACACTAGAAGGTCCCTAGGCCATCTTCTTTATAGAAGCCTCGGTGGATTATAAGGAATGGAGTGAGAAGCACGTTAGGCGACTAGAGGATTAGTGTGGTTATGGAGTTTACGATGAAAGGATAGGTATCTGGTATCGGCTAAATCAGCAACATATGGACATATGAGAAGAATTTTAAGGTTTAGTTGAGCCCCAAAGCTCAACTCCATATTTCTGGTAATTGTCATGTAAATGAGTCTTTTATTGTAAATCGAAAATTTTGAACGTTTGTCTAGTAAATGTTGAAGAAGTCGAAAACGACGAGCTGTTTCCTGTCATTTTAGTCTTGTATGTGGATCCTAAGTTGAACGTTAGTCCAGTTGTAGTCCTAGATAGCGGATCTGTTCAACAGGGATCATTGAGATATCATAAAAGGATACTGTAGGACAGGAAGTCGTAGGTTTACGACGAAGAGTAAAGGTCATTTGATGGGATTTATTTTAATTATCCCATTTCGACACCATTCTTGAAGGTCGATGACATCAGATTGAAGTGTTTGTGAGGCAATGAAGGGATCATTATTAACTCCTAACACACATGTGTCATCAGCGTATATGGTGAGGACGGTGCTAGGATGGGTTGGGATATGAAAAAAATTAAAATTAAAAATAAACTTTATACTGGCACAGACTGTTCCCAAAGAATAATTAAAGTGCACAATAAAAAGTACAATTGTCTGGCTGAGATCAGTTAAATCAACACATCATTATTACAATTAAAATGATAGCAAGAAAAAATGAAAAAAAAAAAAAAAAAAAAAAAAAAAAAAAAAAAAAAAAAAATTAAAAATTAAATTTAAATAAAATAAATAAATAAAAACAATCAACAGTAAAAATTTTAACACACTTATGTACATTTACATGTTATTTACATTTTTGTGGAAGATTGAAGATCGAGGAGATGGATAAATAAAAGATGAGGAACAGGCATTGCGAATATGTATAGGTAAGGAATTCCAAAAAGTGGTAGCACTGATAACAAAGGATTTTTCAAAGGAGGGAGATCTATGTGAGGGGGTATATAGGTTGGAAGGTTGGGATCTTGTATTCAGGTGGTGAATGGAGGAACCCAGAGTAAGTAGATCAAGAAGGTTTATTGGTTTTTAATGACTGGAATAGCAAAGTGCCGAGAAAGTATTGCCGTCGAAAATCGGGGAAAAGCCACCCTAACTCTTTGTACCGGCAAGATACGTGAGACCGTCTGTCGACCCCGAAGATAAATCTTATAAAACAATTCATATCAGGACATCAGCTGTATACACGGTGTAAAGGATAGGAATATAGGATATTTAGTATACTAGCATACTTCCTTGAGGAACACCAGCAGATTAGATAAAGAATGAAGAATAGGAAAAGTTATTAATAACTTTAAAGGTCCTATTACTGCGATAGGAGCGGATAATAAGAAATTTTATAAAAAGTGGGTATTTACGGAGTTTGCAAAGCAGACTCTGGTACCAGACTCGGTTAAAAACTACCTCGAGAAAGGCTCCAGTGCAATACATTCCGCTTTCCAATGCTGATAGTCCAAGAGCCGAGGCCAAATTTCATGACTTATTTGAAGAAAACTTTTAGACATACAGCCATTAAATGTCCACCCTCAGCAATCAATTTGCACTTGTCTGCCAACTCAAAGCGGGGGCGTTTCAAAATGGCGACCTCCGAAAGGGGGTAGCAAATATCAAAATATGGTATTATTTAAAGATGATTTATTTAAAGCAAACAAGAAACTGCAAACCCCCTAGGTGACAAAAAACGTTGTCTGCCAAAATTTAGAGGGGGCGTCGCACCGGCAGACAAAATTTGAAATCCGCGTTTTTTCAGTCCAAAAGTGGACCATTTGAAGACGATTTATTTCAAGCATACAAGAAACTGCATGCTCACCAGATAACAATAAACGTTGTCTGCCAAAATTTGGAGGGGGCGTCGCACCGGCAGACAAAATTCAAAATCCGCGTTTTTCAGTCCAAAAGTTGACAATTTGAAGACGATTTATTTGAAACACACAAGAAACTGCATACTTCCTAGATGTCAAAAAAAACGTTGTCTGCCAAAATTTAGAGGGGGCTAAGCACCGGCAGACAAAATTCAAAATCCGCGTTTTTTTCAATCCAAAAGTTCACAATTTGAAGACGATTTATTTGAAGCACACAAGAAACTGCATACTCCCTAGATGACAAAAAACGTTGTCTGCCAAAATTTGGAGGGGGCTAAGCACCGGCAGACAAAATTCTAAATCCTTGTGAAGGCGTCACACCGGCTGACATTGTTCAAAACTCACATCCTTTTCGTCCAACAGTGAACTTTTTGAACATGATTTCCTTTTTTTTTTTTTATTTATAAGTAGTTTTTCTCTAGAATGATTTGAGGAAATTATATTATATTGCTTTCTACGTATGTTACAATAAAATTATTTTAATATAAAATAATCTTGTTTAAAAATTTTAATGTAAAAAATACCAATTAATATATATGAACAGTAATAATATAAATACCGGCCACATAATTAAAAAAGAATAATATTTCAACTTATAAAGTTATCAAATATGTACTATCCTGGAACAAAATTCGTATAAAACTTGTATAGTAGTCCAATTAATTGATTTTTAAAATGATAGACCAAGAGCCCGATAGGAAAACATACCGAGTTATTTTACCCCTTTTTTGTAATGCATGGGTATAACCTGTCCACTGTTCTGAATGAAAATTTATGAATTTTCCAATAAAGGTGAGTGCCGCAAAAATGACAGTGGGGGAGATGAGTTGTAAATAGTATTTCTTAGAAGTTCGGAAATCGTTACTTTTAGTATATTTTGTGTTCTATTATACGTTATTCAAGCAAATCAACTTTGCAACAAATTTTGTAATAGTCATTTTGTTCTCAGATCAATAGTTTTAGAGCGGTTTGGCCACCAAAGATTAACTAACTTCATATAAGTCGCACTTGTTCGTGAAAAGAAGCAGTTAGTACTTTTCCGTTGTCGGTTATAACTCTAATCCAAAATTTATTTTTTTCAACTAATGAAAATTTCCTTTCAGACATTATACATAAAATTTATTTGTATAATATAATATAATTTATCTATATAATGTATATAAAGTTATTTAAAATACCCATGCCAGCACGCTAAAAATCCGTACTATTGTAAAGTTGAAGTTTTTGGCATATATTTCGTTATAACACCAAAACTATTCGTCCGATCCAAAATTTATTTATTCTTTCTATTGATAGCTGGCTAAATTTTCTATCAGACCTCATATATGAAATTTATATAAAGTCATGTAAAGATCCCATGCCAGCACGCTAAAACCCCGAACTGTTGTAAAATCCAAGTTTTTTGGTAGATTTTTCATTATAACCCCAAAACTACTCGTCCAATCCAAAATTTATTTTTCTCAACTGATAGCTGACTAAATTTTCAATCAGACCCCATACATAAAACTTTGATCAAGCTCTGTAAAATACGCGTGGCAGCACGCTAAAAACAAGTTCTGTTGTTAAATACAAATTATTTAGATTATTTTTCGATATTAGTCCAAAACAATATGTCTAAACCAAAATTTACTTTTTTCAACTGAAAGTTGACTAAATTTGATATCACATTTTATACATGAATATTTAATTAAAATACATGCCAGCAGGCTATATGTGTATGTTTTGGTAAAAACATAACAATTTTACATGTTACAGTGGGTATTTTGCGGGATTCATTCATCATTATATAATTTGATTTGATTGTAAATTTAGTAAACTTTCATTGAAAAAAAATTTTTTGGATAAAACAAATAGTTTGGGGGTTATAGCGAAAAACGTGCCAAAAAAACTTGGATTTCACAACATTACGAGGTTTTAGTGTGCTGGAATTGGTATTTTACGTGACTTTATATCAATTTAATATATGGGTCTGATTGGAAATTTAGTCAGCTATCAGTTGAGAAAAATAAATTTTGGATCGGAAGAATAGTTTTGTGTGGTAATACCGAAAAATATGTCAAAAAACTTGAATTTCACAACAGTACAAGGTTTTGGTGTGCTGGCATTGGTATTTTACGTGACTTTATATCAATTTAATATATGGGTCTGATTGGAAATTTAGTCAGCTATTAGTTGAAAAAAATAAATATTGGATCGGAAGAATAGTTTTCGGGTAATAACGAAAAATGTCCCAAAAAACTTGGTTTTCACAACAGTACAAGGTTTTGGTTTGCTGGCATTAGTATTTTACGTGACTTCATATCAATTTAATATATGGGTCTGATTGGAAATTTAGTCAGCTATTAGTTGAAAAAAATAAATATTGGATCGGAAGAATAGTTTTCGGGTAATAACGAAAAATGTGCCAAAAAACTTGGTTTTCACAACAGTACAAGGTTTTAGTGTGCTGGCATTGGTATTTTACATGATTTTATATCAATTTAATATATAGGTCTGATTGGAAATTTAGTCAGCTATTAGTTGAGAAAAATAAATATTGGATCGGAAGAATAGTTTTCGGGTAATAACGAAAAATGTGCCAAAAAACTTGGATTTCACAACAGTACAAGGTTTTAGTGTGCTGGCATTGGTATTTTACATGATTTTATATCAATTTAATATATGGGTCTGATTGGAAATTTAGTCAGCTATTAGTTTAGAAAAATAAATATTGGATCGGAAGAATAGTTTTCGGGTAATAACGAAAAATGTACCAAAAAACTTGGATTTCACAACAGTACAAGGTTTTGGAGTGGTGGCATTGGTATTTTACGTGACTTTATATCAATTTAATATATGGGTCTAATTGGAAATTTAGTCAGCTATCAGTTGAGAAAAATAAATTTTGGATCGGAAGAATAGTTTTCAGGTAATAACGAAAAATGTGCCAAAAAACTTGGATTTCACAACAGTACAAGGTTTTGGAGTGCTGGCATTGGTATTTGACGTGACTTTATATCAATTTAATATATGGGTCTGATTGGAAATTTAGTCAGCTATCAGTTGAGAAAAATAAATTTTGGATCGAACGATTTAAGGGTTTAACGAAAAATGTACCAAAAAATTCTGGCGTGGGTATTTTACATGACATTATATAAATTTCATATATGTAGTATGGTAGGAAATTTAGCCACTTACTTACTACAAGTTAGCCAATCATTGGTGGCCGAACCGTTTGAAAACTAAAGATAAGAGAAAAAGAAATGAATAGTGCCAAATTTCTTGCAAATTTGATTTGCTTCATAATGTACATAGCTCAAAATATACTAACAGGAACGGTTTCCGAGTTATTCGATCAAACGACTAAGAACATTCGATTTTCCAAGAACATACGTTTACGATGAACTACATGTTTTCCACGTATTTTGTTCCAGGATAGTACATATTTGATAACTTTATAAGTTGAAATATTATTCATTTTTTAATTATATCGCCGGTATTTATATTATTACTGTTTATATGTATTAATTGGTATTTTTAACATTAAAATTTTAAACAAGATTATTTTATATTAAAAATAATTAGATTGTACCATACGTAGGAAGCAACATAATATAATTTCCTTAAATTATTCTAGAGAAAAACAACTTATAAATCAAATAAAAAAGGAAATACTGTTCAAAAAGTTCACTGTTGGACGAAAAGGATGTGAGTTTTGAACAATGTCAGCCGGAGTGACGCCTTCACAAGGGTTTAGAATTTTGTCTGCCGGTGCTTAGCCCCCTCCAAATTTTGGCAGACAACGTGTTTTGTCATCTATGGAGTATGCAGTTTCTTGTGTGCTTCAAATAAATTGTCTTCAAATTGTCCACTTTTGGATTGAAAAAACGCGGATTTTAAATTTTGTCTGCCGGTGCTTAGCCCCCTCCTAATTTTGGCAGACAACGTTTTTTGTCATCTAGGAAGTATGCAGTTTCTTGTGTGCTTCAAATAAATCGTCTTCAAATTGTCCACTTTTGGACTGAAAAAACGCGGATTTTAAATTTTGTCTGCCTGTGCTTAGCCCACTCAAAATTTTGGCAGACAACGTTTTTTGACATCTAGGAAGTATGCATTTTCTTGAGTGCTTTAAATAAATCGTCTTCAAATTGTCAACTTTTGGACTGAAAAAACGCGGATTTTGAATTTTGTCTGCCGGTGCGACGCCCCCTCCAAATTTTGGCAGACAACGTTTTTTGTCATCTAGTGACCATGCAGTTTCTTGTGTGCTTGAAATAAATCGTCTTCAAATGGTCCACTTTTGGACTCAAAAAACGAGGATTTTGAATTCTGTCTGCCGGTGCGACGCCCCCTCTAAATTTTGGCAGACAACGTTTTTTGTCACCTAGGGGGTTTGCAGTTTCTTGTTTGCTTTAAATAAATCATCTTCAAATAATATTATATTTTGATATTTGCTACCCCCTTTCGGTGGTCGCCATTTTGAAACGCCCCCGCTTTGAGTTGGCAGACAAGTGCAAATTGATTGTTGAGGGTGGACATTTTATGGCTGTATGTCTAAAATTTTTCTTCAAATAAGTCACGAAATTTGGCCTCGGCTCTTGGACTATGACGAGACTACATCCACCGCAGGATGGCATTGCTGGATAGTGGAGTGTGACGTTCGGAAACCAAACTGGTGATCCGGGATAACATGATTGGAAAAGGTAAAGTTAAAAGAAATTTTTTTTTTTTTTTTTTTTTTTTTTTTTTTTTTTTATAGACCCCATCCAAAAGACATACATGAAAAAAACTGCTGATAATTCTTTGTTATATTACAGTGGAAACTCGTTATTTCGTCACTCTATAATTCGTCTTACCTGTAATTTGTCAGGTTTATTTTTATTTTATTTTATTTTTTTTTTAAATTGCCAACTATAAATAACAAAATTAAATACGCATGTTTATTTTTCCCCTTTGCTACTTATTTAATCTCTAAACCGCCTCATTTGTTCTGTCACTAAAAAACACGCCTATATTTATACATTTTGTAAATCATTTCATAGAAAAAAACAAACAGAACAAGCCCGGAGTCGATCCCTCCATTGATTGCAGCAAGAGATGAAATGAAGTATGAGCACAATTGACGAATTACAGGAATCAGTTAATACTGGAAAGCTCTTTCTACAAAAACATTAGCATCTGGCTCAGCAACTTCTGCTCCAGGTTATAAAATAAGAAAAGATAAAGAAGAGGTAAGCAGCTGGTTAAACATATATAGTGCGGATGTAGGATATGAAATTTTAAATGGCAATGGAATTTTAGAACAAGTGCTGAGTGCTCAAAATGAAGCTAGTGATGAAAAAGATGATGACAATGACGTTTCTAATTCTTCCACTATTCCGTGCAAAGAAGTAGAGGACATGTTAACTATGTAAGTGCATTGAGTGGTTTCGAGCAATGCGATTATCTGGTTACGAATCAGATAATTCACAGCTGATAGGATGCGGCAAGTGTTTAGTTTTTTTGTGTGTTTTTTGTCATTTTCACTTAAGTCCAATGAGTATGATGTTCATTTTTTCATTGAATAAAGTTTAAAAAAATAAATAAATACAATTATATAGTTTTAAATGCTTTTATATTTCTTTAACAGCAAAATTATGTAATTCGTCATTTTTGTTATTTCGTCACCCCCTCTCCCCCACCCATGATAGAATTATCGAGTCTCTATTGTAATTGAAATTAGGAACAGTGGGTACGTTTGGATTCCGCCAAGTACTTGTGGTTCCCGTAACCACATCCCTTCTGTTTCTGCATGGAAACAGAAACTCTTTTTAGTTTATATAAAGAATTGTTTTCGCTAAAGTACATAACATTCAGTTTATCATTGACCGAATCCCAATTAGCAGCCATCGGGAAGTTCACGTCAAGATGGATTGTCCGAAACAAAGGCGGTGCAAGGGTTGAGTTAATTCGAGGACAGAACAGAGGGACCATTGAGCGCCAGGAGGGACCGAGCGGGGACCAAGCGGGGACCAATTGATACTATTAGCTCTGTCAAACGTGCAATAATGGATTAGACTTGCTACAAGTGCAGTCGGCCGAGCTGGCCTCTGCTAATCTGTTGATATTTCACCTGTCCGTGCCACGCCTTAGCCCCCTGCCCTCCGGCGCTCTGTCTTTGTTCTAGCCTCGCCTCGCTAGGAATTATTATTTGTTTCAGAAATAATTGGTTTCCAGTTCATTGGCTGTTCAAACTGGACTAGTCTAGTTATTAACTGATAACTGATACTGTTTGTATAATAGCAATTGTAAAGGCTAAAGAGAACCTGATTCAGCTTTCAAGCCATCAAAACAAAAATGTTTTTTAAAATTATTATAAATGAATTAACAAAGAAACAAAAAATTAAATTTTTTTTTTATCTCACAATCACTAAATTAAAAAAAAAATGTAGATTTACAATCTACAATAAAGTATAAACATTAATATTCGGGGTCACCTGTGGTGTAGTGGTTAGCATAGCAACCTACTAAACCCAAGATCGCGGGTTCGCAGCCCGGCAGATGACCTTAGGATTTTTTAAAGGGAGTAAAAAATCCTTTGCTATACCGTCCTTCGGAAGGGACGTAAAATGGGGGTCCCTAGCCTGTGCGATGTCAGGTACTCGTTAAAGATCGCTATCCTAATTATACCTGAATAGGCAAAATTTAGGACTCCCACCGTAGCATCGTCCGATTAGCCATAGCAGCATAAAGTGGCGTTAAACGAAATAAACAAACATTAATATTGTCCTTTAAAAAATTAAGGCAGAAAAATTTGATTTTGTTGCTTCATGACTTTCACGTCCAGCTGAAGATTTAAATATTTTCCAATTATGTTTAATCTTTTTCCCTTTTATTTTAAACTATTCCATTTATATTTCACTCTTTAAATCTCTGTAATTTTAGTCTCATTAGATAACAAACAGTAAAAATATTGTAAAATTAAAAAAAATAATTGAGAGTAAAAAAGATTTTCAGAGGGGAGGGGCATATGCATAAATAAATGAATGATTTATTTTAATTTTACATTATTCTACTATTTTTTATCTAATAATAAATGCTGAGTCGTCAGAATATAGCCGTTTGATGGTTATTATCGTTTTCCTCCAATTTCCTTTAAAAATGTAGGGGCCTAATCCATCTAGAAAAAGTTTAAGTAAATTGGAAAATGGTTCAACCCAAATGGAAAAAGGCTAAAATTATATGGAAAAGGGTGAAATATAAATGTAATAGCTTAAAATAAAATGGAAAATTCTAAATAAAAATGGAAAAACATAAAATATAAAATAAAATAACGAGAAATTTACTAAACTATTCTAAAAATGATTAAAGTTTTCATGGAAATATATTAATAGCTTATAATTTAATGACCAAATTATTATATACATCAAATTAAAAATATATATATATTTATATATATATATATATATATATATATATATATATATATATATATATATATATACATATATATATAGATATATATAAATTATTATTATGATTGATACAAAAAAAGGACAGTAGTTTTAAAATTAATAAAACTAGCATTTTGTAGGGTCATGTGGGGAACTGTGTAACAAAACATTCATTTTTATTTTTTGAAAAAAAAAAAACCTGATTTATATCGTCTTCCAATAATTTACTATAAAATCAACATTAAAAATTATTATTAGAGCTACTAATTTTTTTATTTATCTGAAATCACAAATTAGTTACAGTGTATACCACGGCTGGGTAGAGTATAACATGGGGTACACTAAAACAGTAAACTAAACAACGATTAATCCAAATTAAATAAGAAAACAGAAAAGGGTTGACCGCAATCAAACAATATTTCCATAAGAAATTTTTAGTAATCAAAATTATTCATTTACAAATTTATATAAGAATATTACCGCATCTTCTTAGTTGTCATTAGCATTTTTTCGACCAATGTCCCTCTACCTTTTCCTACCACGAACTATTTTCGGTGTAACAAACTTAGAAAAAAAAAAAAAAATATATAATCAAAGGAGGCACAGTATAACTAACTAGTTACGTTACAATGTGTGAAGAATTACTTAAAATTATGCTGGTTAGAAATTGTAATAAACTTTGTTTACCATTCAAACACTGACTAATCAAAGACTAAAGGGGACGTATAGTTACTAACCAGAAATCATTAGTTTTTAACAATTACTTTACTAGCCAAATTGAACAGAAATATTTCTTAAAAAACAAAAATCCGATAATTCTTCCATTTAATCAGCAATTACGCCAATAAAAGCTGCTTAAAATGGTGGCATACGAGATTGACAAACAAATGAGACACCATAGTCAAATTAGAAAAGGACAAACCTAATCATGATGTTACACCATACCCAACTTGAACCTGCTTCACATTTCAAAAAAACAAGGATTATTTCATATATTTATATATATATATATATATATATATATATATATATATATATAGAGAGAGAGAGAGAGAGAGAGAGAGTATAAACGGGCACTGGTGTAAATATGAGCACCCCTCCCTACTGGCTAAGTGAGATATTGAAGACTGGTGGTTAGGACTGCCTATGGAGCCATTTGCTAATATAAGATAGCAGAGAGCAGTTGGAACCATTCTTTCAAGTAATGTGGATGCAGCTTGAGTTATCAAGCAAATTGGTTGGTGTTCATTCTGGACTGTAAACTTTAAATAGACATGTGAAATCGTTTTTGTTTCTTGTTCTTATGTTTATTTAAAAATAATTTCACAATGATATTTGGAAAGCGGAGATCTTGAAGCACACTTCTAACCACGTACGCTTTTAAGTAACATGTTATAATGACCATCTTTCTTAAACTCCCATTTCCCCGAGAACTCCGACATATTCCTTGTTTGAGATCACAACTTGCATCTTTTGTGGTTGAAAATTTTCTCAAGACACTCTGGTAGAGGTGTGGGTTAAAATTTCTTAAATGTGGGAACTTCGATCGTGCAGGGGCTGAAAAAGCCAGCTATGTTTGTGATTTATGTAAATAATTTTCTACCGTTTCGAATTGTTGTTTCCTGTTTTAAACTATTTTTAACCGTCTTCAAAAAAAGAGAGGTTCTCAACTCGTCTGTATTTTTTTTTTTTAATTATTTATTTATTTATTTTTTTTTGTTATTTTTTTTTTTTTTTTGGATCTATGTTACGCGATTACTCCATCAATTCTGAATCAATTTGGATGAATCTTTTTAAGATCGGTAGGGCATACTTCAGAGGTGGTCCTATGAAAAATATTTTGTAATCAACTCAGCACTTTTTATGGAAAATAAAAAAAACAGTTTTGAAAATCACTGTTAAATAACCTTCCACTATAAACATATTTTTAATTATGGTAATCTAAAATCTCCATGGTAACTAAATCTAAATTATTAACGAAAATAATTTACATATAGAATCAACTCTCGTTGTGTTTTACTTCGATAAACTGAATTCTTAAATAAGTCGAACGAAATCTACTTTCGGAAGTACATTACACGTAAATTTCACCTCAATTAGTTGATTTAGTTGATAAGCAAAAAAAAAACGTGAAAAATAGTGTAAATAAGTCGAACTGACAATAGTGGTCAAATAAGAGGACTTCTAGGACCACCTTTATCAACCGAACTATTAGAAGTCATCGCCTTTTTAACTCGAACTCAAATTAAAAGAATTGTGTGGGTTTTTTGTTTTCCTGTTTCCCGTCATTGATAATATTTTCCGTTCACAGTTACACCAGTCACTTATTGGTTACGAGTGATTTTACAATGGCTACTGAAAATTCTTTCAATTAACGATAGGTTAAAAATGATTTACAAAGTGGAAGAAAGGAGTAAGAAGCCGAGCGTTTTTTGCTAGATAGTTCCGAAATCCGCGTAGTTCTTTTTCTACCTTCATAAAGAAAAGATCGCCGCTTGTGGAAGGCGGTAAGTCTACTCAAAATACACTCACCACTAAAAATTAAAAAATAAAATTAATTTTTAGAAAAAAAAACAAAACCGACTTCAAGATAAAACCTATATATACACACTTCAACTAAAAAATAAAAAATAATATTTGAATTTCTTCAAAACAAAAAGCATTAAATGACAATCAACGAAATTATCTTTACTTATATACCTATTCACATTTTACGGTCAGTTATTTTTGGAGTCTGTGCCAGCCAAAACAAACAAAATTCGAAAGAAAGCTGGTAATTGTGAAGATACTCCCACTTTTCATCACCACCTCACCGCTGTCTCCTGCCATTCACAATTTTGTTGCAAAAGCAGGATTGTACTGCCGTTCTTGGCTGGTACCGATTCCAAAAATAACTGATCATAAATTGTGAATAGGTATATAATTATCGATAATTTCGTTGGTTGTCATTTAATGCTTTTTGTTTCGAAGTCATTAAAATATTATTTTTATTTTTTAGTTCAAGTGTGTATGTATAAGTTTTATCTTGAAGTCGGTTTTGTTTTATTTCTAAAAATTATTTTTGTTGGTTACTTTTTTTGAATAAGGCCCATATTTACTCACCAATTTTTCTGGCGCTATTTTAAAAGCTTTCTGTAAATCGTCGTTTTTGAAATTAAATAATTGATGTTAATCATTATATTGCCTTCTCGCATTTAAGAAACTTGTTATAGTTGTTAATGTAAGACAAAAATCTAGAATTCTTTAAAGTTAAAAGTAATATTAAATTTAATACAAAAGAGGGTGCACATATTTACACATTTTCTTCTATTCATAAAAAACTAATGTTTCTCCCTCACATAATTATGTCTAGCTGTAACCTACTTTTCCTAATTTAGAATTTAGAATAAAAAGGATCAAATGAATAATTATTTAAAATAAACAAAGTTGTGAGAAAGTAGGGGTTAAAAACGTAACTTTTTTTATTCAATTCTATATAGCTCCTCAATACTTGGTTAATGTTAAAAATTAATGAATATAAATTGTATTGTGAATATTAAAAAATATATAAAATTTGTCGCTGGGATCTACCGTTAGGAGCTATATTTCTTTGAATAAAAAAAGTCGCATTCTGCCTACATTTTTTATGTTTTGAGGTTCGTTGTAAACCTACGGTTTCCTGTCCTGCAGTATCCTTCAATGATATTCCACTTATTCCTGTTGAACAGATCTGCTATCTAGGACTCCACTTGGACAAACGTCCAAGTCCACATACAAGACTAAAGTGACAAGAAACCGCTCTTCGTCACAGACTACTTCAACATTTACTAGACAAACGATCAAACCTCCCAATTCATTACAAAAGACTTATTTACAAGACTGTGACTTTTTTTTTTTAAATGTTCATACAATTTTTTACCAATCTTTATTTTTTTAAAAGTCCAATCCAACTTGAACCCCTAGTCACCTAACTTCACACTCGATTCCTGGCAATCCTCCGAGGCTTCTGAAAAGGTGATTGCCAAGAGACCTTGTTATGTAGATTGTCATCGTAATAATTTTACTGAAGTTTACTTGTTGTATATTATAAAGAGATGTAAATATCAATAAATAGTTTTAAGTAAAAATACTACTAACTACTTTAAAATTTAGTAGAGAAACGTTCGAAGCTCCCAATTAGTTATATAAGACTCATTTACATATCTGTGATTAGACCTATTTGGACGTACGGAGATGAGCTTTGGGGCTCCACTAAACCATCCAATTCATCTCGTATCCAATTCTTACAATCCAAAATCCTTCGAAAAATCCTCAATGCTCCTTACTTTGTCACTAATAAACTTATCCATAAAGACCTTAATGTTCCATATTTTGCTGAGTTAGCACAAACCAGATACCTATCCTTTCATAATAAGCTCCATAATCACTCAAATCCGTTAGTTTCTCATCTTGCTTCCTCCTCCATTCCCGATAATCCTCCGAGGTGTCTAAAAAAGATGGCTTAGATATCTTCTAGAGTATAATTTTTATTGAAGTGCTACTGATGAATAGTTATTTTCAAGTTGTTAAATGTCATTGCAATCGTTATCAGCTCATTTACTTGATGTACATATTTCTATAGTTGTAAATTTCAATAGATTGATACATAAATAAAAAAGAAAAAGTTTTGAGGCTTTTTTGACACACTCTAGCTCTGTAGGTTTCGCTTGAATCGAAAAAAAAAGACAAAAGTTCTCTGTCAAAGAAATTCGACAAAAAAATATTTGTCGCTCGGACCTAGTGTGGAGGAGCTTCATCGGTTTGAAAGAAACAAGTCACACTTGAAGCTGCTTTTTTCTCTCAGCTTTGTTTATTTAAAATAATTATTAGTTGTTGATTATTAATTTAAGTAATTTAAGCAGTATATTAGAGATAAACATATCCATGATCTACTGTTATTCATTATTATCTATTGGAGAACTGATTATTGGAAATTATTTTTTTTTTTTAGGCTTTAATGGTATAGTTTATTAAAGTTTCAATGAAAAGGTTTTTGTTCCTAGAACTAAGGCTAAGCGGATATTTTAGTTAATTAAAGGAATTAAGGATAAGGAAGGTAATATTGTGGGTAATATTGGCTCATCCAATCATAAAATTCATTAAAAATATTAGCCTAGCGTGCCTTCCTTGTATTATCTCACTCTCTCGACATTCCTTTATAAACTGCAATGTGTCTTTTTACACCCGGATAACCGCTCGTTAATTAATTCTACTCCCACTTAACTCTATATTTAAAAAAAAAAATATTACTTTACGTTGAAAAATAAAAATAGAAGGACCGTAGCAAATATTTAGGTAAATTGAATCTAGGTTTGATGAAATATTGTATATTATATATGTATATATATATATATATATATATATATATATATATATATATATATATATATATATATATATATATATATATATTATTGTTATATTTAGTAGTCAGTAGTCAATACATATTTTGTAATTATATATATTTAATAATTCAACATGTTCTTATATATTTATATTTTAGCCGACTTTATGTTTTGAAATATCCTTTATAACTTATGATAATTTTATTGTAACCTTTTTTTTCACTGTTTGTTTATTGTTTATTTCGTTTAACGTCACTTTATGCTGTTATGGCTAATCGGACAATGCTACGGTGGGAGTCCTAAATTTTGCCTATCCAGGTATAATTAGGATAGGGATCTTTAACGAGTATCTGACATCGCACAGGCTCGGGACCCCCATTTTACGTCCCTTCCGAAGGACGGCATAGCTAAGGATTGTTTACTCCCTTTAAAAAATCCTAAGGTTATCTGCCGGGCTGCGAACCCACGATCTTGGGTTTAGTAGGTTGCTATGCTTACCACTACACCACAGGTAACCCTATATTTGTACTGTACCTAACTTTATGTTTTGAAATAACTTGTATAACTTATATAATTTTATTGTAACCTGTTTTTTTCACTGTAGGGCATGATTATGAGAACAATATAGTTTCGAAACGTCGTAAAATAGTTACTTTTTATTTATTGACTGAACTTCAAGAACCTTACTAAACATTTAATAGTAACAGTCAAGAAATGTATCCATATATATATATATATATATATATATATATATATATATATATATATATATATTAAATTATGAAGTGGTTCTTGTTTACTAAATATTTTTTAAATATATTTTTTATTTTTGAAGAGAAAAGATTTGACCCCAGTTGGGATTCGAACCCAAGTCTCCACCTCTCTAGCGTGGCGCCTTATCCACTACGCTACCGGGCTCGTATCCAAACCAGGGAAATCTTTTCTCTTCACTGATCCATACCCCCGGGCACTCGCAATTGCGACGTACAATTCAAAAATAAAAAATTCAAAAATAAAATAAAAATTCAAAATAAAAAATTCAAAAAAAAAAAAAAAAATATATATATATATATATATATATATATATATATATATATATATATATATATATGGATACATTTCTTGACTGTTACTATATATATATATACACATAGAGAGAGAGAAAGTTTATCATTTTTAATGTAAAAAAAAAAAGAATATTATTAACAAACAGTTTTAATGCCCAATTATTATTTTATGTTTTCTTTACAAATATATTTTCCTTTTTGCTTATGACACTTCATTCCCTCTGAATGGTTGATATCTGTCCTCCGACAATAATGAATGAATGATTTTTTTTTTCTTTTAGGATTGTTGAATTAATTAAAATAAGTGCTAACTATAGGTAGTTGATTTACAAGCAATTGACATTTCATTTTTAGCATTATCATCACATCACATTTTTTTTTTTGTTTTAATTTTTATAAGTACAGGAGAGATTATTTAGTAACCTTGCGAATGAGTTGAAAACGTTTTGGCAATTGACAGAATTGAATCAGCCCACAACCTCAGGAACTTGCTTCTTTTTTTTTTTTTTTTTTTTTAACGATGAACGAAAATGACAGTTTACCCCCTCCACTCCCCCGGCCCGAACGCCCACGAATTAGTGGCGGAAGCTGGATGGAAATAAACAAATGGTCCTTTTATTCAGGAAAAATGGTTTTAAACTCCGCCTTCCGCCGTGGAGGTGTTTTTAAGTGGCTAACAAGGTTAGTCGCATTAAAGGGGATTTTGCCCATCAGGTCTTTACTAATAGCGGGAGAAGAAGCAAGGACCGAATTTCCTGAAGAAGAACAAGGATTGGAGGCAATCAGACAGCTAAAGAGGTTAGGCTGAGAATTGGGGCATTGTAGCTAAGCCAGTTATGCCACTCCACAAGTGGTCCCTCCCATATCAACCACCACCCCTTCCTTACTCTCTTATATATTATACTTCCACTTTATCCTCATCGCTGGTTTTTTTTTTTTTTTTTTTTTTTTTTTTTTTTGTTCTCTTTTTTATTTTCATTTTACTTTACCTCTAGAATCCTTGGGGATAATCTCTCTACCTTCTCCGGGTGTTTATTTGATTTTATGACTCGCAATAAAAGCCCTAATTGAGCGCAATAAACAAACAGTTATGTTATGGGATTTCTTCCTCAGTGAATTAGAGAAGATTGAACTCATTATATCTTATTTTTACAGTTCGTTTCCTTTCATAAAAGTTCCTTTTCCGTAATAGAATGATCTAATTTTATACAATAAAAACTAATTATTGCTTATAATACTAATTTATTATATACAAGCATCTCCCGTCCCGACCTCACCCGCTGTCATACGGAAATAACTTAGATACTTTTAACTAATGATTGAAATTGTTATTGTTTATCGTTATAAAAATCATGTGTTAATGTATGCAATTGAACATTATTTGTAAGCAGGGCCTATACAAAGGATTGTTTGTTTGTTTCGTTTAACGTCACTTTATGCTGCTATGGCTAATCGGACGATGCTACGGTGGGAGTCCTACATTTTGCCTATCCAGGTATAATTAGGATAGGGATCTTTAACGAGTACCTGACATCGCACAGGCTCGGGACCCCCATTTTACGTCCCTTCCGAAGGACCTATACAAAGGAGTTCGGTTATTTATTATGTCCTATAAAATACTATACACATATTAATACAACTACAAATATTATGTACATTATAATAGTAAACAAATAATAATACTAATAATATACCAATGAACTTTAAATATAACTAAGGATTAAATACAAAGAATAAGAAGTAAATAAAGGTTCTTAGATCTAAATAATAAATAATACAAGTAATTTATACTTTTATATAAAAGTACAAGCCATTTTTCGTTTGCGATCACTAACCGCAAAAACTACTAAACCAATCGTACCAAATTTTAACCTCATCATCTTCATAACTCAAGGAAGGTTTAGCAATAATAAAATTTAAAGATTTTCAATTATGTAGACATAAAAAAGCGATAAATATGAGGTGCGCTGTGAAGTTTGATAATCGACCGATAGGTGGGGAGCACAAATCGAGAGAGGTCACAAACTTGGTGCTATATACAGTTAGAAATTTATGAAAAGATTTACTCATTTTCAATTCGATTGTTATCAAGTCTGTAATGGATATATATGGAGCGACATATGGATCCCAGTGCAGTTTAAAAATCTACTGATACGTGGCCATTCTGCAACAGAGTTTGCAATCGTATAACTATTAAGCCCAACTGAACCAAATTTTAACTACGACATTTTACAGTTCTAAGACGATATATAGTAATAAGTTTTACTATAACAATGATTTAAATGTATAATACTAAGTGCCAGAAACGAGGTTAGGGAACTGTCATATACTTTTATGGTTAGAAATCAAAATCCAACCAAATGGGCCTATAAAATTATTTCTTCCAAATTGGATGTCTAATTATGATTTTACGTATTCCACAAACATCTCATCAATACAATTTTAACAAGGTTAATAATCACTGCTATTCGTGAAAATATCGTTGAAGAAATAATGCTAAATTCCATACTTAAAATATAATATTTGTATCAATAAACAAATGAAATTCAATTAATAGTTAAAATAATCAAAGTTCATTATTTATGAGAGTGAGCGAAGCCGCGACAGGGTATGCTAGTACCTAATAAAATAATTTGCACTTTTTGATTTCATTTTTAAACCTATACATATACATCAACATACGAATATACATCAATCACACAGAGTTACTGACTACATATGCACGGCACTAGAGCACAAATTGAATGCAACTGGAGTATTTCTGGATGTTGCTTAAGCTTTTGATAGAGTCTGGCACCAAGGGCTTTTCTTTAAACTAAATAAGATACTCCCACCGACCTACTATCTTATTCTGCATTCCTTTCTTTCTGATAGATCTTTCTCTGTCCGTCAAGGCTCAGAGCTTTCTTCTATTAAGTTGGCGTCAGAAGGAGTGCCACAAGGCTCAGTGCTTGCTCCTTTACTCTACATCATATACACACACGATATTCCAATTAGCTCTGACATTCTTACAGTGACATATGCAGACGCAGTTGCAGACAACAATTTTAACAAGAGATAAAAATCCGAATCATGCTTCACTGACTCTACAGCAACACTTGTCAAAATTACATGACTGGCTTAATATTTGGAAAGTACATATAAATTACGACAAATCGCAACACATTACATTTACACTTCGACTTGAAACATGCCCACCAGTTTTTTTGACAACATACCGATTCCTCAAACAGACATTGTACACTACCTTGGTCTTACGTTCGACCGAAGAATGACATGGGGTCCACATATAAACAAAAAAAGTAAAACGATTAACCAAAGACTAAGACTTTTATATTCACTCCTCTCCAAACGTTCAACTCTACAACTTAAACAAAAAATTAACACTTATACTTACTTACTGAAACCTATTTGGACATTCGCTTCGCAGATATACGGGACTGCCAAAAAGACACATATCAACAAACTCCAAATCTTCCAGGCAAAAACATTCAGGACAATTACAAAAGCCCCATGGTACGTAAGCAACATAACTTTACATACTGACCCACCCATAGCAACAGTTAAAGAACAAATACAAACCTACTACAAACGATTCCACTAAAAACTACATGGACATCCTAATACACAAATAAACAACATGGCTAAAACATATATTCCCGACAACACACAGAGAAGACTAAAAAGGAGCTGGATGAGAGACCTCCTTGATTAAAATAATGAAATAAAATAAAGACTGGAGGTGCCGCTGGGTTCTGCTCCACCTCATACCTTTCAAGCCATTTAAATTCGTACAGATAATTCACTAGTTGTCAATTTTATTTGACAGGTGTGAATAAATATATAAAGTCAAAAAAAAAAAAAAAAAATTTAAACCTATAAGTTTATCGAAGTACATATTTGACTATTCCTAGTTTAAAAAAAAAATAATATCATATATATATATATATATGGATAAATTTCTTGACTGTTACTATTAAATGTTTAGTAAGGTTCTTGAGGTTCAGTCAATAAATAAAAACAACTATTTTGATGACGTTTCGAGACTCTATTGTTCTCATAATCATGCCAATGTTAGTGGTGGATATGGTATCGATACCAGTCGTTCAGTCGATACCAAATCCAATAATGTCTCTAAACGTCGCCAAAATAGTTGTTTTTATTTATTTACTGAACCTCAAGAACCTTACTAAACACATAGACATATATATATATATATATATATATATATATATATATTATATATATATATATATATATATATATATATATGTCATAGCTCAGGAAAATAGGTAAATACATGATACTGATATTTTATATCTGAGAAACGTTCATTAGAATTTGATTTAAATTTTCTGCTATTGTGTCTGTATTTTCGTTTTTAAAGTTTATTTTAGTTAATGGTGAGTGCAACAAACTATTTTTAAAACTATCATATTTTTCCTGTTCCCATTTGATTTTAATTAATACTTTTTTTCTCTCTGTTAGGTATAAACTTATTTTTTAATTAATTTAAAATTTTATTTTATTTTATTAGTAAGCATACTGTATACTTTATATTCTTTACGTGTAGCAAGTTATTTTCTATTCTATTTTTATTTATTGTATTATATATATATATATATATATATATATATATATATATATATATATATATGATTTTTGATTTTTGATTTATTTTATTTATTTTTTCTCATTGTACATAATGTTTGAATGTAATCATACTCCATCTATATTACTTATTGCTCACATTTGTGGCGGATTTTAATAATTAATCAATAAAAGTTTTTATAACAAAAAACAAAAATGAAGGAATCAACGTTTTAAATTGAAAAATGAGATGGAAATGATCCGATAAAGTAACGCCCTGCATTACTTCAAAATCTTTGACACTTACTAAGGCTTATGTATCACACCAAACATGATTTGTCGTGCTGGTGTGAATACTTACGAATGAGAAAGCCCCTTTCACACCACCAATCGAACGACCATTCAAATTTAGTTTCATAAATTTGTAAGGGTTGAATTGAACATTATTTCTTCAATGATTTCTTTAAGCATAGCAGTAATTTTTATGTGGTTAATATGGGTACTGATGAGGTTTTTGAAGATTACGTAAAACCTTAATTGAACATCCGATTTAGAATTTTAATGTACGAGTTGGTAATCCAGATGGATAGAGACTATTAAGAAACTCCTGCGCACAATGGTCTGTATTATTATTTCTCACAATTAAAAGCCCATGGATCATATTTCTACAAAGAATATAAAAAAGCAAAAGATTAAAATTTTGATTTGTTTATAATTTTTATTCGGCAGAAATAAATTTATTGATTTCATCTGGTTGGATTTTGGTTCAGACGGGTTTAGTAATTTAGTTCATGGTTAGGAAGTAAATAAAATCTAAATGAAAAAATCATGGGGCTTATCCAACTGTATAAAGATGGTGCTCTTAATTGAGGAAAAATCTGGCGATTGGTCGAAACTAAAATAGACAACCTTTTGTAAAGTAAAATTGTAATTTACTTATTTTTGATGTATCCTGGCCAAGCCCTAGAGGCGCGGTAGTTCAGTGGGTAAGGCGCCTGGCTACCAAGCTCTCGGGCCCGAGTTCGAGTCCGGCTGAAGGCAGTAAAATTTATTTTCTGTTATTTCGGCCGTCAATCGAATTCGAGGGCGGAAGACCCTCCTGGGGCACACCCAAACTTTTAAAAAGTGGGTACCCTATATTGGGGAAAAAACCTGTTGGTTGAGCGCGAATTCTGGCGAAATCTCCTCCTTTCACAACCGTTGGCTCAGAAAGAGTACAACCTTACCTAAGTACTGAACCCGAGATCCTTCATGGGTTGTTAGTTTTTAGTTAATTTTTTTAATTTTTTTTTTAGTTAGTTTTTTAGCTACAAGTTTTTTTTGGGGTTTTTTTTTTTTGCCGAGCCCTAAACCTTCATGTTTGGTTTTCTATACACTACTTGTCGGTAGCCATACCGATTTTATTATATCCGATTGTATACTAGTATAAATATTTATTTCAAATAGATGCTTGTTCTTTTGTTAGTTTTAATTTAAAAAATAAAATATATGCTACATATTTGATTTTAACTGAATATATAATAAAGCATATAAAAAAAAAATGACCGTTTTATCAAATTCTAGAGTTCAAAAGTCTGTAAATATCTTAATGCTATTTATTATTTACCAATACTTAATAATCCCTTTAGAGCATTTTTTTAGTTTGTTTCTAGCAATGGACTTCTCCAAAAAAAAAAAAAAAACCTCAGTTCACTTATTTATTTCAAAGAAGAAACATGACAATGTCCTACCAAATTCTTGTAATTTTAAGACATTATTGAAAAAAAATTTCACAGACTCTGAAGCAACGCGTGAAATGATTATATATGAAAGGGAATGTGTCCTTGATGAGCGCACTGCGCGGCGTTGGTTAGAAAAATTTAGAAGTGGAGATACGATGTTGGAAAGGAAGAACGGCTCCGGGCGACCATTATTGGATATTGATGAGGTTCTGAAAGAAGCTGTTCAATCAAATCCGTCTACACGTACTCGCGAACTTGCTAGGGAGTGTGGTGCGCAGGGAAGTTTACAGAACTTCATGGGTTTGAACTCCTGCCTCATCCACCATATAATCCAAACCTCGCATCTTCGGATCACTACTTGTTTCTATCCATGGCCCATTTTCTTCAAGGGAAAAACATTTATACTTTTGCGGAAGTTGTAAATACTGTCCAAAAGTTCTTTGACAGCCATCCTAAGGAATGGTAGCGTGGCATTGAGCAATTGGCTAGCAGATGGGTAACGGCGGTAGATAACAATGGACTATACTTTGAGTATTATATCATATATTATATCAAAGAAATAATAATACAAATATTTGTTTCAATAACGGTAATCAGGGATTTTTTTTTTTTTTTTGTTTATATTCCCCATGATTTCCTTTTGCATGCTTTGAACACTTATCGAAAACATGTTGTAAGAAACTAATATCTAAACTAAATGGATTATTCCTATACGAACAATCTAAAATGAAGGGACAATTTTTATTCATTTTTTAATTCATTCATATTTTAAATAATTATCACCTTGTATAAATTTTTTTATATTTATAATTATTATTAGATTTTATATTTGATGTTTAAATGTTATAATTAAGATTGGCAGATCTGGCAGAAGTATAGCCAAGTCACGTTAGGTCATAAAGCTGATGGGAACATCTGCCTCCTTTCAGTTCTGGGAAGAGTTTGATTAGATCATTTAAGTTCTCTTATCTGCAATCAAAGAGCAACTCTTTTTATCGATGGATCGGTACAAGAATGACTAAATACTAGCAAGTATCTACTAGATCCGTGGAACAGTCATAAAATTACTCCTAAGGTCTTTATACTCAGCAGAGGAGCTTTCCAGATTCAAATTGATTCTTAAGTGAGATAATGAATTCTCGAATTTATGATCATACAATGATCATACAAAAATAATAAATTAAAAACAATAAACGTTCAAAATTTATTTAAACTCAATTTTTCCCTGATTAATGTCCATCTTTAATCTATTGTTTTTCCCAATTTACATTTTTTTTTTTTTTTAATTGTTACAGATTACTTCAACATTTACTAGACAAACGTTCAAAGCTCCCAATTAATTACAAAAGACTCATTTACATGACTGTGATTAGACCTATTTGGACGTACGGAGTTGAGCTTTGGGGCTCTATTAAATCATCCAATTCATCTCGTATCCAATCCTTACACTCCAAAATCCTTCGAAAAATCCTGAATGCTCCTTACTTTGTGACCAATAAACCAATAAAGATCTTAATGTTCCATATAAGCCCAAACGAGATACCTATCCTTCCATAGTAAGCTCCATAACGACTCCAATCCTCTAGTCTCCCAACTTGCTTCCTCCTCCATCCCTGCTAATCCTCCGAGGCGTCTGAAAAGAAGATGGCCTGGAGACCTTTTAGTGTAGATTTTATTGAAGTGCTTCTAGTGAGTAGTTCTTCACAAGTTATTTACATGGCATTGTATTCACTGTCAACACATTTACTTGTAGTATATTATTTTGTGCTTTTGTAAATATCAATAAATGAAAAAAAAAAAACATTTTTGAATTAAAAGGATTTAATTAATTAAATTCATAATGACATTAAATTAAAAATCGATGATTATTCGAAATAAACAAAGTTGCTAGAAATGAGAAGTTTCATACGTGAATTTTTAAAAATCAATTTTGCATTAAATTTCTAATACGGAAACTGTTAGGAAAATTTTCCATCCGAGCGACACCAGCAGGGCTAGAGCCTAGGATTGGGCGATAGTCGATAGTTAGTACTATCGATAGGCCGATACTATCGGTTGAGAACTATCGATTGCTATCGATAGTTTTTCGATAGTTTTTTCTTTTCTTTTTCAAAGCTATTTAATGAAGAATTTCAACTAATTTCATTAAATTCAATTATCTACTTACTATTTGAAATTTTCAGGATTATAAATTATAAGATTATATCATAAAGATGAGAGAAAAGAACTAATTTATTTGAATTTTAAATAAGGTATTTACAATTTACATGGTTACAATAATAATGAAAAAATCAAATTTTCAGAAAAGAAAAATAACGAAATAGGTAATTTCAAGAGTCGAGTGTGCTCCTTTAGCCACATATTTCCCGAAAGAAAAACTAGCATTTCTGCTTTTCTCTAGCTTAATCTGTAAGAGAACCCTAGAGCTCTATGATTTCCGAATTCAATTTCAACAGAACACGGGACTGGACAGAGGCAGATCAGTATAATTCCGAGAGTTTCAAAACTTGAAACTAGTAAAAAAGATCTATCGATAGTCAGCACTATCGGTAGTAACTATCGACTATCGCCCAACCCTACTAGAGCCTGTAAAAACGTTTTTTAGGGGTTAAAAAAAAAATGTTACACCAAAAAAATTTAGACCAGATTAGCTCATTTACTTGATTTATATATTTGTACAGTTGTAAATTTCAATAAATTAATATAAAAAAATATATTTCTTTTAATTTAGTTATTTTATTTATTATTTTATAAATTAAAAATTAACTAATTGATCAGCAACAGTACATTGCAAATAATTATTTAGAAAACAATAGTTCATCACTTTAGGTTATAACTGGTTTAAATATGTGTTTAAATCAGAGGATGTGAACAATCGATACGGAGCAGAACATATCGATAAATCATGTGGAGAAACCCCGGATGACCCACGACCTCTCAAGTCGATCCCCAGAGCGATCCATCCCAACAAATGAGGAGTATCTAATCTGTTAGGCGGGTGTCGAACAACTGTTCAGGGGGAGAGCATTGTTTTAAAAATGGCCCCTAAAGAGGTTATATATGGCGCCCGAGATTTGAAAAATATTTACATCAAAGAGATATATTCACCCTGTCACAAATAGATGTACATATTAAAGGAGTAAACTAAGAGGGAATACATTGCACTCCGGGGTCTTCAACCTTCCGGTTTGTACTTTCTGCTCTCTCACTCTCAATTCCTGGCCAAAAAAACGCCTACGAATCTAGAAGGCTGTAATTATCCTCTAATGATAATTTACTGATATAACAGTCGTCACGAAAGTTGGGAAGAATTTCCATTTGTCATGAAATCTCAAATTATCCTACCGTTTCGTATTAAATTATTATACACCCCAAGGCGGAATAATTTCTCAACTTATTAAAAATATGCAATTCCACTTATTTCTTCATCACTGACAATTATTTATTTAAAAATACTGAAGGAAAAAAATATATGAAATAAAAATATATGCAGATTGGTGTAAATGTCATGGGATCTAAATAATCACTTTAATAACTAACGTTTTAACGAGTGTGAGGGGATCTGACAGCTAATTTTAATATTTATATCTGCAACTGTCACTCTCTGCCTGCGGCTGAATAGGTCAGGCAATCCAGGATATGATATTAATAGTCAAAATAATTCAGGATTATTAATTATGGCAATATAATCAAATAGAATAGAATAATAATTTTATTCTGGGACAAAGTCGTTTAAGTATAACAGCGAGACATAATGAAATGAAAAAAATCGAGCAACACTAACAGAGCTTTAGCGTGTCAAAAACTTCGATATTTCAAAAATGAAGGGAAACGTGACTTTCTTTATTCAAAGCAATATGGCTCCTAAACGGTAGGTACTAGTGACAAATGTTATTTAACAAAAAATATTCTTCATTAAATTTTTAATAAAGCGGCTTCAAATCAGTATTCCCGCTAATACCTCAGTGATAGAACATTTGAAGTTAATCATAACTTTTCTCCTATTCCTCTCTCTTTCCCCAATCTGCAGGTGTTCTTCAAGGAAGTATCCTTAAGTCCAATCCTCTACACGGTGTATACAGTTGACATCCCGACAAATCTTAGCACCATCCTCACCATGTATGCTGATGACACTTGTGCGTTATTAGTAAACAATGATCCCTTTATTGCCTCTCAAACACTCCAATCCCATATCACAAACCTTCAAGAATGGTGTCGATAATGGAGAATCAAAATAGATTCAAATAAATCCCATCAAATAACCTTTACTCTTCGTCGTAAACCTACGACTTCCTCTCCTACGGTATCCTTTAATGATGTCCCACTGATCCCTGTTGAACAGATCCGCTACCTAGGACTCCACTTGGACAAACATCTTACTTGGTATCCACATACAAGACTAAAACGGCAAGAAACTGCCCGTCGTTTTCGACTACTTCAACATTTACTTGACAAAGGTTTCAACCTTCCAATCAATTAAAAAATACTCAAATACATAACAGTAATTAGACCAATTTGGACATACGGAGTTGAGCTTTGGGGCTCCACTAAACCATCTAATTCATCTCTTATCCAATCCAACAAACTTATCCACAAAGATCTTAATATACCTTACGTTTCTGACTTAGCTCAAACCAGATATCTATCCTTTCATAGCAAACTCCATAACCATTCAAATCCATTAGTGTCACAACTTGTTTCTCAATCCATTCCAGATAACCCTCCGAGGCGCCTGAAAAGAAGATGGCCTCGAGACCTTCTAATATAGTATCTCATTATATAGAGCCTGAGTGCTACCAATGGGTAGTTGCTTTAAAAACAAGTGACGTGTCATTTTTATCATTATCATCATATTTACTTGATGTATTGTAAGTTTATATTGTAAATACAGTTGTAAATTTCAATAAATAAATAAAATAAAAAAATAAAAATCAATATTTGATCCGAGCAACACTGACAGAGTTAGAGCTTGTCAAACTACGCTTAACGCCCTCAAGTTTCATCATAACGTACCGTAAAACCGTGACTTTGCACCAAGCTCACTAAAAAGTTTCAGTTGAGGAAAAAGTGTTTTGCTGTTGTCTAAATGAGGGCTATTTTATATTTCTTACATACTTAAGACAATACTGATTGGGTCTAAGGAGTTTTCACACTGATCCTAGTTACCTCTCACGTTTTATAACAGTAAGTTGGTTGTAGTGTTTCAAGAGGTGTGATTATTTTGTGGGATAAAGTCGTGCTTTCAATAACTAAATATTTCTCAAATCGATTAAGTTTTGCATTAATTTTATTCTCTGATTATTGTAATTTAAACATATGACATTCATTTTGCTTAAAATATTAAAAAAGTAATGGTATTTGAAAATAAAATAGAATCCCCTTTTTGATATGAATTAGGAATGACTTTGCATCAAGTATACTTTGTCGCAAAGTGACCTCCCTCTTGGAAGAAGCCTTAGGCAGCATTGCTCCTCCTTAACAAATCAATAAACGAAGATATTTTGAAGTTCAGGAGTTAATAGGCTGGTTAAAATCCAAATTATTTGGGATAGTGTTTTGCTTCTTGTTAATAATGTTTTTGTTATCTATGTGCAAGTATATTGGCTGTTACAATTTTTCCTAGTTACAGCTTTGCAGATTGCATTTATCCAAAGTGTTTCTCAAAGAATCTGTGTGCAATTTATTTTATAGGTATCGTTTTGTTCCTTGTTTACCAAAACTATAGTTGTTTACGTTATTTAGGCATGTTTTAAGTCGTTATTTTGTTTCTATATAATATTTTGTTGGTATGTTCTTGTGTTTTCTATCGTTCCTCAATAAACCTTTAAAAGTTGTGCAATTTTGTTTCTCATTTCAATGAAAACATTGTGATTTGCAATCGTTTTCTTTAACAAAATCTTCAAAAATAGAGGAAAACATTAATAAGAAATGACTTTGCATCTCATAACTAGTATCAAGCTTTGACTATGTTCTAGAATACGTGTCTAATGCTTTTTTAATTGAAAAAATGTGGTGGCGCAAAGTCACGGGTATCCGGTTGGCTTTGCACCAAAGTTTAAAAACAATAAAATTAATTATTAGTTTTGTAAATTTTGCGATTCCAAGATTATGCGATGAGTCAAGAGCATTTTTAATTTAATTATTCAAAGCAAATATTTTAATATAACATTATTGATAGCTAGTTAAAGAATGAAGTTCAAGATGAGTGATGCAAAGTAAATCTGTTTCACGGTATCACTTTTGACTAACTTGGCCAAAGGTTTAACATATTCCGTTTTAAAAAATAATTGTTTAACTTCTTTTTCCTTCTTTGGGTTGCAATATTTTGTTAGTACGAGTTAGGGAGCCCTAAAAGTCTAAATTTTTCTGTTTTCTTCTTTTCTCTTGGCATTATAAGAACATCTGAAGAAAATAATCATAACATTAATTTTTTTTTTTCATTTTCGACATTAGCGCTTGATGGGAAGGATATCCTATTCATGAAGACCGTTAGACCGAGACCGCTCTAAGTGAAATGGCATTATGTTTATGATATCAATCCGTCATGGCTCCGCTGCTATTTGAATATGACCTTCTTAAAATTCACCAAATTCTCCCCGCTTGAATATATTATTGTAAATATGGCAGCTAGAAGAAATTAGGGTTAAATGCCCCCCGGACTCGGAGCGTACGCGGTCGAAATTCGAGTATTATCGAAGGTACCACGTGAAGGGGACATTAGCGCTGAGGGTAACTCACTCACTGTTAAAGCTCCTAACGTGTTTTTAATAACTCTTTCTAACGATCCTCAGGGATTTTAGAACCTTTACAGGAAGCTCCACCTCTAATTACTCCTGATAAAATTGGTTTAAATGAGTTATTAATGTGGATAAAATTGTCTGAACGTTTTATAAAAAGAAGGCTTTTTTTTTCTATACCTTTAGAAAATTTTTTAATGGATTATAATTTAATATTAGAACATTAATGCATGGATAAAATTGGAGTCGGCTTGAAGGTGCCAAATATATAAACTATTAACATATCTGGAAAATTTTTTTTTTTTTTTTTTTTTTGTGATTTGTACCATATACACCTTTATTTGGAAATATATGTAAAATTTGCTTCAGTGAAGGGTAGTAGCAAGCAGTGCTAATGGTGTATTCATTTATACCACTTATACAGATACACATACATACACAATTTATAATAATAAAAGAAAAAAATGAAAAAAAAAAATAATCATTATAAAAAAATACTGATAATTACTTAAATAATCAAAATTGAATTAAATAGTAATAAAAATTAAGTCACAAAAATTAAAATACAAACATTATTGTACATTCATACTATACCTACATTGCAGACACACCCTAGATCCAAATAAATCCCAGGGCTGCTTTTTCAGCTGCGTCACTGGTATTATCCAGTGGAGGCTAAGGGGGGGGGGGGGCACTATAGCCACAGATTCTCAGGATCTCTAGGCCATCTTGTTTTCAGACACCTCGGAGGATTATCGGGAATGGAGTGGGAAGCAAGTTGAGAAACTAGTGGATTTGAGTGATTATGTAGCTTACTATAAAAGGATATGTATCTCGTCTGGGCTAACTCAGCAACATGTGGAACATTAAGATCTGTATGGATAAGTTAACTGGTGACAAAATAAGAAGGATTTAGGATTTTTCGAGGATTTTGGATTGTAAGGATTGGATACGAGATGAATTGGATGGTTTAGTGGGGCCCCAAAGTTCAACTCCGTATGTCCAAATAGGTCTAATCACAGTCGTTTAAATAAGTATATTTTAATTAACTGGGAGCTTTGAACGTTTGTCTAGTCACTGTTGAAGTAGTCTGTTAAGATGAGCAGTTCCTTGTCGTTTTAGTCTTGAAACTGGGTTCCAAGACGTTTGTCTAAGTAGAGTCCTAGGTAGCGGATCTGTTCAACAGGGATTAGTGGAATATCATTAAAGGATACTGTAGGTTTGCGACAAAGGGTAAAGGTTATTTGGTGAGATAATATAATAATTTAATAATTTGTTATAAATAACAAAATTAAAAACGCATGTAATGTATTTTTCCCTTTGCTCCTTATTTAATCTTTAAACCGCCACATTTGGTTTGTTACTAAAAAAATTGGCCTATATTCATACATTTTATAAATTATTTAATAGAAAAAAAAAACAAAAAAAAAAAAAGGTATATATTGAATAAATATGCTATGTATGTCTTTTGTCTTTTTTCTATTTTATGCATATATGTTCATTTTTGTATATAACTTCATTTTTTAAAAATAGTTGTGTTCCAAGGTTTTTGTGTTTTTTGCTATGGTCACTAAAGTCCAATGTTTATAATGTTCATATGGTTATTTTTATATTCAATAAATTGCAAACAAATTACAATTATATACTTTCAAATGATTTTTTGTTACTTTACCAGCAAATTCCTGTAATTCGTTATTTCCGTTGTTCCGTCTCCCTCCCTCTCTCAACCATGACGAATTATCGAGTTTCTACTGCATATATATATATATATATATATATATATATATATATATATATATATATATATATATATATATATATATATATATGAAGATATAGGTAGTTAGGGTGTGCCATTGAAATAGAATTAAATTTTCCTGATTTTTGTTTTTTTAATTTAGAGATAATAACGTCTTTTTGTACTCCAACTAGGGCATAAATGACGGGTTATCCTACAGGTTACTAACCTGTTCTATCCATGGTGGGTAGGTCAACATTCATTTCATGGTTCCTCCACAAAATAAATTTTATAAATTTTAACCCCGATTGGGATTCAAACCAGGACCTTTAGTACCGAGCGCGCTGAGGCCCTGACAAAGTAAGGAGGAATAAAAAAAAAATTATTTATTATTAAATATTAATGATTGAAAATATTAAATCTCTCCTGTAGTTTGTATATCGCTCTCTGAAGACAAACTGTTGACGCAGTGAGTAACACATAATGGCACATCCCACGAGACGAAGAGAAAGTACAGGATGTATGACATAAATTTCTTGACATTTTACGCCGACGCCAGAATCACTGGAAATAATAGCGGGTCTGAAGAATACAATTCGAGGCATAATGCAAGCGTGAAATGTAACGTTGGACATTCCTTAGCTCAACGCTCCCTCGACCATCGATTACCCGCCAAACCTCACCTGGACGATGCATGGCCTCCTTGATCGAGGATCGTACATTAGCGATCGTAATGGCACAGGCCGCCTTTTGCATGCGCTCAGAAATTTCGAAATACATTAATAACTGCCTGGAAATGGTTTATGGAGGTTGTGATCTGGACTGAACCAAAATAAACAACATATCTCCGCCATAGCGCCTTAAATTGATGGCGGAATTTAGGAATGCGAGTGTATATATTGGACTGTCACAATAGTTGGTTTTGGACTGGGAATAACTTTCGTTCAGATTAAAGGGTTCTTAATATTTATTGTGGCCTAAACAGATCATTATATGAACCTACTCTGAAGTAACCATTTTTTGAGAAAAAAAAAAAATCCTATCGCAGAAGAACTAATTGCTGACCTTGAAAGTTGAAAGTACTAATCAAATTCTAATGATAATGACAATCCTTTTATAGCTTAATAGCTCAGTCAAATAAGGATTACACCTCGGAATGAAAGACTTGAAGCTGAATTTTTGTATATACCTTCGTTTTGACTTTTATAAAAGAGATAAAAAGTCATACATAAAGTGAGAAGTCATGAAGTCATTTAGTCACGTAATGCACCCAAGCAAGCCCACTTAAAATGTCAAAATTGTCATATTTTGCCCAAAACATAAAGATCTAGTGTGCTTGCTCGATTGTATTACGAGACTTAATCAATTTTTTATATAAAGGGATGATAGTCGATTTATAAAGATTTTGTGTGAAAAATAAAATTTCAGATCGGACAAATAGTTTTGGAGTTACAGTTAAGAATGTGCCCAAAAAACTTGAATTTTAAAACAGTAAGCGGTTATTAGGGGGCTGGCGTTGGTATTTTACGGGATTTGATCATATTTTATTATATAGGTTCTTATATTAAATTTTACCAGCTTTCATAACTTATAAAAAATAAATTTTGGATCGAACTATTACTTTTTGAGTTATAGCTAAAGTTTTGTAACCTTTTTAATTGCCTTCCGATATATTCGAAAAAAAAAAAACTTTTCACCCCTTTATTTAGAACGCCAAAACAAAGGTATATGCAAAAATTCATTTTCATAACTGACAGTATTAACATATAAATATTTTCCATTAAAAGTTTGATAAGAAAAAGTGAATGAATGAATGAATGCTCTTTATTAGTTAAAGACAGAGTCTTATAATCTACTATATATTTGTCAAATACCACTCACTCACTTAACACGAAATCTCAGAAACCACCGAACGGATTGGAATGAAATTCGATATGTAGCTTCCTCTAGGGCCCTAGGTGCTCGCTAAGAAAGGAATTTTAAAAAATCGGCCTGGATCGCGGCTAATTTGCGAAAAATGCAATTTCAAGTTTTATTGGGTGAATAATAAAAGATTAAATATCATATGGTATTTGGATATAAGTTAAAAAATAGGTTAGATCTTTAAGCCGCAAACTTTGACCACCGTTTAAGTTCCTTATAGTTGTAAACAACCAAAAATACGATCGATGTCGAAACCTTATAATATTGGTACTTTCTGTGAACTCATGGTAGCTGCAGAGGTTACTTACAACTTACAAGTTTGAGTTGTTTCGTGACGAGAAGCTATTAAAAGACTTATGTTAAAGAGGAGGTTAAAAGACTTATGTTCTCTGGTGATGACATGTAAGGCCAGTTCGATGTAGGGACGAAAAACAGATAAGAATCAATGCGTTCTATCAAGTGTACGATTCTCCTTAGTATCGGTATCATGTTCTACCATGGAGAAGAACGGTACAGTATTAACATCCCTCAGCGTGACCCAAACACCAATACACCACTCAAGAAAACTGTGTCTGCAGCTGATTTTTACGCCTAAATGTTAGTGGAGCGAGGCGGTGAAGAACCTTATTTACTTTGATTTCGTAATCTCATCAACCAATTTATGCTTGATATGTACGCGAAAATAGAAACAGAAAGACTAAACTTTCTTCAAAAAAGTTGAGAAGTTAAGACTATATTCACTTAAAGTATGCCATAAGAAAAGCTGATGGTCTGGTATCAGAGCTGGGTAAGATGGTAGTGCTGCCTCGAAGCTTCACTGGAGGGCTATCAAAATAATATGAAATTAACTTTTGCAAATTGTCAAATTTACTTATTGAAATTATTCTAAGAATGGAATTGTTCAGGTTTATTTAAGTAATAATAATTATCAACGTTAAGCTTAACTTTTACTAATTTAAGTTGTCTTCATCCTAATTATATTAAACCGTAGCGGAGCGGGGTACTTTCAGCTAGTAATATATAAATGCACTATACAAAATAACATCAAATATAAATATAAACATTCTCAAGACATATCTCCATGTTATCACTGGTGTTGAATACAAAAAAGAAGACTGGAGGCTGTTTATTGATTCTTCCAAAACTAGTTTAAAATCTGTTTTACTACACAATTGTAATACTGATGCATCTATACTTGTTGTCCTTTCTGTACATATGAAAGAGAGCTATGAAAACCTAGAAATAGTAAGAAAGTAGAGCAAGGGATCAACATTGGTGCAGAAAGAACTAGCCTGTGAGGGAGTCTTTAAAACCCGGCGAGAAGAACATTCCCCGCAAAAACCTTGTAGATCCTAGAAACATTCTCTTACCACCTCTACATATAAAGTTAGGCCTCATGAAACAGTTATATAATGCTTTATATTTAGATGAAACAGTTAAATATGCTTTTTTAAATTATATTAAAAAAACGAATTTCTCAAAAACTATGTGTGATACAAAAAAACTAAGACCAGATTTGGATTCAGCACCCAAAAATCTATAGAAATCAGCTATTAAAGTTGTTGGCCTGTGTAATTTATAAATTTATTCCTTATCTTCACGAGACCAAGTCTGTATGTTATCTGAATAATGTGAGGGCGGAGATGGCAGATGAAATCTTTTATATTGTTATTATTATTATATTCATGTGTATAATATATAAAGATGAATAATGAGACATAAAGGAGACAGATAGACGGACATAGCGTAGAGCAGGGTGTTGAAAGGGACAGCCTTGTCCATTAGGGCTATGAAATATCCCGGAGCGGCGCGTAGCTCTCCTCCACTCCTCCAGGTAGGCACCGATTATGAATAGTCTAATGTGACACAGGCCATATATTACCCTCTCTCACTACGTCTCATACATAAATATATATCAGCTGTATCCCCACTCTCCTCCGATTTATCATTGAGTACAATACACACAATAGTACAGGTAATGGTGTACCTGTGCGGCCGGGAGCCAATAACAAGTGTATTTAGCTCGGCCCCGACCGGCAATATTTTATTACTGTGTGGAATTAGATTGTGATTGGCCTAATGCTGTGGCCCAGCTTTAATACGGTTTGTTAATGCGATGCGGTTCCCTCTTTATCGCCATAACGGCCCCTCATGAACTGAATTTACGGCTCTACGATCGGGGATCGAATAACAGCTTGTAGCCCCATAGTATTCTGAATAAATAGTAAATCCCCATAGAAAAAACTCAATCCCCCTCTTACTGAGAAAAAACAATAGATCATGAATTATGAATTCATTATTCGAAACAAAGTTGAGAGAAAGTGCGGGTTTCATTCATGACATTCAATTTTTTCAAACCAATATAACTCCAAAACATATACGCGACTCCACTTGGACAAACGTCTGACTTGGAATCAACATTCTGGACTAAAATGACAAGAAACTGCCCGTCGCACATAGGAGTATTCAACTGATTCAGGCGACCAAAAAACCATTTTATAAAATCCACAGTGGAATCTGAGGTCAAATTCCTTATAAAAAAGTTGAAACTCCCCAAATCACCTGGATATGATCTCATCACCCTGATCCTCCAGCAACTTCCTCAAAAAGCGATCATATTCCTTACTTATATTTATAATTGTATCCTTCGCACAACCCACTTTCCTCTGATATGGAAACACTCCATCATCATTCTCTTCCTCAAACCAGGCAAACCTCCCAACAATACCTCATCCTATAGACCTATAAGTCTTCTTCCCATCCTTTCAAAAATCTTTGAAAAAATCCTTTTAAAACGCATCTTACCTATACTCGAATCCCAAAGCATTCCTTCCCATTAATTTGGATTCCGGACTGGTCACTCCACTGTTCGACAAGGTCTTCGTGTTGTTGATCATATATCCTCTGCCCTTGAAAACAAGCAGTATACCACTGGTGAATTTCTGGATGTAACTCATTGTTGCATTACTGATGTAAGCATTCGGCCGGGTGTGGCACCAGGGTTTGCTCTTCAAGCTCAAGACCCATTTACCCCAATTCCTAAACCTAGTCCTACGATCCTATCTCTCAAATCGCTCCTTTCGAGTCCGCTGTGGCTCAGAGTTCTCCAACTGTTATCCTATTGATGCCGGTGTGCCACAAGGTGGTGTCCTAGGTCCTGTCCTCTATAATCTCTTCACTGCTGATATACCAACAAACCCTAAAACCTTTTTAGCCACATTTGCAGATGATGTTGCCATCCTATCATCCCATCCAGATCCTAAACTTGCTTCCTTCAACCTCCTAACACATCTTTTACAGATTGAAGCTTGGTGCAACAAGTGTAGAATAAAAGTTAATGAAGCTAAATGCCATCATATAACTTTTACCCTTCGCCTCAAATCCTGCGAACACTTCAATAATATCCCTATACCTATATCCGACACAGTACGTTACCTTGGCTTTCATCTTGACAAAAGACTGACTTGGAACCCTCACACTAGACTAAAAAGACAAGAACTAAACAGGAGATTCAGCCAATTTTACAGACTACTAGGCAGGAAATCTCATCTCTCAGTTGATATCAAACTCCTCATTTATAAAACAATATTAAAACCTATTTGGACCTACGGATTTGAACTGTGGGGGACAGCAAGACAATCGAATATTAAACGTATTCAATCCTTCCAATCCAAAGTCCTCCGAACAATAGTCAATGGACCTTATTATGTTACCAATTAAACCCTACATAATGGCCAAAAAATACATTTTGTCCTTGATCTCGTTCCTTCAAAATTCTCGAAATTTCATCAAAATCTATTCAATCATCCTAATCTTCTGGCTCAATCCCTATCCAGTTATAACCATCCTTATATCCCTCCAAGGAGGTTAAAACGGCAATGGCACCGAGTCCTTTTGTAATGTATAAAGTTTTGTTGGAGTTCTGTTAATGACCAGCTTCTCAACTCAAGTCCTGAGTATCAGCGGCCATAGCGCTCCCACTCAGCCTCTACTGGATATTACCAGCGATGCAGCTAAGAGAGCAGCGCTGGGATCTCTACGCGTCTGGCCTTGACTCCCAATAAAAAAGGGGGGCCTGGAAATAAATACTGAAAAACCGAGTATATGGCATGCAATTTCCCTCATTCATCTTGTTCGATTCCGGGTTCCCGGCACAGTCCAAAAGGATGTCACTACAAAATGCAAATAAATTACTGGCCCTAGAAATGGATTTCTGGAGAAGAAGTTGGGCCATATCCAGGTTACAGAAGGTCCCAAATGAAATTATAAGAAATCAGGTAGGAGCTAAAACCAACATTCTCAATAACATCAGTGAAAGAAGATTGCTATGGTTTGGACATGTCATGAGAATGAATGAGACACGATGGCCCCTTTGAGCACTTAAATACTGTCCTGAGAAGAGAAGAAAGACGCGGAAGGCCTCGGAAACAGTGGATAGAAGAGGTCAGAGAAGAAATGGCGGCTAGAGGGCTGACTGAGGAAGACAGTTTTGACAGGAGATATTGGAAGGAAGGCGTATTGGGGACCGGGATGTGATATTTTCGCATAATCCTGAAAAAAAAAAAAAAATTTAATTTTGTTTTATTTTTTTATTATTATTAGTTGTGTGTGTGTGTGTGTGTGTGTGAGTGTGTGCGCATTTGTAAATATAGTATAAATGAATACCTTTATCTCTGTACCTATTGCCCTTTACTGAGGCAGATTGTACCCTTATTCCAATAATATATATATATATATATATATATATATATATATATATATATATATATATATATATAAGTCAAGGTCCGAAGCAGGCTAGTATTAGGCTTAATCCTACTTCCAGTCATAATAAACATTGTAAATGTATAAAAGGCAGGCATCAGAGCAATAAACTCTCAGTTGTTTCTCAGCAGTTACCGTGTAAGTCATTTCACCTATTATTCCTTTTTTTTTGAGTTTTATTTTAGACAACACTTAAGTGGTGCCGAAACCCGGAAGACGAGGAGCGGGTGAGGTTAGAAATTTTTCTTTCCTCTAAGTGTTGTCATGGAAGACAGTGGCATCCTGAGACCACCGACATTACAAGTGCCGAATAGTTTACCCGAGCTGCCAAGACAGACGATGGCGGAAGCGCATGCTAACACACTGGCTTGGCTAAAAGTAAGGACAGCCACCGCTCAGGATCTAAGGAAGGCAGTGTCGGATGTTGAGAGATTCACAGGGGAAGTAGGTGAGTTGAATCACTTCATCAAAAGTATTGACAGGGTGCTAGCTCGTATTGAGGTTAAGAGAGCAGAGGACCTCCTAGATGCACACGACGCCGAATCTTTGAGGGCGGACCTAACCTGTAGGATCAGAAGGAAATCCTGAACCTGATTCAAGCAGACGAGGAGACACCGTGGGAGATAGTCAAAGACCGTCTGAAGAAGGCATACGGCGGAGGGCGGTGGACGCCAGAGGAGGATTTGTTCCAACTCTTTCGAGAGGCGAGACACCCACGGCGGAGCACAGGGCAGTATGCAAGTGATCTTTTATCAAAGTTTAATAAGGTCACTGATAAGATGAGGGAGACTTCGAGTGCACCGGAAGTAGAGGCGAAAATGGCATTCATCTCGACCATTTTGAAGGTGCAATTGGCGAGGGAAACTGGCAAGAAGGAAGGCTTTCCCAGGGAGAAGACCTTCGTGGAATGCGCCCAGATTTGATGGACGCCAGCGCCAGAGACGAGGAGTTCAGGACGCACCGGGAGGAACAGGCTGGAGCAGAGTGGCTTACAGGAAGCCACATGATTCATCTTGGAAGAAGCGGGAACCCGAAGCAAGGGCGCATGAAAAGAGAAGACCAGAGTCCAGGAGGCCAACAATAACAGACGAGGTAAAGAAGATCGGCGATGCCACGGGTGTGGTAAAACAGGACACCTGATAGCGAGATGTCCCCGCAAATAAAATTCACAGAAGGTAAAAAAACCCAAACTAATTATAAATATTGATAAACAACGGATGTGACCCTTGTCTCTTCCTTTTCTGCAATACCTCTTGTATCTTCTGTAATACCAATTGAATTTCTGAAATTTTCGATCGAGGAAACGTCCATACCTGGAGTGTGTCAAAATGTTACATTTTTGAGGGTGAAAAAAACGTTACATTAAAAAAAGTAAAGACCCCCATCCAAAAGACACATCCAAGTCACAAAAAAATCTCTTCTCTAAACAAATAAATAAAATGGATCCGTTGCAACGGTTATTCTATGCCGGATCAGCGGAATCATTTCCATTTCCCGACGAAACTTTATCGGGACTATAATTTTGTATAACTCCCTAAATTGTTGGGGCCCCTTTGACATATAGCCATCGGCGGGCGCGGCGCCTGCGCAAGAGCTGAAATATTGGCCTGTTAGGGCGCTTTTCCGAAGAGGCATTAATAAAAAAGTTGTAACGAACAAATAGTATGATTGATGGCTATTATTTTCTCCTTAGTCGGGGATAACATTTCCCCGAAAATATTCGATCAATCTTATTTCATTTATTCCAGTATATTTATTAACTTTCTGTATTTATCGCAAACATCCAGTGATAGAAAATGTTTTTGTAAGGTCATTCCGTAAATTTTTTAAATAATTTATTTATAGATATTGATGGTCATGTGAAAAGAAAAAAATAAGGTGATGAAATGGTCAGGGGTGCAGTCTTGATAAATAAATCAAGTTTTTAAATGAAAAACATATATTTTGGCATGCCGACGTTTCGACCTGCCTTAAAGGTCTTCATCAGGGCTGAAATAACAAAAATTGGATGTGACTAAGATGATACAAACATTAAAAATAAATAAATAAATAATAATAATAATTTAAAAATGAAAAAGAAACAAGAAAAAATAATAATACAAAGTGAATTAGTCAACGAAAGTTTTTTCGTTGACTAATTCACTTTATATTATTATGATGTGTTTATTTTTTTATTGTTTCTTTTTCATTTTTAAATTATTTTTATTTTATTTTTTTTTTAATGTTTGTATCATCTTAGTCACATGCAAGGCAGGTCGAAACGTCGGCACGCCAAAATATAATTTTTTCAGTTAAAAACTTGACGTGTTTATTTATCCTGACTGCACCTCTAACCATTTCATCACCTTAATTACAACTCACATTCAACAATACAATCATCATGAAAAGAAAAAATGGGTGTATTGAGGACCACACGCTAAAAGTGTAAAATTTGGAGTGAATTCAGTAACAAAAATCAACAAAGCTGCTGCATTAAAATATTTTTTCATTATACTGCTTCAAAAACATTTGTTTTCGATTCTCGGTTTGAGTATGCAATGTGATCCTTTTCAGTCGTCGGACGCGAAGTGAAACAGGTGTTGAAAACTTGAAAAAAAAAATCACTCATGTTTACTTTGAGTATTGAGCGATTTTAGCTCATAGTTAACCTGTGTTTACTGTTTTAAAACAATGTTGGGAGCTCAAGGTGGTTTTGAAATACCAGGAGTAATTTAAGCACAGAAAGCAGTACAGCAATAGAGGAACTACAACAGGCTGAATAATCCTGTTCTAATTGTAAAGTGGAATAAAAGCTTTTCCACTGGTTGGAAAGAAGAAAATGTTGGTGTTGTTTGTAAAGATGTCTTGTTCGTTTATCTTTCAGAAATAGCAAAAATCTTATAACCACTTACTCTATGGTCAAAGTCAACATATTTTTAATAGGTTACTAGTTGGAGCAGTGTAATGAAAAGCAATTTTCATATCTCGTTTGATCTTGGTCGAATTTCCACACACGGGCTGCGCACTCACAGATAAGACAGAAGAGCTTTTAGAAGAATGGTACAAAAATATAAGGATTTCCAGAAGAAGGAAAAGAGAGAAAGAATTAGAATCTTGATAGAAGAATGAAGGAGACAGCAAAGTGAACGGATGAAGAACTATTGTAATTTAAGGAAAACAGTAAGGAAACCATTGCATATGGTTACTTCAAGCGGTCTTAGGCGGACAAAATCGAAATAAGCAATAAAATGCATCCTAAATAAAAGTTATTTACAAAACATTTTTAAAAATAATTGAAAAAGCTGTTTGAGATGGTACTTTTGTTACATCATGATTTACTCCAGCGAAATTTTCGTTTGTCTATACAGGGTGAGTATCTCTTTAGTGTAAAAAAAAAAAAAAAAAAAAAAAAAAAAAAAAAAAAAAAAAAAAAAAAAAAAAAAAAAAAAAAAAAAAAAAAAAAAAATGGGTGAAACTAGATCAAAAATGTAGAAAAATGCCTCAGATCTCACCTTTCTACTCCAACCCGTTGCATATATACGATAGATCAAAGACTTTTTTGAGGAAACCTTTTTAATAAATAAATAAATGTAATAACATAAGATCCTCTGATCTGGTTTCGCTTTATTGACAGTTTTCCTTTTTTTTCTATTAAACAATAATTTTATTCTTTGCTTTTTTCCAATGAAAGGTTTATAAAATCCAATATTGGTTATTAAAATGCACATTTCTGTCAAGGGATTGTCATAATGTTTTATTTACACAAGTAACTGATTTGTATGCCACATGAGAACACCATGTTTTTTTCGGCTTCAAAAGTAAATTTCTCCATAAAATCAAAACAAAATCATTACGTTTGACATATCATTCGAAAACTGATTAAATTTACAAGTTTTTGTGACATTTGCAGTTTTGTGAATAGTTTTTTTCGAAAAACGGTGAGCGTTGAAGTAACATAAGACATTGTAACTTCCCCAAATAAGGTAAAGATAAAGCTGTTCTTTAGATCCCAAGTTTGTAAATTCAAGGTTACAGGTACTCTGCCATTATAGACAATTTAATGCTTAATCCGAAAATGTGGTCAAAATTTAAAAATATTCAAACAAAATGGAGATATAACAGCTTTTATGGGAATAAACGTGGTTTCCTCAAAATGTCTGCAGCGATTGGAATAGAAAGGTGAGGTCTGCTGCATTTCACTACATTTTGATCTAGTTTCACCCAATTTTTTTTTTTTTTTTTTTTTTTTTTTTTTACACTAAGAGATACTCACCCTGTATAGAACGTCGCTTCGAAAATTGAGTTATTAGGATTAAATATCATTGGAAATAATGATTCGACTTTAAAGGTCTCATTTCGGCCTCTTCACAGTTCAGCTAGTGGTTTTATTTTGCCAAGACCATTTATTAAGATATAAATATTTCATACCTAAAGAGTACGGTGGATGAGGGGATTTCGCAACAAAACACAATGTTGAATAATTTAAGTTTATAGTTGTTTTTTTTTTTATTTTACATTTACCATAAGCAGGGAAATGTTACATAGCCCTTTATCTTCTAACATATCTCTTTTTCTAGTTGTTTTGAAATATTCAGATTTTGCTATATAACACTTCTGCACATAAATTCTTCGTCCAAAGAACTAGATTGTATTCTTTTTTTAAATGAGACAGAATCTCTTCATTCACTAAAATGCGATTTTAGAATTAGTCCAGACTAAAGACTTAAACCTTTTAAAGAGTTTTTGAGTTGGTGTGGAAAACTTTAATTTTTATGACAAAATGCTCTGATTTCAATGAGGAAATATTGAATCAGCTAAACTGAATATTTTCTTGTGTTTTCAGTCTCGCGGGGATTTTAAGTTAGACGTTTGCCCAGATTGAGGGAGTCCTGGGTAGCAGATCTGCTCTATAGGAATTATTGAAATATTATTAATTACTTCTGGTGCATAGAATATAAAATATTTAGTTTTTTTTTACTCTTAATTTTACAATAAAAGTTTTAAAAAAATTAAGAATCTCCAGCCTGCATCCTTTTACAGCATATGAGGGATTAAGATTGGATCATTGCGACAGTAGGAAAAATTTTAAAAAATATATAAAACTGAATTTTAGGAAGAAACATATCAATCTTTTATGATAACAATAGTTCAATTTTGATTAAAGTTTTGACCTACTTTGTAGACCTCATTCAAAGATATAAAACAAATTATGGCTCAATAAAAAACGGGCTGTAAACAAAACAGTAAATGGATAAGTTATTATAGAATATTAGTGCGTAGTTAAAAATAGATTATAGCTCAGGATAAGTATAAAAAAACAAAAAAAAAATAGGTTATCAAAATAAAATAAGGTAGTAAAAGTTTATGGATGGACAAATGATTAGATTATAACAGGGTTATAAAAATAAAATTCTAACGAGTTTATTTATGGATTAGTTGGTAAAAAACAATAATAACAAATGTTGTGATTGAAGTAGATTAATATGATAGAATAATTAAAAACTATTAATATTAATTAAAAATAGATCAATGGAACACATTACTTCACAAAAGGATCAATGGAATTAAGACATAGTAACTAATGCTATGTATCAAACCTTTAGGGTTTAATTTAATAAGCTTAATATTCGCGTGTTGCGTAATGACAGCCTCTTGCGGGTCCAGCAGTTCACACCCTTTGTTGGTGTGCCATATGTCTCTACCTGCCTATCCCTTACCGGCATAATATTTTCAAAGGGAGTTGGAGTTGGAGTCGATCAGTCATGGAGAGAGTCTAGGAGATGTCTGGTCTGGTCCCTTCTGAGCGAGTTCCTGGTTCCTTCGGAGCTTGAGAGCTCCCGGCTTACCACCATGAAGCCGATCCCACCCACAACATAGCATCGCCCTCATATTCAAGATAAGTTTAGGCTAAGTTCCTTATGTTAAATTTAAGATATTAGATTAACTTATGATTCTTATTTCTAACTGTAATTTTTATATGTCAACCTATAGTGGAATATATATTGTTTTAGTTCAACCGTCATTTATTCACCATTTGCATGCCACTCAATAATTAATATATTTGATTCCTCTCCTTTATAATTAACAAACCTTAACCATTGGCCCCACGATAACCTTCTGGAGAAGATATTAGATTAATATTTAATTAATTAATTAGATAAAGATACTCAATTAAAATTGTTAGGAGATTAAGTCCTGGCTGGCATCCCTGTATTTAGATAAATGCATGATCCGGACTGGACACACACAGAGGACATAGCATTAAGAATGGCATCCCTGTTTGTAGATTAATGCATGATCTGGACTCACACAGAGGACATAGCACTAATAAACGATTATACGTATAACCCCACTAATCCGACCCTTAAGAGACCAAGGTTTAGAGCGGAACGGACAAAAGGTCGAATTATCCTGAGATTTAAATGAAAAACATGTTTTTAATAGTTAAAAGTTTATTATTAATACGCTTTTATTAACTTGACATGTATGTTACGGAATTTTCATCGTAATGTTCACCAATTTTCCGCAATCTCATAAACTTTTTTTGCAAACTAATTAAAATTATTAAAATTAAAATTTGCACACGTGTCAACGACCAATGGCAATACAATAATTGCAGAACTTTGTTCAAATGTTCTCACTTAGTCCAGCCAAATTACCACCAAAAAGCGATCTGCCTTGCAAAAAAGTGGAGTAGTAGATTTTATGTTTTTATATGGTCCAGGTGGGTCCTGACAATAAAATATTGAAAATGTGACTACATTTTTGTGACTTTTTCAGATTTTTGCTCATATCCAAAACTGCTTTTAATTTTTAAAAAATGTTAGTTACAAAATTAAAGTTTATTAATTTGTGGGTCTCAAGACATCCCTTAAACTGAATTTTATTAAGGTTTTGAGCCACAATCGATTGTCAAAACTCGTGGTTGTGGTACCACATATGTCGCTCCAGAAATTTAAATAGAAGAAATTTATAGCTCCATGTTTATATATTTATATTATATAAGTTTATATCGAACTTGATTTTAAATACTGTTGATATTGTTTGGAGGCTAAAAATTAAGAAAATAAATTATATTTTAAGAAAACTAAAATAACACACTTTAATAGCAAACCGAACTAATAATTAGAAAATAATTTTTATTTGTGTTATAGCAATAAATCTATTCTTACTTAAATACCTGATTTTTATAGATTTTTGTGTGCTGAATCCAAATCTGGTCTTAGTTTTTTTTTGTATCACCCATAGTTTTTGAGAAATTTTCTTTTTATATATAATTTAAGAAAGCATATATAACTGTTTCATATAAATATAAAGCATTATATATCTGTTTCATGAGGCCCAACTTTATATGTAGAAGTGGTAAGAGAGTATTTCTAGGATCTACAAGGTTTTTGCGGAGAATGTTCTTCTCGCCGTGTTTCAAAGACTCCCATTCACACAAAAAACATAAACCGCCTTACTGACCAAGAAGCATGCATGTTACTTTCAAGTCAGCACTTATCATCCAACCATGAGCCAAATAGCCAATTTTTTTCAACACTATTTCTTGGTTTTCATAGCTCTCTTTCATATGTACAAAATAGCCAATAGGTATAGAAGCATAAGTGTTACAATTGTGTAATAAAACAGCTTTTAAACTAGTTTTGAAAGAATCAATAAACAGCCACCAATCTTCTCTTTTGTATTCAACACCAAACTCTTTGCTCAAACCTGAAATGTCTGAGCAGTACACTAAATCACATTCTTGTTCAAAAAATTTCGAAAACTGCTGCTAACAAAGAACACAGGCCAACAAAAAAAATGTTTTTGAAAACTACCCATTTTCCTTTCTTAGTATGTACTTTCCATCTCTTTTCCTCTTACCAAACCATCAGTTACCATATATGTGGTGGTGGATTATTCCCAGGGAGTCCAATATAATATTTTCCGCTAACAAAGCCACATCTTTCATCTGTTCTTATGCCTCCAGTCTTCTTTTTTTGTATTCAACACCAAACTCTTTGATCGGACCTGGAATGTCTGAGCAGTACACTAAATCACCTTGTTAAAAAAATTTCGAAAACTGCTGCTCTCTCTTCCTATACACATATATGCTAGTTCCAACTGCCAATATGTTCTTTTCTTTTAGCCTAGAACCAAGCAATTCAGCTTTTTCTTTTGTTAACCCAAGATCCCTAACTAAGTCGTTTAGCTCAATCTGAGTTAACAGTTCAGGCTCTATATTTGCTGTAGCACATTGCAACTCTTCATCATCTTGCTCATCTAAATCTATATCTGTTTCAGCCGTGCTGCCAACTCTTCTACATCCATTGTATTGTAACTATGATTCCCGTCATAGTTGATTTACCAATCTTGAAATTAAAGCTATTAGGTGGCTTTACACAGACACGCTATCCGTATGGAAAATGTGTCGACTTGATATGTAAACTTCATCTTTACACCTGTTTAATTTGATATTCAAGCTACATACCTACAGTATCCTTTAATGATATTCCACTAATCCCTGTTGAACAGATCCGCTACCTAGGATTCCACTTGGACAAACGTCTAACATGGAATCCACATACAAGACTAAAACGACAAGAAGCTGCCTTCGTTACAGACTACTTCAATATTTACTAGACAAACGTTCAAAGCTTCCAATTAATTACAAAAGATTACATGACTGTAATTAGACCTATTTGGACGTATGGAGTTGAGCTTTGGGGCTCTACTAAACCATCCAATTCATCTCGTATCCAATCCTTACAATATCAATATCCAAAATCCTTCGAAAAAGCCTCAATGCTCCTTACTATGTGACCAATAAACTTATCTATAAAGCCCTTAATGTTCCTTATGTTACAGATTTAGCCCACACCAGATACCTATCCTTTCATAGTAAGCTCCATAACCACTCCAATCCACTTGTCCCCAACTTGCTTCCTCCTCCATCCCTGATAATCCTCCGAGGCGTCTGAAAAGAAGATGGAGAGACCTTTCAGTGTAGATTTTACTGTGCTGCTAGTGAGTAGTTCTTCACAAGTTATTTACATGCCATTGTATTCACTGTCAACACATTTACTTGTATATTATTTTGTACAGTTGTAAATCAATCAATCAATAGATTAGAAAAAAAAAAAAAAAAAAGAAGTAACATACCGATAATTTTATAGGGGTGAAACATTACTAGACTAAGCATCATGGAGTAGTCAGAATTTAACTGATTTTCAGAAAAATTGATAAAAAATAAAATATTAAAAATGTGACTACATTCGATAAGGGACAAATTTTTGTGGGGCAAAAAACACAAAATGTTTGAATTTTTTTTTCAGATTTTTTCTTATACATAAAACTGCTTTTGTATTGATTTCCATTTTGTATTTAAATGAAAATAGCTCTCGTTTCCTTTCTTTTAGCATGGATGATAACATGTAGTTTTTAAAACAAGAAGTGATCACAAAGGCGATGTATAGCTCACAAAGAACGATTTAAGGCTTAGGGTGAGATCTATTACCAACCAAATGATTAGGAAGATATAAAGAGAAATAAATCAAATGGTTTAATTAAGTACAAAGTTCCCAGTAAGCTAAATGTAGGTATGTATAGAAGTTCATTTTTAGCAGTTTCTGTAAAAGAAATTGAGCTTACCTTGTAGAAATTCGTGGTAAAAAAACATTTCTTTTTTTTTAATAAAAATTATTTTAACAATAAAACTAAGTAATTATATAATGATCAATCTAATTAAAATTACATTAAAAAAAAAAAAAAAGGTTCCGTTAATCGAATGTTCCAATAATTGATGTTCAGATAATCGACGCTCCACTGCAATTCAATTTAAAGTAAAAAAAAAACGTGAGATGCTTGATATTAAATGTTACAAAAATTGTAACATGTTATATGATATTAAATGTTAATATTTATAAAATTAGAGTTATTACGAAAATAATAATAATTATAAAATTTCGATGGTGTCGGTCCATCCGTACCTCCTTAACTAAAGCTTTTGAACCCCACCTACGATTTTTTACTATTAATTGAATTATTTTGTTAATAACTTAAGTTTTACTTTAATTGTATTCCAAATTAATTAATCATAATTGATTGCCATGACACTAACTATTCATGGAATAAAAATTATTTTTTTACTTATTCCAGTTTGGTTTGCTATTAAAGCGTGTTTTTCTTAGTTTTCATAAACTATAATTTTAATTATATTAAACTGTATATAAACTCCCCGTAAAAAATATTGCAACGCCAATCATTCTCGAGATTTTCCTCGTTTTACCTTAACCCATTACCGCCCATTGAAGCCATACGGCATCACTAAAAATGCTTCTTTACTGTGGAGGCTGGCGTCATTACTACAAAACCAAACGAATCACTGCGTGTCAGAACATGTTACTGCAAGGCTTGAACACGTCCAGAAAAATCCACAGCTTCTTATATTCTATTCTAAATGTTCCTATTGTTTTTAAAATGTGAAATTGCCATGCATTTTAAAACTTTTTTCATTATTTCTATTGATAATATTATTGAAGTATTCAATTTAAGATTTTTGGACTGTTATATCTTTTGTATTATTCATTTATTCTTAGGACTTAACTGTATTTTGTTTCTAATATAATTTATGTAATGGACTTTATTTAACTTCCTTAAAAATCTAAAAAAAAAAACAGCTTGTGAACCCTCCCATTGATGCCATATGACATCACCCATTTTCTCTATAAAGAAAATATTGGGTATTTTTAAAATTATTTTAACTGAATTTAGAAGGTCAATATTACGCTGAAATGATCAAATCTTCTTAAATTTCGAAAAAAAAAATAGTTGTGGGGGTGATGGGTTAATCCATACTTGGCTTTATATTCATATTAATATTATTTATTAAATGGGAGACATTAAGGATTAGACACATCAATGTTTTTTCCCTTTTAATTGCAAACGATGTAATTTTAGATTATTTTTTTCAAATTTCCTTTAGTCCGTGATTATCATTAGTTTCGTTTCTTACAAGTATGTCAAGACTAGTGGGAGCAGTCATTCATGTCAGAGGGAGAAATATGTCCTATTAAATACTAGCTGAAAGTACTCTACAGTTTAACATCATTAGGATGAAGGACAACTTAAATTAGTAAAAGTTAAGCTTAACGTTCATAATTATTATTACTTATATAAACCATCTATGAATTCCATTCTTAGAATAATTTCAATAAGTAAATTTGACAATTTGCAAAAGTTAATTTTATATTATTTTGATAGTGCTCCAGTGAAGCATCGAGGCAGCACTACCATCTTACCCAGCTCTGATACCAGACCATCAGCTTTTCTTATGGCATCCTTTAAGTGAATATAGTCTCAACTTTTTTGATTTTTTCGAATAAAGTTTAATCTTTCTGTTTCTATTTTTGCGTACATATCAAGCATAAATTGGTTGGGGTGATTACGAAATTAAAGTAAATAAGGTTCTTCACCTCCTCGCTCCACTGACATTTAGGCGTAAAAATCAACTGCAGACACAGTTTTCTTAAGTGGTGTATTCGTGTTTGGGTCACGCTGAGGGATGTTAATACTGTACCCATCTTCTCCATGGTAGAACATGAGACGATAATAAAGAGAATCATACAGTTGATAGAAGTCACTGATTCTTATCAGTTTTTTGTCCCTACACCCAACTGGCCTTACATGTCATGCCAGAGAACATAAGTTATTTGATAGCTTCTCGTCACGAAACAACTTGTAAGGGTCCACCTCTGCAGCCACCATGAGTTCACAGAAAGTACCATATTATAAGGTTTCGACATCGATCGTATTTTTGTTTGTTTACAAATATAAGGAACATCTAACCTATTTTTTAACTTAGCTTATCTCCGAATACCATATGACAATTGCTCTTTTATTATTCACCCAATAAAAATTGTAATAGCATGTTTCGCGAATTAGCCGCGATCCAGGCCGATTTTTTAAAATTCCTTTCTTAGGGAGCACCTACGGCCCTAGAGGAAGCTACATATCGAATTTCATTCCAATCCGTTCGATGGTTTCTGAGATTTCGTGTTAAATGAGTGAGTGGTATTTGACAAATATATAGTAGATAAATTAAAAAGTTAAAAGTTAAAATTGTAAAAAATGAAAATTTTAAAAAGTATGTTTTCTAATTTTTTTGTTTATTGGAAGAAATATTGTAATTTATTTTAATAAAAATTGTTTATGTCTAGTTTAAGACTGTTTATTATAGACTTCAGAACCTTTTTTTACTTTGAAAAAAAAAAATACGTTTTCATAAAATTCAAATATTTTAAAGTGTTGCAATACTTTTGACGGGGAGTTAATATCACCATTTTAAATAAATAAAAGAAATATAAACGTCCGTTTTATATACTAATATAATAATACGTTTGCATAGATAGCCAGCCATTTATACGAGTATATATAGAGAAGCATTTATAAATCTCACAGACGATAGTAAGTCTTACAGACCACAAAACTTCCAGTTGATTAATTATTTCTAATGATAAAAAAAAACTAATAAGAAAAGTTTAAATAAAAGAATAAAGGGATAAAAAAAAGAAAAGAAATCCGAGACATAATGAGAGGGGGCGTAGCTAAGCTTTTATAGCAGATAATTACCATATTTCATTGGGAAATATATAATACATAATACATAAGGCCAGTCACAAAACGAAAGATCCATCAATCTTCCTTTGTCTATCCTCCTTTCTCTGTTCCTCCCCTCCCCCCCAACACCGGCGAGTTAACTTACATTATATAGTTTGCCTTCTCTTTATTCTGCCTTTTGTACGAGAGCTTTATTTAGGCCCGGCTCCACACGATTCCCATCCACCTGTTATTAGCCTCTTCAATAGCTCTCTCTCTCCCGGTCCAGTTTCTATCTACTTCACACTTTTCTTATTCAACTGACTCATTGCCGGCCATTCGTCTAGTTGCCCCGTCTTTTATAAATATGATTTATCGCCTCCTTTTTTTTCTTTTTTTTTTTTTTTTTGAGCTCGACTCCTTATTTACATATAGCTGTGTGCCCTGTTGAATGTGCGGTCGACTGTGTTGAAGTCAACGTCTCTAAGAAAAAGATGTTCTTCAAATGAGATACGATGCCATTACAATAAGACGTTTCATTTATTGTCTGTAAATTTTTCTCATTTATTGAAATTTACTACACAAACATATACATTTAGTAAATATGTTGTTAATGATTATAATTACTTGTTAAAGTTTGAAAAAATTACTCATTAGTAACACTTCAATAAGTATTCTACACTAGAAGGTCTCTATAAGGTGAAAAAATGAAATTTTGAATCGAACAAATAATTTTGGAGTTATTGCAAAAAATGTGCCAAAATACGTGTATTTCATAAAAGTACGGGATCTTTAGCGTTCTGGAATGTGTATTTTAAGAGATCCGATTACAACTTTGTATATAGAATCCAACAGTAAATTTGACCACCTTTTAGATAAAAAAAAGAAATTTTTAATCGAACAAGTAGTTTTGGAGTTATAGCGAAAAATGTGCCAAAAAAAACGTGGATTCCATAAAAGTACGGGATCTTTAGCGTTCTAGCATGTGTATTTCAAGTGACCCGATTACAACTTTGTATATAAAATCCAACAGTAAATTTGACCACCTTTTAGATAAAAAAATAGAAATTTTGAGTCGGACGAATAGTTTCGGAGTTATAGTGACTTATGTACAAAAACACGTGGATTTTACAACAATAGCTTTTTAGCTTGCTTCTAAGAGACATTATGAAAACTTAATATTTAAAAGTCTAATAGTACATTTAATCATCTTTAAGATATAAAAAAAGTAATTTCGGAGTTATTGAAAAAAATACTACAAACATATTTTGGCGGAGAAGTGGGACTGGCCCCCAGTCCCATATTCCTTTGTGGATACCTTGAAAAAAACAAAACATACAGACATAAATTGTAGGTTATTTTGCTTAAAATGATTACTCTATAAGTTACAAGTAAAATAATGTAAAAAATTAAAGATTTTTACATTTTTTCTAGGTTTTCTCATATTTTCCGATGTAAATTTTGTTGGAAAACTTCAGATTCGTGTTCAGCACCCCAAAAAATATAAAGTAAGCCATAAAAAACAATTACCCATAAACTTTCTATTTCAAGTCTTATTTTAAAACCATTTGACTGGACTATATAGGATATTAAGGTTATTGTGGATCAGTTCATTTGTGACAAAGTAAGGAGCATTGAGGGTTTTTCGAAGGATTTTGGATTGGAGTTATTGGATGCGGGAAGCATTATATTGTTTGGTGGAATCCCATAACTATATACCTTAAGTCCAAAAAGGGCTGATAATCGTCATATAGTTGAGTTTCTTGTAGTGAATCGGAAGATTTGAACGATTGTCAAGTAGGTGTTGTAGCAGTCGAAATCGACGTGCAGCTTCTTGTCTTTTTAATCTTGTATGAGGGTTTCAAGTGAGTCTCTTGTCCAGATAAACTCCAAGGTATCTTATCTGCTCTGCTTTATTTAATGGTACTCCATTAAAAGATACAGGACAGGATGAGATAGGCTTTCGACGCAGAATAAAGGTTATTTGCTGTGATTTATCTTCAGTTATGACACCATTCTTAGGGGGAAGAGATATTTGACTGGAGTGTATGGGATCCAGCAAATGGATCATCATTGACTATTAACAAGCCGGTGTCATCAGGAGAGGTTGTGTTATAGCATTAGGAGGAGTTGCAGGATAGCATTAGGATGAGTTGGAATATCAGCTTTGTATACGGTATATAAACAATGGGAACCAGGATACTAACTGGAAGATGTTTAAGAAAGAATGGATAAATATGTTGAATTATGGTCAATTTTAAATACTATATCTGAAATATGTAGAAGGAAGAAATTGGTGAAGATTCCTTGGCGAACCCTCGGCCAGTCGCGCACCTTAAAAAATACGGGTTCCCGGGTTTCTATTTTATTCATCACTAGCGGGATATTTTTTTTTCAGAATATTTTTTAGATGCATTTAAGGTTATTTTGAGTCTATTATACCAAATAAAAAAACTTTTTTAAAAACTAAGCAATGATTTTTTGTGTTTAAATCATTTGCTTTTAGATCAAATTATTTAGATATATACAAACATATAAACATTAATAAACAGTTGAATATTAAATTTTAATACAATATTGATTATGCACTGTCTTCTGGAAAGGGAACTTCTGTTGTTGGATTAATACAAGTTGTACACACTGAAATAGAGTTTTACTAATAAAACTATTACACTTCGCGCACAATTTCGTAGTATTACTCTTTTCCTTATAATGACACAACTTGCAAGCTCTACGCATCTTCTTTGCAGCTGCTATATATATAGCAGAAAACTGACTAAGATGCAAAGAATAGACAATACCTCTGTCTCAGTAGTGACCCTTGTCAACTTGTCAGCTAGAGTTGAATAATGTTACTACTATTTTTAACCTACTAGATGCAGTGATCCTTCCTAAAATCCTCCTCTAATAAGTTCTGTGGTGATTTATTGCTTAGGAGAAAAAATGAAAGAGAGTAATTTTTACGGGCTGGGTGTTTTTTTCTATATCGACCACACAATTATTATGTTTAATATTATCGGTATAAATGTCTAAAGAAAGCATATATCGCCGATTAGAGCGATTAAAATATTATTAAAGGAGTTATAAAAACGTTTGTACCCAACCCGTACCTTTTACGAGAGTTAAAGCTGTCTTGGATGCAGTACTCGGTCAAAGGCCTGTTAAACGTCAAGAAGGACACCCGTTAAATAAATCTTGCGCTCCAATGACGTCCACCACAAGACCGTGTTGCTAGGTTGTGGAGTGAAACTGGAAAATTCCAAACTGGAGATCAGGAATAACGTGATTCAAATCAAGAAGGATATAAACCCGTTTTAAAAGGGGTTTATCAAGGATTTTGTCCAAATTTTTAATTTTTAGATTTTGGGACTATTTTTATATTGATAATTTCCAGGACAAATAGTTAACTTAAATCTTGTTCCATTTTTTAATTCTAATTTTGAGTTTAGGATTTCCTCTACCAGTTTTCCTGGTACTGTCAATTGAAAGAGTCCAAACAATAAGGAAGGCTCGGTGACCCAGAGGCAAAAGAGTGACAGCCACATCCAGAGCAGGACCTCTTGCGCAAGGACCTTACCCAACCCTTCACGGATCACCGGAATGGTGCCGCCCCAAATACTTACATATTAATACCACTTTAGGTATAAAAATAAACCTGGCTTTATAAATTTTCCTGGTGGGGGCTGTCTTTATTAGAACACGGTGTATTTTTATCGTCTTGTACCCCTCCTCAGGTGACAGTTATGAAAGAGGGTGAATTTAGAACACTTGGCTTTTATTAGCCTGTTGGCCGATTATTTAAACATAAACAATAGAAACATATCGGAGTAAAAATAATTAATGATATAACCTCGATATTTGGAACATTACAAATGAAAGCCGGACAGATTTTGAGAATGAATTGAGGTATACATAATCGTATAGAGTTATTAATACAATTAGAATCGATGAATTAATTGACACTTCTTATTAGAATACTAGTTTCGAATGCTAAACATTCATCTGCAGTTCTAAAACATATAAAATTTTCAACACATCGTCACTATGGTACAGTAGAAACTCGATAATTCATCATGAGTGGAGGAGAGGGGGTGACGAAATAACCGAAATGACGAATTACAGAATTTTGCTGGTAAAATAAAAAAAAAAAAAAAAAAAGCATTTTAAACTATATAATTGTATTATTATTTTTTTAATTTTTTTTTTTTTTTTGCAATTTATTGAATGTAAAAGCAAACAGATGAACATTATGTACATTGGGCTTGAGTGACAATGACAAAAAAAACCACAATAAAAGCTATCCTATCAGCTGTGAAATATCTGATTCACATTGCTGCTGGAAACCACTCAATGCACTTAGTTATCATTTCCTCTACTTCTTTGCATGGAATAGTGGAAGAATTAGGAACGTAATATTCACCATCTTTTTCATCACTATAATCAATGGAGGGATCGACTCCGTGCTTGTTTAGTTCGTTTTTTTCTATGAAATGATTTACAAAATGTATAAATAATTGCGTATTTTTTAGTGAGAAACCGAATGAGGCGGATTAAAGATTAAATAAGTAGCAAGGGTAAAAAATTGGAAAAAAAAAAAAAAAAAAAAAAAAAAAAAACCCTGACGAATTATCGATTGACGGAATAACGAGTTTCCACTGTACATGGATTATGTATACTAAAGTTTTCAAAAATGTAAGACAAGAAATCTTATATTGGTACTCACCTGAAGAGGTCAACCAGATATCTGAAATATATCCATCGTGGAGAGGTGATTACGTCCTTCCCCTTTCCACGATATATTCCTAATAGTCTCCCGAGGCGGCCTAGAGACCTTCTAATGTAAAACATTTATTGAAGTGCTACTAGTAGGTACTTCACATGTTATTAACATGTCGTTGTAATAATTTTCTTCAGTTTTGATTGTATATAATGTATGCAGTTGTAAATATCAATAAATAGTATAAAAAAAAACTGCTCGTCGTTACAGACTACTTCAACATTTACTAGACAAACGATCAAAGCTCCCAATTAATTATAAAGGACTCATTTACATGACTGTGATTAGATCTATTTGGACGTACGGAGTTGAGCTTTGGGGCTCTACTAAACCACCCAATTCATCTCGTATCCAATCCTTACAATCCAAAATCCTTCGGAAAATCCTTAATGCTTCTTACTATGTGACCAATAAACTTATTTATAAAGACCTTAATATTCCTTATGTTACTGATTTAGTCCAAACCAGATACCCATCCTTCCATAGTAAGCTCCATAACCACTCCAATCCACTAGTCTCCCAACTTGCTTCCCACTCCATTCCCGATAATCCTCCGAGGTGTCTGAAAAGAAGATGGCCTAGAGACCTTCTAGTGTAGAATACTAATTGAAGTGCTACTGATGAGTATTTCTTTTCAAGCTTTAACATGTAATTATAATCATTAACAACATATTTACTAAATGCATATGTTTGTACATTTGTAAATTTCAATAAATTAGAAAAAAAAAGAAAATTTACAGACAATAAATGAAACGTCCTAGAGACCTTTTAGAGTGGATTTTATGGAAGTGCTACCATATTATAAGTGAGTAGTTCTTCACAAGTTATTTTCTTGTCATTGTATTCACTATCAACACATTTACTTGATGTACATATATGTTTTTGTACAGTTGTAAATATCAATAAATGAAAAAAATATAATAATAATTTTAGAACAACACATTATATAAGGGATGTGTCGATTCCTAATTTATAATACAAAGACTGATGGGCTCAAGAGCCTAGCACACAAACCCATTGGCATGCCACTAAACCTAAAGAGGGCACTTGTGGTACACCATGGTGGTATAAAAAGATCAATACAATTAGGATTGATGAATTAATTGCCACTTCTATTGGGATTATTTTATTATAATACTAGTTTTGAGTGCTAAACATTCATCTTCAGTTCTAAAACACTCAAAACCTTTATCACATCAGCATTATGTTACCTGAATTATATGTAATACTAGAAATCAAATATTGGTTCCAACCTGAGGAGATTTGAAATATATCCACCGTGGAAGAGGGAAGGGCCAGATAGCTTACATTTTTGGGATTTTTACCTTGGAATTCCTCTATGACTCATTGGATTTTTCCGTTCTTATTGGAAACAAATTTAATATAAGGCTATTGGAAATGTTTATCTGGCCATTTAACCATCCAGTAGTCACAACCGATCTGACAGATCACTTAAGGTATTATTTGTGCAGTATTCCGAGTAGGATTTTTATAATGGGATAAGCGACTCAGTACCTTTCAACTAACATTCCTCGAATGCATTAGTGACGTCAAATCCTCAATATTCTCTCTAGATTTTTAGTCATTTAGGTTCAATTCCGCTGTTACCGGGACAAGATCTATTAGGCTCCTTGCGACTACTGACGCGGCAGGTTTTATTCTATCATTATTACATTATGAATCGTAAGCACACCTTCGGATTAGCAAACCCAGGTGATATTAAAATGCTTCTTAAAATCATTCTATGTGACACGGAGAATACAGTGATGTAAAAAATTTTGATGGAAGTGAGACAGATGTTGAAGAGAGAATTGAGCATTCAGATACTGAACACAAAGATGATGTATCTAGTGATGAGAAATGCATTACCAATAATTCATTTATAGGTAAGAGTTGGTTATGTTTCATATATTATAGAAAAGAGGATGCTCCACCTGAAGCAAGTCATGAAGGACGCGGCTGTATAAGACGACGTGAATTATATGAAAAGCGAAGGCTGACTGAATACTTTTGGGAACAATGTAAAACGTATTTATATTTAGAGCATTCAAATATTGCCTGTCAAAACTGTATGAATAAAATTAGAGGAGGGAAAAATAGTTGAAAGTTGTGATAACAGACAACTAGTTAAAGTAGTTATAATAGATAAATAATATTTTTATTACTTATTATATTAATGTGTATTATTACGAGTATGTGCATTCTTTTAAAAATAAAATTAAGTAAATGAGAAAAAAAAGTGATGAAATCATCAGTAAAACGATATAATTTCAAGACGTGATCTGTCAGATCGTTGCGACTATTGGTGTCAGGCCTAGGGTTGCGACTACTGGTGTCAGTCCTAGGGTTGCGACTACTGCAGGGTTAAACAAAAATCTGGATTTTATTATTTCGAATGATTCATGAATATTTAATTTTAAGCTATTTTCTGCTTGATGTATTTTTTTCACTCCCGAGTCTTTATTGACTTTATGGTTATTTTCATTTTGATGAATAGAGAAATTGGAATTTTGGGTCTTATTATTCAATGCTCTTATATGTTCTTCTACTCTTTGATTTACCGATCGTCCATATATTTGATTGATATATAGATACGGTATGCATCTGTTAACTTCTTTATGTTGCGACAAATAGGAAAAGAAGACGTAAATTCAGCAATACCATATAATTCAGGTATCATGGCTACATAATATTTGGAGATAATTACTTCATATCCTCTAGTGTAATGTACTCCAGTTATATGCCTGAAAATCGCCCTGAAGCCTTGGTGTGGTCCCCTGACCAGACGACATCATCCCAAGACGTCGAACCCCCCATCAAGGGGCTAATAACTACCAACCCGCTGATTATAACATCTGAACAGAATCGGCGGTCATTAGGAGCCATAGTAAGCCCAATCAGGGTCATTACTTGTTTTAGCCTATCCGTCATCGTTTCCATCATTTGTGGCTCCGTCGGGAAAGATGTCCGCTCGCAATCAGCGACATCCGACACGCCGTTCCCCCGCCGCAATATAATATAACTCTTGATCAAAATTGATGGTATTCCGAGGCGAGGGTGGTACGGTGGGAGAGGGGGGGAGACAATATGTTTGATTCTCTCAGTCATTTATATTCAGTCTGTTTGGATCGATTCCCCCTTTATATCGATTAGAGAAATTACATTAGTGTTCCTTTGATGGCAATTTCCTAAACTTCACGTCACCTTTGTTCTATAGTTGCATCGGCTCCCAAATTATCAGAGATCCAACTGGTTCATTGTATAATTTAGGAATAGTTATTAATCACATTCAAAAATTATCGAATGAACCAATAAGCGCTGTTTAGTTAAAATAAATCTTTTAATACTATCTAATCTATTAGTATAAGACAAGCCATTTTTCGTTTCTGACCACTAACCGCGAAAACTACTGAACCTATTTTTAACAAATTTTAACCAAATCATCTTTATAAATCCAGGATGGCTTAGAGAGAAACACTTTATTAAGTGGTGCTGCCCATTTTAAATGGGTTGCTAAAAATACAGCATACTTAATCGATCTGATTTTGACATCTTACAATATTTAATATTAAAAAAAAAAAACCGTAATAGTCATTGTTAAAAAAATAAAAAAATCTTCATATTAAAATTATCGATCCCATGTGAAATATAAATTACAATTGATAAAGATATAAAACATAATATACAAAATAAATATGGACCCTTAACCGGCGTGACCAAAAAAAAAAGTTAGCATTCTATGCGTCGCGGAGTCCCTGGGACTCCAAGGTTAAAGTGGTGTTTTTTAAAAAGTTTTTTCGATATTAATATAATCAAAGGCATTTATAGGCACAAAATACTCTATTTTTAACCAACTGAATAACAAAGTAAATCAATCAAGATATAAAACTCAAAATAATATTTTTTCTGACGAAAACAAACATTGTTACACTTAGATTATTATTATTATTTTAACAAACCAAAAATATAAAACCTTTAAGCGTAAAACTTATTGCCTAAGGTCTGAACTATAATAAATTAGCATATATTAACTTATAAACTTCATATGGAAAAAATTTATATAAGGTAGAAATGTCCTTAAAAAAAAACATTATTTCGAACTCATCTAGATTTCCAATGCATTGAACATACAGTTTATTAGAACATTGCAACCATATTGGTTTTTTGGATCACAAATAAAACAATACTTTCTATGATTTCCAGGTAAAACTTCTTGAGCAACAGAGAACGTCGTGATCACTTGTGACAGCATTCTCGGCAGGAACTTTGCTATCAGGACCACCCTCTTGATCTGAAAACTCTATGTCAGATTTCTCAAGCTATTTGAGTAGGGTCTCCTCATAGTTAGCATGTTTAGTTCTATTCTGGATTCCTGGACAAGTTGCAAAATTGAAAATATAGCACAAACTGCGTCGCGGAGTCCCACGGACTCTAAAGCAATTGAAACACCGACTTGAATTCGCACAATACATAAGAAATGCAATATAAACATAACAAATGGTGCGTCCCCTCACTCTAAGAAGGTTCCAGGAAGCACATCCTTGCTATGTATCAAACCAAAAGGTTTTTACTTAGCAAAATAATATTCGCGTGTTGTGTAATAGGGTAGCTGGCCCCTTCACAGCCTCTTGCAGGTGGTCCAGCAGTTCACACTCTTTGTTGATGTGAGTGCCATATTTCTCTACCTGCCTATCCATTACCAGGTAATATTTGGGGTAAACGCGATATTTTAGTATACCTAAAATTCAAGAATCTGGAAAGTCGGTGGGCGTGTTCTTTGTCCAGAGGGGCGGAGCTTATTCATCAAAAAGGGACGGAAAAATTAGGTCGAGAGCAGTCTAGGGAAAGGTCTAGGAGAGAGGCTTGGAGAGCGGTCTGGTCAGAGGAGTTTGTCGGAGATGTCTGGTTCCTGGAGATCGGGGGCCTGGCCTTTCGGCCAGCCTGGGGATTCTCGCCATGTAGCCGCCCGCTTCCCCCCACAACATAGCATTGTCCTTAAGATAAGTCTAGATTAAGTTCTTTGTTACCATATAAGTTTTTTGATTAACTAATGATTCTTATTTCCTATCTGTAATTGTATGTGTCAACACCTGGTTTAAATATATCTCTGGATTTTTATTTAACAATAGTAAGATTCATTTACCAAGTTGCATGTCACTCATATAATTAATCTACTTTGATTACTCTTATTTACAATTAACAAATCTTAATTTCTGACCCCACGATAACCTTCAGGAGAAGATATTAGATTAATTATTAGTACTTAATTAGTTAAAAATTTCAATTATAAATTGTCAGGAAATTAAGTCCTGGCTGGCATCTCTGTATTTAGATAAATGCATGATCCGGACTGGACACACACAACGGACATAGCATCCTGTTTGAACAGAAATTATATTAGTTATGAAACTGTTCATTAATAATTCATTAATTCGATTAAGGGTAAAACTATTCACATAAATAACAATAACAATAATAATATAACTAATAACAATACAAAAAACTTGGATAAACATGCAATATATATTTTTGTATATACTTGTCTTCTCTTTTACTCTTCCCAAACCATCATTTACCATATATGTGGCGGTGGATTATTACCAGGGAGTCCAATATAATATTTTCCGCTAACACAGCCACGTCCCTCATATCAAAGCTCCTTGTTCTATTAGGTATAGTTCCGCGAGCTCCGAACCATAGGCCTCTCACGTTGAACTCTCTCTTGCCGAAAGTCTCACGGAACTTTTCTTTAAGGAAAGAAATGCATTTGTCATATATTCCCTTTTTTCCCTTTCCACTTTACCTGCTTGATCCGGATCGTTGCTTTCGAATCTAACCGTGGGATCTAGAATCAACGCTGAATTTCCTATTGTCGAAAACGCAACGATATAGGTATCGATGCAATATACCTCATCGAAGCAGGCAAAATCTTTCTCTTCAAGGAGCCACTAGTGTATGTGGAAAATAAATAGTTAAAATAATATTATTATGTTTTTTTGAGTGCTGATAATAGTTTAATATTTTGACTAAGACTCGAAAAACAACTACTAAAATGGTCATTACGTAAAAAGTTAAAGAACAAATGAATAAAATGAAAACAAATGAACTAACTTACTCTGATCTCAATATATTCATAAGATAAAATACCGATTTTTTTTTTTTTTTTTTTTTACTTTTCGGCAATTCAAGACTTACAACAAACTTGCAATATCTGTGAGAATATTTGGGATCGTTTATGAATTCCCTTTCGTGAAACAACAAATATGGAATTGAATTAACTATGGACTTTTCTTGAATTTTCCCCCATTCGTCGAATTCCTTCAGTATAAGGAATCCTTCTCCACGAAGAAAGACAAACCTAATAATATATTAAAGGTTAGTTACCAACCTCTTCAAATATCATTGATATAAACATCAAAGCAACAAACATCGCTTCGGGAAAGAAAGACACCTCATGAAATATTCCCGGATATCTGAAGGACCCACAGGACTGACTAACGTGGACCAGACAATGTTCCCTAGAATTATTCAGTTCCAAGTTGAGCAATGCACAAAGAATATCCTCGAGCAGCGCAGTCTTCTTCTTAGCAACTCTTTATTATGTATTTAATGTATCCTGTCTTCAGTGAAAATTATAAATATATAATAATTAATTCAATATATTGCCATATATAATATATAATAACATTGTCAGATTATGATATCTATACTATTATATAAAAGGTCAAGCCATTTTTCGTTTGTGATCACTAATCGCGAAAACTATTAAACCAATCTGTACTAAATTGTAACTGCATCATCTTCTTAGTTCAAAGCAGGTTTTTCAATAATTAAGTTTGCATATTTTCAATTAAATTTTTAAAAAAAAAAAAAAAAAAAGAAGCGATAAATATGTGATGCACATTGAAGTTTGAATATTGATCGATAGGTGGTGAGCGTCATTCAAGAGAGGTTACAAAGATAAGGTGTTATATAGAGTTATATATTGATAATAAAATTTACTTATATTTAATTAAATTATTAATTTAGATTTTCATAATTATGAGATATGTTGATCCCCCGTGAAGTTAAAAAATTCCATTCCGCAATATAGTTCATAAGGGTAAAAATGTTTCAAAGTCCAATAATTTCGCTTTACACAATCAAAATTTCAAGAGATTAAAAAAAAAAGAAAAACAAGATGTTTAAAGACTTTTAATCATTTTATTGAATTTAATTAAAAGACTAAAGAATATTTATTTATTTATCTGCCGTCTGTGGCAGTTTAGCCACCTGGTATCGATTTATAATGTCTTCTTCAGGGTAGGTGAGAGTGCAAACCCTCAGGTGAGGTTGATAACGGGCAAGAGTCACTGTCAGCAAGACCTGCAAGTTGTGTCCAGTGTTTAGTCGAAATCGGGCAATGGCTTCAGCTCTCTCGAGGTTTCTTGGGATTGGCCTTACCGTGGCAAGTTCCTCCCATTTTTTGCCAGTGCTTAATGTCATCAGGGTCATTTTAGTTACGCAACTGACCGTGGCGGCCGCTACTATTCAGCCGCTGGTAAATATTTCCATCAGCAAGGGCATCTGAAGGGTTCACATTATAAGTAAATAGCCACTAGAACAGTTGCTGTTGATTACTTGAAAACATTGTGTGTGTGCGTGCAACATGTCATCTATTGGTGTGAGTCGTGACTTTTTAAGGCGTGTTTTAAATGTTGGAGTAAGAGAGTTGTTTGAACAGATGTTGAAACGGAAGAAAAGGCGATGGTGGGTTAGATTCTGGATATTAAGAAGAAAGTATCTGGAGGCATCAGCATTAGGTTGGTGAGATTTAGACATCTGCTAGAACGGATACCAAAGTAGTGTAGTGCTGCAAGGGTGCCGGGTTTTCCGAAAGTAGCTGGGGCTGGTATTTGTTTATCAATGATTCTTCGTGCGTAAGTGGCGAAGTTTGAATTTTTAGTCTTTGTGAAGCGTTCATGGATCCATTCCAGTAGTTATTGTCCACTCTTTCAGCCCTTTCCCAGAACTTAAGCGTGTATTTATCCCTAAAGCTATATAATGGTTCAATGCCTGTTTGCAGTTGCATGGCTAGTATAGGGGTAGATCCCTTTCCGCCCGTGATTACTCTAAGAGCGTTGTTTTGGACGAGATCATATTTAATTAGGCTACTTTTGCTTGCCAAAGAGATGACTTCACATCCGTATTCGAGTACAGGGCGCACGTAGGTCTTACAAGCCGTGGTTAATTCATCTTGTCTCGCTCCCCATTTAGTAGCAGTTAGCCTCTTCAGAAGCTTGATGCGTTTTACACCTTTTTTGGCTATTTCTGCCAAATATAAAATTACTAAAGAATATAAATATGAATGATTTGTACACTGCCCAACTAACTGTTAATCCAGTATGGGACGATACACTGTGATTTAACACAATCAAGAAACAATAAACATGTATCAAGCCGAGATATCAACTGTTATATTGACATGGATATGTTCTTTTGCCGAGGGTCTCTACTTTTTTGGTGTAACGTTTTTTTCACCCCTTAAAAATTTAATATTTTCACAACCACTAACTGTGTTGATGTTAATCACATCAAAAATTTGCCACCTTTTTCTTAAAATTAAAACTTGCAAATTCATTCAGCTTTCTAATGATTGGTTAATTTTTCGATTTCATGGAGAAGTTTACTTTTAAAACCGAAAAAAAACATGGTGTTCTCATTTGGCATACAAATATGTTAATTGTGTAAATAAAACATTATGACTACCCCTTAATTGAAATGTGCATTTTAAACATAATAAACTCTTCATTGGAATAAAAAACAATTCACACCAGAACAAAGGATCTTATGTCATTACACTTATTTATTTATTATATAGGATTTATTTTATTTTAATTTCAATGTAAGGTTTAAAACCTAATGATTACGAACATAGACCTCAAGTTTGCCGTTAGATTGTCAATACAGATGATGCTGAAGAATACCACTTTTAAGGTGCATTTCATGGACAGATGAGTCTGTTTTTACAGGGGAAGGTATTTTTACATATCCATGGGGGTGTCGTTGGTTTATTTTTGGATTGCTTTCGAAAAATGTGAAGGAGTACCATGGTGTTGGAAAATCATATTTCGCTGAACTTCAGGTGGATTATCGTGATGAAGTTGTGGTAGGATATTTTGTAACAAATCCTAGTAATTCTCACCATTCAATCTCTTGGGCAAACTATATTTTCCAACTATATTCAATAGAAATACAAAGATGTATAAACCAACAATATCCCTTAACCAGAAAGGAAGAAAATGAGTTTTTACAATTTTTCAATTTCACGAGATTAAAAAAAAAAATTGATGTTACGAGTAATAATTTTATTGTATTTAAATATATAACTATAAAATATAAAGAAGACCAATTTATATATTGGCTGGCTAAGTGTTAATCCAGAACAGAGGGACGAGACACTGGGACTAAACACAATCAAGACACAATAAACATGAATCAAGCCAAGAGATGACGGATGTAGGTGGAAACATTATCACCAGGGCAAGCCGGCGGCTGACACTGGCTTAACTAATTAAACAATATGACAATAAACATTAATTCAGGGCCCTCCGGTTCCCTTGTGCATAATTCATGATCAATATGTTAATGTCCTTGTCGCAATCAATAATATGTACTGCCACAGTGTGCATAGCCTTCCGCTACTCCCGAAATAAAGTAGCCATATTCTCACCATAATTACCATTGGCTGGGATAGTTTATGATTATATAAGGAGGCCTTTCATTGGTCTAAAAATCAGGAAAGCTTCTCAAGTTGCAGGTGTTTCCTGGATATGGGGAAAAAAATGCTTAGAAGATGCAAATAATAAAAAATCTACAAAATATATATGTATATACAGTACCATCTCGATAATCCGGTCCTTCAATTATCCGAAACTCTCAGTAAACCGGCCCTATCGCGAAAACTTCTTAAAATCATTAGAAAAGACAATTTTAAGGCTAGTGATGAATGGCTGGATAAATTTAAAATTTGTATTTGGATATGGTTTCTTGATGTTACGCGAGAAAAAAACCCGTTATCAGACCATTAAGTTAACTTACATTTCCAAAATTATTTTTTGTGTTCTATATTGGACCACTTTAGCTCTTCTCGAAATTAAGAAGCTCTATTCTGACCATAATTGCCATAGGCTGGGATTGTTTATGGTGAAAAAAGGAGGCGTTTCATTGGCCTAGGAGACATGGATAAGGTCTTTAAGTTGCAGGTGATTATTTTTTTTTTGAAAAATTTTATGTTTACAAGATGCAAATAACAAAAAAATCTAAAAAAAAATTTGTATATTCAACAGAAACTCGAGAAATCTCGAGAAATCCGACCTATACCAACGAATGTGTCTTTTTTAATGGGTGTGATAAATGGCTAGATAAATTTAAAAGTAGTGTAGAATAAGGTTTCTGGCTATTACAGGAAATAAAAAAACTGTCATAACACTATTCAACTGTCTAACATTTTCAAGAAAAATTTGCATTTAAAAAAATTCAAGAGTTGGATTCAAAAATAAAAAACAATGCCGACGAGGACATCTTCATTTGGTCGTGAAAAATCGTTAGATCCTGGTAGATCTGAAAATGGTATATTTCAGTGGCTTTAGGTGATCTATATTGTACCACTTTAGCTTTTCACAAAATAAAGTATTATTAAAGCATTAAGTAACTATTCTAACCATAATTGACATTGGCTAGGATTGTTTGTGGTAATGAAAGGAGGCGTTTCATTGGTCTAAAATACTAGTAGTGTTTAAAGGTCTTCAAGTTGCAGGTGAGAAAAAATGAATGCTTAGAACATGCAAATAACAAAAAATCTACAAAATATTTTTGCAAAGTACAATCTCGATAAACCGCCTTTATATGGCCCGAAATCCCCAGTAACCCGCCCCCATTGAGGGAATCCTCGACACGTCACTGCCGGCGAGTGTTTCTTAAAATCACTAGAAAAGACAATTTTATTGCTAGCGATAGCAGGCTAGATGAATTTATTGTTTATAGGATGGGTTATCCAACAGGACTTTTACCCACGGGCGATTCGTACCCACCTTCAGTATCGAGCGCTCTGAGAAGGTGAGGACTCACCCCAACTCGCTCGGCCACCGAGGTCCCGGTAATTTTAATGGTGTATTGGGACAAGGTTTCGGAGGACAGAGGACACCAGATATGGTTCTTTAAAAATGTCTTCCAATTCTCTTTTTCCTCATACTCTAGTTCTTTTTCTGACAGATAGGATCTTACCTTCTTCTTAGCACTTTTTTATACTTTAAATATTCTTCCATACTATTTTCTAACTACCTAGGCCTCACTTCCGTATGTCACAACCGGCTTTATTATAAATGCAATAGTCTATAGCCTTGTCTTTCCTTTATTATTTTTGATGGTTACTATTACCCTTGACCAGATATCACAACTACTTAAATCGCTTAAAAGCTGTCCTAAAAATACGAGTTCCACTTTGGTTCTTCCATTTTTCTGGCATATTTCTGTAAGTTTGAAGATGGGAGTCTTCCCATCATTAATGTCCAGTCCCTATTAGTCCAGTCAATAAACATATTGTAGAGTGCATAAAATATGAGATTATTTTTTACCTAAGGGCTGAGTTTGGAGTAGTTAGAAGATAAAAATACTAAAAGTTCCCGCCCCTCGGGGGTGAGCCAACGTTAGGTGGGGGGAGGGAAAGGTTTTTAAGGAAACAATTTTGGGTTTTTCGATTATATCTCGAAAACGGTGGACTATAGAAAAACATGTTTTTTAAGAAATTAAATCTTATTAAATTTGTACTTATGTAAAATTGGTTTATACTTATTTGTCGAACTTCCGACGGTTTTCGAGTTATAGGTATTTAAAATCTATACTTATCGAGAAAAAAAATTACCTCACTTTTTATCAAACATTTGCTATTTTTTTTTTTTTTTTTTTTTTTGCTTTAAACATAATAAACAGTTGCTCTAAAAAAAATTTACCTCACTTTTTATCAAACATTTGCTTCTACTGCCTACTACAATCGTTTCGGCCAATGTTGTTGAGTCTTAAATTTACATTAATTTAATATATATGTTTCTGGGACTTGAATCAAAAGCTTGACAAAAAGTGAGGTAATGTTTTTTTGTTTTTTTAATTTATCGATTTTTAATAACGTATTTGTCGAAAATCGTTGAAAGTTCGGCAAATGATGTATATAAACAATTTTAAAGTAAATCAAATTAGCTTTAATTTCCATTTGAAACATATTTTTTTATAGAGTCCACGTTTTTTTTTTATAGGTAATGAAAAACCCAAAAATGGTTTCCTGTCTTCCCCTCCCCACCATTATTAGGTGGTGAATTTTAGTATGTTTATCTTCAAAGTACTCTTAACGATGTCTTGAGGTAAAAAATAATCGCATATTTTATGCACTCTACACCTCTTATTTCAGCATTCATTGACTGGACTAATATGTTCTTGCAGCCTTTTTTAAACTATTCAAAGCCCCTAACAGTCCAGCTGTTGACCTTAGATATGACCATGATATGATTATTAGATATGACATCATGCTAAGATATGATTCCTGGTAAGCACCAATTTCCAGAGGAACCGAATATTTTTACAAAAAAAAAAAAAAAAAAATTGGTGTGTGGGTTTGTCATGAACACGGCCGTGTGTTGTACGTGAGCACGTTTATGTAACGGGTTATATTTTCTGAATAAAATATTTTTATTTATGAATTTAGGATAAACTCAAGGAAACTAATAATTATTGTGTTACAATATAACTTTATTAATTATAGGTCCGTGATACGAAAAGTATGACACAAATTGCAAACAAATCAATACAGGTATTACCTAAAGTTTTTGGAGAAGGTTCAATATAAGACAAATTGAACTCGCTGAGCATGAAGTCTGACAATGAGCGGTTTTGTGAGACATCAACATTAGTCTCCAACTATCATAACTGGTGTAGTAAGATCAGGCTCGTAATCGGTTATTATTTTAGCGATGTTTTGGAATATTTAAACATCGACCGTAACATAGAGTTTAATTTCTGCTAACGCTGTGTCCGGGTGGATAAACATAGATCTGAGTACGAATTTGAAGATGCCATTGGCCGTTACGTTTACTAGGCAGATATCACCAGGTGTTGCGTCCTTTATTTCCAAATAAATTTCCGAAAAGTCAATTGATCAGGAACACTATCACAAAATCTTTGATAATATTTTTTTTATTCTAAAACCTTATTACATTAACTGTCACTACTTCAAAGTAATGTTTTATATACAATCGGTAAAATGTGACGATTAAAACTTAAACGAATATCGTAACTTCTCCGAATCAAAAGTTAAACTAAATGAAAATCTAATACGCAGCAAAATACCTCAAAACGTACGTTCCGGCACTGTTCAACTCGGACATATGGTGTTTTGTTATTACCATTCGATTGTTCTTGAAAAGCCCTTTCCAACCGTATACGATCTCTGTATTTTGTTTTGGTTTTTCGACGCGTATAAACCGACTTTATATATTTTTTATATATAACCTTATTATATCCACTGTCACTACATTTAAGTAATGTTTAAAGTATGTATATAAAACATTGTAGCTTCTCCGAGTCAAAATTTATACTAATTTCAAATCTCTAAACCCAGCAAAATAACCTCAAAATTACGTCGCATACCCCTCCACTCCAGTACGTCACTGTTCTCGCTTATCGTAATGAATTCTTTGATCCTTTAGCTATCGTAGTGGTATAATTTAATTTTGGATGTAGAGGATAGATTCGAAACTACAACGCTAAACTGTATCTCTCGATTTTGTTTTCATTAGGTTTTTTGGATTGCCCCATATGGTAGCAAATTTAAACACATATTCGCGTCAATAGCCGCATCTATGGTAAGACCTCGTATTCTCTAGGTCAACAAAATGAGGTTGAAAACTGTACTGATTAGAGAAACATTAATTCCAAATGCCTATTATTTTTTTTTTTTTTTTAACAGTTTTTTTGCCCCTCCTGTTAAATATTTTGCCCCATAAGAGGTATCACATCTTAGCCGATGGTATGCCGGATGATTGGTCTGCTTTTTAATTTAATTTTAATAAATTAGATCCTTCACAGAGTTGTCAATTTTGAAAATATTCTTCTAGAATTTTGTTATTATATATTTTTATTTTTTTTTTTTAAATTGTTTATATTGAAGGTTCTTAAATAAAAAGTAGTCCGTAAGTACACTTAGAGAGAAGAAATACAAATTCAAGTGTGTGGGCCCGCTGATTAGACCAAACGTCATTTACTTCTGTGTAATGGCTCAGCTGTCCTTGTTTGCAAATAGTTCTTGACATCCTTCATCTACAGTGACACCATCTTCTAAAATATCTTCATCTATTTATATTCCACTTTAGAATATATTTAACGAATAATATTTATACATTTATTTATATAAATTTACAACCTTATAAACAAATGTACGTACTAAATCTGAGGAGAAAAGTAAATAATGCATGAATAATTTGTAAATAAGCTATTAAATTCCTGTATAAATGTTTGAGCTGTTATATGAATCATTATTATTTTCTTAAAGGAAATATTATAAGAGGAAACCATCATTTGAATTCAGTATTTTTAAAATTATCATATATACGTATATACCAAACCGTATTTTTTTTTTTTTTAATTTTATTTTTTTTTTTCACTCCCATGGACATTTTTTGTGACTTTTATATTTACAAGTGTGCTGAATTTGAATCAATAGCAAAAAATTCTACTAAGCACCATTTTTCAGAAATTGGAGGCTCTTAAAAAAAAAAAAAAAAAAAAATGAAATCGCACATTTTTATAACACATTTTTTGGTGAAAACCAATAATATATAAAACAATAATATCTAATACTGAACATAATTAATGTGTATATTTTTTTCCTTTTGTACTCTACATCACCTGTCTCCCGTTGTAGTTTCCAACAGTTGTCGGCAAGCATCTTCTCGTTGCATTTACCTCTGTACCTTTATTCCAATTCGGCTATCTCTTAATGAAATCGTTCTCCGTGTGTCATCTAAAGCTGCTCCTAAATTGGGAGTGAATAAATTCAAATGTTTTATATATATATATATCAATTTATTGAAATTTACAACTATACAAATATGTACATCAAGTAAATGAGCTGATAACGATTACAATGACATGTAACAACTTGAAAAGAACTACTCATCAGTAGCACTTCAATAAAATTTTACACTAGAAGATCTCTAGGCCATCTTCTTTTCAGACGCCTCGGAGGATTATCGGGAATGGAGTGGTAAGCAAGTTGAGATACTAATGGTTTTGAGTGGTTATGAAGCCTACGATGAAAGGATAGGTATCTGGTTTGGGCTAACTCAGCAACATATGGGACATTCAGGTCTTTATGGATAAGCTTATTGGTCACAAAGTAAGGAGCATTGAGGATTTTTCGAAGGATTTTGGATTGCAAGGATTGGAAACATGAGATGAATTCGATGGTTTAGTGGAGCCCCAAAGCTCAAAACCGTACGTCCAAATAGGTCTAATAACGGTCATGTAAATAAGTCTTTTTTAATGAATTGGGAGGTTTGATCGTTTGTCTAGTAAATGTTGAAGTAGTCTGTAACGACGGGCAATTTCTTGTAGCGTTAGTCTTCTATGTCCAAGTACTTTTGTCAAAGTGGAGACCTAGGTAGCGTGGATCTGTTCGACAGGGATTCGTACACAGGAAGTCGTAGGTTTACGACGAAAAATTCAAATGTGAATACCAAAAATGAATTTTTTTTGCCTTCAGTTCATGCCCTTATATGATAATAGCATTTTATGCAACAAAGGCTTATACTTTTGCTCTCTTTTTTTTTTTTTTTGCAAAACTTTATAAAAGTTTCAAAATCAAATTTTTTTTTTTTTTGTTATTGTTTGTTAAAGTTTTCATTGATAAAAAAATGCACGAAATGTCGAAAAACGCCACATTTTTTTTTACCTAAACACAAATTTTACAAAAAAATAAAAAAATGGTGCCTGATTGAGACTTTCTGACTTCGGTTTCGTGTTTAGCACACTTCAAAACATAAGAAAACATTTATGTTGAAGGGAGTATTTTAATACAGAGCAGTGATATTATTTTTTCAATTCCTTTGTTTTGTTGTTATTGTATTATTCTTTTCAACAGTAATTTAGTTTTAAACCTAGGTTTCGGTACCGATAATCGATAATCGATTTTTTCTTATCGATATCGGTATCAAGGATCGATAAGTTTTGGTTCCGACACAACACACAAATAAGCAGAGCCTTTTTTATTATCATAACTAGAGGAACAAGGCCATTATCAATATTCAAAGGAAGAAGAACCCGTACTACGATGATGAAATCGATACGAAGATAGAAGACATTAAAGATGACAAGGGAATAAATTAAATACAGGTGAAAGGGGGAAGGGGCAATACTATTATGAATTAGGTTTCTATTTTAGTGAGGAGGGGGAGCAGTTTTTCATTCTATCTTGAGAAAAGATAAGTTCGATTCAGTTCAGCAATAAATTATCATTTGTCAAGGAGAATATTGTCATATTGTAAATCTTTTAAGTGGCATTAAAAAAAAATATTCTCTTGGCTACTGGTTATATTAAGGCGTCTGTACATATTTGAAGCACTTGACTCAAGGCTGCAATTTGCGATAGTAACAAATGAATTACGTAAAAACAAATGATGCTCATCAATCTATGGGGTCATGTTTAAGATATGACAACTGTTCTTGTTAAAGTTTTGAAAATGTACGCCATATCTCATATTATTCATTGATAAAAGTTTGAATATATATATACATTGGGTAATTCACTAGTAATGGACAGGCTAATAAAATTTTCGCAGTAATAAGGGTCTAATTCATCTGTTTGTGATATCAAAAAGAAATCATTTCTGAAAAGAGTAACCTTTCCAGTTGCCAGAAGCACCTCGTGAAATTATTAAATATGATGGAGAAGGTGTCCTTGAAGAGCGCACTGAGCGGCGTTGGTTTGAAAAACTTAAAAGTGAAAGGAAGAAGGGCTCCGGGCGGCCATTAATGGATATTGATGAGGTTCTGAAGGAAGCTGTTGAGTCAAATCCGTCCACAAGTACTCGCGAACTTGCCAGGGAGTGTGGTGTGTCGAAAGATACTGTTAGTCGCCATCTTCTCTCCATGAGGAAGGAGAAAAAGACCTGTAGACTGGTCCCTCACGAACTTACTCCTCAACAATTTTACAAAAGTTGAGAAAGGTTTACAGATCTTCATGGGTTTGGACTCCTGCCTCATCCACCATGTCATTTTTTTTTTATACACCCCATAACATCTTTTATTTTTACTAAGATAATTTTTAAAAGTGAGAATTCTTAAGGGATTATAATGAAGTTGCTTAATTTGTTTTTAGTTTTTGAGTTATGTAACTTTTCATTAGAATTTAGGATTCCATACAGGCTTTATTCTGTTGGACTATCTAAATTTAATTAGCAATAATTTTTAACTGGCCAAAACCGGTTTATTAAAATACGAGAAATCAGTTATGGCTCCAGTATCCATTTCAATTTTCTTTGGTGTTACAAAAGTTCTTTGGGGCTTTACTAAATCATCCAATACCATCTCATATCTAATGCTTACAATCCAAAATCCTTCGAAAAATCCTCAATACTCCCTAATTTGTCACCAATAAGCTTATCCATTAGGATCTTAATGTTCTATTATTTGCTGATTAAGCCGAAACTATATACCTATCCTTTCATATTAAGCTCCGTAACTACTCAAATCCTATAATTTTTCAACTTGCTTCCCACACCATTCCTGATAATCCTCCAAGTAGGGTTGGGCGATAGTCGATAGTTAGCACTATCGATAGGCCGATACTATCGCTTGAGAACTATCGATAGCTATCGATAGTTTTTCGATAGTTTCTTCTTTTCTTTTTCAAAGCTATTCAATAATCAATTTCAACTAATTTAATTAAAGTCAATTATCTAGTTACTATTTGAAATTTGCAGGATTGCAAATTATAAGATTATATCATAAAGATGAGAGAAAAAAAAATTATTTATTTGAATTTTAAAAAAGGTATTTACAATTTACATGGTTACAATAATAATGAACAAATCAAATCTTCAGAAAAGAAAAATTACGAAATAGTTAATTTCAAGAGTAAACTGTACTCCTTGAGCCACATATTTCCCGATATAAAAACTATCATTTCTGCTTTCCTTTGGCTTAATCTTTGAGAGAACCCTTGAGCTCTAGGAATTCTGAATTCAACTTCAAAAGAACTCGACACTGGACAGATCAACGTAATTCCGAGAGTTTCAAAACTTGAAATTAGTAAAAAAGATCTATCGATATTCGACACTATCGATAGTGACCATCGATAGGCATGCACTATTGATATTAACTATCGACTATCGCCCAACCCTACCTCCAATGCGTCTAAAAGAAGATGGCCTAGAAACCTTCTAGAGTTGAATTTTTAATGAAGTGCTACTGACGAGTAGTTCTTTTCAAGTTTTGACAAGTTATTGTAATAGTTATCAACACATTTACTTGATGTGTATATTTTGTACAGTTGTAAATTTCAATAAATTGATATAATAATTATACTCGAAGCCGCAACGGGTAATGCTAGTTAATTATACTCCTTCAAAAGATGGTTTCTGAACTAGGTAACATTTTGAAACAAAAATATTCACATAATATTAATTCAGCGGAGCAAAGAGGACCCTGGATGCGGATGATGTGACGCTGCCAACGCGGAGCTGAATATCAAACCCGCAATAAGAACTCGGAGGTGACTATAATTCTAAAAAGAATTCTGTAAATAAGAATGAGAGAGTTGTGAAAAGGGAGAGAGAGAAAAGGATGTGGGTTGGAAGGGGTGGCGTGGAGAGGGTGTTTTTGACTCTCGAGTAGCTAATTAGACCGCTTCTTATTAAGACCCAGCCGGCTTCTTATTTAATACCTTTATATTCCAGGGCTCTTCCAGTTCTCCAGTTCTCCAGCTAATCAAAGCAATTTGTTTGGATTGCAGTTTCCAGTGTGCACCCCCCCCCCCCTTCTACCAGTCGATAGGTAATCGATAGTTTTCCAGGAGCCTGTATCCCAGAGCGTGAGATCCTACCCTATATGAGATCCTCCCACAAATTACATCTTTTGAATAAATGTTGCTGGAGTGGGCGGGTCCCGGAATGGCCGAGCTAAGTGGACAAGGTAATTACAACTCTTCAGCTCCTTCCTCGGCTTTATGTAGCACTGTCGTGAACTGTTCTCCAGCATTCTATTACTTCTTCGGTATAATATATGGTCTCTCCTAGCAGCAACCCGCCTGCTATTTCAAGAGTGATTTGTCATTTATTAGGGCCCCTATAGCCTGAAATTATATCAGACGTTATGGAAGGTGAAGTTTCGAATATATATTTCGAATATGTAATTAATGTTGAGAACTACGTGATATCGTGATTATTACCTAAATAAAAAATAAAGTTTAAGTTATTTTTAGAAAAAACAAAACAAAAACCGACTGCAACATTAAACCCAAATATACAAACTTGAACTAAAAAATAAGAAACACAATTTATTGAATGAATTACTGTATTTTGTAAAAATAGTTACAATCACAGGAGGTCTGACTTCAGAATAAATAATTAAAAAGAAAACAAATTAAAAATATAAATAAATTGAAACAAACATAAAATCCATACATGACACATAATATAAAATTAAATGATGATGATTGTATTGTTGACTGCGAATTTTAATTAAGGAGATGAAATGGTCAGGGGTGCAGTCAGGATGAATAAACACGTCAAGTTTTTAAAAGAAAAACTTATATTTTGGCGTGTCGACGTTTCGACCTGCCTCGCAGGTCTTCATCAGGGCTAAAATAACAAACATTGGATGCGACCAAGATGATAAAAACATTTTAAAAAATAAATAATAAAAATAATTTAAAAATGAAAAAGAAACAAGAATATATATAACTACAGATATTTTTTCTTGTTTCTTTTTCATTTTTAAATTATTTTTATTATTTATTTGTTTATTTTTTAATGTTTGTATTATCTTGGTCACATCCAATTTTTGTTATTTTAGCCCTGATGAAGACCTGCACACCAACTGATGAAACGTCGGCACACCAAAATATAAGTTTTTCATTTAAAACTTGACGTGTTTATTCATCCTGACTGCACCCCTGACCATTTCATCTCCTTAAAATTAAATAAATATACTACACATAATAAGTACAACTTAAAAAAGAAAATTTTCGGCTGAATAAAATGAAAAACAAAATTTTAGACAAACAAAAATTAAACTAAAAAACTTCGAGATAACTAATCACCATCTGATTTAAATGCATTTGTTTATTAATAAATAAAAGTGCTTTAGTATTCCAATTACCGGATTTGCATGCTTGAAGAATGTTAGTTTCCACTGTTGTTTGAATGACTACACTATAGATTCAGGTACTTGCCTAACCTCCACAGGCTTCTAGTAGATTGTTGTAGAAGCACCTTACTTATTCCTACACACACTGAGGCAAGCTAATCAACGGCCTTCATGATGTGTTTCTATGCTTCTAATACTTGAATAAACAGAAACAGGTTGCCAAGTTCCCCATCTAATATAAACTTCCCCGATATGTATATATACATATATATGTTGGGAAAGCCCTCGCTATAATGTGAGAAGACAAACAGGCAGGCTGTTTAGTTGAGCAGTTTACTTTGAGGAGATAACTTTCTGAAGCTGCCGCCCCCACATTTCCCCCTCCCACTGCTATATTAATATAAAATATATTAATTAAGCAGGTAATATATTCAGTTATAATTTTCCCAAAGGCCATACGTTAAAATTACATCACGATCCTATAAAATAAAATTTACGATAGCAACATACTGTCGTACGCATTTTGCGAAGTAAAATTATGATTGGCTTTGGATTCAATTAAAATCTGATTGAAGTTTTTATTGATAATTATATTTTGAAATCAATATAAAATTAATTTTTAAAAATTAATAAACTCTCCTTAAAATGATATTTAAAATACCTGGAAAACGTTTCTTGCCGTATTCACGAGTTCTAGAATTCAAAATAATAATATTAAAAATTATTTCAAATAGTACTTTAAGCATAAGCATCAACATATTTTAAATGTTAAAGAAGATTGTTAACATTTTTCACTTTTGGTTCCTTTGTTACTCCCCCAATACTTTTTAGCATTAATCATGTAGTTAAATAAGAAAAAGGTTATTATATAAATATATATGTTTAGTAGGTTCTTGAGGTTCAGTCAATAAATGTCTGTTCTCATAACCGTGCCCTGCATCTTAGTAGGAATGTCGTCTATTTATGTGATTATCCAAGAGAAAACCAGCTAGTGTGAACAATACTAGGACATTCCTACTAAGATTTTTGAGAACAATATAGTCTCGAAACGTCGCACTTTGGTTCCTTTGTTACTCCCCCCCATCTTTAATATTTAGCAAAATTGCTTTACCAACCTTTAATCATGTAGTTAAATAAGAAAAAGGTTATTATATAAATATATATGTTTAGTAGGTTCTTGAGGTTCAGTCAATAAATAAAAACAACTATTTTGGCGACGTTTCGAGACTATATTGTTCTCATAACCGTGCCCTGCATCTTAGTAGGAATGTCCTAGTATTCTTCACACTTGCTAGTAAGTCAATACTGGAAAATATCTATGGTGGAAGAATGGGATTTTATGAATAAATCAAGACAACCCACGGTCCTGAAGCAATTAATGTGATGAAGGAACTCCAGAAATCCAGAGAAAACCAGCTAGTGTGAACAATACTAGGACATTCCTACTAAGATTATGAGAACAATATAGTCTCGAAACGTCGCCAAAATAGTTTTTTTTTTTATTTATTGACTGAACCTCAAGATCTCCTTGTTTTTTATTTTATTTATTTTGATTTATTTATTTTTTTTATTTTAATTTTTTGCTTTGGCGTTGAATAGAAATAATGTTTGGTATTGGCCATTCTTTGTATAATATAGGTAAGTGAATGTGTACTAGTGGATATGGAATGATGCCAAAATTCCATATCCACTAGTAAAATAAGATTTAAATTTATAGCCTAATGCAAGGACTTCGTTAATAAGATAAATAGGTAAGATTCTATACAATAAAAATAAAAGTTTTGGACCTTATACATTTCCCAATACCTTTTACACTAAGTCATAACATAATTTTTTGATAACATTCTATAAACAAAAGGGATTTGGACCTTATAATTTAAGTTTATACAAAAATAAAAGGATTATAACTTGTGTACTAAGTTTAGGATTTGTACTATCTATAGTTTTAAATAAAAATTAAACTCTGTACTGAAATACAACTATCAGCATAGACTTTGAAAAGTCATCTGTACACTTGCAAAATAAAAGGATTAAACCTATCTCTTAATATTATAAGCTTAAACTATATACATTACAAAATTCCTTACATGCTAAAGTATTTTCCTTATAACTAAAAGATAACATGGATATTTCTTAATACTAAACAATTCATATACATTATCTAACAGAAGGACAAATAAAATATATATTAAAATAATATACTTTTTCAATGATCAATCAAATAATATATTCAAGACAAATAATAGTATCCTAATTTTTATGATAGTGACTTCAAAATATAATTACGAATAAATCGGACAGAATATTACTGTGAAATAAAATAATAATTTGAGATCTTTTACATTATTAACATTGAGAGATAGAAATAAAATTAAAATATTTTTAATCAGAACCACTGTCTGAATCGTAGAGAGAATTCATTTCACGAGAGAATAGATTGTTTCTTTTTCCGTTTTTTTCCTATTGGGCCTTTTAATATTGTCAATATGAGTTTTTTGATTGGTCTTTTATCTTTTACTAATACATTTACTTTTTTAAACTTGTCCCTACTTTTTATTTTCGCTGGGTATTTTTTAAATATTCTACGTCTCCTAATTGTTCCTGAATATCCAAAGGGTCTTCCCTATTTTGTTGTTTATTTTTCGGTCCTTGTCTCTTTTTTTCGTCATTTATTTTTGATCTAATTTAATTTATGTAATAATTGTTGGTCCCTATGATATTTTAATACTCTGTCGATGTTTTCGTTTGATTTCTAATCTGGTGCCAAAAGTGGAATTTTATTTATTGTTCAAGGTATTATCATTATTACCGCTAATATTTCATCGATATCTTTTTCTTGTCGATATTATTCTCAATAATTCGTTTAGGGTATTTTATCGTTCACCTAGTGATTCGTTATATCTATGTTCCGCAGTAAAAAAAAAAAAAATTCTTTTTTTTTTTTTCTTCTCATTCATTGATATTTACAACTGTACAAAATAATATACATTACGTAAATGTGTTGATAGTGAATACAATGGCATGTAAATAACTTGTAAAGAACTACTCATTAGTAGCTCTTCAATAAAATCTACACTAAAAGGTCTCTATGCCATCTTCTTTTCAGACGCCTCTGAGGATTATCAGGAATGGAGAGGGAAGCAATTTGGGAGACTAGTGGATAGAGTGGTTATGCAGCTGACTACGGAAGGATGCAATCTGGTGTGGGCTAAATCAGCAACATATGGAACATTAGGATCTTTATGGATAAGTTTATTGGTGACAAAGTAAGGAGCATTGAGGATTTTACGGAGGATTTTGGATTGTAACGATTGGATACGAGATGAATTGGATGGTTTAGTGGAGCCCCAAAGCTCAAACTCCGTACGTCCAATAGGTCTTATCACAGTCATGTAAATGAGTCTTTTGTAATTTATTGGAAGCTTTGAACGTTTGTCTAGTAAATGTTGAAGTAGTCTGTAACGACGAGCAGTTTCTTGTCGTTCTAGTCTAGACGACAGAGTTTCTAGACGCTTGTCCAAGTGGAGGTAGCGGATCTGTTCAACAGGGATTAGTGGAATATCATTGAAAGATACTGTAGGACTGGATGTCGTAGGTTTACTACGAAGGAATATATAATTTAAAATAATATTAATGTTCTGTTGATTATAAGCGGCAGTTATCATTATTGATCAGTTTATTGTTTCATTTGCATAAAATAAAATAAAAGCAATCTGACAAGATAAGAACTAACAAGGAAACCCGTTTCACTAATTACGGCAGCTCATTATCGTGCGGAAAAGGAAAAGAAGTCTACTGATCGTGTATCGACATCGAGGAGACAAAAAAGCCCGCTAAACATAATATAGTTCCTTATCTCATCCTTCTCTCTCTATGTCCTGAGATAGCATCGCCTCCAATGGCTTTAAGAACTTTGATGAAGTGCTCTATTATTGTTTTACATCTTTCGATCCAATCCGTCATTTCTTCAATCCTTTTAATTATTCATGTGGATCATACATATATTCATGGAGGTAGGGAGGGAAGGGGGAAGGATGGCAACTAAAAAAAAAATTAGAGGTCTCTCTTGCTGAAAAAGACACTACATAAATGACCTCATTCCCTAAGGTTATAATTGATTGTTTATATAATCTAATAGCCAATGGAGGGCGGGGCAGGGTAATATACAGCTCTGGAGCTAGTCCTCACGCAAAGTTACGATAACAGTAAATTAGAACGGAGCTTGTGCAAGAAAGTGCACACTAACCCTTCCTATGCAACTATTATCATAAAGCCATTTCTATTCTCCAGACCCAGATCATCTTTCCTACTTTAATGCAAATAGTTCTCAAGGTTGGTATTCCTTTAATTTGCATTGTATTAATGATAGTTCATCACGATGGCTTATAAAAATGGATTGCAATTTGGAGACGTTAACATGAAAAAATAATGAAACTTTATCCACTATTTCCTTCATTTAAACCAATTATCAACGGTTTTGTGACTTTATACATAACAATATATATCTATATTGCTTATATGTTGTGTTTTTGTAATATAGAGAAAACAATACCTTGTAAGATGCGTATCAATACATCGAAAGAAAAAATATCGATATAAAATATCGGATTATCTAAAGAATAGATACCCTATATTACATTGATACCCTCTATTCGTGTCTAATGGACTTACAATTTGTTATGTGGCTACTACTGAGATGAATATTGATTCGTGAGTTTCTGTAGAAAAAAATTTCAACAAACACATGATTTTTAGACCTAACACACTATTCACAGGTACTACAGAATTTAGTTTACGAAATATAAAGAATTGAACTCGAGAATTAGAAATAAATAAGCACAGACATACTAAAAATTCAATCCAATTATTTTCGATTTTTCGACTGAAAGTTTCATTATTTGTTTATATATATAGAATTTAGTTTATAAGATGTATTAAATAGCATTCTTATCTCCCATGATTAGTTTATTTAAAAAAAAAATATATAATGCTATATGATTCTTAAATGGGCGACGTAAATTGCCACATTTTCAAGCCCAAAACATGTAAAAACATATATGTACGATAAATATGAAAAAAGTTATGTCAATTTGAACTAATATTCATCTAATGCACATTATCGTCCATAAATATTTTTAGATGTTTTAGGGCTTGAAAATGTGGCAATAGCCGTGAAACGTGGCCTATTAAAGAATCATGTAGCATTATATTTTTTTGAAATAAACTAATGATGGGAGATAAGATTGCTGTTTAATACACCTTATAAACTAAAATCTCCTTAGCTTATATATATTATATATAAAAATTAATAAAACTTTTAGTCGAAAAATTGATTCGATGGAATTTTTAGCATGTCTGTGCTTATTTATTTCTAATTCTTGACCTTGTTTCTTTATATTACGTAACTAAATTCTGCGGTGCCTGTGAATAGTGTGTTTTTTTTCTACAGAGATTCACGAATGAATATTCATCTCAGTAGTAGCCGCATAACAAATTGTAAGTCCATTAGACACGAATAGAGGGCATCAATGTTATATAGGGTATCTATTCTTTAGATAATCCGATATTTAATCGATATTTTTTCTTTCGATGTATTGATACGCATAATACACCATATAACAATATAGATATATATTCTTATATATAAAGTTACAAACCATTGATAATTTTTTTTAAATGAAGGAAAGTTTTTATGATTAATGTTTTTAATGCAACTTATCTAATTTTATGTAGATTACTTGAATATATTTTACTACCGTTTCCACTTCAGTGTGCCAACAGAGCGATTATTTTCATTTGAAATAATTTTGTTGTTAGTGAAATAAATTAAGGTAATGACATCGTTTCTCTGCTACATATATGCTCCTCTAGAATGGGAAGCAAGTTGAGAGACTAGATGATTTGAATGTTTATGGAGTTTACTATGAAAGAATAAGGAGTTGGAAGCTTTGAACGCTTGTAAGTTAATGTTGGAGTGGTCGAAAACGACGAGCAATTTCTCGTATGAAAAGTCTCGTATGAGGATTCTAATCAAGTCCTTTGTCCAGTTGTAGACCTAGGTAGTGGATCAGTTAAACGTCGATCAGAAGGATATCATTAAAGGATACTGCAGGAGAGGAAATCATAGGTTTACGACGAAGGGGTTAATATGGTTTTGATTCTTCATATAACCATTTATGATTTGTTTTGATTCTGCAATGAAAGGATTATTATTTACATATGTCATCCATTGAGGACGGTGCTATGATCAGTAAAGACTGTGAATAAGGATACATTTAGGAACACTAGGTTGCTTAAAGGATAGGATTATGGTTCTTTGATTTCATAGCAAACGTGAACGTCATATGGACTCAAAGCTTCAATTCAATTAACATAAATAATCAGTTTGATGCTTTATTTCCCATGATAACTCATAAAAATTATTTCAACATAAAAATTATTAGTGCGAAAGAAAATTGATATTAAATCCCATTTATGCACTTGCCCCACCTTAACGGGGTAAGTGCATAAATCGCTTGTAAACTCCTTAACAGTGAATTGATTCTAAGTAAGGGCATAAATAAGCAACTCCCAGCAATCATTTTCCTCCTTGAAATCAAAAAATTAAAGAAAAAGCACTGAGTTATTGAGTTTTGAATTACCAAAAACATTATTAAATATCATAATTATCATATATATATATATATAAAATATATATGCGATTAATTTACAATAAATTAAGAAAATCTAGATATTTCACAACATTTATAAGTGGGTATATAATTAATTGACAAGGCATAGTATTTAGATAACTGCCACAACAAAGGCTGTAGCCTGAAAATTGTAAATTAAAAATTGCTTCTCCTCGATAGCCGATCTTAGGGAGTGGGAGGGAGAATGTGTACAATATCGTTTTTCTCAATTGAGCTGATCTCATCTTGTGCTGAGATGCCCTTCCCCGGGAGGGACAAGTGCAGGATATGATGCACTTCCCCAGGTTTTATAATGCACTTACCCCTTGTCGAAAAATGCTTGGGGTAAGTGCATCAGAGGGCTTAACTTCCTCATAAAAAGAGAAAAATGTTTTTTTAATTATGAACACAAAGAAAAACTACGTAACAAAATAACTTACCTTGGTAGAATATCAGCAATAAAAAGGTGATAAAATTTTATAATTCTAAATCCTTCAACTTTACACAGTACCTAGATCAACAGGTTTAACTATGGAATTTCCTAGTGAGTTTGTCTTTTACAGTAGAGCACTCTAGTATGTTAGGTGAAGTTCTCTCTACATACAACTGATCACAGTTGATGTAACAAACTGGCAATAGAAATTATGGCCGATTAATGCACTTGCCCCATAAACGCACTTACCCCACACTTCACCTAATGTTGAAGGAAGAAATTTCCGAAGCTTGTTAAGCAATATTGGGTACCAGACTCGGTCAAATGCTTGTTCCACGTGTATGGGATATTTAATATAGCATTATTGAAATATATGTACAATCTGCCTCAGTGAATGGAATAGCTAACAGTGCTAATGATGTACACATAAGAAAAGTATACATACACAAAATTAAAACAATAATAAATAAAATAGAAGAAAAAAAAAAAATTAAAAAAAAAGAAAGAAAAATAAATAAATAAAAAAGATAAAAACGAGCTTTCTCTGAAAGAGTGAAAGCCAAGAATGGAACAACAAGAACCCAAAGAAAACTTGATTGAGTTATTTGCTTAACGTCCATTATTGGGAGAGTATGCTAGTAATAATAATAAACAATAAAAATAGACCGAATAATCATTATAAAAAAAAATTATAATTACTTACAGTCATCAAAACTAAAACGAAATAAAAAAAATTAGGTAACAAAAATTAAAATTAAAAAAAAACGATAATTTTTTTTTATCAATATTTATAGCTCAAAAAATCATAGATATATGCAATATCGTTATTTTTCTAAACAACACCCATCTCCAGATAAAATATACACAATTAAAAATGTTTTAAAATTACCTTTCTATTTATAGTTACAACCAAAAATTCACAACACACAATACACAAAATGCACTTAACTTACTATTTAGAATTGCCATAGAATTAAAATTAAAAAAAAAAAAAAAAAAAAAAAAAAGTGCTCAGCTGCTGAAAGACATTTATAAAAATATTGACTTTTCCTCAAAGCTTTTCCATTTTTCCTCTTTTACCCACATTTTTGATAAATAGCGCCTAATAAAATTTTTAAACTTGAATGAATCATTGGAGATTGCCGGGCCGGGGCTGATGCAGGAAGGAGAGGGAGGACTTCTCTTAATTGGAAATTTCCCTCTCTTGCGATTAGAAACAGAATTAGAGATTTTTAATTTCCCCTCCACGCTGTAGGAGGCGCTCCCTACCTGCGCTTCTCGGGACCTCATCCACAATCACTCATGAATAGTATTTAAAGGATCCGAAAATCGAATTAGGGAAGGATTAACAACGAATAAAATCCCCCTTCGGAATAAATATGAATAATAAGTCTCTGCAAGTGAACGATTTATTTTCATTTTGCTGTTAAAACTGATCTCGAACTGATTTAGCTCTGTAAATAGCACAGTATTAATACATCCTCAGTTTGATCAATACGACATAAATAATATTTTATTTAACTCAATTTTTTATATTTTTTATTTATTTAAAAACCTAGGTGTGATTAATATATTAACGGAAAAGAAAAAAAAAAAAAATTAAATCTTTAAAATATGTATATCTATACTAATAGGGTGTATAAAAAGTATAGTCCATTGTTATCTACCGTCATTACTCATCTGCTAGCCCATTGCTCGATGCCACGCTGATATCATTTCTTGGAATGGCTGTCAAAGAACTTTTGGACAGCATCTTCAACTTCCGCAAAATTATCAAATTTTTTCCCTTGAAGAAAATGGGCCATGGATCGAAACAAGTAGTAACCCGAAGGTGCGAGGTCTGGGCTACATGGTGGATGAGGCAGGAGTTCAAACCCATGAAGTTCTGTAAACTTTTCTCAACTTTGATAAAATTGTTGAGGAGTAAGTTCGTGAAGGACCAGTCTGCTGGTCTTTTTCACCTTCCCCATGGAGAGAAGATGGCGACTAACAGTATCTTTCGACACACCACACTCCCTGGCAAGTTTGCGAGTACTTGTGGACGGATTTGACTCAACAGCTTCCTTCAGAACCTCATCAATATCCATTGATGGCCGCCCGGAGCCCTTCTTCCTTTCCAAGGTCGTATCTCCACTTTTAAATTTTTCAAACCAACGCCGCGCAGTGCGCTCTTCAAGGACACCTTCCCCTTCATATTTAATGATTTCACGAGTTTCATCAGCAGCTGTGAAATTTATTTTCCAGTAATGTTTTAAAATTACGAGAATTTCGAAGGTCTCTGTCATGTTTCTTCTTTGAAATAAATAACTGAACTGAGGCTTTTTTTGATGAAGTCTAGTGTTAGTAAACAAGCTTAGAGAATGCTCTAAAGGGATTATTAAGTATTGGTAAATAATAAATAGCATTAATATATATACAGACTTTTGAACTCTGGAATTTGATAAAACGGTCATTTTTGTTTTTATTTGCCCTATTATTATATATAAGGACATTTTTTTGTTTGTTGTCACTAACCATGAAAAATACTGAACCAAATTGGAGCAAATTTTGACAGCACTATCTTAATAGTTCCAGGAAGCAATAATATAATTAATTTACTATCATATTAATTTGATATTTAAAAATAATATATTATGTGGATCACAGTAAAGTTTAAAAATTTACCGATAGGTGGAGAGCGCCATTCTACATGAAAGCTTACAATGGTATAGCGCTTGAAAGTGATATTAAAAATTACTTATATTCAATTATATTATTAAAAAAAAATTTAAATATGCAGTGCGACATGTTGTACCCAGTGAAGTTTCAAAATCGATGCGTGGTTAGCATCATTCTGCAATTGAGTTTACAATGGTAAAATTACTGAACTGTTCTGTACCAAATTTTAACTATATAAATCACTTTCATCGTTCTTGGAAGGTTTAGCGATTTAAATGTTGAGTGGCAGAAGCGAGATTTCCCACAATGTCATATAATTTTATGGTTAGAAATTAAAATCTATCCAGATGAAATTAAAAAAAAAAATTATTTTAGCCGTTTCTTTATAGTTCCTTAATTAGTCCAGTCAAGAAAGGGTTATAGAGTGCATTTCCTGTAATCCAAGGTTTTTCTTCGGAAACATGTTCAGGGTAGTGAGAAAGTAAACATACTAAAAGTCCTGGAGTTTTCGGGCCTGGGAACAGGATGGGGGGGGGGGCGCGTGGAAGGTCCCTTTTTTTTTGGTTTTGGGCTCATATTTAGAAAACGGTGCGTCTTATGTAAAATAAAACTGTTTACTAAATTAAAGTTTATAAAATTTTCTACAACTTTTATTTTATACATATTTTTCATATTCTGTACCGTATACCGAGATATACGCTTGGCAAATGTGAAGGACGTTTAGTATGTTCTACCAACAAAAGTTAAAATTTAACCAGCTATGAGACGGAAAACAGAAATTCGGAATCGAACAAATATTTTTAGAGTTATAACGAGAAATATTTCGAAAAAATAAGAATTTCACAACGGTACGCGGAATTCAGCGAGGTGGAATGGATATTTCACGGAACTTATTAAAATTAAATATATGGTATCTGATAATAAATTTAATCAGCTTTAAGATGAAAAAAAGAAATTCGAGATTATACAAATAGGTTCGGAGTTATAGCCAAAAGAGTACCGACAAACGTGTTTTTTGAGGAAAAGTGAGACTTACCGCAAGTACTATAATAAGCATATTAGGCCAACGACAATAATTTTATTTTTAGCAATAAGCATTCAATTAATAATAATAAACTATTCATTTGTAACAATAAACATTGGAATTTTAACAATAAATATATAAATTTTAACAATAAAAACGTGTTTTTTTTTACATTTTCCATATTCCCCCCACTATATCTTCTTAAGCATTGATCCCAAAAAAAAATGTATGAAACTTTTTTTGTGAACAATTTTATGTAAATTAATTTAGTACTTAAACATATTTTCGCTAGAGGTTAGATTTTTCGAGTTATTAACGAAAAACTGAAAAAAAAAACGACCTTTAGAGCCCCCCCCCCACACACACTCTTAGCTCCACCCCCACCCCCTAGTACTTTTAGTATGATGTTAAGGACACCCCCTACAACCATGCCAAAATTGGCTTCTACATGAATTAACTCCTCTAAAAATCCTTCGTTGCCTGGACAATAAGCCATAGTTTCTTCCATCGCATTTTAATGCTTTCAACTAAGGCAGTGATGAAAAACCATTGACGAGGATTAAAAAGGAAAGCACTTTGCCGAAATCGTAAAATTATAAGATCAAATAAATAGTGGAGCGATAACTATGATTTTCATTTATATAGTCTCGAACGTCACCCATTATTTGTTTTAGTTTAACTACTTGAACAAAAAACAATATCTTCATGTATATATATATATATATATATATATATATATATATGTTTAGTAAGGTTCTTGAGGTTCAATCAATAAATAAAAAAACAACTATTTTGGCGACATTTCGAGACTATATTGTTCTCATTATCATGCCCTACAGTGAAAAAAACAGGTTACAATAAAATTAAATAAGTTATACAAGTTATTTGAAAACATAAGTTACTACAATATAAATATATAACAACATGCGTTAGAATAATTGAATGCATATAATTTCAAAATATAGAGGAGTATGAAGCTACTTACAATGTCACAAGAATAGAATATAATAGAAAAAAAATAATTTTATTCTGGGACAAAGTCCCTTAAGAATAACAGATAATTGCAGGTATAACTAAATTAAATCTGGTTAGAGACATAATGAGATACAAAAAAAAAAAAACAATAATACATTAATGACACTATGTACATAGATGATATTTAAATAAAAAGATAACATTCTACAGACTAGAGGAGATAGAATTAAATGGAAAAAAAATAAAATAAAATGATATAGAAAAATCTTTTGGTACAATGATATGATTTGTATGTACAATAGAAGTACCCAATATTATATTCATGGAAAGTTAAATTTTTATTAAAAGGAATCTCAATTATTCCAGAACTGAATCCAGCTAATGCAATAATAATTTTTGACTAAGTAGTTAGATAGTTAGCAAGCGTCAGTCTGGATGAGAAGGAAGTATTGGAAATATAAATATTTGAATGTTTTCAGGGATTTAGCTTGTCTGATGTGAGGAGGGATGGAGTTCCAGAGGATTGTTGAGCGGAAAAGGAAGGAGCGTTGGAATATTGAAGTTCTATGGGACGGGGTATACAGATCAGAAAGACGGGATCTCGTATGTATTGGATTGACTGCAGATCTGAATTGGAGCTTATTGTAAATATAAAAAGGTTGAAGGGTATTGATGATTTGGTATAGGAATGTTCTATGGAAATATTGTTTACGGAAAGTGGGATAGAGCCAATTTAGTTGGGAATAGAGGTGGGAAACATGGGAACGCCTCGGACTACCGAAGACAAACCTGACGAAGCAGTTCATGATTCGCTTCAGTCTGTCTTCGAGAACCGTCGAGAGGCCACCGTAAACCAGACAACCATAGTCAATATAAGGGAATAATAAGGAAGAGACTCAAAGCTTGCGGGTTGACTGGGGAAGAAGGTAATGGTTTCGGTGGAATAATTTGAGAAGGCCTATGGAACGGCGGGAAATTTGGGCAATCTGAGGTTTCCAAGAGAGGGTTTGATCAAAAAACAATACCGAGATTTTTTACAGAGGAGTAGAAAGAGATAGGATGATTATTTAAGGTTAAAGGAGGGTATTGTGAGTAGGAGTTAAGGAGGGAGCAAGAGCCTATTAGAATGGCCTGAGTTTTCTTTTCGTTAAGTTGTAATTTATTTAAAGTCGCCCAGGCACTAATTCTGTCCAGATCTTCCTGAACTTTAGCGAAAGCAGTGGATAGCTCTGAAGGGGAGAAGGAGAGATAGACTTTGGGAATCATCTGCATAGAGGTGGTAGGAACAGTGATACATTGAATTAGGAAGATCATTAATGTAGGAATTGAATAGGAGAGGAGAAATACTGGATCCCTGAGCAATACCTGAGGTAAGAGTGAGAAAAGAAGATAGGGGTTGGTTTGGTATTTTAACTGCTTGGGAACGGTGAGAAAGGAAAGATTGAAACCAGCGGATAGAACTGTAGGAAAACTTTAATGATTTTAATTTGGAGAATAGGATAGAGTGATATAGGGAATCTAAGGCTTTAGAAAAGTCAAGGAGTAACAGGACGGTTAGTTTTTTGTCATCTATTGCGGTAAATATGTCATTAGTGATTTTTAGGATAGCAGACTGGGAGGAGTAGCCGGGACGAAAACCAGATTGAAGGGGGTTGAGGAGGTTAGATTCTTCAAGGAATTTGGAAATTTGAGATTGAACTAATCTAGTGGATATGAATAGACTAACAATTCTAGTACACAACTAACCTAGGGGAATTTTGAACAGACAGTTACAGAGGTTGTGGGGAAAACCCTATTTCTTAAAAATTAAGTTAAAAGGACTGGGTGGTATTCCCAAAGATCTTTTTCTATTATTCTAATATAACACATGTTGTTATATACTTGTACTGTAGCTAACTGTGCGTTTTAAAATACCTTGTATAACTTATATAATTTTATTGTAACCTGTTGTTCCACTGTAGGGCATGATTATAAGAACAATACAATAGTCTCAAAACGTCGCCAAAATAGTTGGTTTTTATTTATTGACTGAACCTCAAGAACCTTTCTAAACATTTAATAGTAACAGTCAAGAAATTTATATATATATACAATGGCGATGGCATATATACAACCAGCCCCCCAGGTTGTAATTCTGGTTGCGTCACTGGTGACGCGAGTTGGTCAACGGGCCAAAAGAAGTTTACAATTCAAACATCCTTGATATAATTTGCAATTGAAAAGGATTAGATAGTTTCATATTTTAAGGTGTGAATCTGCCATTGTAAAACATGGGAAAGAAAATCGTCCAATTCAATTTGCTGCTCGTACCATGATCCTATTAACTGAAGCATGACTACTGTTTTGTTTTTTTTTTTTTTGTTTTTGTTTTCCCATCGGTCTCCGTGTAGGCAAATTGATTGGCATCGGGCTGATGAGTGTTTAGCGAAATTATGGCTTGGAATCCTGCGGGCGGGCTAATGCAACTCCACAGCAGCGACGAGTTGTTAATCTAAACGGGCGGAGGGATAATCCAAATATCGGATCTAGCTCGGAGCAAAAAAAAAAAAAAAAAAAAAAAGAACGTCGAGTTTCCCAACAGGAGGGACTTAAAACCAGTCCGCAGTTTTAGGATCGGGGAGGATCATTACCGGGACACGGGCAGGAAATATAAATTGGGAGAATGAAAACAATTGTATTGTAATCTGATTATAGGATGTGGAGGTGCGCGCTTCGGAACCGAATGCGATTATCGGAAGGCTATCGGTGTCAAGCGTTTGACACGTGATGGTTGCCCGAAGGAAAAAAAACACCACCGAGGTGCCTCTGAAAAAAGCGGCCGCAAATTGATATATTTTGACCAATTTATTTGTATTAATAAAATTCCTCTCTCTGTCTCTCTCTCTCTCCGACTGGGTTGTTTTATTTTGTTCGTTCTCCCCCCCCCCCCCCCCCCACCCGAACTTCCCCACAGCCCACCCGATCTTCCACCGCCTGAATGGGATTTAAATTAACTCGTTTTGCGGTAATTATCACACTTGTGATTTTATATTTTATCGGGCTTGTTGACTCTGTCGTCCTTTTGACTTTTTCAATTTAATTCGATTACATTTATTTTCTTTTACAATTTATTTCAGCGTTATTTAACAAACGAATGTTTTGTTTGCCTCCTTTATTTTACTAATTAAAATGTAATTACCGGTAGCATATATATTTTTTTTAATTTATAAACTCAGCTCGTTAATTAATTATTTTACAATTATGAATAATAACTTTTTTTGTTGAAAAACAAACCAAACCAAAAATATTTTCCATTAAGTTTCTGATAAAAAAAATTTCGAAATATTTTCTATCTGAGTAATACCAACAGGGCTAGAGCTAGGGATGGGCGAAAGTCGATAATTAACACTATCGATAGTTTTTCGATAGTTGCTTCCTTATTTTCTGAAACTATGCAATAAAGAATTTCAACTAATTTAATTATATTCAATTATCTACTTACTATTCGACATTTGCAGGTTTATAAATTATAAGATTATATCATAAAGATGAAAGAAAAAAACTAATTTATTTGAACATACAATAATGAGCAAATCAAATCATCAGAAAAGAAAAATAACGAAATAGTTAAATTCAAGAGTTAAGTGTGCTCCTTGAGCCACATATTTCCTGAAATAAAAACTAGCATTTCTGCTTTCATTTGGCTTAATCTTTGGAAGAACCTTTGAGCTCTAGGAATTCCAAATTCAATTTCAAAAGAACTCGACATTGGATAGAGGCAGATCAGCATAATTCCGAGAGTTTCAAAACATGAGAGTAAAAAAGATCTATCGATTGTCGACACTGTCGATAGTGACTATCGATAGACATGCCTTATCGATATATCGATTGTAACTATCGACTATCGCCCAACCCTAGCCATAAAGTGACGTTAAACGAAATAAACAACAACAACGATTATGAGTTGGAATCATGTCACAGATACGAAGTAGTGTTTGACCATGCTGACTTACGTGTCTAAAGAGATATGGTCTAAGTCTGCAGTGGAGATCGTATGACACTTTGATAGCTCAAAATTCATCACTAAAATAAAAATGCAGTAAAATGTTTAACAACATTTGGTAAAGAGAGAAAGTCAAAAAGTTCAATATCTAGGAGAGATCATTCAAGAAATTCGACTAGAGAAATTTTCTATAGGTGAAAAGTATACAAGAATATGGCATAAGGTTTCTGGCTATCATAGAAGGAAAAGTAACTGCTATCAGCATTCAGCTAGCAAACCTTTCCGTGATAAATTTAAAAATGCAATAATTTGTTAATTTATTTGTTTTTTTTTATGTCATTACATCAAATAATCTGCCATCTTCGGTGATCTGGCACTTCTATTGGTTCCATATGTGTTGAATTATCGAAACTGTACTATTTATATATGAATATATATAGTACATTTGTGCAATTTTTATAAATATGAAAAAAAAATTGATTTATTGGTTGTTTTTTTTTCTTTTGTTTTTGTGAATTTAAAATAACCTAAAAATTATTTACGGTTTTCCACGCACCAAACATAAAAGGCAAGAAACTGCTTGTCGAGTCCGACTACTCCAACAATTACTAGACAACCTTTCCAAGCTCCCAACCCATTTGGACATTCGGAGTGGAGATTTGAGGTTCCACTAAGCCCTCCAATCCTTCTCGTATCCTTACAATCCGAAATACTTCGAAAAAATTCTCACTGCTCCTTATCACGTCAAAAACAAACTTATCCATAAAGATCTGAATGATCCATATGTTGCTGATTTGAGCCAAATCAGATATCTATTCTTTCATAGAAAAGTCCATAGCCACTCGAATCCTCTAGTTTCCCAACTTGCCTTAAGCTCAATTCTTGATTAGTGTGGCGAGGGCACTACCTATGGATAAGCCATTTGCTGGCGGCGAGGATATTTGCTAATATAAGATAGCAGTGAGCAGTTGGAATCATTCTTTCAACTAGTGTGGATGCAGCTTGAGTTATTGTGAAAATTGGTGTTCATTCTGGACAGTAAACTTTTGAGAGACATGTGAAATCGTTTTCGTTTCATGTTCTTATGTTTATTTAAAAACAATTTCACAATGATGCACACATTTAGGTTACTTGTGATATTGGCCATCTTTCTTAGGAAGAGTTAGTGTAAATATGGGCACCCTTTCTTGGTGTAATTATTGACCACATTACCACGGGAACTTCGACATATCTCTTGTTAGAGATCAAAGCTTGCCTTTTGTGATTAAAAGTTCTCTGAAGACACCCGGAGAGAGGTTTTTTTTTGTGTTTTTTTCCTTTAATAGATAAACTCTCTATCGTTTCGAATTGTTTTATCCTATTTTCAGTGACTTTTATTGATGAGGGCCCATACTTACACCCCAATTTTTCTGCTTTTATTTTGAATGCTTTTTGTTAATCGCCGTTTTTGAAATGAAATCACTTATTCACTCACTCACTCACTGTTGGGCGCTACAGTCCTTGCAGGACCTGGGCCTCTGCCACCGTTGTTCCCCATGCCTCGCGGTCTCTAGCGAGACTCCTCCAGTTTCCAATTCCCATCTTTCTTATATCTTCTTCCAAGTCCTCAATAAACCGCCTGGGGTCTGCCCCTTTTCCTTTTTTTCTCCTGGTGCACCATTTAGCATCATTTTAGGCAGCCTACAGGGCTCCATCCTTTCCACGTGCCCTAACCATCTAAGCTTGCTCTTCTTAATAACACAGAGGATATGTGTACAATTCAGTACAATTCTTTCTGTACAATTCAGTTAGTTCGGCATTGCTTCTGATTCTCTACCTGTGTTCTTCTTTAACGGCTCCAAAGATCTTTCTCAGGACTCTTTTCTCCCAAACCAGTAGAGCTCTTTTGTTGTTTTTTTTTTTTGGTTAGAGTCCACGTTTCACTACCATAGTGGCCTAATTATTGTTTTGTATAACAAAAGCTTTGCCTTCCTGGAAAGACTTTTGCATCGGAGAGCTTTTTGCAGAGCATAGAAACATCTGGTTCCTACTAATTTCAACTTCTAAATTATTGTTCTCCGTCACAACTCCTCCCAGGTACTTAAATGTGCTGCAGCTGTTAAACATGTTTTCCCCCCCCACTTCCACGATATCTCTTCTCTGTCCGGTCTGTCTTGAGGTTTTCATGTAACTAGTCTTTTCATCATTTATTTTCAGTCCCAAATCTTGTGCTGCTCTCTTGAATTGCTCTCTTGAACTACATCATCACCATAAGCCATGTGTTGTGTGAGCCTATTGTAAATGGTGCCACCCGGGTTTGTTCTTATATTTCTAATGGCAACTTCTAGGGCGAGGTTAAATAGTACCGGTGATAATCCACTCCTTGTCTAAATCCACTGTTAGCCTTAAAGCTATTTGAGATACTCATAAGTTATAATTTTACAACTTGTCCTTTCCAGGGTCATCTTTGTCAATCTTATTAGCTTGCTAGGTATCCCCAGTATCTGCAATGCTTTTAATAAAACACTGTCATAAGCCTGCTGGAAGTCAATAAGCTGGGTGGTGTAGGTCAACATGAACTCGTATGTTTTTTCGAGCATTTGTCTAAAATTTGAAATGAAATCATTGTTTTGTTTTCTCGCATTTAAGAAAATTATTAGAGCAAGACAAAAATCTAGAATTTTTCAAGTTACAAGTAACTTTAAATTAATGTTAATTTGTAAATATTTCTGATTTTTAAATAATAATGTCATTTATTTATCAATTTGAAAAAAATTAATGTTACCTAGTACTTGTTTTAATATTATGTTTCATTTGAAGATGAAAACTCTTTTTCTAAAATTTTAAATTTTTTTTCCCCCGACCCACAGGTTAAGAACCCCTTTCTAGAGAATAAAAGTAAAAGAAGATGAACAAAAAAAAAATATATACATAAGAGCCACCGTGTGCTTGGGTAACTCAGTAAAGGCGCTATTGACATTCTGCAAACATAGGTATTCCTCACTCAATAAGTCACACGATGGGGGGGAAGTCCAATTTTTTTTTCCAATGTTGACTATTGAATTTTCCCTTGTATGGAAAACAAGGACCAACTTTTTTTTTCTTCCTACAACGTCACACTTGGAGTCAGAAATAAAAAAAAAAAAAAAAGAAAAGAGTTAAAAAAAATATACGAAAAATGTATACAATTGAGAAGGAGTTCCCCTGGAATGGAGGGAAGCAGAAATTGATTATATTAGACAGTTTTGTTTGTATTCGCCATTGGTCGTCATAAATATGCACTAACGCTTAGACTTAAACCAACAGTTGGTGTTTGTTCGCCGACCGCCTCCCCCCCCCCCTTTGCTGGGGACGTTTCTCTTACCACCCCCCCCCCCCCGACATACATATTTCGGCCAATCGCTAGCTAAATCAACTGTCGATACGCCATATCGTGTTATCTGCTTTCCTGTCGTCCGCGGGGCGGTGAGTCCGCCCGCTTCACTCTGTCGAAATATCGGATGTCCGATGTTTGTTTAATTCAGTAAAGGCTCCAAGAATCGTTAAAAAAAAAAAAAAAAAAAAAAAAACGGTAAAAAATGTCCTTTGATAACTTCTAGAGAAGCGATTTTAATCAAACGCTATTCAAAAAAGACTGGATCTCGAAAATATATAGTCGAATACTTTTTCAGTTTCCATACACCGTAGCAACTCATTCGCCTTTAAATACTATACCTATCATCTTATATACTAGAACTTTTTTTTTTTTTTTACTTTTTATTTGAATAATTACAAGCTGCCTCACTCAAGGGCAATGAGTAATATTGATGACAGAGACTCATTCACACAATATGTACAATGATAAGAAAATCAAAATAAACAGCTTTGAAAATACAAGAAAAAAAAATAATATATATATATATATATATATATATAAGAAATAAATATAAAATTTACAATAAATAAAATAAAATATAGAATATAATAAAATAAATAAATATAAAATAGGTAATCATTTTTTAAACTAATAAATAAAAAATTAATGTTAAGAAAGAATCATAAAATACATACTCTATATACAAAATTTACAAACATTCCAGGGATCCAAGCTCACCATCCTTAAGAAGGGCAATCCGGGCACAGAGAGTTCCCAGCGCGTTCTATACATACTAGAACTAAATAAGAAAGAAAATATACGGATGAAAATGCCAAAAACCGGACTTCAATTTCGTTTAAAAAAAAGAGTAATTGAAAATTAAATAAATAATTTGTTTCAAAATCATTTAGTATACGAGTCGTTTAGAATCAAAACCCGTTAGGGTAAAGGCACCAGTAGTAGACACTATTGTGAGACTCATGCAGTAATTTTAGAAGTAGTTCGATAAATTCGCCTTAAGATCCTTTGTTTCCTTACATATTCCCACCAATAGCCTAAATTCTTTTTAAAAATAACTCTATTATTGATGGAAAGGTTGTTTTAAGACATTTTTGACAACATATTTTTTCACCAATAGTTGACTCATGTTTACCAGTTGTAGACACAGAAAAGCACCAGTAGTTGACACTTCACTTACCAAATATATTCAATTTATTTTTCGTGAAATATGATTGTTTTGTTTTTTATAAAGGATCTTGGATTTGAAATAGTAAAAAAAAATTAAAAATAACATATTTTTATTAAAATTAGGAAAGTAAAAAATAATAAGAGACTTCTACTTTCATTTTTGCCCTAATGAATCATGTCCAATCTCTTTGCTTTCTTAATAAACTTCGAACAGGAATAATACAAGTAAAGGTTTCTTAGCATTTATTATCTCAACGCTTAGGTAGCTTTTATAAAAAAGGAAGTTGTTTTTTCTAAAAGTTCCAACACAAACTAATTTCACACAACGAAAATTCAAAAATCATCATTTTAAAAACTAAACTACGAACCATATTCAATCATTATTACAAAAAATTGGAATTTTCTATTAAGAGACACTTTTGTCTACTATTGGAACAAGAGAAAAAAAAAATCATTGTCCTAGTAGTAGACAGGTCGTTTTTGGGCTCATTCAAACACAATTTACCAAAAAAAAATACGTCATTTAGTGAGTTGATTGTGTTCACTATCTTTACAAACAAAATTTGTTATGAAAAATTGTTACGATAAAAGAATTGTTATTGAAAATCAAACTAACCTTCCTAAGCTAGTATAGTTAAGGGAAGAGCCTTTTATGGCACTGCTAATTAAAAACTGACCTAACGTTTCCACTGCTACACATAATCTGCTACTATTTTATAGTGGAAGTAGAGTAGAAGATAAAAGTTTAAAATGGGACCAAATTCAAATCGTTCTGATGGTTTTAACTCTTTTTTTTAATATCCCTAGCTTTGAACTGAGATCATATTGTAATACCGCTAAGAACAGACAGATTGCAACATCATCAGTAGCGGCATCATCATCATCAAGTTGCAGAGCTGGTGGAGTCGCCATATATCGCAACATCACTAGCTTTACTGATTGTAATAGAGTTACCATTGACTTTTCGGAAATTTGTTTTGGAAATGAAAGACGCGAAACCTGGTTTGTCTATTTATGCCTGAATTGATATAACGTTTATCAGAAATCTAGATGTATCTTGCTTGCCATCTTTGTCATACTTTTCGTATCACAGACCTATAATTAATAAAGTTATATTGTAACACAATAATTATTAGTTTCCTTGATTTTATCCTAAATTCATAAATAAAAATATTTTATTCAGAAAATATAATCCGTTTTCATAAAGGTATTCACGTACAACACACGGCCGAGTCCATGACACAGCCACAGACCGATTTTTTATGATTGTTATTCACATATTTATAACACATCACAGGATCCCGTTTTATAAACTCATAATTTATAAATTTAATTAATTAAGTAATTCTTACAAATGACCTTTGTTAGTTTGTTGTCCTTAAATTTACTAACATTGAATGTTCCTGTTGCTAAGGAGCGTTACTATTGGCTGACATTATATAGGCCCTGAGTGGGGACAGAGAGAGCTCTATATTAACAAATTATGTTAATTCATCATCATCATCACGCTAATTGGTTGGGAGAGCTGTAAGACATGGCCGTGGTCAACATCCATCATAGCCAAGTGCTCTTCGATTATGCTGCTTCTGCCGATTGCTGCGAGAGTCGTTGCTGCCTGCTGCCTTCCTAGAAGTCGTCTTTCTGTTAGCAGATTTATTCAAATTAATAATTTACTATATCATAATGAAAAACATGAAAAAAAAAAAAAAAAAAAAAAAAAAATACGAAATTTTATTTGAAAAAATCTCAAATTTTTTGTATGTTTTTGCTTCTGAATAAAATAATAATATCTAAAAGAAATAAATAAATAAAATATAAACAGTGTGTATTAGAATGTAATAGAAAAATAATTTAATTCTGGGACAATGTCCCCTAAGAATAACATTACCGTAAAACGGCGTGACTTAGCACCAATTTTGTAGAACTTCATTCTTTAACTATCTATCAGTAATGTTTAAAATGCATGTATTAAAATATTTTCTTTGAAAAATTAGCTTAAAAATGCTGTCGATTCATCGCATAATCTGGGAATTGCAAAATTTACATAACTTATAATTAATTTTATTGTTTTTAAACTTTGGTGCAAAGTCAACAGGATGCCCGTGACTTTGCACCACCATATTTTTTTTTCAATTAAAAAAAAGCATTAGAAACGAATTCTGGAGCAAAGTCAAAGCTTGATAGTAGTTATGACATGCAAGTCATTTCTTGATAGTGTTTTGGAGATTAGCCTGGTAATTTTTTCCTCTGTTTGTAAGGGTTTTCGCTTCAACCAAACTATCTCTTTTTTAGCTTTACTTGCTGCTATAAGTTCTGCTTCGGTCGTATACATTGTCACACAAGATTGTCTTTGACTAGTCCATGATATAGGATCCCGTGCAAACATGCAAATGGTTCCTTTTGAAGTTCAAGTTGTTGATATCCCAGTGTCTAAATAACCACCAAAATCAGCATCACTGTATCCCACAACTTGGTTCGAGCCATTAGAACTATAGAAAAATCCTATATCCTGAGTTCCCTTGAGATATCTGAATACTCTCTTCACTTTAATAACATCCTGTGCTGAAGGATCTTTTGCTAATGATCTTGACACAATGCTTACCGCATAGGCTATGTCTGGCATAGTTATATACTTATATATATATATCAAATATATATATATATATATATATATATATATATATATATATATATATATATATATATATATATATATATATATATATATATATATTATATATTATACTCAAATATATCATATATATATATATATTTGAGCATTGACGGAGGTAACCCCTAAAAGGAGGGTAGCTCTTCCCCTCCATCGGTAAAATATATTTCCTTGGTACTTCCTATAGAAATTCTGCCTTCCAACGATCTCTTCCTGCACGCTCCACAACGATCTGGAATTCTCTTTCTCTTTCCTTGGATCATTCAAAACCCTCTTCCTCCACACCCTTCTCTTTCTCCGCTCTTTAATTACATTAATATTTTATAATGTCAATCTAAACCCAAGATATTCGACATAAAACATGACCTAAAAATGTTTAGTCTGAAATCCTTAGCATGCCGTTTCGGTAGGGACGTCAAACATGGGGGTCCCGATAATGTGCGATGTTTTCGTTTGCATAATTATACCTGAATATATATATATAGGATATATATATATTTTCGCTTACCTTCAAATCAAATAGCTTAATCCTGCTGACCATCTTTGCCCTTATGTACTTTATTTTTTCCCGCTTATCTATATTATTAAATTTTATTTTTTTTCAAAGAGAAGTAATTTTGTATAGACAAAAACGAAATAAAATTTTGTTATTGTATTATATTAGATTACCAATTTAAATCTTCATTTTCTTTCAGTGAAATTTGAAAGATTTTCTCCTGTTTGTTTTATCGTTTATTTTGACGTTTTATACTAATTAAAACAATGAAAATTACTAAATTTAAAAATTAACTTTCTTTATTGAAGTTTCTAGAATATGGGCCATTCTTATAGAAAGGGGCCGAAGTGGTGTCAAGTACATTTGTGGCTCCCCATTTATGATTTTGGATATGAATATTTTTTTAAATTGTAGTTTATCACTTTATCTAAAAGTGAAATTTTTCTTTTCACGATCAAATATTTTTTTTGTGTAGAAAAATTGTAAAATTTGACCAATTGTCATGTCCTGTCCTGTCCGGGCACGATATTCCCAACTTCAAGCTTCTCTAGGAGGTCTATCTCTGCAAATACAGAAGTGATTATTCAATGCTAGATCATAATATTGCTGAAGATTGAGAAGTGATTGTTCAAAATGGGCTAGAGCCAATAGATTTCAATATTATAATGAAACAAAGAGTGTCCATGCCTTCGACGTCAAGGGCCTGTCCGATTTATTTCTCAAATTTCCCCGTAAACGCGTGTGTTAGCCAGCTTTGTTTTCCAACCTTAATTTTCACGCCATTATTATCTTGTTGCATCACCCATTAACTAGTCCTTGGAGTACAGTGGGAACACTCGGAGAAGAACAACATCGGCAAAGTCGTGAGTGTCCAATCACCGCCAAGTTCCTGGCTTCAATAAAAACTTAAGTATTCAAACCTGTTTTTTCTTATTGCTCAGTACTTGTTCACGGTGTGGAACAGTTTCTGTTTCTATAAATATTTTAGAAAAAAAAAACGTTGCAACAAAACAAAAATTTTAGAAATACCTATGTTTCGTCAAGGCCCTGTCTTCATCTGTAAAATTGAGGACAGGATCATGACGGTATCCAAACGTTTTTATAATTTTTACTAAATAAAAAACTGCATTTGAAGTTGTATTAGTACATTTACACTTTATAATAAATACATATAAATTACTTTATGCCGGAATCACAATAAGTCCGCTCATTAAATATAAATAAATTCATACAAACTTAAAGCGGTAATCTGTAGGTGACACGCTTTGATTTTCTTTCAGGTTTGTTCTGATACCCTTTTTTATTTTTAGAATATTTAGTCAATATTTTAAGTCAATTTTAAACAATTCTGGTCAAAATAAAAGACTAATAATTAATTATTTTTCTTTGTTTTTCATCATATAAATGATGTACCTATTTATTTTTTTGTATGATTTAGATATTAAAAACATTTTGTGAAAACTCGATTACTGTTTATTTTTTGAGCCTATCACCTGCAGAGAGATTAAAATAATTATATTACAGAAGACAGCCAAGATGATCGTGAAGAAAAAGGCATGACATAGGTAGCGTCATGAAACGGGAGAGTCAGTCATGTGCCTTCTTATTTATTTTTTTTTTCTTGATAAATTAAAACGGTGTTGTTTGGAAGGGCATTGAATTTTAATTAAAGCTGTTAGGAGGGCATCCTAATTTTTTTTTTTTTTACCTTGATCGGAATACTTCTAAATTTCTGAAATCGTGAACCCAAAAATACCCCTTTCTGTGAGAATGACCCATATATATATAGATACAAATAGGGTTTATGTCAATATTTAAAATCAAATTTTAGTACAACATCGACTTATTAGAGACATCAAACAAACCCCTACACTTAAAAATATAGGTTTCAAATGTGACATTTCTCATTCTAACCAATATAGCTGCTAAATGGTACGTTCTAGTGACAAATATTATATAACAAAAAGTATATTACATTAAATTTTGGTTCAGGAAACTTTCGTATAATTTTCAATCCGAGCAACGCCAACAGCAGAACTAGAGCCTAACAAAAAAATCCCCAACACTTATGAAATGTTGGCAAAATATGTTTATTTTATTTTATTTGTTATCCTAAACTGACGGCCCTAGCGACAAATGTTATAACAAAATATGATCCAATTAATTTTGATCAGGAAACTGTTTTCAAGTTTTCGATCCGAGCAACATCAACAGAGCTAGATCGTGTCACAATGTTACATTTTCGAGAGTGAAAGAAGGGTTACATAAAAAATGCATAGACCCCCAGCCCAAAAGACATATACATGTTTAAATAATAATTGTTATAAAAAGATACATTTATAAGTTATAATAGACTAGTTATAATAAAGATGGGATATTCCACATCGAAGCGTTCTCCCTCCTCCCAGGTGCTGCAATTTGTAGATTACAACTTAGAAAGGTTTAATAATTCAGAGATCAAACTTCAAATATTGCAACTATAGCCGATAGCTGGAGGCTACATCTGCATTTATTATGTAACTTGTCCATTCGTCTGCGAGCTCCAATCCACTGCCTTCAATATTAAACCGCTCCTCATAAGCTGCCGATACCGCCTTGCATAAGCGATAAAAATATAAGTTATTCAACCAAATTGGACTGAATATGTGTAGATTGCTACAGGAAACTGGTTGGACGTGGAGTACGAGAATAACTTTATAAGCGAATAACTAAACTCAAAAAAACAATCTCATTGCTTTGTACAGTAGAAACTCGATAATTCGTCATGAGTGGGGGAGAGGGGGTGACGAAATAACGGAAATGACGAATTACAGAATTTCGCCTGTGAAGTAACAAAAAAGGATTTTAAACTATATAATTGTATTTCATTTTTTTTTTTTTTTTTTTTTTTTTGCAATTTATTGAATGTAAAAATTAACAGATGAACATTATACAAATTGGACCTGAGTGAAAAAGACAAAAAGATCCGAAAAAGCTAAACACTTGCCGCTTCCCATCAGGTGTGAAATATCTGATTCATATTGCTGCTCAAAACCATTCAATTTCCTATACTTCTTTGCAAGGAAAAGTGGAAGATTTTTTTTTTTTTTTTTTTTAGGTTTAACTTTTTATTAGAATAATTACAAGCCTGACTCAAGGGCAATGATTAATATTGATGACAGAGACTCATTTACACAATACGTACAATAACAAGAAAATTAAAATAAATAGCCTTTAAAAATACAAGAAATGAAATACAATATACAAGAGATAAAAAATATAATAGAATAATGATAATATAAAGTAGGTGATGATTTTTGTAACCAATAAATAGAAAAAAAAATAAAAAAAAAAAAATTAAGAAGAAAAGAAACAATCATAACTACATTCTTACTCTAATTACAAATTTACAAACATTCCAGGGAACACCCCGATCCAAGCTCGCCCCCCTTAAGGACGGCAACACGGGAACAGAGAGTTCCCAGCGCTGTTCTATCAGCTGCGTCACTAGTAAAATCCAGTGGAGGCTGAGGGAGAGCGCTATGGTACAGTCGCACAGAACTTAAGTGAAGAAGCTGGCCATTCCCAGAACTCCAATATTAAATATTTACAATAGGTCTCGGGACCATTGCCTTTTTAATCTGCGAGGTGGGTTATAAGGATGTGTTGAATTGGATAATGAATGAGCCAGAGGGTTGGGATGGTTGGAAAGATTTTGATGGAATTTAGAGAATTTAATCGGTATAAGGTCAAGGACAAAAGGTATATTCAGATCATTATGTAGGGTTTTGTTGGAGACATAATATGGAGCATTTACGATAGTTTGAAGGGATTGAATCCGTTTGATATTAGATTGTTTTGCTGTCCCCCACAGTTCAAGTCCATAGGTCCAAATAGGTATAATGATGGTTTAGTATAAGAGGAGTTTGTTTTCAGTGGAGAGTGGAAAAATAAGAAACATCATTATCATCTTTTTCATCACTAGCTTAAATTTGAGCACTCAGCACTTGTTCTATAATTCCATTGTTATTTAAAATTTTATATCCCACGTCCGTACTATCCACATTTAACCAGCTGCTTAACTCTTCCTTATCTTTTCTAATTTTATAACCTGGAGCTGAAGTTGCTGAGCCAGATGCTAATGTTTTTGTAGGAAGAGCTTTCCAGTATTAACTGATTCCGGGAATTCGTCAATTGCGCTCATACTTTGTTTTATTTGTTACTAGAATCAATGGAGTGATCGACTCCAGGCTTGTTCTGTTTGTTTTTTATATGAAATGGTTCACAAAATGTTTAAATATAGGCGTATTTTTTAGTGACAAACCAAATGAGGTGGTTTAAAGATTAAATAAGTAGCAAGGGGAAAAAAAAATGAATGGCATAGGTATTTAATTTTGTTATTTATAGTTGCCAATATAAAAATAAAAAAAATAAAATAAAAACCTGACGAATTACAGAATATGACGAATTATCGAGTGACGAAATAACGAGTTCCCACTGTATCTATAAAAATATCAAGGGTATACTTTTTTCTAAAATCGATATATGGTGTAAACTTTTTTTGTTTTATAGAATTTGTCACTAGAGCCTACGGCTAAGACAAACATGGGCAAACTTTTTAAGGATAGGGCCAGATGAAACAGATGAAACAGAAAAACATATAGGCGGGCCGAAAAAATTGAACATAACAAAGTTATACAAGTGATAAACTTTATTTCATTAGACTCATCTTATATGGTACAACAGTAGAAAACTTGGAAAAAGCTACAAAAATGTATTCTTTTTTTAAAGGAGTATGATTATGAAGGCGTATGTGACGATGAAACTGTGACTGAGAGCTTCTAAAAGTTGTTCGTAATCTGGTAAAAACTGGGATGTGCTGACTTGCAGTAGTGAAGATAAATAATGGTCGGTCAATCGGTTCCTTAATCTTATTAGAAAACACTTATTCACAGATATAGGAAGATGCAACCATTGCAATAACCTTTTGAGCGTGAGAATTTAAGTTTAAGAAACTTTATTTTAACAATGCCTTCCAGAACTCAATTTCCGAAACGCTAATAAATAGTTGCTTCATTTCATTGTTGCATTGCAACTCAATCAGTTCGAGCTGAAATTCTGGTTCAACCAATCCTCAATCCACAATAAATGGCACGCTAAAAATGTCCAGGTCCTGTTAAAGTCTTGGAATCTTCTTTCAAATTCTTCATGACGACATACCAGATTTTTTTCATAGTTCCTAAGTTTTTCTACCGCAACTGCAATAGATTTAAGTCTTGGAAAATAAGTTTTTTTTTTTTTTAATTCATTTATTATTATAAATTTACAACTGTATTAGAAAACACATCTAGTAAATATGCGGTATATATGTGATATAATGACATGAATAAAACTTGTAGAGGAACTACCAATTAGTAGTACTCTAATGAATATTTACAAAAGGAGATCACGAGGCCATCTTCTTTTCAGACGCCTCGGAGGATTGCCAGGAAGGGAATGGGAAGCTAGCTGTGCAACTAGTGGATTTGAATGAGAAGTAAGTTTATTATGAAAGGAAAGGTATCTGGTTCGTGCCAAATCAGCGACGTATGGGATATTAAGGTAGTTGTAGATCAGCTCAATTGTGACAAAGTAAGGAGCACTAAGGGTTTTTCGAAGGATTTTGGATTGGAGTGATTGGATGTGGGAAGAATTCGATGGTTTAGTGAATCTCCACAATTCTATACCATAAGTCCAAATTGTTCTGATAATCGTCATATAGACAAGTTTCTTATATTGAATCGGAAGATTTGAACGTTTGTCAATAAGTGTTGTAGCTGTCTAAACCTACGTGCAGCTTCTTGTCTTTTCAGTCTTGTATGAGGGTTCCAGGTAAGTCTCTTGTCCAGATGAAATCCAAGGTATCGTATTTGTTCCACATTAATCAGGAGGATATAAAGGATATAAAGGATATGGAGGATAGGATGAGGTAGGTTTTCGACGGAGGGTAAAGGTTATTTGTTGGGATTTGATAGTATTTATCTTGACTCTCCAGTTATGACACCATTCTTCAAGGAAAGTAATATGTGACTGGAGTGTCTGGGATGCAGAAAATGGATCATCATTGACTGATAATACGCTGGTGTCGTCAGCAAAGGTTGTGAGGGTAGTATTAGGATGAGTTGGAATATCAGCTGTGTAAACGGTATAAAAATGGGACCCAGGATATTACCTTGAGGAATAACAGCGGTCTGAGGAAAGGAGGGTGAGTATGTAGAATTCTGGTTAACTTTAAATACTCTATCAGAGAGGTTGGAACGGAGGATGAGGAAATGTGTAAATGGAAGGAATTGGGAAATGAGTAAAATAATTCTTGACTAGTTGTTTGGAAAATAGCTTCAATTGCATTTTGAACCCTTGATAATGACTCCAAAAATCATGGATAATTTGATTTCTTCCCTGGAGTTTAAGGTTCAATTTTTGATGTGACTGAGAAGAACCGTAAAAAATGCAAAGTCTGAAATCCATTCATCATTCAAGTGTTCAAACTCGTCCAGTCCTTCTTCTTTCATGAAAGAGATTATTACCGACATGCGACAATACCGTAATCAAGACGCAACGAGAAGAAAACAATCATTCTATTCTAGCTTTGCAGAAAATAAATTTTGTCTTATGTATAATTGTGTGTGACCATGTCGCGGGCCGTACTTTGCCCATCACTGGTTTGAATGAAAAAAAGAAAACGTTTTGCCAACATTTTTTAAGTGTTAGTTATTTTGGCACGCTCCTGTCTGTTAGAATTGCGTGGGTCGTAAATTTTCCGAATGTTTTCAAATTAAAAATTCAGTGAAAATATTTTATATTAATTCTTCAATTAATTCTTCAATGAAGGAGTTACATATATAGAAATTATTTCATTATTCATGGCATTTACTCCTCATTTATTATTAATAAATCTTGTTACATGTTTCGGGAACAACAATGTCCATCCTCAGACTGAAACAGTATTTCATAATAATGTTTCATAAAATATTTTCTGTTATATATAACATTTGTCTCTGGGACCGTCTGTTTAGAAGCTTTATTGGTTAGAATGAAACATTAACTCTTTTAAGCGTTGTGGCTTTTTTGACACGCTCTAGCTCTGCTGGTGTTTCTAAGATCGAAAATTAATGGCGGTATCCTGAGCAGAAATTAATTGGAAAATTTTTTGGTATACTAGATTTGTCGCTGGGACGTTCCATTTAGATGCTATATTAGTTTGAAGGAAAAAATTCACGTTTTAGGCCCGCCGCAAGTTGAGCCGCAGCTTCGTGACTTGAAGCGCTGTGATTCACAGTGAGTTTCTGTGAAACCCAGAAATGATAGGAACCCCACATGTTGGACCGCAGGCAGTATTCGTATTCTCTGTCCTTGGCTCCGCGGACCGCAGTTTGCATGCCGCATTTATTCACCGAGTGTCACCTTGACTTTTGTAAAAATAAAAGAAAAATTTATTGAGGCTGTGCGAAATCATCGCCTGTTGTATGATAGAAGCCATGCAGATTATATGAAAAATAATCTGAAGGCTGAGAAACGGGAGGAAGTGGCCAATTTCCCTACTGTAAAAATAAATGCATACCAAATTATACCCATTTTAGCTAAGCTCACTGTGTAGTGTAAATTGTTTTATTTCCAAAACATACACTGTTTTACAGATCTGCCAGGATCTGACTATTTTTCGAAGCCGAAGGACATCCTTGGCCACTCTCTCCTTCCACAAATACAATTAGCTTTTTCGTCCTTAAGGATGCTGTTTCAAAATATTTAACGGTTTTTAAGATGGCGAACTTCCACCATTTTTGTCCTTAAAAGGACACTTTTTTGAAATATTTAACGATTTAACTGTTTTAAGATGGCGGAAGGATATTCCGCCTTTGTTAACGCATTCACGGGAGTCTGGAGATAGTTTTCAACGCTATAAGGACACTGTTCTACAGATCTGCCAGGATCTGACGATTTTTTTTGAGGCCAAAGGACATCCTTGGCCACTCTCTCTCCTCCACAATTAGAATTAGTTATCGTCCTTAAGGATGCTGTTTTAAGATAGGCAGAATTTTATTAGTCTTTTTTCGTCCTGATTCCGCCATTTTTGTCCTTAAAAGGACACTTTTTTTTTTTAAATATTCGACTATTTAACTGTTTTAAGATGGCGGAAGGGTATTAAATTAAATATATTTAATATGTGTAATTGTAAACTGTTAAATCATTTGAATAAAACTTTTATTATTATATATTGTGCAATACACAAGCTGCCTTCACAACGCCAACAACAGTATCCACCTTAATTCCAAATGGTGCCTGGTCGATTTGTTTCTCTAACATCTCATGTACTTCTTTAAATTGGTCTTGGGATAACCGAAAACAGTTGGTTAATTTTTCATTATTTTATTCTTTAGTTGAGGCGAATTCCCCATGATTTTTTCTTTTCCCCAAATATAAATTTTTCTTTTTTTTAACTTCGTAAGACAAGCTGTAACTATTCCATCATCCTCAAACTCATTTTCAGATTCGGATTCTGAACTTAAATCCATCAGTACTAGCTCATTCATAGCCATTTCGCTACACCATGTTGGTACTACCAGGCCATTTTGAAACTGCTTCAAAAAACTGCGTTTCAACTTGCGGTGGGCTCACCATCAGTTTCTTCTCCCGCAGAAACTCACAGTGAATCACCGTGCTTCACGTCGTGAAGCTGCGCTCCAACTTCCGGCGGGCCTTATACGTTTCACGTTATTTAAGTGTAGGGAGTTTTTTGATGTCTCTAATTAATCGATATTGTAATTAACATTCGATTTTAAATATTGGCATAAACGCTATATATATTTGTATATATTAGAAACTTAGAGAAAGAAAATTACATTTTAAATTTAATAATTCTCATTGTTTTGATGAGGATAAATTGTCAATATAAACAATAAAACAAAAAGGAGAATTTTGTTTTATAACACTTGTCACTAGTACCTACCGCTTAGGAGCTATATTGGTTTGAATGAAAAATCGCGTTTTGCCTAATTTTTTTTTTTTTTTTTTTTTTTTGGGGGGGGGCCTTTTTTGTCACACTCTAGTTCTGTTAGTGTTGCTCGGATTAAAACTTTAGCGATAGTTTCCAGAACAGAAACTCAATGGAGAATATTTTTTGATATATAACGTTTGTAGATAGGACTTACTGTTTACGATCTGTATTGGTTCGAATGAAAAAAGCCACATTTGAAACCCCTATTTTTCTTTACTTTGTTTATTACGAATACTCATTAATAGTTAATTTTATTGAATTATTAATATGAGTAATATGATCTTTTTAATTTTAGAATATAAATTGGGTAGAGCAATAGATGGGATAAACATGTCTATGATCTATTGTTTTTCCCAGTCAAATAGAAATTAAGTAATTTTTTTTTTTTTTTAAGCTGGTCTCTTGTCTATTTTCTGCCTACTTTAGTTGTTATCTGGTATTTGATTTATAGCTACATTTTTGTAAATAAGTGTGATAGGATGGCCATGTAATCAAGATTTTTTAAATTACTTTTTTATGTTTATCAAAAAAATAAATTAATAAGGTGAAGTGGGGCAAGTGCAAAGTTCAACTTTAACTTCACATAAAAAATCAGCTATTAATGCTAGGATAATATGTTTTGTTATATTGCAAACTTTGACTCTTCAGCAATATAGATGATTTCCCTGATATCCTAAAAATTATTATCAGTGCAAAGGAAAATCAATTTTACGAACTTGCCCCACCTAAACGGGGTAAGTGCATTAATCTCTTGTAAATTCCTTAGCAGTGAATTGATTCTTTGATGGGATAAATGCAAAAATAAGCAACTCCCAGAAATCATTTTACTCCTTGAATTAAAAAAAAATAGAGAAAAATACATACAATACAATTTTATAATTTTAACTCATTCTACTTTATACAACACCTAGATCAACAGGTTGAACTATGAAAATTCCTAGAAAGGTTATCTTCTACAGTAGAGCACTCTAGTATGTTAGGTTTCGAGGGTACGAAGTTCTGTCCACATACAAAAAATGGCAGTTGATGTAACAAAATTACAATAGAAATTATAGCGGACTAATGCACTTACCCCACCTTACTTTATATAATTTATGTAAAATAAAATATAATTGAAATGTAAAATACCAAAATCAAACCCTCAATACCTTGATCAATCTTTATGACTTTTTGATATTATTATTAATAATAATAATAAAGAAATATATAATAAATAAAAGGAAAATTTAAAAAAAAATAAAAAAAAGGCTTAGAGCGTTAGTTATAAAAGGAAGACATTTGCTAAGAATCATCGTTAAGCGCCAGAATTTTAATTTATTTTACGGAATTTAAGTGTACCCTGGAAGGGTCTCCCAACCGGAGTATCAACCAAATAAAACCCAGTCAATAACAATATAAACTAAGTAGAACAAGGCGACGGAAATATATCGTGAGTTCGTTATGAATCTCGATACTAATCGATCCTTAGCAAACAGAACATACTCCCTTCCTAAAAAAAAAAGAAAAAAGAAAGAAAAAAAAAAGTCAATTCATATTTATAAAGATGTCGAAACCCTTCCTTCTGTGAATTTTATAATACTGGGAATATTTAAAAGAATCATAAAAATAAGTGAGGACAAAGACAGCGGGCTCACCTGCGCTCTTTACCGATTCTCTTTTATTTTATAAACCGAACCCTCGAAGGGGGAAGGGAGGGGGGGTCGGAATCAATGAGAATGCAGATCAAACAGGCCGGTTTAGCTATTGATAACTATATCGATGGCAGTGGGGTAATGGGATTGCTCCCGGAGTGCACGGCTCGGTAATTAAAGGAGGCAGTGGCTACCTTCTCCTGATCCATATTCAGCGGAAGAGCGGGGAAAAAAATTGCCATCTACAAGTGTCTATTAATAGGCGATGTCTGAGAGTGAGTGTCCGAAAGGTGATGGCACGATAAAGGTCTTAGCGAACAGGATACGGCGCGGGGAATCATAAAAAAAGTTTGTCTATAATTTCTAGCCTTACGTTCATAAATCTATTCTTTAAATAAATAAAAATAAAAATAAATAAAATTATTCCTGAATATGAAAAACAATTGATCACGGATATGTGTCTATATAATCGACCCCTTTACCAAATTTACACTTTAAAATAAAGTAACAAATTAATTGAGTTAATAATGAAATTAAACTAAAAATTAATGATTTTAACATATATATATATATATATATATATATATATATTATATATATATATATATATATATATATATATATATATATATTATATATATTTATATAGGGTGTTCAATATTCGATAGCCACTCCTATTTTTTCCACAGTTTTTGAAATTTTGAAACGAAACTGTCAGGGTCAAATAAATGTTCTGTTAAGGTCATAGTCTTCGCTCCAGCCTTCTCCAGTTCTTTTCCAGTGACCCTAACTTTGGAATTCTCAATGGTATATGGTATTTATTTACGACGGATTCCAATAGGAAATCAAATTTTGAATCGATTTTATACCGGTGAATTTTTTTTACCCGGGTCACCTTTTCGCCGCAAATCGCGAAAAATCATTTCATGAAAATAAGCAGTCTAAAACTGGTATTGAAAAAATAAAATAAAATTTGAACAAAATATGAAATTAAGTCCTTCCCGCTACAGGTACGACGAGCGGTCAGAACAGGTCGACTTGGAAGGTTTCCCCCGAGAGGCTCAAATCGTCGACAAGCGTTCGATTTGTGGCGAAACGGTGCCCCGGAAAAAAAAAAAAAAAAAATCACTCGCCTTTGGAATAACTACGAACAAGGCACAGGAGCAATCACTATAAGTTTGCGGACTAAATTTGGAAAATCCATAATTATCTCAGTTATATGTGGCCTGCTCACGGGTCGGAACCATCTGATTTATTTTTATACGCAACAGATGGAAAATCGATACAAAATTGTTTTTTTTTATCGATATACATCATAAAAAATACCACAACCAGTTAGGAATTCCGAAGTTAGCGTCGCTGGAGAACTGGAGAGGTTTGGAGAGCAGACTATAACCTGAAAAGAAACTTTATTTGACACAGTTAAGACCCTGAGAGTTTCGTTTCAAAATTTCAAAAACTATAGAAAAAGGGGTGGCCATCGAAAAAAAAAAAAATAAAAAAAATTATATATATATATATATATATATATATATATATATATATGTATGTATGTATGTATGGATGTATATATATATATGCGAATAACTTAATAATCCGGAAGAGTTTCTTAATAGTCTGTGTCCTTCTGGATTACCAACTCATAAATTAAAATTAAATATTAGATGTACAATTATTCTTATGTGTACTGTGCAACTACCTAATCTGTACAATTTTAACCCAATTTAAAATTACTGCTATGCGGGAAAATATCATTGAATAAATAATACTCAATTAAATACTTAAATACAATATTATCGATAAACAAATAAAACTTTAAAAATTAGTTAAAATTATCTAAGTTCTTTACTTATGAGAGCGAGCGAAGCCGCAATAATTGATTGTTAGTTAGAATATTTATTGTTTTATAACATTTGTCACTATGACCTACCATTTCGGAGATATATTAGCTTAAATGCAAAAAAAAATTATATTTAAAACTCCAATATCTCTCAACTTTGATTATTTCGAATAATCATTCATTGCTAATTTAATTTAACTATTCATTTAAGTAATTTAACGGTTCACTACCCAATTAAAGTACTTCTTATAAAGAAACTAATGAACTTGTGGACAAAACTCTCAAACATGTCCGAAGACAGACTTCCGCGGGTTTGCTTTAACAGGCTTATTGAGCTTGATAAAATAAGAAACAAGCACGAATATGACTTCAATTGGGTTACAGAAGTGAGATCAATCTTCGAATCACTATGTTGCAAACAGGAATTTTTACATATTGAGGGAAATCATTTGATACGACAAAAATATGATAAGAATAACGAGCCACCTTTTGTCCGTAGGTATCAACAGGGCTTAAAACCGCTAACCCAATCTACAGATATTAGCAGTGTCAACTTTAAAGTTAGCTTCATCCAATTCATCTCGTATCCAATCCTTACAATCCAAAATTCTTCGAAAAATCCTCAATGCTCCTTACTTTGTGACCAATAAACTTATCCATAAAGATCTTACTGTTCCATATGTTTCTGATTTAGCCCAAATCAGATACCTATCCTTCCTTAGTAAGCTCCATAACTACTCCAATCCACTATTCTCCTAACTTGCTTCCTCCGCCATCCCTGATAATCCTCCTAGGCGTCTGAAAATATCATGGCCTAGAGACCTTTTAGTGTAGATTTTATTGAAGTGCAAATAGTGAGCAGTTCTTCACAAGTTATTTACATGCCATTGTATTCACTCTCAACACATTTACTTGTTGTATATTATTTCGTACAGTTGTAAATATCAATAAATGAAAAAAAAAAAAGTTGGCTTCCACAAAGTGCGAATTGTGAGTCAATTAAGAGTTTCCAGCCCGGCAGTCATGAAGATGTATCTGAAGAACACGATAATTTCACTTGAAGGAAACAAAATTGTACTTTCAGTGAGCCCAGAAAAATTTACTTGCAGACCTTTCTCACAAACACCAATGACACTGCCAATGTTGAAAATATTTTAAATATCCATGATATAATAAAAAAATAAACATTATTTATAATTATATTTGTAAAATATCTATACAAATGAAAACCAATATTTAAAATTTTTATATGTATCCATACAAATTTGTATAAACTTATCAGCTCATTAATGGACTTAAATAGTTAACCAAGAGAACTCCTTATATTTTTTTTCTATAATTTAATATTAGATTAATTTATGTATTTGTATGTAATAAGTGTATTTTTATTTCATATTCTTTCCCATTATGTAAATACATTTAGAATTGCCTGAGAATGTACTAGACTCCCATTTGTACGAGAATTGTCATTTATAAATGAAATGATTTTCTATCTATTCATTTAAGTAATTTGATCCTATTCGTTCTAAAACATAAATTTGGAACAGCGGTGGATTATAGAGATACAAGTCCATGATCTGTTGTTTTCTCAGTCAGGGGGAAATTGATTTAACATCGATATGTTTTTTATCATCTAAAGGAAAGAAAAATACGGCATGTGATATGAACAGAGAACATTATAGGATGGTGCATAAAAAGATGCCGTTGCCTCCTGAATCGACTCAGAACTGGGAATTAGCTATACAGTGCGCTCACTACAAGATAAGTCGATGAAACATTTCGTCTTTTTATGGCTGACTAGGCGGCCATAACTGCTCGCACTGCCCTTACAATATATATAATGCATGAAGGGTCCCCCCCCCCCCCCCTCACGGTAAACGAAATATGCACAAAACAAAAAAAAAACCCTCTGGCCCTACAAGCCCTACCTTTTTGTACGGAATTTATTCTATAGAGGCTCACTGATAGATCTTTCGCATGCATTAATGTCCTTCGCTCGAAAATTCCGCAGGCATTTGTACGAGTACATCTACCTCTCATGTTTCTAGAACATATAAATATAAGGTGGCACAGAAGAACCCCTCTTAACCGAACAGGGATCAAATTGTCATCGAAATAATCGACTTATCTTCTAATCAAATTCATATATATATATATATATATATATATATATATATATATATATATATATATATATATATATATATATATATTTTATTTCATCTTTATTAAAAGAAAAAAGAAAAACCTATTAATTTTTGTTGATCACCAGTTGGGATTTCGCCAGTCTCATTCCACTATCCAACAATGCCATCGTGTGGTGAACATTTTCTCATCTGCATTGGAGCGCAATATGTAATGCACGGGTATCTTTCTTGACGTTGAACAGACCTTTGTTCGTGTATGACACCCAGGATTGCTTTATAAACTTCACCAATTCCTTCCTTCAACATATTTCCTCATCCTCTGTTCCTATTTATCAGATAGAGTATTTAAAATTAAACATAATTCTACATACTCATCCATCTTTCTTAAGACTGGTGGTATTTTCTATCTACCTAATACTATCTTCACAACCTATGCTGATGACACAAGCGTGTTATCAGTCAATGATGATCCATTTGCTGCATCCCAGACACTCCAGTCACATATCACTTCCCTTGAAGGAAGGTGTCATAACTGGAGAGTATTAAGATTAATCCTAGCAAATAACCTTTACGCTGTATCGAAAACCTACCTCATCCTGTCCTGTATCCTTTAAAGAAGTATCAATAAATAATGTTAAACAAATAAGATACCTTTAATTTTATTTGGACTTAGCTGGAACCCTCATACACGATTGAAAAGACAAGAAGCTGCACGTCGATTTAGACTGCTACAACACTTACTTGACAAACGTTCAAATCTCCCGATTCACCACAAGAAACTTATCTATATGACGATTATCAGATTGATTTGGACTTACGGCATGGAGTTATGGGGATCCATCAAACCATCGAATTCTTGCCGCATTCAATTACTCCTATGCAAAATCCTCCGAAAAATCCGTGATACCATTATTTTGTCACAAACGAACTGATCCACAATGATCTTAATATCCCATTTGTTGCTGATTTTCCACGGACCTGATACTATTCCTTTCATAATAAACTTACTCCTCAGCAAAATCCACTTGTTGCACAACTTTCTTCCCATCCCATTCCTGGCAATCCTCTGAGGTGTCTGAAAAGAAGATGGCCTCGGGATGTTCTTCTTTTGCCAATATTTCATTAGAGTACAACCAATGGGTAGTTCCTCTACAAGTTTCAACCATGTCATAATTTTTCATTGTAAACCGCTGATTAACTAGGTGTTTTAATACAGTTGTAAATTTCTGTTAAGAAAAGAATAAAATAAAAAATATATATATAAATAAGAAATTGGTTTGATTTTAAGTAGTAATGAATTTTCTGCTTCCCAGATACTACAGGCTGTCGCATATCACTTCACTTGAAGGATATTATCATAACTGGAGAGTTAAGATAAATCCTAGCAAATTCCAGCAAATAAGCTTTACCCTCCGTCGAAAACCTACCTCATCCTGTCCTCCTATATCCTTTAATGGAGTACCGCTCCAATAATATGGAACAAATACGATACCATGGATTTCGTCTGGACAAGAGACTTACCTGGAACCCTCATACAAGATTGAAAAGACCAGAAGCTGCACTTCGATTTCGACTGCTACAACACTTACTCGACAAACGTTCAAATCTCTATATTCATTACAAAAAACTCATCTATATGACGATTATCAGACCTATTTGGACTTGCGGTATAGAGTTATGGGGATCCACCAAATCATCCAATTCCTCCCGCATCCAATCACTCCAATCCAAAATCCTTCGAAAAATCTTCAATATTCCTTACTTTGTCACCAATGAGATGATCCACAATAACCTCGATATTCCATATGAAGCTGATCTGGCACGAACCAGATACCTTTTACAATATACTAAATACTCATCCAAATCTAATTGTTTCTCGACTCGCTTCCCATTCTTGACAACCATCCAAGGCGTCTGAAAAGATGATGGGTTCTTATTCTATTGTTGACATTTCATTAAATAAACAAACGGGTAGTATTTATCTTGTCACTTTGAATTCTATTTCATATAGTTACTGGATGTATTTTTTTTTTAGTTGTAAATTTCTATTTAAAAAAAGAATAAAAATATGATATCTATAGTTTTCACTATTAATTTTCTTAACATCATTAACAATTAAGTAAAAATATTTTTCCCACACAAGAACTATATCTAACGAAGTAACTGTTTCTCCCTGTTTCAGCATCGAAGTTGTCGGGATTTTCTCAATGTCGTCCAATTCCTTATCTCAGGGAAGGATTCTTAGGTCTGGAGATGAAGCTGAGAAGACTGATGAACTGTTTCATTAGATCTATCTTCGGAATCCCCAGGCGGTCACACGTTACTTGTCAATATTCTGATATTGAGTGGGTTTTTTTTCTGAATTCCGACGGCAATATTTTCTAGGTAAAAACCTTCCTATATTCTTGAACTATTAACTCTGCATTCTTCTGTCTATCTCCTAAAAACTAGATCCCAACCTTTTGACCTCTATACCCCCTCCCATAAAATTAATTGAAAAAATCCTTCATCATTCGTGCTACCTCCTTCTGGAATTCCCAACCCACTCCTATTCGCACAGCGGCTTCCCTTACTTCCTTTAAAAATAATTTATTTTCATACCTTTTACACAATCAATCTTCCGAAATATGTAAATAATTAAGTAGTATTTAGAATTATTTTATCTTTTCATATATGACTGTATTTTAAGTTGCTATTTTTTTATTTTTCCTGTCGACAAAATATTCGGTAATTACTAAAGAGATTAATTTTTAAATAATACGGCCAGGCAACTGTACCTGTGGATTATTGATATTCTTAGAGGACAGTAAGTCCCAGAATAAAGTTTATTTTTCATTGAATTATTAGGAAGGATATTCGAGACTGTACTGTATTCGAAAAAGTTCTCGGAGCCACTGCCATTTCAATCTGCGATGTAAGTTATCTTACGACCAAGGCAATGGATTGAGTGGGCATTTTATTTCGACATGAATTTGTTTTTTAGCTGGGGCTATATATTGTATTGTATGACGTTTTATTCACCCTCATCAAAAATGTAACGTTTTGGCACGCCCAAGCTCTGTTGGTAAAAGTATTACGTCGGTTACCAGATTACAAATTTAACGTACAATGTATTTTGCCATTAGTAACATTTGTCATTAGGACCTACCGTTTAATAACTTAATTGTTTTGAATAAAAATAGTAACGTTTTATAACGTTATAGTTGTTCCATATTATTTAGCGGTACTCCATTAAAGGATACAGGAGGACAGGAGTAGGTAGGTCTTCGACGGAGGATAAAGGTTATTTGCTAGGATTTATCATAACCTTCCTGCTTTGATACTATTCTTCAAAGGAAGTGATATGTAACTGGAGTGTCTGGGATAGTTAGAAGGAAAACACAAATAATATACTGTTCCTGGCGGGTGAGCTAACAGTGCGGGAGAGGGAAGAAGGTCCTAATTTTGGGTTTTTCTTTATATCTCGAAAACGGTAGATGCTAGAAAAATATGCTACAAATAAAAATTAAAGCTTATCAAATTTTCGATAACGTTCGAAAAAAAAAAATATTTTTAACTCACTTCTTGTCAAACATTTGCTTTAAGTGTCAGAAAAATATATGTGAAATTAAAGTAAATTTAATGTTCTACAACTTTGATTCCGACATTTATTCTGAGGAAAAATCGTGGAAGGCACTAGAAGCAAATGTTTGACAAAAAGTAAAAATTATTTGTTTTCGAAAATTATCGATCTTATACGTATATCTCAAAAACCATTAAAGGTTCGATGTGCATAGGATTTTGTAGGAAATTTAATTAGCTTTAATTTTTATTCAAAACATAATTTTCTAGACTCTACCGTTTTCGAAATATAATCGAAAAACCTCTAATTGGAACTTCTAACCTCCCTTCTACCATTAGATCACCCCAGAGTCGGGTACTTTTAGTATGTTTACCTTCTAACTATTCCTAACGAAGCTATGAAGTCAAAAATTATCGCATATTCCATGCACTCTACACCTCTCATTTCAGCTATTGGGGTTTGTAATTAGGGGGAATTTTAGTCACAGGTAAGAGTGACCGAACAGTATTTAATGAAAAATCCCTAACAACTCATGTATAATTAAGGAGCTAATTCATTGGCTTTCCACCATAGGAGGGAAGTTAAAACGTCACTTAGCCATTCCTAAATGGGGCCGGCCAACGTTTGAGGCGAGTCCGTCCCAAATAGTAAATTATCAATGGCCCCATCCCTATTTAAATACCGTTTGATTAAAGTGACCCAAGTTGTGTGATAATTCAGTAAGTCCAGGCCACTGTGGGGGGGGGCATCAGTTCTGATTGGTCGACACGCACCCCCACCACTCACATAGGATCCTATAGAAACTAGCCATTGTGTAATTGGTGAATAATGAAGCGCAATTTGCTGTGGGATCCACACACACACTATATGGAGAATATAATTTCCAATAATGAGGCTACACACTAGCTCCATATTGGCTACAGCTATCTTGTCATGGCTAAGTTAGAAGGGCAGTAGGAGATATGTTTAACAACCTGTACCGGGGAGAGATTCGTTTCAATTAGAAGCCCTGGTGGTGTTCAGTTGAACTATAATTCATCATTATCGCCCGATAACTTCGGCCCTAGTTAATACACCCCCCCCCACTCTATCCCTCCCCCAGCTCTGTCGTCATTAAATATCCTCTCTGATCGTGTCCTATTTCCAGATTGAATCTTTTGGCTCTGATTCCAAATTATTTTTAATTGGTTATTTGGAGATTAATTGAAGTTTAACAGATAGTCAGAGAATTCTAGTATTTGCCCAATAATTGGCATTGATGTGTCTTTGGCTGAGTGTCTGTAATTTTTTATTATCGATGCTTAATGATACTCAACATTACAAAGTAAATATTTCTAACATAATGTTTTACTATTTTCTATTTTTTTTTTATTCAAAAACAAAAAAGGTTTCGGTTTTGGGCACTCTCCTGTTTATGTAAAATAATAATTGAAACAGAAATTAAAATTTACTTTGTGTACTTTTAAGTATGGTGTGTTCAGAAATAAATAAAATCCATTCCAACAGGGTTATTGCTCGAAGGAAAACACTAAAAAAAAAAAAAAATTAAATTTGAGCGTAAGTAGTGCTGTATGTACTATATAGTGTAAATATCAGAGTGGTGGAATTTATTTGTAAATAATGGGGTTTATAAAAAAAAAAAAAAAAATGACCGTATCTAAAACAAATATTTGTATTATTATTTCTTTGATATAAAATACAATTAATACTCAAAGTATAGTCCATTGTTATCTACCGTCATTAACCATCTACTAGCCAATTGCTTGATGCCACGCTGATACCATTCCTAGGGATAGCTGTCAAAGAACTCTTGAACAGCATTTTCAACTTCCGCAAAATTATCAAACTTTTTCCCTTGAAGAAAATGGGCCATGGATCAAAACAAGTAAACTTCTCTTTCGTTCGATGGGAAGTGTGTGTGTGTGGAGCAGGTCTTTTTCACCTTCCCCATGGAGAGAAGATGGCGACTAACAGTATCTTTCGACACACCACACTCCCTGGCAAGTTTGCGAATACTTGTGGACGGATTTGATTCAACAGCTTCCTTCAGAACCTCATCAATATCCATTAATGGCCGCCCGGAGCTCGTCTTCCTTTCCAACGTCGTATCTCCACTTCTAAATTTTTCAAACCAACGCACAGTGCGGCGCTCTTACGGTCGAAGTAGATAAAAGTCATTCTTGACGGGAAAGACTTATATAATCTTTATAACATTTTAAAAACAACATCAATTCGACATATTTCGATTTCTTTAAAACGGGCTTTTAAAGAAAATTCTCAGTTGATCATTAAAAAAAAAAACAATATATTAAAGATCTTTGAATACAAATTAGGTTTTTTTAAACTTACAAAATAATAGCTAATATCACAACAATTAAATTTACAATACATGAATTGATTAAGGTACATCTGAAAATTATATTGAGTCACTGCTCGTTGGCATACTCTCATCAGATGACGTAGATGGGATTGAAGTGAATCCATAGAATATTCGTCATCACCGAAAAGATATTTTTTAATGTCCTCTAAATTGTGCTTTGAATTTGAGTGGCTTGCTTTCCTGCTTGCAGATATTAAAGGGTCCGAAGATATTAAAATATTAATGTATATACACACATATAAAATATTAATTACATCAATGTTTTTCAGGTCTATGTTTTCTGAAATAAATAAACAGAGAACCATTCAAAGCAGATCAAAGCAGGAATGATTTGTATATTCATGATGTATATTTGTTATTAAATCAAAATATTTCATAAACTAAGAATGTTTTGGGTCGAAATTGAAATATGTCGATTTGAAGTGTTTTTTTTTTTTTTAATGTTATAAATATATTAACGAAAAAATGTTACTTAAAGATATTAAGGGAAAAAATTATTGAAAGGTATTAATGAAAAAATGGCTATTACTCACCTTCTTCGATGCCTGCCAAACTAAAACTTCAAGTGACGTTGATGTGTACTTAACATTAAATAAGGGCCCAATAAATTGAAATTGTATCGATGAGACAGATAAGCGATCTGCCAATCTTTCAAACATGATTTCTATCCTTTACTTTTATAATATGGGTTAAAAAGCTACAATTGCATATCATTGAGGTCACTATGAAAGGATTACTAAGGCTGGGTTTATACTATGGCGTTCGGACGCGACGTTTTTTTCCGTCGGAGTTGGCAACACGTGGTTGGAATGAGAACGTTGTTATTAGGGCGGTAGCGTCCACCGTTAGACGTCAGGACTATCGTCCACATTTTTCGAACGTCGCATGTCGGCGGACCGGCGTTCGGACTCCCTACTTCGACGCCCAAGGCACCAATGAAACACATAGACTACAATGGCAGTGTTGTTATTGCGACGTTAGCGGTAACTTCTCCTCTTGTACCCGGCCTTTATTTTTGTTTATATTTGATCTTTCTTTGTGTTAAATTATTTTATTCAATTTGAGTGTATATTTGCGAATTAAATGGGAGACCAAGACAGGCTGATCCAGCTGGTCGAGCAGCATCCAGTTCTGTGGGATCAGTCTCTTGATCTGTTCAAAGATAGAGAGGAGAAGGAAAAGGCCTGGAAGGTAGTTGTAACAATAATAATAAGTAACAACCTTCTTCTATCCATGACGCCTCAGGAACTACTGGTTGATTTCGACGCACATTCTTGGCTATTGCCCCTAGATGGGGGTTCGGAAACGCTACAGTATAAACACAAGCATCCGACGTTTTTTTAACGTCAGCGTCCGCGGAAAAAAAAACGTCACGTCTGAACGCCATAGTATAAACCTAGCCTTAAGGAAACCAAGTTGGAAAAAATAATCGCATTTTAGACTTTTGTCCATTGGCGGCCGCACTGTGCAACGCAGTGCGCTCTTCAAGGACACCTTCCCCTTCATATTTATTAATTTCACGAGTTGCTTCAGCAGCTTTGAAGTTTTTTTCTTTTAATGTCTCAAAATTACGAGAATTTCGTAGGACACTGTCATGTTTCTTCTTTGAAATAAATAACTGAACTGAGGCTTTTTTTTAAGAAGTTTTAGAGCTTAGAGAATGCTCTAAAGGGATTATTAATTATTGGTAAATAATAAATAGCATTAAGATATTTACAGACTTTTGAACTCTGGAATTTGATAAAACGGTCATTTTTTTTTTTTTTTTATACGCCCTATTATGGGTATGAATTTTTATTATTACTGTTGTATCTTGTAATTTTGATTGGAGTAAGAGTACAATATGATATAGGTAAGCAAGGCTAGATACTATAGGAGGAACGTAGTATATAGCCGATGAGAGACAGAGCATAGAACAGATACCGGTCAAGATGAGATAACAGATTGGATATAGACAGTTGGGTATAAAGCCCAGCTACTGTTCATCGGTTCGCTATCTCCGATCTCTCCCCTACATCCAACATCTACCTCCCGCTATAATTTCCAACTTGCCCAGATCCAATCACAGCTCCATATTACAGGTTAACCCCTCTCCACCATTACGCTACCAAATACCTTTCTTTCTTATGAATTATACATAACGAAATCCTTACCCGAAGATAGATAATGATACTAATACATTAGTCTAAAGACTCCCTTCCTCCCAGTGAATTGTAATTATTTCAATATTTGATGATATGGCGCTGTTTAAATAATCGCCGGGGCTACTCCTAGGGTACAAATTATAGGTGGTGGGCTCCTGTGGTGGAAAAGTTAAGAAATGCTGTATTATAGGCTTCTGTGAGAGAAATAAAAGAGCTACTGTCCCGATCGTGAGTGAACAAAACGTTCAACTCTATCCAAAGCTCTATCGAAGCCTATATTTATCGATATACCTGCTTCGGTAGCATCCGAAATAATCTAACATCAAAAACAATTTTAAAAAAAAATATTATGATTGAAAAACGAATCTGATTTTTACTGATACTAGTTATGGGACGACTAGTCGGTGAAACTGCTTTTGTAGCCGTTTATTTCAACTTGGCATTTATTAATTATTGTTTTTTTCTCTCATTTATTGATATTTACAACTGTACAAAAACATATACATTAAGTAAATGTGTTGATAGTGAATACAATGACATGTACATAACTTGTGAAGAACTACTCAGTAGTTGCACTTCAATAAAAATCTACACTAAAAGGTCTCTAGGCCATCTTCTTTTCAGACGCCTCGGAGGATTATCGGGAATGAAGTGGGAAGAAAGTTGGGAGACTAGTGGATTGGAGTGGTTATGAAGCTTACTTCTCTGGGCTATATCAGCAACATAAGGAACATTAAGATCTTTATGGATAAGTTTATTGTTGACAAAGTAAGGAGCGTTTAGGATTTTTCGAAGGATTTTGGATTGTAAGGATTGGATACGAGATGAATTGGATGGTTTAGTAGAGCCCCAAAGCTCAACTCCGTACCTCCAAAAAGGTCTAATCACAGTCATGTAAATGAGTCTTTTGTAATTAATTGGGAGCTTTGATCGTTGTCTTTTATTAACTATAATTTTTTTTATTAAATTCATCTTTACAGTTTTATATCCTATGCACGAATAGGAACTCTTTTTTTGTGCTAAATTTAATAATGTTTATCCTATTAACGAGAGGCACGATAGCTCAGTGAGTTAGGGGCTCGAGTTCGAGTCCGACTGAAGGCAGAAAATTTATATTCTGTTATTTCAATCGTGGAACGACTTCGAGGTAGGGGGACCCACCTGGGGAACAACCAGCCTCTAAAAAATTGGACATCCTTTATTGCGGAAAAACCTGTAAGAGGTTGAGCGTGGATTCTGGCTAAATCTCCTCCTTTCACAACCGTTGATCCAGTAATAGTATATCCTTACCAAAGCCCTGAATTCAAGACCCTTCATGGGTTGTAAGTGGTACAGGTTTTATTTTAGTATATTAACAAATTAGATAACTTCTATTTAATAAAGAGCTTAGGTAACTTTTTTTTTTTTTTTTTTAACATAGTTTTGGTTTTGGGTTATATTCATGGGAAGAAAAGTATCGATATATTGGTATATCATAATCGATACCCATCTATAATTACATAGCTAAATGTATGATGAAAACTTCAATCACCATTATTTGAATGATCTAAACGTTTCTTCTCCTGAAACCTATTTGGTCTATAAAGCGCACAGTCGTTCAGAATGACGGAAATGCGAAACTTTTTTTTTTATGGAATTCGTTAACTTTTTTTTCTATTTTTTTATTGTTAAAAACCTATATTCTATAATTAAATAATGTAGTAAATAAAATAAAAATACTAAAAAAATATATTTAGTTTAATGTTTACGTGTTTTTTTTTTTTAATAATATAAGCACTAAACACAAATTACACCAATTTTTTAAGTGTAAAACGTGTTAGGTGACATTTACTATATAAATGGGGGACTAGATTGCAGAGCGAGTTCTACGAACCACATATGGGCGTTATATTTTATGATTTATTTTTATTTTTATTTCAGATAGTTTTCAGTTATAATGAATCAAATTTATTTTATATTCGGTAGATTTATTGTTCCATTATTGATCGTAAGGATTAAAACTGTGGTTATGTAGAAAGTCCGAAAAAAGTTAAAACCTGATTTTTCAACATTCATTGCGGATTTTTGTAATAAGCGTGGTTAGGACCCGAGGATGGTTGGAACAGTGAAATTTATGATTAATAGGTTGAAACTACTGAATTGGCTTTACAGCTGTTGATAACACTCCTGAGGTAGGTAATAATACTTTGGCAGCCATATTTAAATTTTCTGAGAAGAGAGCTAAGTTTTTCTTAATTTTCACTACAAATTAAATATTTGAATTAACTTTAGGATAGTATTTTCTTACAGACAAAAAACCCTGCCTTCGCACAGTGCGGCGCTCTTACGGTCGAAGTTGACAAAAGTCATTCTTGACGGGAAAGACTTATAGAATCTTTATAACATTTAAAAAACAACATCAATTCACATATTTCAATTTCTTTTAATCGGGCTTTTAAAGAAAACTCTCAGTTGATCATTAAAAAAACAATATATTAAAGATCTTTGAATACAAATTAAGTTTTTTTAGACTTACAAAATAATAACTAATATCACAACAATAAAATTTACAATACATGAATTGATTAAGGTACATCTGAAAATTATATTGATTCACTGCTCGTTGACATACTCTCATCAGATGACGTAGATGAGATTGAAGTGAATCCATAGAATATTCGTCATCACCCAAAAGATATTTTTTAATGTCCTCAAAATTGCGCTTTGGATTTGAGTGGCTTGCTTTCCTGCTTGCAGATATTAAAGAGTCCAAAAATATTGAAATATTAATATATATACACACACATATAAAATATTAATTACATCAATGTTTTTCAGGTCTATGTTTTCTGAAATAAATAAACAGAGAACCATTCAAAGCAGATCAAAGCAGGAATGATTTGTATATTCATGATGTATATTTGTTATTAAATCAAAATATTTCAAAAACTAAGAATGTTTTGGGTCGAAATTGAAATATGTCGATTTGAAGTGTTTTTTTTTAAAATGTTATAAATATATTAACGAAAAAATGATACTTAAAGATATTAAGGAAAAAAATGTTCAATGGTATTATTGAAAAAATAGTTATTACTCACTTTCTTCGTTGCCTGCCAAACTAAAACTTCAAGTGACGTTGATGTGTACATTAAATAAGGGCCCAATAAATTGAAATCGTATCGATGAGACAGAAAACGATCTGCCAATTGTTGAAAAATGGTTTCTATCCTTTGCTTTTGTAATATGGGTTTAAAAGCTACAATTCCGTATCATTGAGGTCAATATGAAAGGATTACTAAAGGAATTTTAGACTTTTGTCCATTGGCGGCCGCACTGTGCAGCGTCTTAAATTAACATATAAAACTCCTATCAATCATCATTCGATTCCAGTAATCAATCCTGAAATACTAACCTACATGTTTGTCAGGACCACGTATTGAATAAAAAAGTAACCTAAGGGATGGTTGGGACACTTGATCTATGGGTGGGACAGTGTCCAACCATCCTGTTATATTCTTGCAGTTATTTATATTTTGTTACTTGCATTTTCTTATTGTTTTTTTCTTTACAGAACCTTATTTTTCAACATCATGCATTATTTATTTATTGATAAAAATATTCCTTTTTTAACTTAATTTAAACTATTATTTGTGTAAGAAACAAGTAGTATTATCATATTATGTTTACGTTTATCATTTAGTAAATAAAAATATTGAATTGTAACTAATGCGTTACCTTTTAAATGTTTTAAATGTTTTATATTTTTGTTTTTTTACTGATTTGTGTTCATAATTATCATTTAGAAGAAATCATACGTACTTCTAAAAAGTTATTAAAAGAAAAATATTTCAAAAGTTACATAAAATAATTGTAGTCCTAAAAAAAATAAAAAACTTGTCCCAACCATCCCAGGTCTCCCCTACGTTACTATATCTATTTAAGTTATAAATTAAGATTTTAATGATAACATATAATGCAACTTCAAAATTGCTATTTTTTCCGCTCTTGATTTTTTTCAATGTGCGGCGTTCTTTCCAAGCAGAGCAGTATAGATAGTACAGGATTTCATCCTATCCCATCCATTTTAGATTATTTTTCAAACATCCGGGTTTGTATATTTCAGGTTTAATCACCTTAAACCGTTACCTAATCTCAAATCTCATCTAGAACAACATTCATTATCCTTACAAATCGGTTGCTATTAAGAAATATTTCAATTTCTTTTTCCAATGACGAAGATTCTCAAAATACATACATTAGTAAAATCCTTTCTAAATAAATGTTTGACAGTTCGAATGTATACAAAAAAAAAAAAAAAAAAAAAACTGGCAGCTGGGTTCGATTCCCGCCCGGACGTTACAATTACAGAGCCCAGTTGGATAGTTACTATATTATGAGGGACTACTCCCTAGGGCCTGTGTTTAGCCCCAGTCTATCAGAACTGTTATATACCTTAACATTTTCTTCATCTTGCTATAGTTTTGGATGGTAGTAATTATAGCTAGTGGATAATTGCACGTGGCGAATGTTATCCCTCCTGCCTTGAGCCATAAATTATGAATTTTAATTGCCTCGTTACGTCGTAAAATAGGAGAAACTGTGTTGAACCCGATGTTTCCAACTCCTAGCTGCCAGTATTAATATCAATTTGTGATCTATAAACAACCGGGAAACGAGTTAACTGTATTTTTTATCTGAAATCATTATGCTTTAATGTCTGATAATAATTTTATTTAAATGAAACATTTATTAATTTTTTATTTAAAAGAGTCATTAATTAATATCTTTATGGTATAAATTAAAAAACAATTTGAATGAATAAATTAATCTATTTTAAAGATCTTTTAGAAACTATTTTTTGATATTTACAACTTTTTATAATACATACATACAACAAAGAAATTTAAGGAAAATGATTACAATGACTTGTCACTAATATGTAAAGAACTACTCATTAGTAGCACTTCAATTAAAGTTCAACATTAGAAGGTTTCTAGGCCATCTTCTTTTCAGATGCCTCGGAAGATTTTCGGGAATGGAGTGGGAAGCAACTTGAGAGACTAGCTAAAAGTTTCTGAGTCATAAGTTTTCTTTCATATATTATACAAATCTAAAAAGCCAAAGATCTCTCTTTGTAATGAAAAACTTTATAAATGTTTCATTGAAAAACCCATATGTAAAACATAAACAGTGAAATAAAATCGATTCTACTTTCTAATATTTGCCAAAAATAGTAAAAAAAAAACGATATCTCAAACTTTAAGGCCATTTTTCTCTTTTAAATTTTAGTTGATATGGCTCTCTTTGTTGGCACTGCAGTATACTCATGGGTAGGTTTAGATGTAATTTATGTTTTTAATTATTTCCAGTTTTGACATTTACCAGGTATGCAAGTTTAAAATGTCGTTTATTTCTTAAAATATATACACAGTAATTTAAAAAAAAGTATAATATATTTTATTCAAAGTACTGACCCTCGCTTTCTACACATTTTGCCATCTCTCGGGTAATATATGGATACCATTCCAAAAGAATGCTTCATCTTTATTTGAAATCCATTCATCGAGCCATTTTCGTACGTTTTCGAAATTGTTGAAGTGTTGCTCCGCCAATGAGTGTCCCATCGATGAGAAGAGGTGATAATCAGGGCGCCAGGTCAGGTGAATACGGCGGGTGGGGTAGGAGTTCCCAACCAAGCGAAGAAATCGTTTCCTTAGTCAATCTGGATGAATGTGCAGGAGCGTTATCATGCTGAAGAATGACTTTGGCGTGCCTGTGAGCCCATTCTGGGCGTTTTTGGATCAATGCGTGACTCAAATTGATCATTTGTTGTCGGTAGCGCTCGGTATTGACTGTTTCGCCGGGTTTGAGAAGCTCGTAGTAGACTACTCCCTTCTGATCCCACCACACACACAGCATTGTCTTCTTCCCAAAACGATCCGGTCTTGCACTCGATGTGGATGGTTGTCCTGGCGTTACCCATCATTTTTTTCGTTTGGGATTCTGAAAATAAATCCATTTTTCATCGCCAGTTACAACTCGATGCAAAAAACCCTTTCTTTCGTGGCGTAAAAGCAGCATTTCGCACACAGTTTTTCGTTTTTCCATCTGTCGTTCGTCCAATTCATGTGGAACCCATTTTCCAACCTTTTGAATCTTTCCCATAGCTCTCAGGCGATCGGAAATGGCTTGCCTAGTGACATTCAACTGTTCTGCCATCATTTGTTGGGTTTGGGTATGTCTTCGTCTAATAAAGATTGCAATTCGAAGTCCTCAAACTTTTTTGGTCGATTTTCTCGTTTTTGATCAGTAACATCAAAATCACCACGTTTGAAACTTTGAAACCAACGTTCACATGTCCTGACGGTTGGAGCAACATCGCCATAAGTCTCAACAAGAATTCGATGACATTCAGATGCCTTTTTCTTTTGATTAAATAAGAAAATCATGACATGCCGCAAATGCTCTTTATTTGGCTTAAAATTAGACATTTTTAACACCAAAGAAAAGTATGATACGTCCACGTAAACGACTTAAAAACAACTGACTTTTGTAAACAAATGACTAACAAACAAAATAGCGTTTAGAGATAAGCAAATCCTTCAATAGGCTAAGAGCGCATTCTATTGGAATTAAAACGACATTTTAAACTTGCATACCTGGTACAACTGTAAACATTATATGCAACGAGTTAGTTTCCGAAAAATGATTACAATGACATTTCAATAACATGTAAAGAAATCCAACCCACAAAACTAACAACAACTTAACATTATGATTTCCTTTCACTGACAACTCAAAATTTTTCGTTAGTCGCTTAGAACGTTTTTCGGCGGACCCATTCAATTATTAATGTAATTTTATTTTTAATTTAAGCTAATTGATCTTTTAAATTCTAAAATGAAAATTGGGGGAAGTAGTAGATTATCGTTGGACATATTCATGATACATTGTTTTTCCCATCCAGGAAGAAATTCGATTTTTTTTTTCTTTCAATATCTAAACTCCCCGTCAAAAGTATTACAGCACCTATAATTCTCGAGATTTTCCTGGTTTTTACCTTAATCCATACTTGGTTTATATTAATTTTAATATTATTTATTAAACGCGAGATATTATGGATTAGACACATCAATGTTTTTTCTCTTTTAATATCAAACGATGGAATTTTAGATTATTTTTTTCCAAATTTCCTTCAGTCAATGTTTATCATTCGTTTCGTTATTTACAAGTATGCCAAGACTAGTGGGAGCAGTCATTCAAGCCAGAGAGGGCAATATATCTTATTAAATACAAATTTAAAAGTTAAGCAGTACTACTCCTAACTTATATTTATAACGCTATCCTCCGTACTACATATTTTCCCAATTCCTAGAAATTATCAATTATTAAAATGATCCCAAAACCTAAAAAACCGCCAGAAAATCCTTCCTCAAACAGACCTATTTCTCTTCTACCTATCATGGGCAAAATCCTTGAAAAGCTCCTTTTGAAACGCCTTTATCCCTTCCTCGATTCCAATCACATTATTCCTGACCACCAGTTCGGATTTCGCCAGTTTCACTCTACTACCCAGCAGTGCCATCGTGTGGTGGATGTTATCTCATCTGCATTGGAGCGCAAGATGTATTGCACGGGTGCCTTTCTAGATGTTGAACAGGCCTTTGATCGGGTATGGCATTCAGGACTGCTTTATAAACTTGCCAATTCCTTCCATCTACATATTTTCCTCATCCTCCGTTCCTACCTTTCTGATAGAGTATTTAAAGTTAATCACAATTCTAAATACTCATCTATCTTTCCCCAGACCGCTGGTATTCCTCAAGGTAGTATCCTGGGTCCCATCCTTTATACAGTGTATACAGCTGATATCCCAACCCATCCTAATACTATCCTCACAACCTATGCTGATGACACCAGCGTGTTATCAGTCAATGAAGATCCATTTGCTGCATCCCAGACACTCCAGTCACATATTACTTCCATTGAAGAATGGTGTCATAACTGGAGAGTTAAGATAAATCCTAGCAAATCCCAACAAATAACCTTTACCCACCGTCGAAAACCTACCTCATCCTGTCCTCCTGTTTCCTTTAATGATGTACCGCTAAATAATGTGGAACAAATACGATACCTGGGATTTTATCTGGACAAGAGACTTACCTGGAACCCTCATACAAAATTGAAAAGACAAGAAGCTGCACGTCGATTTCGACTGTTACAACACTTACTTACTTGACAAACGTTCAAATCTCCCGATTCACTACAAAAAAAAACTCATCTATATGACGATTATCAGACCTATTTGGACTTACGGTATAGAGTTATGTGGATCCACCAAACCATCGAATTCTTCCCGCATCCAATCACTCCAATCCAAAAACCTTAGAAAAATCCTTAATGCTCCTTACTTTGTCACAAATGAAATCATCCACGAAGACCTTAATATCCCATACGTCGCTTTGGCTCGAACTAGATACCTTTCCTTTCATAATAAACTCACTCCTCATTCAAATCCACTTGTTGCACAACTTGCTTCCCATTCCATTCCTGGCAATCCTCTGAGGCGCCTGAAAAGAAGATGGCCTCGGGATCTTCTTTTCTAAATATTCATTAGACTACCAATGGGTAGTTCCTCTTCAAGTTTTATTCATGTCATTATATCTTATATACACCGCATATTTACTAGATGTATTTTGTAATACAGTTGTAAATTTCAAATAATAAAAGATAAAAAAAAAAAAAAAAAAAAAAAAAAAAAAAAAATTAAAAGTTAAAATTGTAAAAAATAAAAATTTAAAAAAGTATGTTTTCTAACTTTTTTGTTTATTGGAAGAAATATTGTAATTTATTTTAATAAATATTGTTTATTTCTAGTTTGGAAATGTTTATTTTAGACTTCAGAACCTTTCTTTATTATGAAATAAAATACGTTTTTATAAAATTCAAATATTCAAATGCGATACTTTTGACGGGGAGTTTATTTTAAACGTTTGTAATTGTTACGAAATATGAAACTCAACTTCCTGAAATCAGAAACAAGTATTAATTTTTTTTTTTTTACGATTTAGCCCACTGAAGCTCTCTCAAAACTTAATCTACCTAAGAACCATAACACTGAACAACCTTCCCTATTTCATGAATTCTAACCCATACAAACTACGAGGACTGGCAGAGGAGATAAACAGGTGTATTTGTTGCGTATCTCTGCCCTATTTGGATAATTAGCGCCTGAATTAATTTCGATTCCTGGCAGTCAAAAGCTACAGCGGTAAATGATATGATTGAATGTTTGCACCAGCCCGGCCGACTTGTGCCGGTCCTGTTTAATCTCTAAATCATTTAGCCTGCCATGGAGAGAGTCAATACATGGCATCAATTTATGGTTAGAGCTCTTCACCATATTCTAATTGTGTTGACAATTTATATAGTAATTTTTTTTTTTTTTGAAATTATGTTTTTCACATATAATTTTTTATTAGGATTGGTAAATTATTTGTCGTTATTATAGTTTTAAATATTTAATTTCAATAAATAAATTTAAATCATTTAAAACTAATCAAGATTTTTGTTTAAATGACCAGATGAATATTTCCAACAGTCCAATTATAAATATTTTTTCAGATGAAAAAAACCAACCACTTATATGGAAAACCAAAAGGACCCCCACTCTACTGACCATGTCTCTACGCATTTAGTTCAGCTGTAGGTCCTCGTATATTTCAGAAGCCCGTTTATCTGTATAAGTGAGTACCATTATATTGAATTTCTTGTCTTACAATTTTAAAAAATTTTAACATATATAATCTAACAAGGGGACGTTTGGATTTGTAACTCACAGATTTGAATGCCGATTCATGTGTGGGTATTAGTGACCTATAATAGTGCAAAACTAGAGTTATAGTCGCCAATGAGCATTAGGAGCCGAGAAAAAAAAAAAAAAATGAAAATTACGTTTAATTTTTTTTCTCAGCTCTCAGTCAAGATGGAGAAATGATTCTTTCACGTTTAGTTGCAGTTATGTATCATTTTTTAAAATAAAAATACTTTAGTAATGCTCAAGACACTACCCGGCTTTAGGGTGCTCAAAAACTCCAAAAAAATACAAAATTCCAAGGAAATCCGCTGTAAATCAGCGTAAGGTCATCTAGAAGCCGTAAAACTGCATAGTTAGCCCAAATCCGAAGGTCGCAGGATTTTCCCTTATTGAAATATCTCAAGTTGTAGCTGACCTCGGATTTTTTCATTTACATCAGTTTTTGTCCACTAAAATCGGGAGTAAATCCAATGTTATTTGCATGGATAAAAAGCAGAATGTATTATGATTCTTGTAGTGCTATTAATATTGTAATCGGTGGAACGCAGCAGTTGTTATGGCCTTCAGAAATTGTTGATGAAGTCTCAACTTCAAAACTTTAACCTCCTCGAAAGGCGTAAAAAATCAATATTTTTTTTTTATTTTGATAAAATTTCACATTCAAGGTTCTTATGGTGCGTTAAATCGAGATTTGGGGTCAGTTGTTCATGGAAAAACATTCCACTAATTTACAGTGGAATTCCTTGGAATTTTGTCATTTTTTTTTTGGAGTTTTTGAGCACCCTAAAGGTGAATAGTGTCTTTAGCATAACGAGAGTATTTTTATTTAAAAAATCATACATAATTGCAATTAAAAGTGAAGGAATCATTTATCTATCTTGACTGAGAGCTGAGATAAAAATAAAAACCTTGATTTTCATATTTTATTTTTTCTCTCGGCTCCCAATCCTCATTGGCGGCTATAACTCTAGTTTTGCACTATTATAGGTCCCTACTACCCACACACAAATCGGCATTCAAATCTGTGAGTTACAACTCCAATCGTCCCCTTGTAAGTAACTAAGTGTTGATGTTTTGAAAAAATTCAATGTTAGAGTAGTGTAGGTAAGTATATTAACAATGGGTTCAAGAGAGGGAATAATATATAAGAAAGAAATATAAAGGAAGGAGATCTTGAAGAACAAAGAAGTAAGAAGGAACAGTAAGAACAGTAAACAGTAAGAAATATTACTCAGAGATGAGAATGGAGAGAATGGTTAGGGAAAGGTGAAAGAGTGGGAAGTGTTTAAGAAGGATAGGGAAATTCAAATTAAAAATACATATATCAAATAAATAAATAAATTTTAAAAAGTAACAAGGAATAGATTTACTTTTTTTTTTTTTCTTTTTTTTATCAATTTATTAAAATTTACAACTGTACAAGTATACATCAAGTAAATTTGTTAAAAAAACGTTTACAATAACATGCCAAAACTTGAAAAGAACTACTCTTCAATAGCACTTCAGTAAAAAATAAATCTACACAAGATCTCTGGGCAATCTTGTTTCCGACGCCTGGGAGGATTATCGGGAATTGAGTGGAAAGCAAGTTAAAAACTAATGGATTTGAGTGGATATGGAGCTTACTATGAAAGGATAGGTATCTGGTGTGGGCTAAATCAGCTACATATTGAACATTAAGATCATTATGGATAAGTTTATTGGTGACAAAGCAAGGAGCATTGAGGATTTTACGAAGGATTTTGGATTGTAAGGATTGAATACGGGATGAATTGGATGGTTTAGTAGAGCCCCAAAGCTCAACTCCGTACGTCCATATAGGTCTAATCATAGTCAAGTAAATGAGTCTTTTGAAATTAATTGGGAGCTTTGATTACTTTTTTTAAATGTGAAATATGTTGGAATAGGAAGAGGAAATAAATTCTTTAACAATCTTGTGATTTTTAGGATTGGGATCTAAATGAATGTGGAATGGTTGATTTTTTTTCATGATTAGGACTATAGATAAAATGAAGGACTTATCAAATTCAAAGAAATTGTTAAAAGATATGGCATGCTCTAATAATTAGATGGCTCATGTATTACGGGAAGAAATATATTTTTGTATGGATACAGGGGTTTTTAGGAGATTTTCGGTTTTTCCATTCAAGGAGGAGTTATCAGGGGTACCAAAAAGAATACCGTTGACTAAATACAATTTTTATTTCTTGTAAAAATTGAAATGGAATATATCTATACTCCTTTTTAAAAGGACAAGCGATTTTTCGTTTGTGATCACTAACCACAAAAACTATGGAACCAATCAATACCAAATTTTGACTACATCATCTTTATAGCTTCAGGATAGTTTAGCAGTAATAAAATCTACTGATTTTTAATTATTTTGTTATTAAAAAAACGATAGTATGTGATAACAGTCAGATTTGGAATTGACTGATTGGCGAATAAACGTCAAGTGGTGAGAGGAATTCTACATGAGAGGTTACAATGGTACGGTGTTATATTGAGCTTGAAATCAATAATAAAATTAATTAAGTTATTGAAAATTATTTTAATATGGGATACATGTGGATCCTAGGAAAGTTTGAAAATAGACCAATATGTAGTATTCAGCAATACAGTTTACAATGGTACAACTATTGAGCCCACGTGTACCTAGATTAAAATACTTCTTTCATAGTTCTAGGAAGGTTTCACGATAGTAAAATATAAAATAATAAAAATTTAAATGTATAATGTTGAATGGCACAAACGAAGTTTCCTATACTTTCATATACATTTAATAATAACAATAATAATAATAAAGTTCTTTATTTATTTTGGGACCTTAAGTCCTTTAAGAATAAAAAAAATGTACAATCAAGGGCCTTTCAACCCTTAAAAAAAAATAATAATCATAAATAACAGATAATAATAATAAAAAAAGGGCAGAAAAAATATTAATAAAAAGCAGGGTTTGAAATCTATAAAAAAAAAAATAATAATAAAAATCAAATCCGATCATGATTTTTATCTGGAATTTTTAAAATATCATATGATTTTAAAGACACTATCCGGCTTTAGGGTGCTCAAAAACCCCAAATGAAATTACAAATCTCCAAGGAAATCCGCTGTAAATAAGCGGAGATATCTCAAGTTGTAGCTGACCTCGGATTTTTTCATTTACATCAGTTTTTGTCCACTAAAATCTGGAATATAAAATGTTATATGCATGGATAAAAAGCAGAATGTATGCTGATTCTTGTGGTGCTATCAATATTGTAATCGGTTGAACACAGCAGTTGTTATGGCCATTAGAAATTGTTAATGAAATCTCCACTTGAAATCTATAATTAAAAAAAAATATAATAATAAAAATCAAATCCGATCATGATTTTTATCTGGAATTTTTAAAATCATATGATTTTAAAGACACTATCCGGCTTTAGGGTGCTCAAAAACCCTAAATAAAGTTACAAATCTCCAAGGAAATCCGCTGTAAATAAGCGGAGATACCTCAAGTTGTAGCTGACCTCGGATTTTTTCATTTACATCAGTTTTTGTCCACTAAAATCTGGAATATAAAATGTTATATGCATGGATAAAAAGCAGAATGTATGCTGATTCTTGTGGTGCTATCAATATTGTAATCGGTTGAACACAGCAGTTGTTATGGCCATTAGAAATTGTTAATGAAATCTCCACTTGAAATCTATAATTAAAAAAAATAATAATAAAAATCAAATCCGATCATGATTTTTATCTGGAATTTTTAAAATCATATGATTTTAAAGACACTATCCGGCTTTAGGGTGCTCAAAAACCCTAAATAAAGTTACAAATCTCCAAGGAAATCCGCTGTAAATAAGCGGAGATACCTCAAGTTGTAGCTGACCTCGGATTTTTTCATTTACATCAGTTTTTGTCCACTAAAATCTGGAATATAAAATGTTATATGCATGGATAAAAAGCAGAATGTATGCTGATTCTTGTGGTGCTATCAATATTGTAATCGGTTGAACACAGCAGTTGTTATGGCCATTAGAAATCGTTAATGAAATCTCCACTTGAAATCTATAATTAAAATAAATAATAATAAAAATCAAATCCGATCATGATTTTTATCTAGATTTTTAAAATCATATGATGATTTTTAGTAAGATCGATTTTTATTTTTGATCATAAGTGATAACAATCAAATTCTGATTATTATTTTTGAACAAAACTTTTACAATTAATAATAATAATAATTTATGAGTAATTCCTTTCTAAATCAGAAAGTTAACGTTTTGAACTATCTCCAAGATGTATTTTGAGTATTTTGTATACAAACAAATTGATCAATTTGTGTGTAAAAGGTGATTTTTATTTTCTGATCAATATTTTTTATCGCAATTTAATAAGTATTTAATAAGTATCATTTATGCAATACTGCATCACTCAGTGAGTGTTCATAATTTTTCAAAAATCAATTGAAATTTTTATTTATAAATCAGGAATGATTTTTAAATTAAAAATCAAATATAATATTTATTATATGATTTTTTTGGAAAAAATAATTATTGATTTCAAACCCTTATAAAAAGTAACAGAAAAATTTATAATAATTTTTTATAATAACAAAAAGATTTCTTGAATATAAACTGTTTATAATTATAGTTTATAGTTTATAACAACTAAAAAGTGGCTATTGACAGTTTTTGGAGGACAGGATCTGGGTGGGATAGTAAGTGGTTGAAAGAAGTGGAATTGAAAGTAGAGAGGTTAATTGAATGACGAATTTTGAGAGGGATGGAGTTCCAGAGAGAAGAGGATCGGATTACGAAAGATCTGTAGAAAGAGGCTGAGCAATGAGCTGGAGCATATATTTATAGTTAAAAATTTAAATCCAACCGGATGAAATCAATAAAATTATTTCTGCCAAAATAAAAATTATTACAAATTCAAAATGTCGATCCTTTACTTTTGATATCGTGTGTAAAAATATTATTCATTGGCTTTTAGTTGTAAGTACTGATAACGCATGCCATTATCTGCTAGTTTTTCTTAATAGTCTCTGTCCATCTGGATTACTTATGCATTAAAATTAAAAAATTGGATGTCTAATTATGCTTTTACATAATCTTTGACACTTAATCAGTGCATTTTTAACCATGTTAAAAATTACTGCAATTCGCCAAATTATTATTACGGAAATATTGCTTGCTAATTGCAAGCTACAAAAAATTTTATTTTTATAAATAAACAAATCTTTAATTATTAGTTCAAATTATCTAAGTTTATGAGATCGCGCAAAGCCATGACGGGGGATGCTAATTTTAAATAATGGTTTTTATGTACGTTATTTAAATCACTTGAAAAAATCAAGTTCCTGGTAATTACATAGTTACTAGACTCTAACATCACCAAGCATGTTGTTAATATTTATATTTACATCAGATATTATTATTCGATAAATCTAAAAAAAAAAAATAATAATTATCATAGCATTAATATTACTTCATTATGAATAATTCATAAACCAATTTCGACGCAGGACGCAGGAGTTGGGCATTGGCGTAGGAAGCTAATTACAAAGAAAAAAAAAATTGTATCCTCTCCAATTATTTTAATAAGCGTTGTCATAGTGGAGTAGTTGTCATAGTGGTTGCCTCATAGCCAGCACTTCACCACACTTGTGCTTAATTTGAGGCTTATTTCCCCAGCTTGAGGAGTCTGTTATGTTCATATCCTATATACCTATATCTAGCCACATTAACTTTAGAATAGAGGCAACATATAGTAACTCTACAGTTATAGATAATATAAATAGTGATTAACTTCCTGTCCGAATTATGATAAACATATAAACAAATGAACAAAAATATAAACTTTTATTCCTAAATTTAATTTTATCCCAGACACTCCAGTGACATATCATTTCCCTTGAAGAATGGTGTCATAACTGGAGACTTAAGATAAATCCCAGCAAATCCCAGCAAATAACCTTTACCCTACGTCGAAAACCAACCTCATCCTGTCCTCCTGTATCCTTTAATGGAGTACCATTAAATAATGTAGAACAGATAAGATACTTTGGGTTTTATCTGGAGAAGAGACTTACCTGGAACCCTCATACAAGATTGAAAAGACAAGAAGCTGCACGTCGATTTCGACTGCTACAACACCTACTTGACAAACGTTCAAACTCTCCCGATACACTACAAAAAACTCATCTATATGACGATTATCAGATCTATTTGGACTTAAGGTATAGAGTTATGGGGATCCACCAAACCATCGAATTCTTCCCACATCCAATCACTCCAATCCGAAATCCTTCGAAAAATCCTAGATGCTCCTTACTTTGTCACAAATGAATTGATCCACAAAAACCTTAATATCCCATATGTTGCTGAATTTGCATGAACCAGATACCTTTCCTTTCATAATAAACTCACTGCTCATCCAAATCCACTTGTTGCACAACTTGCTTCCCATTCCATTCCTGGCAATCTTCCGAGGCGTCTGAAAAGAAGATGGCCTCGTGATCGTCTTTTGTAAATATTCATTAGAGTACTACCAATGGGTAGTTCCTTTACAAGTTTTATTCATGTCATTATGTCTCATATATACCGCATATTTACTTGATGTGTTTTTTTAAATACAGTTGTAAATTTCTATTAATAAAAGAATAAAAAAAAAATTAATTTTATTATTACTATTATTATTAGGTACAATTTGACCTTAGATAGATCATGTTAAGCTATTGTGGTTCTCTCCTTCTGACTATTTTTTTTTTTTCATTTATTAATAGAATATCACAATGCAAAGTAATGCCAGGACAATAGCGTGTAGAAAAACTACCCAATGTCAGCAATATAATGAAAGTTCTACAACAGAACATCCTGAGGCAATCTTTTTCTTGTTTTTAGACGACTCAGAGTATTACCAGGAATGGAATTAAAAGCAAGTTGAGAAACACGAGGATTTGGGTGAGTATATAGTTGATTGAGAAAGTAAATGTGCCAAATCACATATAGAATAGAACACATATAGAACATATAGAGCATTAAGGATTCATAGAAGGATTTTGGTTTGGACTAATTGGATGAGGGAAGAATAAGATAGTATGGTGGGACTCCATAGCTCTACACCATAAGTCCATAAAGTACTGATAATGGTTATGATGAGTTTTTTGTGGTGAATCGGGAGATGGAACGTTTGTCAATTAACCCTTCAGTAGTGGCAACCCTAGGACTAACACCAATAGTCGCAACGATTTGACAGATCACCTCTTGAAATTCAATCGTTTTACTGATGATTTCATCACTTTTATTTTTCTCATTTACTTTCTTTGATTTCTAAAGGAATGCACATAATAATGCACATTAATAAAATAAGTAATATAAATATTATTTATCTATTATAACAACTTTTAACTATTTTTCTGTTATCACAACTTTTTAACTATTATTTACTTCACTAATTTTATTTATACAGCATTTACAGGCAATTTTTGAATGTTCTAAACATAAATATATTTCACCTTCGTTTTTCACATAATTCACAACGTGGTCTTATAGAGCCGCGTCCTTCATGACTTGCTTTAGATGGAGCATCCTCTTTTCTATAATATATGAAACATTGACAAACTCTTACCTATAAATGAATTATCGGTAATGCATTCCTCATCACTAGATACATCATCTTTGTGTTCAGTATCTGAATGCTCAATTCTTTCTTTAACAGCATCTGTTTCACTTTCAGAATCTGTCTCACTTTCATCAAAGTTTTCTACATCACTATTATTCTCCGTTTTACATAGAATCATTTTACGAATCATTTCAATATCGTCAAAATTTTCTAAATCGAACGTGCACTTACGATTCATAATGTAATAATGATAGAATAAAATCTGTCGCGTCAGTAGTCGCAATGAGCCTAATAGATGTTGTCCAGGCAACAGCGGAATAGAAACTAAAGAACTAAAAATCTAAAGAGAATATTGAGGATTTGACGTCACTAATGCATTCGAGGAATGTTAGTTGAAAGGTACTACGTTGCTTATCTCATTATAAAAATTCTACTTGGAATACTGCGCAAAAAATACTTTGGGTGATCTCTCAGATCGGTTGCGACTACTGGAGGGTTAAGTGCTGGAGCAGTCGAAATTGATTGTTTTTTGTCTTTTCAACCTTGTATGTGGGTTCTAGGTAAGTCTCTTGTCCAGATAAAATCCAATTATTTAGCGGTACTCTATTAAAGGATACAGGAGGACAGGATGAGATAGGTCTTCGAAGCAGGGTAAAGGTTATTTGCTGGGATTTATCTTAACTCTTCCGCCATGTCACCGTTCTTCAAGAATGTGATTAAAGTGTCTGAGACGCAGCAAATGGATCATCATTGACTGATGACATTCTGAGACTCTTGTTTATATTAAATCCAAGATATCTTATATGTTCAATATTATTCAAAGGTACTCTATTAAAGGATACATGTGGACAGGATGAGTAAGGTTAACAACGCAGGGTAAGGGTTATTTGGTCAGCAAAGGAAAACGTTGGGGATAGGAGGCAAGGTTTTCAGGGGTTGACTCATGCCTATCACAGGCGCCTTGGTCTAATCAACTTCTAAATTCTACTTGTTATTCAGTGCCCACTTGCAGATGCCCACTTGTCTCCTTTCATTTCTCTCGATCATCCGTCTCCAGTTCCGAACTCCCAACCTCGCAGTATCTCTCGCCACTTCATCCTTCTAACGGCATTTCGGTCTACCTCTTCTTCTCTTCCTCTCCGATATTACCATATCTAGCATTTTCTTCTGAGTTCTTGCATCCTTCATTCTTTCAACATGGCCGGCCCATCGCAGTCTGTTTTTATATAGTTTTACTTTAGTTTTGTACTTTTTACTTTATAATTTTCTTTCTAAAATCTTTAATCGCTGGCAATTCGCCGCAGATAGAAACCAGGTTTCTGATCTATAAGTGACCACAGGTCTGATGAGTGGGTGATAAAGTTTAATTTTTGTTCTCCTCCAGAGAATTTTGGATTTGAGCAGTATGCTGTTCACAGAAGCCCTGTTCCCAGCCATAGTTTTGTATTTCTGGGCTAATTTTATTCTCACTATTTAGAGAGGAACCCAAATACACGAAATTCCGTACACTTTCAAAGGTGTGTAGCAGAGCAAGGTTGATACCTCGATAACAATGCCGTCCATAACCTCTTTGAGTGTTACAACAAGTACCACATAGAGAACAGAGCACATGCTGAGAAGACTGTGATATAGTTGCAGGGGCGTTTGTACTTGTGACATGACTGGTGGGGTGTCAGACGGCTCTAGGGTGTGCACACCAATAAGCGCGCAAGTAGTGACAAGTATAAGTAAGCATTGTTTGTATTTTCATTAATAGTATTGTAAGTAATTTTAAATATTCATTTATTTTCTTTTTTTATTGTTGTAGTTCCCTCTAAATAGAAACGTGTAATTGTTTATTCTGTTTAACTGTAAATATAACAAAAATGTTTGCCTTATTTTGTAATAATTGTAAAAAATAATGGTTGATTACACCACGTGTTCTAAGTAACCCTCACATCAATCGATTACCTGCCAAAGAGGCAATAGGTGGTACCAACAAGCGATATATTAGGATTTGTTTTCTTATTAATTTGATTTTTTATCTGGCGACGCCAGCATATATTTAGTTTATATTGATTCGGGACTAGGCTAGGAGGTCATTAATGCAGACAGAAAATAGTGGAGGTGACAGTGAAGATCCCTGAAGAACACCAAAGGAAACATACAGGGTCTTGAACGGACATTTATTTAGAATAACTGCAAGCTGTGGTCGACTAGTATGATTTTACATCATACAGACATATTTAGTCTGAAAAAAAACAAAAAAAAAACTTATAAACACTGTACATTCTGAATCCGATATTCGTAATGTATTCCTGAACAATCTCTGAAGGATCTGAAAACAATAAAAATTCTTCTATGCTAAGTCTTATTAATCAAATGTAAAAATTACATCAGATATGCACTTCTATAAATATATAGTATTTTTACTTTTTGATTAGAGGATGTGGAATTCTGAACTTGGGAGAACAATAGGTGTCACGATCAGGAGCTGAACATTCGACTCAGGGCGTAAACCAGTCATTTCGCTTTCTGAGATCAATGCGATACAGCATCTCAGCTGCAGAAATATGTAATCTTCTTTGATTCTCGAAGAACAGCTTCGTATAAGCAAAATAGTTGTCTATATCTCTGAAAGGAATTTTAAATTTCTAGTTATTATTGTTCGAGATTTCGCAGCAGATATGGAATGCACATTTACGTTTTATTTTAGCAAACGATTGCTTAATCTTTTCATTCATTGTACAGTAGAATCACAGATACATTTCATAAAATAATTTATTAATATATATTTTTTTTTATTCGTTTATTTTTCTTTTGATCAATTTAATAATATGTATCCATGAATAAGAAAACTGTAAATAAGAAAACACTCGTCTTAACCGTCCTGACATACGCATCTGAAACCTGGACATTGCGTAAAGTATAAGCTGAAAGTATTGACAGGTACGAAAGGAAGATATTGAGACGCATCTATGGACCTGTAGAAGAGGATGGTTTGTTTCGACTCAGAAAAAACAAAGAGCTGTTCGTACTTTAGAATGACCTGAATGTTTCACAATATGTGAGAATACAGCAAATTAAATGGCTGGGACAAATAATCAGAATGGGTGAGGAGAGGACAGTCAGAAGACTGTATTACGGAAGCCCTGATGGAGTAAGGCCTCGTGGAAGACCGAAGGGAAGATGGAAGGACAGCGTCTTCGAGGATCTGAAGAAAGCAGAAATATCTATTAGGCGTGCTACTAACAGGGAAGACTGGGGAAAAGCCGTTGAGCTGGCCAAGGACCGATTCATGCTTCTGTTGCGCCGAGAATGAAAATAAAAAACAATACTTCATAATTCGTTATATCTCTCTTATTGTCTTGATCTTAAACTAAATGATTTCCGTAAGTTCAGTATTTCAATATTGTTCAGCAGATATCAGTCCCATTAAAGACGTTCTACTTTCTTTTTCATATATATATATATATATATATATATATATATATATATATATATATATATATATATATATATATATATATATATATATATATATATATATATATATATAGCCTTCTGAGAGTATTTCCAGGTGTGTCAGTCGTGGCCGTGTCATTAATGAGTATGTTGTTATGTCCATGAAGTCTATCGTGAAATCGTCCATAAAGATTATGTATAAGTTCCTTTACTGTGGGTGCTTCCAAATCAGTGTGAAGTGTGTAGTTTGAAATGTACCAAGGTGATTTCGTGATTAGTCAGAGTATTTGAAATTGGAATATTTGTATTCTTTTAACGTGCATATTTTTTGCAGTCCTATATTTGTGTGGCGTATGTCCATCTAAGAAAGTGTAGGTATTCAGTCGTTGTCGGAGTTTTAATGCCGTCCGTTTATGAAGTATTGGGTACAGAAGTTTTAATCTCATGTTTAGACTGAGTCGTTTTAGTTTTATTTTATTACACGCGGGCCCCAGGTAATTCTTCTATAAAATAATTCTTCTATAGTCCTAAGTAATGTATTTCTTTTGTTTGTGGTATGGGTTGATTGTCGATGAAGACAGGTAGGTGGACAAGAGTATTGTCTGAGTGTAAAGGTTATGTGCTGTGATTTGTTTAGTCTGTTATATATTAACCTAGGTTTATAGATTAATTATAAAAAGGTTTTTCTATATTATTAAAAACTTTTTATTTTCCATTACATTTTTTTTTATTATTTATTTATTTATTTTTAACTTTAAATCTCTATTCACACCTGTCAATCAAAGTGGCTATCAATAAGCGAATTTTATAAAATACTGAATTTAAAGTCAGGAGTCGGAGAAGAATTCTGTGGTACCTCCTCTTAACTTGATTTTTTATTCTATCGAACTATCGAATTAGTGTACGAGATATATTTCACATTAAATCACTCCAATTCGAAATCCTTTGAAATCCTTAATGTAGAACAATCCTTACTTTGTACCCCATAAATATATGAACTGATCAAAAATAACCCTAAATTGCTGATTTGGCATGAACTAGATTCCATTTCTTCCATAATAAATTTAATGCTCACCCAAAACCACTTGTTCCTCAACTTGCTTCCCTTTCCATTCCTGGCAATCCTTCGAGATGTCTGATAAGAATATATCCTCGGGATCTTCTTTTGTAGATATTTCATTAGAGTCCTACTACATTGTTTCTTCACAAATTTTAATCATGTCATTTTTTTGTATTAGACATCACATTTTTACAAGACGTATTTTTGTAAAACATTCGTGAATTTCTGTTAATAAAATATTTTAAAAAATATATATTTAAGTATTAATAACTCAGAAATACCTCAACCTAAAACAGTTAGCGACCGCAATATCAAAACCTGCTGACGAATTACTATCATTAAAGGGATACCGACAACAAACACCCAATCCATCAGATGGATACCTGTCACAGGTAAGTTGAGCGTACCGCTGATTGGCGATTTAACGAAGCCGGATAAAATAGGAATGATGCAGCGTTGCACCCGCCCCCCACGCTATCATAATGCAATTTGACGTTTACGTTGCAGCAGAGCTCTGGGTGCCCCCCTCCAACGCTAAAATAATTGCCCCCTGTTAAATCGTTATAAATTACTCTTGCGATCCCTCTCGTTTTGAATTTTACGCTTCGTTGGCTCCTCTAGCACGCCACTTGTGTGAAAATGTATTTTGCCAAAAATGTTTTTTGTGGTAAAGAGGTGGTGAATTTTTTTTTTTGTTCATAACATACGGATTGATGCAGCCCCAGCCGCAGTTTGCATGCTGAGTGCATTTTAATTTGTTTAATCAGTTTAATTTTTTTTTCTTTACTACTTGTTGTAAATTTATAAATTTTAGTCGATCCCGTAGCAAAGAGTTTAGATAAAACCTCTAAGCTTAAAAAGTACTAATGATAAATTAAGACATACTATTATCACCAAATGACTAAATTCCCGACAGGACACGGACAAACAAGACAATACTTCAAACGATTTCACATTTCAGACACCGACATAGCAAATGCGACGGACAGACACTACAGGACTTTCCTCACCTTCTTTTTAGTTGTCAAATTTATGACAAGGAACGATTTTCATTAATTCGCAACATAATATTAGGTGGAGGAACTTGCCCGGAATCTCCGACTACCATTTTTAATAAATATTAGAAACCATTCAAAAAATTCATAAAATCAAATAATTTTGATAAATATAAGGAAAAGAAATTAAAAAAAAAAAAAAAATACAACTAAAATAATTCATAAATCTTGTTGTTGTTTGAGAAGGCATACATCTCTGGTTCGATGTGCGCCGCTTCATCTATGAGCTTATTATTGCTGCATTTATCCCTTCTTATATTTCTTTATTTTATTTATTTCTTTTCTTTTTTTTTATTTTGTATTTATTTCGTATTATTATTTTTTATTTACTACTGTACATATACCTATGTACTTATAAAACTATGCAATGAATTGTACTATAAAAAATTGTAACATAGCCAAGTGTGTAATATGCCTCGCACGGCAACGGCACACGTTTTAAATAAATTGCCAGTTCATAGGGTTACTATGAGGAGGAAAAAGGAAAACATACAAAAAATACTATTATTACATATCGAGTAGTGGCCAACTAGTTAGTAAAGACGACTGATATTCCACTAATCCCAGTTGAACAGATCCGCTACCTAGGACTCCACTTGGACAACGTCTTACTTGGAATCCACATACTAGACTAAAACGACAAGAAACTGTCCGTAGTTACAGACTACTTCAACATTTACTAGACAAACGTTCAAAGCTCCCAATTAATTACAAAAGTCTCATTTACATGACAGTGAATAGACCAATACGGACTTAGGGAGTTGAGCTGTGGGGCTCCACTAAACTATCCAATTCATCCCGTATCCAATCCTTACAATCCAAAATCCTTCGAAAAATACTCAATGCACCTTTCTTTATCACCAATAAATTTATTCATAAAAATCTTAATGTTCTATATGTTGCTGATTTAGCCCAAATCAGATACCAACCCTTTCATAGTAAGCTCCATAACCACTCAAATCACTAGTTTCTTAACTTGCTTCCCTCTCAATTCCCGATAATCCTCCTAGGCGTCTGAAAATAAGATGGCCTAGAGATCTTCTTGTGTAGATTTTTATTGTAGTGCTTTTCAAGTTTTTCCATGTTATTGTAAGCTTATTAACACATTTACTCAATGTAAATTTGTACAGTTGTAAATTTCAATAAATTGTAAATAAAAAAAATCTAGAACTAGGATTTTTATTTTTTATTTATTTACTTTTTTTTTAATCGATTATCGAATTTTCAAACAATCTTCTTAACGGTCGATCAGGTGGATATGCCCCAGGATAGGTAAGACCTGATGTTGATGATGAGAAAGCTGAGACGATTTAACAGAGCCCGGAGGATGAAGATCAATTTTAATAAAACCGAGTACATGCTATATAGGCGGTAATGAGGAGGTGGACCTCTGGATTGAGGGAGAAAGATGTAAAAAGGTAGGAGAATTTAAATATTTAATATTAAATACTAGCATTCTCTGGAACATGGATATAAAAATTGTATTAATAATGATTTTCGAATCACTGACTATGCTTTGGATATATATATCGAAAACTAACGTACTGGGTACTATAAACTAAGCTGGTTGGACGACTATGAAGTGATCTCTCCTGCCATCAAAAATAAGAATTATGGACGAACAGTTGGAGGTTCAGCTTGCTTTTATAACAAAGAGCAAATTAAAGTACAGGCGATAAACATCACAGAAAATTTTATAATAACATTAGTTAAAGATATTTAAATTCATGCTGTATTAAAATTGATTTGAAGAAATCCTAAAACTTATCATTATAGTAATCATTATATCAATAAAATCACCAAGATATCATGTAACAACATTTTGTTTTTCATATTATATTACAGAAGAATTTATATATTTTTAGTTTCTTAGTTTATGTTTTTTCAACATTTTATTTCTCCTATTGAAATATTTTAATATACCTTATTCAATATTTATAATACCGTATTTTAAAAACATATAACATATTAACTCAACAAAAACATATATTTTTTTTTTTTTTTATTTGTTAATAGGTAATTTACTAAAAATAAAAAAGTGTATTTTAGGTATTGTTAATTATTTAGATGGTAAAACGTGTATTTACTTCTTATTCTTAGTATTTAATTCATATTTATATGTTTTTTTGTTATATTACTGAGATTATAATTTGTGTAGTATTATGGTATAGGGGAGACCTGGGATGATTGGGACAGTGAAATTTTTGATTAATAGGTTGGCACTACTAAATTGGCTTTACAGCTGTTGATCACGCTCCTGAGGTAGGTTATAATACTTTGGCGGCCATATTTAAATTTTCTGAGAAGAGAGCTAAGTTTTTCTTAATTTTCACAACAAAAGTTAATATCTGAATAAACTTTAGGATAGTATTTTTATAAAGACAAAAAACCCGTCCAGCATCTTAAATTAACACAGAAAACTCCTATCAATTATCATTCGATTCCAGTAATTAATCTTGAAATACTAACCTACATGTTTGTCAGGACCACGTATTGAATAAAAAAGTAACCTAAGGGATGGTTGGGGCACTTGATCTCTGGGACGGGTGGGACAATGTCCAACCATCCTGTTATATTTTTGCAGTTAATTATATTTTGTTACTTGCATTCTTTTATTGTTTTTTTCTTTACAGAACCTTACTTTTCAACATTATGCCTTATATATTTATTGGTGGTGTTCCTTTTTTAATTTAATTTATACTACTATTTGTGTAAGAAACACGTAGTACTATTTTATTATGTTTACGTTTATCATTTAGTAAATAAAAATATTTTATTGAGTATTATTTATTCAATGATTCTTTCCCGCATAGCTGTAATTTTTACCCTGGTTTAAATCGCACTGGTTAGGTGTTAGAAAATTACGTATAAGCATAATTGTACAAATGATTTTTAATTTTAATTTATGAGCTGGTTATAGACAGAGACTACTTAGAAACTCTTGCGGATTATCAACTAAATAAATCATATTTTTACACACAATATCAAAAGCAAGGGATCCACATTTTGTATTGGTTTTATTGATTATGGCAGACCTTCTTTCTGCTACTTAACGTTGTTAGTTTAATTCTTTTTACCGTCAATATTATTATTGCTAAACCTCACTGTCAAAATTTGGTACAGATGGGTTTCAGTAGTGTTACCATTGGCGGTAACCATATATCGGTCGATTTTCAATTTTGTCAGGGATTCAAATGGCACACCACATATTAAAATAATCAATAATTTAATTTAATAAGCAAATTTTAATACCTTTGTAACCCCTTACATGGAATGGCTCTCTTTACCTATCAGTCAATTTTTAAACTTCTCTGTCATTACGAAGTATTGTTTTTTTAAATAATGAATTAATTTAAAATCAGTAGATTTTGATAAAGCTAAACTATCCTTGAGCTATAAATATGATGTAGTTAAAATTTGGTATTGATTGATTCCATAATTTTCGTTGTTAGTGATCACAAACGAAAAACAGTTTGTCCTTTTATATAATAGTATAGATATTTTTTAATTTTAAAAAAATCCCTAATAATTCCTCCTGGAATAGAAAAACCAAAAATCTTATTAGGAGCCATATTGTTTTGAATAAAAATTTAAGGTTTCGCCGATTTTTTTTAGAGTTAGGGCTTTATGCGTTGGGGTTGCTTTAATCGTAAATTTATTTTGTATTTTCATTTCGTTCACTATAACTACTACTCTGAATATTAATAAGGTGTATAAAAAAAAAAAAAAAAAAAAAAAAAAAAAAAAAAAAAAAAAAAAAAAAAAAATAAAAAAATAAAAAAATAAAAAAATAAAATAAAAATGAGCGTTTCAAAACAAATATTTGTATTATTATTTCTTTGATATAAAATACAATCAATACTCAAAGTATAATCCGTTGTTATCTACCGTCATTACCCATCTGCTAGCTAATTGTTCGATGCCACACTGATACCATCAATTTTTTTTCCCTTAAGAAAATGGGCCGTGGATCGAAACAAGTAGTAATCCGAAGGTGCGAGGTATGGACTATATGGTGGATGAGGCAGGATTTCAAATCCATGAACTAAGTTCGTGAGGGACCAGTCTACAGTTCTTTTTCACCTTCCCCATGGAAAGGAGATGGCGACTAACAGTATCATTCGACACACCACACTCCCTGGCGAGTTCGCGAGTACTTTTGGGCGGATTTGACTCAACAGCTTCCTCCAGAACCTCATCAATATCCATTAATGGCCGCCCGGAGCCCTTCTTCCTTTCCAACGTCGTATCTCAACTTCTAAATTTATAAAACCAACGCCGCGCAGTGCGCTCTTCAAGGACATCTTACCCTTCATATTTAATAATTTCACGAGTTGCTTCAGCGGCTGTAAATTTTTTTTTTTTTTTTTTTTTTTTTTTTTTTTGTTTTTCAATAATGTCTTAAAATTACGAGAATTTCGTAGGACACTGTCAGCTTTTTTTTTTATTTTTATTTTTTAAGAAGTCCAGTGTTAGTAAATAAGCTTAGAGAATGCTCTAAAGGGATTATTAAGTATTGGTAAAAAATTAATAGCATTAAGATATTTAGAGACTTTGAGTGCTACTGATGATTAGTACTTTTTAAGTTTTGTCACGTTATTGTAATAGTTAACAGCACATTTACTTGATGTATAAATATTGCACAGTTGTAAATTTCAATAAATTTTTAATAAAAAAAAAATAAATAAAAAAAAAACTATTAGGACTATTTGAATTTCACAGTTACGGTTTTAATTACTCATTTTTTAAACAAATATGCATTAGTTAAGATATTGGAAATATTGCAAATACAAGAGCTATTAAAAGCTATCGATTTTATCTTCTCACAACTTTGTAAGATTTTCTAACTTCCTATCTTGGGGTTTTGACAAAGAGGGGGATTGATTTTGCGACAGGGGCTGCAACATCTGTTTTTCTTCACTGTTGACACAGACCATAGTTTAATTGAAATTATAATTACGTTAAAGTGGAAACTTAAGTTTAATTATTCCCTCTGAAAGGCGTAGGTTAACTGAGTTATTACAGGGCTCTATATTAGAAGCAGAGTTACCTCTTTCCTCTTCCGAGTTGCACCCCCTCCCGTCGACCTCAGAAGTTTGCCCCCCTCCCTTTGTAATATTCATCGGAAGAATGTTACAAATGTTATAACTCAAACAGAGGGCTCTATTTAATCAAGTCCCTTAAACAAATCTTAGAATAATAACACTACTTGGAGCCCTTCTTCTGCCTACCGTCTTATAATATATTTCCTCTCCACGGAGGAGGGGGTTTAATTCATGCTTGAATTTTCCCTTAGTGAGTGGTAATTCCAACAGACGTTCATCCTTAAAATACTATTTTTAAAAAATAAATAAATAAAACGAATTTATTGAAAATAAATCTATTAAATTAATTTTTAGTAAAACAAATAATATTTTTTCTCTTTGATTCTGACCTGTTATAAATACAACAATAACAATCTAATAATATCCATGTATTCAGATGACACAGCATCTTACAAACTTTAAAAAAAAAATAATTTTTAGAAAAAAAAAAAAAACACTTCAAGATGAAGCCCTAGGACTTCACTTGGACAAACGACTAACTTGGAATCCACATACAAGACCAAAACGACAAGAAACTGCCCGTCGTTTTAGACTACTTCAACATTTACTAGACAAACATTCAAATCTCCCAATCAATTACGAAAGACTCATATAAATGACTGTGATTAGACCTTTTGGACGTATGGAGTTGAGCTTTTGGGCTCCACAAAACCATCCAATTTATCTCGTATTCAATCCTTACAATCCAAAATCCTTCGAATAATCCTTAATGCTCCTTACTCTGTCACCAATAAACTTATCCATAAAGATCTTAATGTTCCATATGTTGCTGAGTTAGCCCAAACCAGACACCTATCCTTTCATAGTAAGCTCCATAATCACTCAAATCCGTTAGTTTCTCAACTTGCTTCCCACTCCATTCCTGATAATCCTCCGAGGCGTCTGAAACGAAGATCGCCTAGAGACCTTCTAGTGTTTTAATAAAGTGCTACTGATGAGTAGTTCTTTCCAAGTTTTAACATGTTATTATAATCGTTGTCAATACATTTACTTGATGTGTATATTTTGTACAGTTGTAAATTTCAAAATATTAAACCTACATGTGCAAATTAGAACTAAAAAGTAATAAATAATATTTTAATTGCTTCTAAAAAAGGAGAATTAAATGACAATCAACAAAATTATCAATACTTAAGTACCTATTCACAATTTATGATCAGTTATTTTTGGAGTTGGTGCCAACCAAAAAGTTGCTTAATCCTGCCTTTGCAACAAACATTCGAATTGCACGAGACAGCGGTGAAGTCGTGATGAAACAGTGGGGGATCTTTACAATTACCATTTCTTTTCTAATTGTGTTTGTTTCGGTTGGCACCGACTCCAAAAATAACTGATCATAAATTGTGAATAGGTATATAAGTATTTACTAGGACTAAAACAGAAAAAAAAAATATAAATAAATTGAATATTTGTTGATATAAGGTAAAAACATATATTACGATGAAAGACAAGTGGTTCAGTTAATGAGTTAGTACAAAAAATTAATGAGTAAATACAAAGTTAATGATTTAATGAGGTTATGTTAATGAATAAATACAAAAATAAATATAATAGTAGGATGTTGACAATATAGTTGATAATAAATATCTAAACTATAGCAATGAGAAGTAAATAGCAGTGAAGGAATGATGAATATTAGAGGAAAAGCAGTAAAATAAGCAAAAATGTAATTTGGAAACAAGTAAAATAATAAGGGGGCCAATGTGAGGAAAGTGAAAGTCAGCATACACTGTACATAACAATTAAATTAAAAACAAAAAATTAATTACTTATATTTTGTTTTCTTGGTTTTTTTCTTAATTTGTACTAATGTTTAGAAATTAACTTTGAAATTTAAAACCTATCTATTATTGAATAAAACTATTTGAATATTATAGAAGATATAAGGCCTAAAAATATTGTGTAATAGTAAATATGTAAATATAGCATAATGATATGCAATATATGAAAATACGGACTAATCAATGGGTTTTGATTAACAAGACTCTAATAAATAAAATTAATTTTGGATACTGTTCCAGATCTGACGATTTTTGGCTGCCGAAGGACGTGCTTAGCCACTCTCCTCCCCAAAAAATTATTTTATGTCCTTAAAGATACTATTTTGAATTATTCTAGGATTTTACGATTTTATTATTATTCGCCCTTAAGGATATTATTATTAAATATTCCAGGATTTAACAATTTTTAAGATAGCGTAATGATATTCCTCCATTCTCGTCCTTTTAGTTTTTGTCCTTAATGATACTATTTTGAAATATTCCAAGACTTAAAAATTTTATTAGTTTTCGTCCTTGTGGATACTATTTTAAGATGGCGGAAGGACATCCTTGTCTACATATATATTAATTTTCGTCCTTAATGATAATATTTTGAATTATTCCAGGATTTTACGATTTTATTAGTTTTCGTTCTTGTGGATACTATTTTAAGATGACGGAAAGACATCCTTGTCTACATATATATTAACTATCGTCCTTAATGATACTATTTGGAAATATTCCAGGATTTAACTATTTTTGATATAGCGTAAGGATATTCCTTTATTATCGTCCTTTTAGTTTTTGTCCTTAAGGATACTATTTTGAAATATTCCAAGACTTAAAAATTTTATTAGTTTTCGTCCTTGTGGATACTATTTTAAGATGGCGGAAGGACATCCTTGTCAACATATATATGTTAGTTTTCGTCCTTAAGGATACTATTTGGAAATATTTCAGGATTTATCGATTTTTAAGATAGCCGAAGGATATTCCGCCATTGTCGTCATTTAGTTTTGTCCTAAAGGATATATTTTTTTTAATATTCCAGGATTTAACAAATTTAAGATGACGAAAGAATATCCCACCATTGCTGACCTTGAAAATTGAATTAAACATAAAGTTTTTTTTTACAAAAGACACTCTCTCTTCCCGTTTAATCCTTTGTATTTGGTAATTGTTAAACGCATTCAACAGGAAGTTGTAGATAGTTTTTCATCACTATCAACCCCTTCCCGCCAAAACTTTTTACTAAATTGGAACGATTCAACTGGTTTCAAATATTTTCTTTTGATAATATAAGATTCGATACATGTCTTAAAAATCGATCGAAGATATTATTCCTCGACACAGTAGCTCATTACCCGATAGAGATCTCGATAGAAAAATCACTCGGATCTGTTTGAGATGAGAAAACAATTGGTTTCAATTACATATATACACGACTCTCGATAGTATCGAGAGGGCAAAGAGCAAATAATAGTAGTTAGCAGTCAGCGGTTAGTATCTGTAGTATTCATTGCTGTACGGCAGTCAACATGAGCCCTTATCTCAGTTCTGTTATCTCATTCGGCTTGTATTTCCAACCAGTCATAAACAATGCTGGCTTATACTATCGTTATAATAGAATTTAGTTAGCATGGATCGATATACAAGTGGAATGGAACAATAATATAATCCATGGCTATAACCCATATTCCATGGAATCTACTGACTAAGTATGGTTTCAGATATACACGGGGCAAAAAGAGTCTGGAAACACTTACCAAAGTTTTATACTTATGCTCCTCTAGTTTTCTGTTACCAATATTTTTTTCCGCTTTTCGCAACACTTTTTTACTGCCATCAAAGCCAAAAATGTTAAATCGACTTTCATCCGAGAAAATAACAGATTCCTAGAACGATGTAGGCTTTTGCACCTACTCTTTATCAAATTCCAAATGGCGCTAACGATTTAACTTGCTAATGAATGGTTTCTTCTTGGCGATTCGACCAAATAAGCCAATTTTCCGTAACTTATACACCGTAGCCGCGAGGCAAGTTTGTAGCAATTTTCGGTTTGTCAATGACAGTTTTTAAAATTTCCCGCTTGAGCAATTTATTTATTTTTGGTGGACGTCCGTTTCGTGGTCTACTGGATACACAGCCTCATTCTTCACATCTTTTTATAATTTAAAATAAACTACTCACATTTTTACTAACGGTCCTCCCAATTTCCCTCACAGGATTTTCTTAATTTAACAATTAACACGTGAATGGCTTTTGGCACTTCCATCATTGATGCTAATCACAGACTAAAAGGATTTCTAATCATAAGGCTTTGTTTCTGATTATTGTCCTTAAAACCCATAGCGAGTATAATCAGTTATTATTGTTGAATTTTTTGTTGTTTTTTTTCATTGTACAAGTGTTTCCAGATTTTTTTTGCTATAAGCATATATATTTTTTTTAGTTCAATGTTTTCTGTTGACTCCTGATGATATGCATTCAATAATATATTATATATCTAATATATATATATATATATATATATATATATATATATATATATATATATATATATATATATATATATATATATATATATATATATATATATATATATATATATATATATATATATATATATATATATATATATATATATATATATATATATATATATATGGATGAATTCTCATCACCCAAATCTTCATAATCATGCCATACAGTGAATAAACAGGTTACAATAAAATTATATAAGTTATACAAGTTATTTCAAAACATAAAGTTAGCTACAGTACAAGTATATAACAACATGTGTTAGAATAATAAAAATATATATATATATATATATATATATATATATATATATATATAATTACAGAATATAGAGGAGTATGAAGCTACTTACAATGTTACGAGTGGATATGGAATAGACTAACAATACTAGAACACAACTAACCTAGGGGAATTTTGAACAGACAGTTACAAAGGTTGTGGGGAAATCCCTATTTCTTAAAAATTAAATTGAAATATTCCTTAAAATTAAGTTTGAGAATACCACCCAGTCCCCTTAACTTAATTTAAGAAATAGGGATTTCCCCACAACCTCAAAATTTTCGGAGTATAAAGTCCCGATTCGGACTCAATCAAAATATCAAACAATCGATGAACAAATACAACTTCAATTATTAGTTAAAATTATATAAATTCTTTACTTATGATAGCTGGCGAAGCCGCTACGGCAGATGCTAGTACAAAAATATAAACCTAAATTAATTTCTGGACAACACTATAGATATTTTTAAAAACGTAATTTAGTAATATGGGAGACGAGAACTGTAGAATAGACAACTCTACCAAGATATTAAATCTCGAGGAGTAACTAATGAAGCAAAGATAATGGAGGCAAGACCAGTAGCCGAGTAAAATAACATATCCCTCAGTGAGTGAGTTAATAGCCGCTCTATTGGCAATCGCTACCGTAAAATAACTCCGCCCTACTCGGACCGTCCAGATCGGTGATATAAAATTTAAATCTAATCGTTACTTCGTGCCTTGAGATCACGATGTAGCCTTCCCTAATGCTGTATATTAACAATTATATGACTAAGTTTGCCCTGGCTCCAGATAACTTGTAGAAATGATAGGCCCGAAGCCGGCGTGTGAACCCCTGGAAGCCCCCATCATCGAGATAATGCCAACCTCTTCCTCCTTCTCATTACCGCCGCGGCGGTCCCGTCCGACAGATCCTTCCGATCCACTACCGTTATTTAATCCGAACCGTAGTTTCTTTTCCTTAATTAAGAGAGTAAAGGTATATCGCGTCCGATAATAGAATTCACACGGAGAGGATTCGAAAGGGAATCCAAAAATTAATCCTGCGGTTCGTATTCTGGTGGCTAATCCTTGATGGAATATCTTCTACATTTCTCATGACCACAATTATTTAACTTGCTACAGAGAAAAAAAAAAAAGAAAAGAAAAAATGAATTTCATGGGAAAGGTATTTCCTACATTCCAAGGCTAATAAGATTCTATTATACTTAATCGTTTGTTTGTTTATTTCGTTTAACGTCACTTTATGCTGCTATGGCTAATCGGACGATGCTACGGTGGGAATCCTAAATTTTGCCTATCCAGGTATAATTAGGATAGGGATCTTTAACGAGTACTGACATCGTACAGGCTCCGAACCTCTATTTTACGTCCCTTCCGAAGGACGGCATAGCTAAGGATTTTTTACTCCCTTTAAAAAAATCCTAATGTCATCTGCCGGGCTGCGAACCCGCGTACTTAATCGTATACAGAATCTGAAATAAAAATGACAAAAAATAATTTAAAAAAAAATTAAAATTTCTAATAAATTTCATTTTACATTTTCATTATTTGTATATGAACACAGACTACTCACTGACTACAGAACTATACTACAGAAAGAAAACAGTACAGAAACTAGAACATTGGCCGGTAGATGGTCAATGTTTGATGAACAATTTATTTCAAAATTTCAAAATATTTCTTAAAAAAATCATAAAGATAGAGGATATAAATATGACATATCTTTAAACCGCTAAATATTTATAAATATTTCTCTACAAATCTTTGTTGCTTGATTTTACTGAATTTTGAATTATTTATGTTATATAACTTCTTGTTCTTTATTTTATTTCATTTTTCTTGTTTATTTTTTATATTAACCTTTCAACACATGTACTATCTATATTTATATGTAAAATAATAATAATCGAGTGAAATTATAATAATTACATGTATTTTGTATACTTTGTACAAGTATGGTGTGTACACAAAAAAAAATAAAATCCCTTCCAGCAGGGTTACTGCTCGAAGGAAAATACACTAAAAAAAAAAATTATCATTATTTTAATTACCTTAATCTATTATTCCTAATAATCTATAACATTTAATTTTATCTTCAATTACTCTATCACTTATTTAAAAATAAGAGAATTGTTTTAACACAAGTAATTTAATGATAAAATGATAATCTTATATTTATTTTATTTATTTATTTATTTTGTAAAGTTAATCAATATATTTCAAATATTTGATCTGAATCAAAAGAGAAGTTATATAAAACATTGTAAGGCATGGCTTTTTGCAGTACCCCTTCTGTACGGTAACTAGAGAAACAATTATATATATATATAAAAAAAATAATATAAATATATATATATATATATATATATATATATAAAAAAAAAATGGTAATACTGCATGTTAAACGGGGTAGAATGGCGCAGAAACGATTCTTATCTCAATCTCTTGTGGGGATAGAATTGTTTTTCTTTTTATTTTAAAAATCTTATTTTTTTTTCTGAAAAATGGCAGTTTTCTTTACTTTGGTTTAGCGTAGAAACAAAAACGAAATTTTCTTAATCAACATTAAATTTTCAAAAAGATGAGATAGGTCTAATTATTTTAAATCCACTTTTAGGGGGCCTTTTAACGCGCAAAACACATAACATTTATTAAAATTTATATTTATAATAGTTTTTGCAAAGTCCTCACTCCCCACTGGAGCACTCTAGAAGCCGTCAAATTCCGGCTTTAGTTAGTTTTTTAGTTGTGTAACCCATGATACAATTGCACTTCACCTTTGAGTCTAAAATACGTTTTTCTGATGAAAAACACGCTAGAGAATAAATACTTGTTTGTATTTAATAAGAATAAAACTACATTTAATTATGTAGTTTTAATTTTATTTATTGTCCAAGTAACCCTTAAGAAGAACCGTTTATTTTATTAAATTGGCACATTCCATAAAAATGTACAATATGTTCCTTAATATTCATATTTACAAATTATTAAACCATTAGACAATAAAAACTAAAATAATATTTTGTTATTAAAACACATACAGATGTTTTAGCTGATAAACATTAAAAATCGAATAAAATAATTAATGGTTAATGGTCAAATTCCAAGCTCTATATAAATTTTAAAATGAATAATTATGTTTAATAAGATTCTTGATGTTCAGTCAATAAAATAACAACTTATTTTGGCGACTTTTCAGGACTATGTTGTTCTCATAATTATGTTCTATCGGTAAAACCAGGTTACAATAAAATTACATAAGTTACAAAGATTATTTAAAAAATAAAGCTAGCAACAATATAACATATATATATATATATATATATATATATATATATATATATATATATATATATATATATGTTATATTGTATTGGATATCACGGATAATAAAATCACGGAATCTATTTACACCACGAAAATGAACTAAACTAAATAAAACAAATACTTTAAAAAATTCTATTTTAGTTATATATCCCTGACAGCTATTTATTTGACAAGAGTGTAAGGAAGTACTTTTACTCACTCGAGGCAAGATTTACACGCACGAGCGAGCGAAGCGAAGCGAGTGCTGTAAATAGCCGAGAGTGAGTAAAAGTCTTTATACTCGAGTTAAATATTACATTTTTTCTGCGATAATATGCGAAAATAAATACGAAATTTTTTTGATAAATTTTATTCAGGTAGCAATACAAGTACTCATATTATTATTTATTATAAATGTTTATTCTCCGATAGTTAAAGCTAACTAAAAAATAAAAAAATCGCAACAATGCTTGAATCCGTAAATTTACTTTTTTATTATCATAACAATTTAGAAGTCAAAATAGAAGAAACTTTTGCTTACCTTTATCATAAGAAATGTTTCATTTGGAGCATTTAATAAAAATTTATTAATTTAATCTTTTGAAAATATTTCAGATTTTTAGGTCTATAATTCTCTGATTTCCTTTTAATAAATGTTTTGAGTTTTATATAAGTACTGATGTCTATGTTTTTATTTATTTATATAGTACTTTTCAACTTAAAATATATTGACCATAATGATGCAAATTTGTACGATTTAGCTATTTAATCAAAGTAAGCAATAAGAATGTTTTCTGAAGTATTTTTAATCTTGTTTTTGACACACCATTTTTTATAATTGTTAAACCTTATGTTGTAAATTTATTGTGATTAATTGGGTAAAAGATTACTAATCACTTTTTCTGCTGTTTTTTTTTTTTTTTTTTTTTCATATTAGGAGGAGTGTTTTCATAACTTGAATCACTATCCATCTTAATTTAATTTAAATTCAAGTTAATAGCAGTTCAATTTAAGTATGCACTATCCAATAAGGAATAAAAGTAATTACGTTTCGAATAGTTGCAATTAGCAGTTTTTCTTTTCTTTTAAATTTTTTTTTAAATTTGTCCTGCTATTTTTTAAAAATGTTTTTAAATTGTTCATTTTATGTACAATTACTTTGTATTTAGATAAAATAATAATTATATAATTTAAAATAAATAATTATGAACTTTTTATTAAGGTATGTATTAAGGAGGCACTGAAATTTTACTTTACACTCTAGAGAATTAAAGTTAAGCTTATGGGATTTTTTACTCACTAGATAATAAAATGGAACGTTAATCAGCAGTTTTTTATTGGATAATGTTCCCATAATTTAACGGTTGCAAAAAAATTATTTTTTTTTTCATTTTTAAATTTATACATTCCGAGATAAACAGAATATCTATGTAAAAGTTATTCTCAAAACTTAGTGCATGCAATATTCTACAGAGAACAATACCTAATAAAACAATACTTTTTTCTAAATATAAACCAGTTACCTAACGCCTGCAACTGAGAACTCTTTTGTTTTTTCGTATTTTTTTTTTTTTTTTTTTTTTTTTTTTTCGCAGCGTAAAATTAATCTGGTGTGAACAATATCTGAATAGAAGTGAAAATATTTAGTTTCCACAACCGGGATCATCTTGTTAGCCATTCTTCTGGAATAATCTACTGGAATCATTTCCATAGCAGATTTTCCTGGAAAGCTTTTGGTAGCAACTTTTTCGCAGTCGATCAAAACTAGAAATTTTTTTTTTTTTTCAGAATTAGAGAACTACAGCATTTGAGATTATCAAATAAATGTTTTAGAATCGTTCTTTTATACATGTAGAATACAAATTAACATCTCTGTGAACAAAAAAAAAAAACAACTCAGATTCACAAAACACTCATTGGCTAGAAAAATACTACAATAAATACTGCATGGAATATGCGATAATTTTTGACTTTACAGCTTCGTTAGGAGCAGTTAGAAGGTAAAGATACTAGAAGCCACTATCCATGGGAGATAAACTAAGGTAGGGAAGAAGGTCTAAGCTTTGGGTTTTTCGATTATATGTCGAACACGGTGGACTCTATATAAATATGATTCTATTCAAAATTAAAGCTGATTAAATTTCATATAAAATTAATTTTATACATATTTGTCGAACTTTCAACGGTTTTCGAGATATACGTTATATAAAATCGATAAATTTCGAGAAAAAAACATAATTTTTATCTCACGTTTTGACAAAAAGTTGTTTTAAGTGAGAAAAAATATATATGAAATGAAAGTAAATTTAATACTCCATCACTTTTATTATGATATTTTGGAAACGATTGTGGAAAGCAAATTTATTTTCTCGAAAATATTCGATTTTCAATAACGTATATGTCGAAAACCGTTGGAAGTTCGACAAATATGCACAGAAATAATTGTATAGGAAATTTAATAAGCATTAATTTTGATTCGTAACACTTTTATAATTTTTATCTTTTAACTACTTCTAACGAAGCTATGACGTCAAAAATTCTCGCATATTCCATTCACTTTACAATATGTTCACTGACATCTACATAATGGATGAAAGTAGACTTACCAAAAAAAATTTTCTTTTGATCAGATCAAGTAAAACATAAACCGACAAAAATAATGAAGTGAGGACCTTAAACAATGCAAAATTTTTGATTACGAAATAAAAGATTGAAAAAATTTCCGAGACAAAATCAAGAATAACATAGGTATATGAATAGAAACTAACATGAAATACAAGCCGAAAATGGACAGAAGACAGAAAAAAGAAACACAATGAATTAATGAAGAATTTTTGGGAAGAAAATAAGCAAACAAAATGAACATTGTAATATTTCAAGCGAACGCTCTCCATAAGAGGAAAACGATAATATATATATATATATATATATATATTTTCTTGACTGTCACTTTTAAATGTTTAGTAAGGCTCTTGAGGTTCAGTCAATAAATAAAAAAACTATTTTGGCGACGTTTCGAGACTATATTGTTCTCATAATCATGCCCTGCATTGAAAAAAACAGGTTATAATAAAATTATATAAGTTATACAAGTTATTTCAAAACATAAAGTTAGCTACAGTACAAGTATATAACAATATGAGTTAGAATAATAAAAATATATACAGTTACAGAATATAGAGGAGTATGAAGCTACTTACAATGTTACTAGTGGATATGGAATAGACACTAAATTCTAACAATTGTAACAGTTTTTTCACTGTAGGGCATGATTATGGGAACAATATAGTCTCGAAACGTCGCCAAAATAGTTATTTTCATTTATTGACTGAACCTCAAGAACCTTACTAAACACACACACACACACACATATATATATAATATATATTATGGTTGTATTTTCTACTTTTAATTTAAATTCTTTTTTTTATTTATTTCCATTGTTACTATTTTTAATTTTTTTTTTTTTTCATTTTATATATTGTATGGTTATTTTTTTTTTCATTTAACTTAGATTTTACCTGTTTTAAAATCATGATTTAATTCATAACTAATCTATAAAAGCTTTCTAAAATAAAAATCAATTTATTCTTAATATATATTCTTTAGATAGAAATTATTCCCAGTAAGCTCCGTTATTACGGCCACCTTTGTTATCATGTGTAAGTTACTTTCTAAAATTAAGAAGAAAGTATTAATACCTTTATCATATAGCTTTACTATACAGACCAGGTCTTTGCTCATAAGTTTGTATCATTTTAAGTTTATTTGAAAGTAAAATTATAATTAAATAATTAAGGACAATGTTACACGTAATATACGCGACGAAAGGTGACATAAGGACAATTTAAGGACGTAAGGCAAGGACGGTGAGAGAGAAGGATTCTCGGTGATTCATGGAATCGGAGGAAATGTTACATCCGTCTTCTGTATGGGAATGAGACGCGACGAGGAGTGGCTAAGTCCGGCTAAGCACGTGGGACTTGGACAGATTCCAGAGGGACGAAGCTACTGGAACTGATTGGTAATCCTATATTCCAGTCGGGTATAGGCTTCTTCTCCAACTATCCAGCTGCAATAACGTATTGCTACTATCACACCCCGCCGTGCTTGGGAATTAGCTACAACGTCTCTGTTTATTGTCTCCAGTCGGAATAGTCACATGCATTAACATCCCTTAACCGTCTATTCTAAGTAAACTTGGGAATGGTGATCGGCTTGATCATCGTAAAGTAATCGGTTTAATGAGTTCGATCGGATTAAGATACGTTCACTGGAGGCTGATCGTTTCGTTTTCTCACACAAATTGCGAACAGCTGGAATTAAAGTTGGGTCCCTGATCCAATCCATTACAAAGCAAATTAGTGTTTACTAAGCCTACCATTTTTTTATCTAAACATTTTTTTTTTAACAAACCATTCACATTCGCAATCACTAAAATATCAGAATATTGTCGAAAAACAAAAAATTTTTATTAGTATTGTTGATTAGCGTTCATCATTAGCTTGTAGAGCTAGTGATATTTTTATTGAAATATTTGGCAAGAAAGAAATATGAAGGAAGGAGCTGTACCTAAAGCACAGTTGTACCAGTGGACATTGGACCACCAAGTCCCGATCTTCAACAGGTCTTTTTCTAACCCGGTAAACCAGCCTCCCTTCATCCTCTTATCCTTAAAGTAAGTGAAGATCCTGTTCGTGTACATATTATTATTCTTTATTTAATTTTATTATTATTTCTCTGGTGTTTTTTTTTTCTTTTTAATTTATTGTTATTATATATTTATTATATAGTTACAATTATTCCAAATTTATTATAGAAAACCTATATATTTTTAGGTGTCTCTTGCACGAGGCCACATCCTTCTACTACTGTTAAATATTATTGTTAATTTTGTTAAATCAGAGAGCTCCTAGACTAAAAACAAAAAAAATTAAACGAAATAAAGACTGGAGGTGCTGTTGTGTTAAATAAAAAAAAAATGTATAAATTAATTTAATTTGTATTGATTCTTAATTTGAATTTCATTTTTAATAAATGGGTTTTTGTTAGCTAAATCACAATGGATATTTTTACATTGATTTCATTTACCATATTCTGAAGAAAATTGCTGAGTAACTAAAATCTTAATATCAATGAAAATATTAAAAGCATTTTTGGAATTAAAATAAAATTATGATTTCAAAGTTTCTCGCTGGATATTTTTTTTCTTTTTTCTTTTTTATTTCCCAATTTTGTTTGGTCTTTTCCAAAACTAAAATTTGTTTTAAGTCGATAAGATCACTAGTATTAATTTTATATACTTAATAAGACAGTTAATTTATTATTAAAAAGTTTTGTTTGGAAGAGGATCGACTAATAAAGATATCAATAAACATGAAACAGTATATTATTTAGAGAGGTGGTTTAATGAAAACATGAAATCCTGTTTTTATTTTCGGACAACTCAATAAAAATAGATAACTGTATATTAAAATAACTAAAAAATAAAAACAACAATTTTTATAATTATAAAAAAGGATATAAAAATTAATGGCTTGAATGGGAACGATATAAATGGAAAAGCTATAGTAGAGGCCCCAAATTGAGATATTGGCTTTGTATTATTTAAGTTCAAAGACCACCGAGGATATAAAATATTAAAGTCTATTAAAAATGTAAAAAAAGGATTAATGCAACCGCGTAATTCTGGCATGAAGAACCTTTTAAAATATACAAGGAGTCGAAATTGCATCAATTTTATTTCCATTATTTTCCTTTACATAATGGAGTCCCTCCTCCCCGGTCCTTCAACGGAATACATTAATAGCACATACCTTATTACCTCATTCATTAATTTCTTTCTTCATTGTATTTTACTAATTGCATGAGCTATGAATGATGTTGTGAAAGGATCAATACAATTAGGAATAATGCTGTAATTTGTAAAAATATAAAAATTACAGGAGATCTGTCTTTAAAACCAAACAAAATCAGTTAAAAAGAAAAAAAAATCAACTTTTTATTTTTTGTCGTCATTTATTGAAATTTACAACTGTATATTCAATATAAAAATATAATAATCAAATAAATATGATAATAATGCTAAATATGGCTCGTCTCTTTTTTTAAAAGCAACTAGCCATCGGTAGCACTTATAAAGGTTCTACATAATGAAATACTATATTAAAAGGTCCCGAGGCCATCTTCATTTCAGGTGCCTGGGGTTTTCTGGAATAGAATGAGAAGCAAGTTGTGATACTAATGAATTTGAATGGTTTGGAGTTTGCTATTAAAGAATAGATATCTGGTTTGATCTAAGTCAGAAAAGTAAGTTATATTAAGATCTTTGTGTATAAGTTCTTTAGTGACGAAGCAAGGAGCATTGAGGATTTTTCTAAGGATTTTGGATTGTAAGGATTGGATAATAGATGAATTGGATCGTTTATTGGAGCTCTAAAGTTCAACTCTGTACGTTTAAATAGTTTTATTCACAGTCATGTAAATAAATCTTTTGTAATTATTGGGAACGTTTGTCTAGTTAATGTTGAAGTAGTCTGAAACGACGAGCAGTTTCTTGTCGTTTTAGACTTGTGTACTATGTTTAAAAAAAAATCAAGAATATTAGACAAAACATTTTGAGATACCTTTTAACTGATCGAAACAGTTACATGTTTTGTTTTATGTTTGAATAGATTAATTTAATTTTTAAGCAAGAAAATAAATTAAAATTATAGAGATTCAATATTATTAATTCTAACATTAAATATTTTACTATTTCATTATACATTTTTTTTTTTTAATCAAATATGTAAAGGTTGGATTTTCAATGTGAGATTGTATAGTTTACTGATAGTGAGTAGTGAGTAGTTAGTAGTAATTCGACAGAGGATTGAGAAGGCAGTGAAGGTGAAGAGATACGTATGTAACGTATGTTTCTTGCTACTTATTTAATCTTTAAACCGCCTCATTTGGTTTGTTACTAAAAATATAAATATAAATATTACAAAATACGCCTGTACTTGTAAATTATTTAAATAAAAAAAAAAAAAAAAAAAAAAAAAAAATATTTGTTTTCTTTAAAAGAACTGATTTATGTGCTATGAAAGAGTTTCTGTTTTTACATTCACAAGAGGTATATAGTGAATAAATTTGGTATGTATGTCTGTTTTTTTCTATTTTATACATGCATGTACGTTTTTGTATATAACTTCATTTTTTAAAAACGGTTGTGTTCCAAGGATTTTGTGTTTTTTGCCATTGTCACTCTAGTCCAATGTTTGTAATGTTCATATGGTGTTTTTTATATTCAATAAATTGCTAACAAATTACAATTATATACTTTCAAATGTTTTTTTATTTAATTTACCAGCGAAATTCTGTAATACGTCATTTCCGTTATTTCGTCACCCTCTTTTATTTCATATTTAATTTATATAATAAATTTTATTATTTGAACGATTACATAATGGCGCCCGAACAGGAACTTGAAATTAATAAATTTTAAAATGACCCATCAAAACCTAATCCCTATATGTATTAAAAATGTTGATTACAAATAACTATATTTTAATTGCTTCACACACTAAATAGATAACAGATTTTCTAAGGTCAACTCGAGAAGTAAGTTTGGGCAGGTTATAATCAAATACTTTTACTTCAGTTTTCGAAAAGCTAAACAATCAAGTAAGCTACTCAAATCAGAATGAATTAAAAACTTGACTCCGCCGAACGAAATTCGGTTTCGCGACAAATCCAACATGGAAGAGAAGAGTGCAATTTGTAATTGATAAACAGAGGCGATGGGGGATTCGTGAGTATTAATTTCTCTTCGTTTTTCTCCCCTCGGCTCTGCTGCGTTTTTCCAACAATAACAAGTTGAAATTGAACACTCGAGGATTAAGTTGAGAAAACAGCAGGAGCTTACCATTAGCCGATGGAGTATCGAGGAGTGAGTCATCAGCCCGCTAATTACGAAACCAGAGGATGCGGTACAACAGAATGCACGGAGCCGGAAAAAAAAAAAAAAAAAAAAAAAAAAAAAAAAAAAAAAAAAAAAAAAACTGCCGAAAGTGGACAAAAAACTGCCGAAGCGGATGGAAGAAAAAAATTAATGAAATGCGAAAGGTAGTGACATCGCCGAACTAATTACCACTGGAGGATTCACTTCTGCGAATAATTTGTGCATCGACATCTGAGTGTGTGTGAAAAACTTCTCTGTTTCACCGCAGAAAAATTCCCATTCTCACTACCCGTTGATTCAAATAGACTATAATGCTGATTATTGAATTTATTTTGAAAAGTAATTTTAGAAAAAACTCACTTTCTCTATGACTAAGAAAAACAATAGATCATTAATAGGTCTATCTATATTCAAATGTTTTCTCAATTTACATTTTAGAATTAAAGAGATACAATTAAACTGTATTATTTTAATAATTAAATTAAACTAACAATTAATGATTAGTTGAAAAAAACAAAGTTGAGAGTTAATTTCAAACAAGTCAAACATGATTTTTTTTTTCATTTAAACCAATATAACTCTTAAGCGGACCTAGCTACAAATGTTATGTTACAAATGATATTTTCCATTAAATTTCGATAAAGAAATTTTTCCATCTGGTAGCAATACTAAAAGAGAAAGAGCGTGCGAAAATATCTAAGCACTTAAAAAATGTGGGCAAAACGTTAGATATTAATATATCTACCTGTAATCTACTGTTTTTTTTTGTTTTTTTAATTTCCGAATTTACATTTACTTTGAGGATATTCCACTAATCCCTGTTGAACAGATCCGCTACCTAGGACTCCACTTGGACAAACGTCTTACTTGGAATCCACATACAGGACTAAAACCACAAGAAACTGCTCGTTGTTACAGACTACTTCAACATTTACTAGGCAAACGATCAAAGCTCCCAATTAATTACAAAAGACTCATTTACAAGACTGTGATTAGACCTATTTGGACGTTCGGAGTTGAGCTTTGGGGCTCTACTAAACCATCGAATTCATCTCGTATCCAATCCTTGCAATCCAAAATCCTTCGAAAAATCCTCAATGCTCCTTACTTTATGACCAATAAACTTATCCATAAAGACCTTAATGTTCCTTATGTTGCTCATACCTATCCTTCCATAGTAAGCTCCATAATCACTCCAATCCACTAGTCTCCTAACTTGCTTCCCATTCCAATGCCGATAATCCTCCGAGGCGTCTGAAAAGAAGATGGCCTAGAGACCTTTTAGTGTAGATTTTTATTGAAGTGCTACTACTGAGTAGTTCTTTACAAGTTATTTACATGTCATTGTATTCACTATCAACACATTTAGCTGATGTATATGTTTTTGTACAGTTGTAAATATCAATAAATGAAAAAAAATATATATATATATTTACTTTGATTAATTTTTTTATTATTAAAACGTTTTTACAACTATTTGTCATATGCCTTTGGCAAAAATAAGTTCGTTCCATTTTTGTCCAACCAGTCTTTCTCATGCATTCTCCTATTCATCTCTTCCATTATGACCTTAGGACGACTTTTCGTCCGTTTTCTTTCCGGGCTCCATTCAAAAATTCTTTTTGGCCATCGTTCCTCTCCCATCCTTATAACATGCCTAAACCACTTTAAATAATAATTACATTAAATTAATGACGATTCGAAATAAACAAAGTTAAAAGAAAATAGAGGTTTCAAATGTGATTTTTTTCATTCAAACTGATATAGCTTCTAGACAGAAGGTTTTAACAACAAATATTGCTAAAGCCTGATAGTTTGATTTTTTTATTAATTTTTCCTTGCTTCATCTCCCATAGTGAAAAATAAATTATGTTATAATTTATTATAAATAAAACACTATAAATAGCTCTAAATATTTCTGGTTAATTACTTTCTATAAGTAATGGTTCAAGTTATGTGTATTATGTTTATATTATGTGTATCAAGTTACGTATTAGGTAAATATAGACAGCTGTTATAAAAAACAAAAGAAAACATATGAGCGTCCTCAACGACAGTAGCATTTTAGTCTGAGCCAGACCTACCTGGATGGAAGTTAGATTGTGCTATTTACTCACAGCGATCTTTTTACTCACCGATCTTCTCTCACCGAGAGTGATCTTAACTCACCATCTGGCTGTATCTTCTCTCACCTCTGCGCGATCGTCTCTTACCACTGCCTATTTCAAGAACCCACCGAATGCTGAGAAGACTTCCACTAGACATCTACCAACTATTTAAACCCTATTTTTCTACGTAACTTAAACCAGATTCTGTCATATTGCTATTTTCTCAATTCATTAATTATCAAAATAGTTTTTAAATTTGTTTTTAATTAATTAATTTTATTTCTATTTCTGCTAACAATCATAAGATATTTTTTTATTCTAGTTTATATCACTTTTCTCACCAAAATTTCTATTATTTTATGTACATATTTAAATTGTACTCACTGTAGGAGATTTATTATTCCTAGTATTATATTTCTTTTTTTTATTCACAACCTTTCTTTTAATTCTTTCTTTATGTATATATTTATATCAGTTTTTAAAAATATAATTATTTTACAAGTGTTCCTCTATAACGGTGTTATTTTTCTTCTCTATTCTATAATTGGGCATCATTTGCCAGATAGTAATTTTTTTACCAGCGTTCAGTTTGGGGAGGTGATTTTTTTTTCAAAGGAGAAAAGCCCCCCTCCCCAACAATTATATTACAAAAAAAATATTATCCATTAAAGTTTTGATAAAGAAACTTTTGGCAAATTATCCATCAGGTTGCAAAACTAACACAGAAAGAGTGTATGAAAAAACCCTAACCCTTAAAAAATGCTGGCAAAATGTTAATTTTTCTTTGGAACCAATATAGCACCTAAACAATATGTTCTAGCGACAAATGTTGTGCGACAAAAAATATTCTTTATTAAGTTATGATAAGCAAATTTTCAGTGTGAAAACTCAATTTCTCCCTGACTAGGGAAAATAATACATCATACAATATATGGAAACAATATATTCTAATGTTTTCTTAATTTCCATTTTAAAATTATAAGGATAAAATTCCTTGAATTAATAACTAATGATTATCACTTATGATCAAAAATAAAAATCAATCTTAATAAAAATCATTAAATGATTTTAAAAATTCCAGATAAAAATTTTGATCGGATATGATTTTTATTTTTGTTTTTTAATTATCGATTTCAAACCCTGATTTGATCCTTTTAGTTCTAAAATTTAAATTGGGAAAATCACTAAATAAATATACCCATGATTTGTCGGTTTTTCCCACACAGAGATAAATAGAGTTTTTTAAAAATCATATTTCTGAAGAGCTTCTACAAGAGAAACTCTACGGAGACAAGAACCTTAAAGATGAAGACATATTTTAGTCAAGCTGCATTGAAGTCTCCACCATGAGTAAATAAAAAAAAAGAAAAATAATACCTCGGCGAAATAAAGTTAAATAAAAGATAAAATAAATAATAGCACTGAATAGGAAGAGATAATCATAAAAATACTAAAACATGATTTGCGTTATCCAAAGATCGTTCTCCTTTCATTGTGTTGCATTACGAGCAGGCTCGAGAATAAAGTTCTCATACTTGACGCGGGGGGAGACGTTAAATCAATCCCAGGTTTCGAATAGGGAAAGACAAATAAAAAAGAAATGGCTTTGTGAGAAGCACAATGGCGAGAGCTATTGAGTAAGAGAGTTCTATACAAACCGACAACTGCCGCCATCCGAGCGGAATCCAAGATGCAAATATTGCAAGTCAACCGAGCGATCACAAAGGATATAAGTCTGCCGGCAATATTGTTAAAAACAGCTCTCCAAGTTGGGGATATGAGATAGCTCAGATGATATCAGCAGATCGTATTGTAGCGGAGAGGTGTCGATCTGGCGAAGGGATTGTCGGAAGATGCCTCTCACCTAACTTTATGAGTATATTCCTGTCGAAGGTTGAAGAGTAGAAGGTGAATTCGCCTGTTATATCCCAATATCCGTAGCTAAGCATAGTCAGATAACGTCTGATCTATATAAATATTTACTAGACAAGCGTTCAGAGATCCTAGTGAATTATAAAATGCTCATTTACATTAGATCCATTTGGAAATACGCATTTGAGCTTTAGGGATCCACTAAACCTTCTATTATTCTCGTATCTAATCCTTACAATCCAAAACCTTCGTAAAATCCTGAACCCTCCTTATTTTGTCACAAACAAACTTAAGTAAATGATAATCACAATCTCATATTACTAACATTCAAGAATGGTGTCGCAATTGGAGAATTAAAATAAATCCCATTAAATAACCTTTACCCTTCGTCGTAAATCTACGACTTCTTATCCTAGAGTTTCCTTTAATGATATTCCACTAATCCCCGTTGAACAGATCCCCTACCTAAGACTCCTTTTGGACAAACGCCTTACTTGGAATCCACATACAAGACTAAAACGACAAGAAACTCGTCATTACAGATTACTTCAACATTTACTAAACAAATGTTCAAAGCTCCCACTTGATTACCAAAGACTTATTTACATGACTGATTAGACGTATTTGAACGTACGGAATTGAGCTTTGGGGCTCCACGAAACCATCCAATTCATCTCTTATCCAATCCTAATAACCCAAAACCCTTAACGCTCCTTACCTTGTCACCAATAAACTTATGCATAAAAATCTTAATGTTCCACATATTGCTGATTTGCCCCAAACCAGATACCTATCCTTTCATAGTAAACTCTATATCCACTTGAACCATATAGTCTTTCAACTTGTGTTACAATCAATACCCAATAATCCTCCAATGCGTCTGAAAAGAAGATGGCCAAGTGACTTTTATTGAAGTGCTACTAGTGAGCAGTTATTTAAATGTCATTGTTTTCCTCAAACTTACTTTTATATACAGTCAAAACTCGATAAGTCAAAGTTGTTAGGTGAACAAATTTATTTAGATTAATTAATTTTAGGATATAACAAATTTTTGAGATATCGAGTTTACAATTTTTTATTCTTGATATCGAGTATATAATGCATATACTTAGAGTGTGTATAAAGGTAATACATTTTAAACAACTTGATATCTTAAGTAATTTATTCTAAGAAAAATCAGTAGAAACCGAAATACTAATGCAAATGAAACATATTAAATATATATGTAATAAATTACTTACAAGGGGACGTTTGCAGTTGTAACTCACAGATTTGAATGCCGATTTTTGTGTGGGTATTAGGGACCTATAATAGTGCACAACTAGAGTTATAGCCACCAATGAGCATTTGGAGCCGAGAAAAAAAAATAAAATATGAAAATCAAGTTTGTTTTTTTTTTCTCAGCTCTCAGTCAAGATAGAGAAATGATTCTTTCACGCTTAATAGCAGTTGTGCATGTTAGTTTAAATAAAAATACTTCCGTTATGCTCAAGACACTATGCGGCTTTTAGGTGCTCAAAAATGACAAAATCTCAAGGAAATCCGTTGTAAATCAGTGGAAACATTTTTTCATAAACAACTGACCTCAAATATCGATTTAACGCACCATAAAACCCTTGTATGTGAAATTTTATCAAAATCAAAAAATATTGATTTTTTACCCCTTTCGAGGAGGTGAAAATTTTGAAGTTGAGATTTCATTAACATTTTCTACCGGCTATAACAACTGCTGTGTTCAACTGATTACAACAGTGATAGCACCACTAGAATCAACATACATTCTGCTTTTTATCCATGCGTATAACATTGAATTTACTCAAGATTTTAGTAGACAAAAACTGATGTGAATGAAAAAATCCATGGTTTGCTATAACTTGAGATATTTCAATAACGGGAAATCCTGCGACCTCCGGATTTGGGCTAAACTATGCAGTTTTAAGGATTCTAGATGCCCTTAAAATTCTGTCTTAATCGGTTGCGAAATATGTGAGATAGAGCAAATTATTTACTTTGCCTTCTAAAATCCTACAAAATATTAAAGGTAAAAAAAATTATTTTTGATTTCGACAAAATTAAGTTTCTACATGTTTATTGAAATGAAGAATCTGAAAATAATATCAGTTTTTAGTTTAAAAATTTTTCTCACCTATGTTATAAAAATAAGACGTTTTAAAATGATCTATTTTTATTATTATTTTAGTTTTTACACAAATAAGACCATTTAAAAACATATTTTTTAACCAAAACCTGATATTAATTTTAGATTATTCATTAATCTTTTTAAAACTTCTTATTTATATAATATATATGAGGAAATTTTTTAAACTAAAAACTGATATAACTTCCAGATTCCTCATCTCAGAAAACACGTAGAAACTTAATTTTGTCGAAATCAAAAAAAGTTTTTTTTGTCAATTTCTGAAAAATGTAAATAATTTGCGCTATCCCACATATTTCGCAACCGATTAAGACAGAATTTTAAGGGCATCTAGAATCCTTAAAACTGCATAGTTTAGCCCAAATCCGGAGGTCGCAGGATTTTCCCTTATTGAAATATCTCAAATTATAGCTGACCTCGGATTTTTTCATTCACATCAGTTTTTGTCCACTAAAATTTAGAGTAAATTCAATGTTATATGCATGGATAAAAAAACATTTTTTTCATAAACAACTGCAGAATGTATGCTGATTCTAGTGATGCTATTACTATTGTAATCGGTTGAAGACAGCAGTTGTTATGGCCTTTAGAAATTGTTGATGAAATCTCAACTTCAAAATTTTAACCTCCTCGAAAGGGGTAAAAAAACCAATATTTTTTGATTTTGATAAAATTTCACATATAAGGGTTTTATGGTGCGTTAGATCCAGATTTGAGGTCAGTTGTTCATGAAAAAAAGTTTCTACTAATTTACAGCGGATTTCCTTGGAATTTTGTCATTTTTTTGGAGTTTTTGTGCACTCTAAAGCCGGGTAATATTTTGAGCATAACGAAAGTATTTTTATTCAAAATAGCACACATAACTACAATTAAACGTGAAAGAATCATTTCCCTATCTTGACTGAGAGATGAGAAAACAAATAAAATGTGATTTTCATATTTTATTTTTTTTCTTGGCTCCTGATGCCCAACGGCGGCTATAACTCTAGTTTTACACTATTATAGGTCCCTACTACCCACACAAATATCGGCATTAAAATCTGTGAGTTACAACTGCAAACGTCCCCTTTTTAGTTTAAAATAGTCTGTAACTTTCTTCTGTATACATGTAGGAGAGCGACGATCTATTACTCGCTGAACTGGGATCAAATACATCACCTTATACCCCTGAGAGCCATGACTAATAAAAAAACTATTACATTCAAAACTCGATAAGTTGAAACTCATTAAGTCTAAAAACTCGATAACTCGAAGTGAACCCCATTTCCTAATTACGTTTATATCATGAATAGTATTCGTTAACTCGAACCAACAATCGTTAACTCGAAGTAAAATTTGTATCGACATGACTTCCGAGACTCTGCAAGTTGAATTTCCTGAGGCGGTAGGCGCTATAAGTCGAAGTTTCCTAGAACCATGAGCATGTCTTGTCCCCGAAACAGTACTGAGGAAAAGCGAAGATAGAGTTGAGATGGACTGATTTGTACGTGTTCTTGGTTCCAGGGAACTTCGACTTATTGAGTCTCGCGAATTGGGTACACAAACATTTTACTTTGAGTAAACGATTAATTTTAGTTCGAACATTTTAGTTTGAGTAAACGAATACAATTAATCATATAAACGTAATCGGGAAATGGTGTTCACTTCGACCAACCGAGTGTTTCGATTTAAACAGTTTCGATTTATCGAGTTTTTACCATAATGTTTACAGTTGTAAATATCAATAAACATTTTGTTTTTATAAAATGTTATTATAACTATTTGAAAAGATTGTACATCTGAAAAACAGACCCTTCAAGATTTAGAATCACTTTGCTCTTGTTTGGAAGCAGTAAATATTTTTTACATTACGACTGGAAACAAAAGTTTTCAGCGCACAAAGCTACACGTTTCGTGCGTAAATTCGAACAGAAGGACTCGAGGGAATGGAAAACCTGCTTCCAAGTTGAGATAAACGTGAGCCCAATGGTTTTATCATTAAAAATTGAATTCAGTATTTAGACAATGTGCTTGAGATAATAAAATAAATAAATAAAAATAATATAGCTATAGAAAATTATAGTTTTACTAGCATCACCCTTTGCGGCTATGTCCCCTCTCATAAGTAAAGAACTTGTTTTTTGTTTTTTTTTAATAATTACAAGCTGCCTTACTTAAGGACAATGAGTGATATTGATGACAAAGGCTCATTCACACAACATGTATAATGATATAAAATAAGTCATAAAATTAAAATAAACAGCCTCTAAGTATATAATAAATAAAATAAAATATACAACAAATAAAATAAAGTACAAAATAAAATAATGGGCAAAGTAAAATATAATATAATAAATGATAATATAAAAAAGGTAATAATTGTTGAAACTAATAAGTATTTACAAAAATAAATTAATAATAATAAAAATTAAGGAAGAAAAGAAAAAAAATCATAAATACATTTATACTCTATATAAATATTTACAGACATTCCGAGAAACACCACGATTCAACCCCCCCCCCCTCCTCCCTCCCGCCAATTCGGAAGGCAAGCCAGGCTCTGAGTTCTCTACATTGTTCTCTCAGCTGCGTCACTAGCAGAATCCAGTGGTGGCTGAAAGAGAGTACAATGGCACAGTACTGGAGTAGAGAAGCTGACCATTGCCAGAACTCCAATAATAAATATTTACAATAAGTATCAGGGCCGTTGCCGTTTTAATCTGCGAGATGGGTTATAAGGATGCGTGGAACTGGATAATGAATGAGCAAGAGGGTTATGATGATTGGAAAGGTTTTGATGGAATTTGGAGAATTGAAGAGGTATAAGGTCAAGGACAAAAGGTATGCTGAGATTATAATGTAGGGTTTTGTTGGAGACATAATATGGAACGTTTACAATAGTACGAAGGGCTTTGGATTGGAAGGATTGAATGACTTTGATATTAGATTGTTTTGCTGTCCCCCACAGTTCAAGTCCATAGGTCCTAATAGGTTTTATGATCTTATATGAGAGGTGTGGAGATGCAACAGGGAGTAAATCCATTTTTAATAATTTTTAATTTTTTTTAGTTAGCGTCCCCAATAACGTGGTAAATCGTCCACCCTTCAAAGTTTGGGTTGAGTGTATGTGTATGTGTATGTGTGTTTTGAAGTCTTCATGGGTTCAAACTTTGAAGGATGGAAGATTTACCACCTTATTGAGGACACTAACTTAAAAAATTAAAAATTATTAAATGTGGATTTACCCTCCTTTTGCAACTCCACGCCTCATATGAGGAGTTTGTTTTCAATGGAAAGATGGGATGTCCTGAACTTGTATTATAGTATAAAATTGAGAATTGTTTCTTCAATGATATTTTCACTCATTGCAGTAATTTTTAACCTAGCACCATTGCACTGATCAAACGTCTGAGTTTCACGTAAAAACATAATTGGACATCCAACATTTAATTTTAATATATTAATTGGTATTCCAGATGGTCAGAGACTATTAAGAAACTCTTGCGAAAAATGGACTACATTGTCAGTGTTTACAACTGAAGAACCATGAATCATATTTTTAAACACAATATCAATTACACACATCGGCATTTTGAAATGGTAATAATTTTTATTCGGCAGAAATGATTTTATTAATTTCATCTGGTTGGATTTTAATTTCTAATCATAAAAGTATATGTCAGTGTGACAAACCTCGTTCCTGCCTCTCAGCATTGTACATTGGTATTTTTATGATTGTAAATTTTAATATTGATATGATATTTATTCAATATCAGGATATTGATTTAATACCTTTCTAGAACTGTAAAAATGGTGTAGTTAAAATTTGGCACAGATGGGTCCTGTAGTTTTACTATTGTAAGCTCTATTGCGGAGTAGTACTAACTATGTATCGGTCGTTTTTAAAACTTTACTAGGTTCTATAATCAGCTCACATATTTAAATTTTTGTTAATGATTTAATTGAATATAAATGAATTTTATTAACAATTTCAAGCTTTATATAACACCGCACTTTTGTAACCGCTCATGTAAATATCTGTCAATTTTCAAACTTCACTGTTATCCACATATGATCGCTTTTTTATTAACAATTTAATTGAAAATATAGTATATGGGTGGTTTTCAAATAAAATGGCAATTTGCTGTCCCAGCACTTTGAATGGCTATAAAAAAAAACTTACAACACATATTTCACTGTTGTTGATTTAATCTTGTCGAGTTCATTTTAAAAAAAAAATTTAGGCCTTAAAACTTCAATTTCAAATGTTTGTTAAAAAGAAAAAAAAAAATTAATTTTTGAAAATTTTGACATACGTTACTGTCCACAGGTCAAATTTTCAACTTCTAACCTTCACAAAGAGTATAGTAATTTGTTTTCATTTTATTCTCTTTGTTATGTTTTCTTAAATTATGTGTATATTAAATAAAATAGAACTTTCTACTGAAAATATGAAATTTTGGGGGCTTGAGAAAAGATTTTCTTTGTGTCCGAGAATTTTCAAATTTATTCATGTGATGTACGTGATCGGGTGTAGAAGAGTAGGTTCTGGAACTAGGGGAGTCGGGATTGCATCTTACCACCCTCCAGACTATGTATTGTAACCATTCCCAACCAAGAGCCCAGGTCGCTGTATCAACTGAAGTAAGACGACCTTGATTCTTAAAACATAGTGAGTGCCTTGATTCATTTTGATATACGTTACCATTGTTTTCTCACATTGAATTGACCACTTCCAATCTATGTTTTTACAGTTTGTAGTTCTCAACAATACGAATATTTCAAACCCATTATATTTGAAAAAAAATTGTAGTTAAATAATCTTTTTCTAATTAAAAATACTAAAATTTGACATACGTTACTTTTGACATACGTTACCATTGCGGTATCGTATGTTAAAATTTTGCTAACGCACGTTTAATTTGTGGTTCCATTTCTTAAATATATTGTAAAAAAAACAACAAAATTATGCAATAAAATCCTTCTTCTTTTTTCTTACACACACACAGACACAGTAGCATTTTGTAATGTTGTTGATGTCGTTTAGACTAAAAGTCATTTTCATTTTGAATCATTAATTAATTTGGCTGTTACAGATGCTCACACCTATAAAAACATAATAAATGCTTTGAAGATTGGTTTTTAAAGACTTTTAGTTGAAATTCAGTTTTTCTGCATGTTTCTCTTATTCACCATTAAGTGTGAACATATTTTTGGCATACGTTACCAGCAATTAAAAGTAAATGAATTAATTAGTTAATAATAATTTTTTCGTAGGATTATTGAAAGGGTTTAGAAATTCTTAACAGATATTAATAACTTTGGTGGGAGAGCAATAATAAAATCCATAAACTTTTTAATAATGTGAAAAAAAAATTTTTTTGAAAAAAAAACTTTAATTTTTCACACAAACTTTATTACTATTACTATTCCTGGGAAATTAGCAACCGAAATTTTAAATTAGCAACCTTTAGAATCCTTTCCAAAACCTGAATAAAAATCATAATTCTGACAAGGTATAAACCCGGTAAAGTACGTCAAATTATTGAAGGTTTTATTTCTCTTAAAATTCATTAAAAATCTAGGAACTGGAAATTTGACGAACCAACTCAGTTATATTTTCTCAAGTAGTGTGGTAACATCCCAAGATGCTACAGAACATGAATAAGTAACTTTTTTTTTTTGAGGATTTTTGGGTTTTCTAGAAAGCTAAATTGCCACTTTATTTGGAAATGACCCATATAGTATAGATAGTTAATACTTTAACTATAATTTGACTCTAAATTATAGAATATCATTGGATCTAGACTGGTTTCTTCTCATCCATAAATCCATATTTCTCCATATTCTAATTAGTTGTCAGCAATATCTTAATTGCTAACAACCAATTATTCTATGAATTGAATAGTGAAATGGGATAGTAAATTATCGAATGTATCTTCAGTTATATTACGTTTATCCTATTGTAGTAGTGAGAGAAGTAATCAAAATGGCAGTGCGTTGCTAACTGAATTAACATATGTTAATTAATTTATCAATACATATTATTCATTGCTTGTTTGCTATAATTCATTTCCATTGTAGTTTTTGTCTGTTAATTTAAACATTAATCAGGTCTAAGTTTAAATCATTTACCTTTTGACCTTATTCCAATTATTTTAAATAAATGTTTTGTTTTTTTTAATAAAAAAAATGGTTTTGACATGTATTTTAGCTAGGGATCTATAATTATCTTGTTTAACTTTACTTTTTTTATTCTCAAAATGTGTAATTTTTTTTTTTTTTAAATCAATACATTTACGAAAATTCTTGTTTACATTAGCTTAGAATTGTGATTGTTATTGCACTGTGAACATGGTAAAAAATTATTATCGACATATTTTGCTGTATTATTTTTAAAATGTCATTTTTAAAAACGCAAGTTCCCACACCTCGATAGTCACTGGAAATAAATTATTAAGCTTTGGATGGGACCTTTTGCCCCATCCTCCGTATTTACCAGACCTCCAAGTGACCGGTTTCTGCAGAACTCCATGAATTGAAAGCGATTCCAAAACGAACAGCTTATGAAAAACCACTTGGATCAGTTTCTTGATAATAAACCCCAGAAGTTCTATGAACGTGGAATTATACAATAGGTCGAAACATGGGAAGAAGTTATACTAAATAATGGTGAATATATTGTAGATAAAAATAAATTGTATGTCTATTATACACAGAGTTTTATTTCATTCTTAAAAACCGAACGGACCCTTTATTTTCTTTATACCTTTTTTCTATTAGTTTGGAAATATTCAGATTTTGCTATTTAACATTGAAATTCTTCATCCAATAAACTAGATTGTATTTTTTTTTTAATGTGACATAACCCCTTCAATGACCCATCAAACCCTTCAAATAATTCTGAAGTTTTGAACGTTTGTCTTGTAACAAGCGTATTTTGATTAATAAAAAAAAAAAATTCTAAGTTTATTTTAGGAATAAATACTTGTATCGATTTCCGGACAAACCAATTATAGAAGTGAATGATTAAAATCTAATACATTCTCTGAATGAAAAAAATCAATTTCTCAAGTCAATCATAAAGTGGTTTTTAATTGAAAGTAAACTACTCTTTACAAAACTGAATAACTATGAATCATATTTATGGTTACTTCGAAATTCGGGGGAAGCTCTTACGTAACAATGTATTTAGATGCATCGATATGACGATGACAGGCTATGTCGATATCTGTTATTTTAGAGAACTCGAATCGAAATATTTCCCGTTCTCGATAATTAATATTTCTTGATCGATGACAACAGAGGATCGAGCAGCTGGCGAGGAGAGGAATGGCGATTGGTTATTAGACCATATTAAAGATGAAATACAAGCCTCCTAGATCACTAATATTTCCTAGAAACATCAATTAACGTGATCACGGCCTACAGAATTATCTAACAGTCAGATCTATTAATAGTTGTAGAGAGATGACAGCCTGTTATAGAGAGGACATCTGCATGGACATTAAAAACATACATTTTTCTCCGGGCTCCTGCTGGCTTCCAGTCGATTGCTGGCTGGAGTGGATCTTTGTTCTCCAGGAGCGGAATCACAGCGTGGACCCTGGCGGTGTGGCGTCCCATCTGGAGCACTCAGCTGCTGGAGTGTTGACAAACACACTTCACATCTGCCACCGCTCCCTTGTTCACCTATTGCCTACACTTCTTCGTATTTTAATACCACTTTATTACTATAAGCCTACGCACATGTCGTCCTCGGGACGGCCGAACAACAAAAACTTTTATTGTTTTGATGATGATAGCACGTGGAGGTAGAGCAAGTAGTTACTTGAGTATAAAAATAATGATACCTCATAGTCACTACTCATTCTGCAGGTTCTGGAGTTACTCCAGTTCAGCGTATTCAGGAGTCCACTACCAGTTCTAATGATTGGAAAAAATTAAGTATTAAAGCTTAATAAATATTATTAGGAATGGAAATAGATACTCGATATATTGAAATATCGATATTTTCCTTTAGTCCAGTCAATGAGTGTTAAAATGAGGGGTGTAGAGTGCATGAAATATACGATAATTTTAGACTTCACGGCTTCATTAGGAGTAGTTACAAGAAAAACACACTAAAAGTCCCCGCTCCTGGGGGGTGAGCTAACGGTGGGGGAGGGGTGAAGGTCCCATTATTTGGTTTTTCGATAAATTCAAAAAATTGAGGACTCTAGAAAAAATATGTTTTAAATTTTATGCATATACAAGACTAAAGCGACAAGATACTGCTCGTCGTTACAGAATACATAAACCCCAACATTTGCTAGACAAACGTTCAAATTCTCGATGCTCCTTCCTTTGTCACAAAGACTTATCCATAAAGACCTTAATGTTCCATATGTTGCTGAGTTAGCCCAAACCAGATACCTATCCTTTCATCTTACATTTTAAACATATTAAATAATGGTGTTCCTACTTATATTGTAAAATAAATTAAGGTAACGAATTTGAACCAAACATTTTGTAGAACAGCTGATATTCGCCAAGTATCGGTCGATTATCACACTGCGCACCACATATTTATCGCTTTTTTTCGGCAATATAAAGAAAATTTTTTAATTTTATTATTGTAAAACCTTCCTGAAACTATCAAGATGATCAAGGTGATTAAAATTTGGTAAAGGTCGGTTCAGTAGTTTTCGCTGTTAGTGATCACTAAAGACCGGATTTTCGTGCAGTATAAACCATTGAAACGTGCAACAAAAACTTCAAAACGTGCAAAAACGTGCAATAAAAAAAATCAAAACGTGCAAAAACGTGCAATAAAAAAAAAATCAAAACGCGTAAAAAGGTGTACTAAATAAAAAGATTTTGGTTTTTATTTTTTATTAGCACCCAAGTAGACATAAAATAAAGTAAAATATTGAATATAATGAAATTAATAATTTTCCTTTGTTTAAACTATATTTTGCATTGAAATATTTAAATAAAAAACACTCTTAGCAACAATAATTATATGCCATTGTAAAACAAAACATAATACAAAATTCTATTTATTACCATCAAGTAGATACATAATATTATGTTTTAAAGGAATACATTTTAAATATTTCTTTTAAATTATAAAATACGAAAACAGCAGGAACATTTTCTAGGACAAGAATCAATTATTTAGACGATATAAACAATTCAATAAGACATAAACAAAATAAAGAAATCAATTTTTTTCGTTACAATTTACTACACTATACATTTCTAAATTTTTTTCTGTTAAATTATACCTCCTGTCATCGAGGATATGTTTTAAAAGAGAAAAAGCTCTTTCTACATCAATACTGGTGAGTGGGCATTTTTTATAAGAACTTAAAATGTTTGGTGCCACATCTACATCTGAACGTTTGCAATTTAAAACGTCGTTAAATGTTTGTAAAATTTTAAATCCAAGATATTTTTCAAAAACAGTTTGAAATTTTTCTAAAATTAATTTCCCTTTGTCGTTATTTACTTTTTTGAGTGTCTCTTCAACACTTAATACGATACTAATTTGTTCATCTAACGATAGATTTTTGGCCTATAAGCTCTTTATGGCAACGGGTATTGGGCCAAAATGGGACCTTATGAATGCCAATGCGGACTTAACTGAATTGTTTTTACAATGTTTTTTAATTTGGTGAAAACAAGAGCATCTTCTTCCAAATTTTCTATTAGCTCTGCATACCTATCCAAATTTTAGGAATAAAAAAGGGCAGCATCTAAAGAACTAAGGGCTAAATATAAAGAACTGAGAAATACAAACACGGCTACCGGATATAGGGAGGGGTGGGATGTTGAAAAACATAAAAATTCCCAGAAAATGGGGGACTCGAGAATTGAAAACTCCTACCAAAAAATATTAAAACCTGTTTAAAAAAAATGGTTTGTTTTATTTCACTTGTTTTATAAAACGTATAGTGTTTATTTATATTTTATCCGCTTTGTTGACTGATTTTTTTTTTTTTTTTTAACAGACAAATTCAAAAATAAAACCTTAAAACGTGCAATTCCATGCAGGAAAACCTTTAAACGTGCAAATTCGTGCATTAACGTCAGAACATGCAATTTCGTGCAATATAAGACTAGTATAGAAATAACGTAGTTTTCATTATTCGAATTTCTATCCAAGTTTTAATGAATTTGGAGTTTGCAAAAAAAAAGATGCAATTGCACGAAAATCCGGTCTTGATCACAAACGAAAAATGGCTTGTCCCTTTATATAATCGTATAGATATGAGAATATAAACAATTAACAAGAACAAAAGAGTAATACACAACAAAAGAAACAAACATTTATCAATTAACTTTCTTGGGTTAACCTTGCAATTAAAATCAGTACAATCACTTTCCTTTTCACTTTCAGATATACAGACTTTCCCTGCGTCGTTCAGATATATCATCAGGCCAATTATACAGTGGCAGGTTTTCGATGAGTCCAAACTTGGCTATAACACTTCCCTGTTCAAATTAAACATTCCAAATCACAATTTTAACAGAGCTCTGTATAAAGCTACACACTACCAACCAGGTTGTCAACCTTGTCAACAACTTCCAATGTTGAAGACGGTGTTGAGCGCCTGTGGGCTGGTTGACGGTTAAAATTCTAGCGTGTGGGCAATAACCTCAACACTGTTGACTACAAGGTTGATAGTGTGTAGCCCCAGTAAGATCTTGGTAACTTTATCATATCATACGTAACAAAACAATATGAACAAAATATATGAAATATTAACTACCAGTATTACTACAGTTAAATATAATGTGTTGGATACAATTGAAAAATCGCTCTTTAAGAGCAATTCTTATGTTGCTAACTGTAAGTTTGTAAATAACTGGTAGACCAAACATTTCTTTTTTTTTTTTATAATATTAAGAAAATACCCATAGGTCGAGAACCGTAAGTAAACTAGTTACAATGTTTCTGTAGTAATTAAAATGCTAAAAAAACGTAGAAGTAAGAGTAAAACTATTTCTATTTTATTATATATATACAATTCTGTGAACAGATGTAGGATCAACTTCAATTTATACGAAAAATATAGAATTATATACAATTATGAAAGAGCAGAGATAATTATTCGATAAATGCTATTTATATCCACAAAATAAATTAAAACAAATGTAAATTAAAACAGGGAATTACTCAATTAATTTTACATATGTTGTGGGCTAATTTAATTATTTTAGTAGGGCGGAATAATTTATTCATTTCGGAATAATAAACGCGGTGTTTCATTAAATGCCTTGTCGGTTCCTGATAAATTGCATTAAATTATTAATATCATTATAATGTAATATTCCATTTTGAGGGAGGGGAAATCTCGACTGCGACACGACTGTACTGACGTTTTGTGGTACAGCGTTATCGTAATTTTTTTTTTTTTTTTTTTTTTTTTTTTTTTTTTTTTTAATATTTACAACTATACATACAATACATACAACATACAATACATATACATCTAGCAAATTTGAGGGAAAATGACCAGACTATCATTACATTTACTGGTAAAACAAACCACCCGTTGGTGACACTTCAATAAAAGTTTTACACAAGAAGGTCTCTAGGCCATCTTCGTTTCAGACGCCTCGGAGGATTTTTAAGAATGGATTGGGAAGCAAGTTGAGAAACTAACGGATTTAAGTGGTCATGGAGCTTTCTATAAAGGATAGGAATCTGGTTTGGGCTAAATCAGCAACATATGGAACATTAGGATCTTTAAATATATGTTTATTGGTGACAAAGTAAGGAGCATTGAGGATTTTCGAAGGATTTTGGATTGTAAGGATTGGATACGAAATGAATTGAATGGTTTAGTGGAGGCCCAAAGTTCAACTCCGTACTTCCAAATAGGTCTTATCACAGTCATGTATATGTCTTTTGTAATTGATAGAGAGTTTTGAACGTTTGTCTTGTAAATGTTGAAGTAGTCGATAGCGACGGTTTCTTGTCGTTTTAGTCTTGTACGTGGATTCCAAGTAAGACGTTTGTCCAGATGGAGCCCTAGGTAGCGGAACTGTTCAACGGGGATTAGTGGAGCATCGTTAAAGGATACTGAGATTTATTTTGATTCTCCATTTTTGACACCATTCTTGAATTTTTATGATATGGGATTGGAGTGTCTGGGAGGCAATAAAATTAATAAGACATCTCCACTAACCTCTTAATTTAATGCTCTTTGCTTTGAAGTAATTAAAATATTATTTTTGTTTAGTGCTATTGTTTTAAGATTGTCAAAAGAATGGCCTCTACAATAAGAACTTAATTATTCTAGATTCCCCTCGAGCAGTTATATTAACTCCAAGACCCATTTACCTAATCTTGTTCAACCTCGGGTCAATTATTCTAGTTTATATAACAGACTTAATCAGTGAGCCGAATCAAAGGGCTGGTAGAGAGAGGTGGAGAGAGGGAGAGGAAGAGAGAGAGAGAGATATTCCGGGGTGCCAAATGCTGGCGGTCACCCGGCGGTCACCGCTACAAAGCCCACCTCTCTCTAATCTCAATTAACCTGTCCACGCGCCTTAGCTCTCTCACATTACCCCCCCCCCTCCACCACCACTTCCCCCTCAACTAACTGCCATTATATACTTAAACAATTGTTTTCCTAATCATATTACGCCAATGTTTCAAGTGACAATACGAGCAAAATGGCGTACTCAGTAAATCCTGGTAGAAAACATATTGTGTATTAAGAAAAACAGTAAAAATAATAAAAATAAATAAATAAAATAAAAGAGAATTTCTCCACTTTATATTGTAATAGTTAACACCTTCCAGTGAAGTTTTAGATCTTCTTATCACCTTCCGGTTGTCAGCGGATGCCGCCCTGTTCTTTCATCGGAAAGCACTTATGGATCTTTATGGATAAGTTTATTGGTGACAAAGTGAGGTGTATTGAGGATTTTTCGAAAGATTTTGGATTGTAAGGATTGGATACGAAATGAGTTGAATGGTTTAGTGGAGGCCCAAAGTTCAACTCCGTACTTCCAAATAGGTCTTATCACAGTCATGTATATGTCTTTTGTAATTGATAGAGAGTTTTGAACGTTTGTCTAGTAAATGTTGAAGTTGTCCGTATACATACCAGACTTGAACAACAATAAACTGGTCATAGTTTCCGAATAAGTAATTAGACCAGTAATTAGACCCATTTGGACATACAGAGTTGAGCTTTAGGGCTCAACTTAAACATTCCAATTCATCTCTTATCTAATCCTTACAATCCAAAATCCTTTAATGATCCTTATTATGAAACAGTTAACTTATCAATAACGTTCTTAATGTTGCTGATTTGGGTAAAAAAAAAGGTACTTATTTTTCCATGACAAGCTACGTTACAACCTAAATTCATTATTATCCCAGCCTGCTTCCCACATAATTTCTGATAATCCTTCGAGGCGTCTAAAAAGAAGATGGAAAAGAGACCCTCTAGTGCAGAGCATTTATTGATGCGCTACAAGTGAGTAGTTCTTTACATTTCATTGTAATAATTTTTCTCAAATTAACTAGTTATATATTATGTATACAGTTGTAAATATCAATAAATATTTATAAAAAATGGTGCCCTTGATCCTGCCGGCTAAATAAAGAATAACATGGAATATGTTTAGGGGTTGCCCTAGTAACCGTCGAAGCTTATATGTTTTTTCTTATTTCCTTCGCTTACCTGTGATTCAGTTTCCTGCAGGAGATAAATTTTCAAATTAAATAGCTTAATCCTGCTGACCGTCTATGCCCTTATGTTGTTTATTTTTTTCTGCTTACCTGTATGAATTTAAATTGTTTAAATTAAATTAACAATTAATAAATATTAATAAACAAAGTAGTGAAAAAATTGTAGTTTCAAACGTGACATTATTTTTTTATCGAAACCAATACTTACTTTATTTTTATTTCTGCAGCTCTACAGCCCCGGGTGGACCTTGGCTTTTCCAACAATACTACACCACTCCTCTTACACCAGGGTCGAGAGGTCTCCTTCAACATCTTGCATCCATCTTCTTCTTGGACGTCCTCTCTTCCTGGTACCAAACATTGTCCCCAATAGTAGCATTTTTGGAGCTCTGCTGTCTTTCATTCTCAGAACATGGCCCAAACATTCAATTCTTCTCGCTTTTATAAACTGAACCATATTATAGGAACCGTACATTTAATATAACTCTCTGTTTTTCCGAATCCTCTACTCACCCTCAATCACCACAGGCCCATATATTTTCCTTAGAATTTTTCTTTCGAAAATTCTCAGTGCATTTATTGTGGAGGTACACAGGGTCCATGTTTTTAGCAGAATATATCACGATAGGCTTTATCAGGGTTTTATATAACCTTACCTTCGTTGTCCGTGACAATAGTGATGATCGGAAAAGCTTGATGTTCGCGAAATAGGCTCGGTTACCTGCCATAATCCGTTTTTGCACCGCTGTCGATATCTTATTTTCACAGATGAGCTCAGCACCCAGAATGTTTTCAAATTTTAAAGGAGTATCCGTCTGCGATTAGATTTTCCCTAATTCTTGAATTATTGTTTGGACTGACGTACATATATTGCGTTTTAGCCTCATTTATTTTCAAATCAACTACCTCACCTTCAGCCTTCAACAAACCAAACACGCCTAGCAAGGCTTGCTCCTCGATACCAATCAAACATCATCCGCATATGCACAAAGTTGATTAGACGTACACAGTATATCTCTATTGATATTCAGCTTTTTTACAATATTGTGCAGCGCAAGATTGAATAATGTAGCAGATAAAGCATCCCCTTGTCTAACTCCAGCTGTAACTGAAAAACTGCGACTGAGGTGGCCATTAATATACACTTTAGCATTGCTAACTTTCATACAAACCAATATAACTCCTAAACGGCAGCTTCTAGCGACAAATGTTATTCAACAAAAAGCATTCTCCATTAAAATTTTGTCAAGTAGGTTGTTGCCAAATTTTCGATCTGAGCAAAACCAACTGAGCTAGAGTTTCAAATGTGACTTTTTTCATTCAAACCAAAATTTTGAACAGCCGAGATGAATTGAGCAGGATCAATTAAATCCACGTGAAATGTTTTATTATCTGCATAAAAACTTTGATTTTTTAACACTATTCAACAGCAATACAAAGATGAATAAACCAAAGATACCCAACATGGAACGGTAGAAATGCCAGACATATCTAACTACAAATTCACCTCAAAAAGTGGTATTTTTCAACACAATCGGCGTCCAGAAGCTAACGGCAAAGTTGAGGTCTATGTTCATTATCATTGGATTATAAACATTGCATTGAAAATCTGATAACATAAATCCTAAATTATAGTAATAAATAAATAAATGTAATAACAAAAGATCCTCTGATCTAGTGTCACTTTATAGACAGTTTTCCTTTATCTTCTATTAAACAGTAATTTTTTTCTTTGCTTTTTAATTCGATGAAGAGTTTATTATGTTTAAATGCACATTTCCAGTAAGGGATTGTTACAATATTTTATTTAGACAAGTAACTGATTTGTATGCCAAATGAGAACACCATGTTTTTTCGGTTTCAAAAGTAAATTTCTTCATGAAATCGAAACAAAATCATTGCGTTTAACATATCATTCAAAAGCTTATTAAATTTGCAAGTTTTTGTAAGATTTGACGTATTGTGGATAGTTTTTTCGAAAAATGGTGAGCGTCTAAGTAATTAAGACGTGACTACCCCAAATAAGCTGTTCTTTAGGTCCCAAGTTTTTAAAATTCAAGGTTACAGGTACTCAGCTATTTTAGAAAATTTAATGCTAAATCCGAAAATATGGTCAAAATTTGAAAAATATTAAAAAAAAAATGGAAATATTTCAGCTTTTATAGATAAAAACGTGGTTTCCTCAAAAAAGTCTTTGATTTATTTTAAATCTGCAACGGATTTGAATAGAAAAATGAGGTCTGCGGTATTTTGCTACCTTTTTGATCTAGTTTCACCCATTTTTTTTTTTTTTTTTTTTTTTTTTTTTTTTACGCTAAGAGATACTCACCATGTATTGATGTACAGTTGTAAATATCAATAAATAGTTTTTAAAAAGAAGGAGAAACAGAGACAAAAGGAGCTCACTCACTCAGAATCTATTTCCTAGTGATAGTTTTTCAGTATAACGAGAGTTGAGCTCTTAACTGCTTCTAATCTCCTAATATCAAACTACACGTAACGCCCTATAGTTCCCCAAAAACGTATCGCTTCCGACCGATCAGGTCACCGTTAAAACATGTTCCATGTAAAAATAAAATATAAAAGTATCTTTTAACTAACATAAGATCTGTAATAAAATCTCCGGGACTTGAGTTATTAAACTCAAATTTTTAACTTAGCAATTAAATTAATGACCTGTTGAACTTTTTTATTATCGTGTTGTACGACAATACGACCAAGCGGAGTCTGCCTTGTTAATTAAAGTAAACTGTGTAGGAACGCGGCTATTTTTTTTATAAACAATCATTTTCCGAGTCAATAAAGGAAGTGATGTCACTTAAATAAAAGAACTACTCAACTTCTTTTAACACGTGACCAAATCAAGCTTTCATGTGCGAAAATAAGTCAAAAAATGGAAGGTAAATGCTGCGGACAGGCCGGCAGCCATTACATACCTATATGGGATGTAAGTTAAAACCAGTGGAGGTAGTAATTATGTCATTAGGGCCAGGTCCTTTTATAACTATACTAGAAGAAGTCCTTAGCGATTTGGTATCATTACCCTCCGATCTGTCAGGCTACCGGTTCAGTAGTCGGCGTCTTCAATCCAGTCTCTAATGATACACTTCCAAAACATATGAGCATTTATAACGTCCAATAATGGCAGACTGCCTTGGATTCCGTGAAATTAAACTTACTGTCATTCCGTAGAACGAATATCTGCGAAATGAGATGTTCGGAACTGTTAATGTTTAATGATGTTATTCTCTGAAATCGGTGAGTATAGTAATTCATGATACGTCAGTCATTAATTTAATAAGAGAATGATTTTTCTTTTTTAGCTTCTGCTCAAAATTAATTATAAAATCAGGTTTGTAATTGCGTTCTTGACATCTTGACTTGTATGAATTTAGAAGATGGAATGAAGAATCATCTAGTACGTTTAGATTTCAATCCAGTAGCGTAATACGAGTTCAATGCATGTTATAAAAATGTCGCAACCTTTGGAACACCTCAAACGTATCTTCATATCAACACCAACGAATTGTAGAGTGCATGAAATATGCGACTATTTAGGATTCGTTAGGATCAGTTAGAAGATAAACACACTAAAAGACCCCGCCCCTGGGGTGTGAGCTGACCGTGGGGGGGAGGTGAGAAGGTCTTACCTTTGGGTTTTTTGATTATATCTCGAAATTGGTGGCCTCTAGAAAAATATATTTCAGATTAAAATTAAAGCTAATTAAATTTCATATAAAATTATTTTAATGCATGTTTGTCGAATCTTCAAAGGTTTCCGATACATACATTAATGAAAATAGATAATTTTCGCAAAAATAATTTTCATTTTGTCAAACATTTACAATTTACAATCAAGTTCCTTTTATAATCGTTTCTAAGAAAAAAAAAATGTGAGAATTAAAGTTGTAGAACATTAAATTAACTTTAATTTCATATCTACGTTGTTGGAACTTAAAGCATATGTTTGACAAAAAGTGAGGTAAACATTATTATTTTTTGAAAAATATCAATTTTTAATAACATACATCTCGAAAACTGTTAAATGTTCGACAAATATGTATTGAAACAATTTTATAGAACATTTAATCAGCTTTAATTTTACTAAGTAGCATATTTTCCTTTTGTCCACCTATCGAATACCACCCAATATAATCAGTATTATAAATTATCTTTATATGTATATATATGTTTTCAAGCCACATATCGGTCGATTTTCAAACTTAACTTGGATTCACTTGTCGCACCGCATATTTAAATCTTCTTTCATAATTTAATTAAAAATGAGTATTTCTTTTTTTCATCAATTTCATGCTCTATTTAGCACCATACCTTTTATGCACCCTCTCATGTAGAATGGTGCTCGCCACCTATCGGGCAGTTTTAAAACTTCACTGTCATTCACCTATCATTTCTTTTTTAATAATAAATTAATCGAAAATAATTAGATTTTATTATTGCTTAATCTGCCTAGAGCTAGAGGGATGATGCGGTTAACATTCGGTACAGATTAGTTCAGTAGTTTTCGTGATTTGCGATCACAAACGAAAAATGGCTTGTCCTTTTAAATAATAGTATAGATAAACTGACAGATAATTATTTACAATTGAAACAGATTTGATGTTTTTTTGTTCATCACAGCTGATGATAAAAGGTAATGATGTTTTTTTTAAACGAATCTGATTGAAATACTAAGTAATACTGTTTAACAACCGAAGAAGTAGTTTCAGTTAATTTTGTGGAATTGAGTTTACATACTTATTGTCACTAGTAGATTTACACAATAGTATAGATTATTGTAATTTCTTCTTCTTCGGCTCTACAGTCCATGATGAACCTTGGATTCCCTGACAATTAATCCCCAGCAATGTCTATCCAAGGCTTTTCTTTTCCAATTTGTCACGCCTATCTTTTCCAAGTCCCCTTCCACGTCAGCAATCCAGCTCTTACGAGGGCGTCCTCTTCTTCTCTTTCCAGGGAAGGTCGCCTGGAAAACTTTTTTTGCCATTCTTCTGTCTGGCATCCTTTCTAGGTGTCCTAACTAGCTGATCCGTCTAGATTTTATAAATCGTACTATATTTTCATCTTGTATAAGATCTTCTTGTTCCTGGTTATTCCTAATTCGCCATGCTCCTTGAGCGTACACAGGGCCAAATACGCGCCTCAATATCTTCCTTTCGATGCTTAATGCTTGCTGGTCAGCTGCTTTTAGTGTCCATGTCTCTGCGCCATAGCACACAACGGGTCTGATAAAAGATCTGTGTAGCCTGTGTAGTTTTGTCCTTTTGGATAGCAGGTTTGATCGCATCATATTTGTAAGGTAGTAAGCTCTATTGCCACTCATTATTCTTTTTTTAACCTCATCGCTCACTATATTTTCGGAGTTAATTTCCGTGCCAAGATACACGAAGTGGTTAACAGCTTGAAAGGAGTGGTTGTCATGAGATAAGTTACACGGCTTTCTTCTAATTCCAGAAGCCGAAGATACCATTTACTTGCTCTTCGCCTCATTAATTTCAAGACATACTGTTCTGCAATATGTAACCATCTTATGCAAAATGACCTATAAAGTTTTCTCATTTCTTGCCAGGACCACAATATCATCAGCATATCCAAGACTTTTTGGATTTGGAAGGTTCGACTCGCCAAAGTCCCACTAGACTCCAAATTCTTCATTGCTTTATTCAGGGCTAGATTAAACAGGACCGCTGAGAGGGCATCACCTTGTAATTTAGACAATAAATAAATCGTTTTAAGGTCAGTGATAATCTTTAGCAGAGTTTTGCTCTTACAACCAAACTACGACATTCGCTAATTAATATTCGCCTGTAACATTATACTAATTACTTATAAATTATAATCTTTATATAAATAATACATGAATTATTCATTTTTAGTATTGTTTTATTTTTTTTTTCGTTTTATGCTTTCCTTGTTGTTTTCAAATCCTGTTGTAGCTACACGGCCCTCCGACAATAGTACATTACCATACAATGGGGCATTAACATTTTAACATAACAATCTAATCCGGCCTCTCAATTAGACAATCTCAGCCATTTCTGGATAAACATCGAAGGAAGGCTTCTTGTAAACTGGGAACGCCTTGTCACCGAATGGGGATGCCGCTCCTCACTCGCTCATCTGCTCCGCTATGGCTGCCCGAGATAATTGAAAGCTTTAACAATCTCTAAATCCTTGTTATTCATGAGTATTTGCTCTCCCTGGGGCGCGGTGGATGCCTGCCTTTTAGAGATCTCATTATCACTGTTTAATTATTATTATAAATAATTTATTTAAATTCGATTAAATAATTTAATTCACTTTTTTATTCTTTTATATTTTTTAACTGAAGGAAACTACAGCTACCAATAATTTTATTAATATAAGACTAATAACATAATAAGGACAAAACATATCTCATTTCTGAAGCAGTTAATAAACCACAACCGGAAGAAAAATTGTAGTTGTTTTTCTAAGCTAAAGTACTCGAAGAATTCATTATGTACCAAATTCTTTTCTCAAATTTATTTTTTAAATTCATAGCCAATTAAAGCTTAATTAACATTCCACCGTTTGCGCTAGTTTCCTTAACACGAGCGGCCGCGCGTTATACGAAGTTTTTTTGGTATTTTGTCCAAAAATGTATTTTTTTTAATATTTTGACATTCTAGATTTAATTTACAAATATATAGTCTGAGAGAATAATATTTTAAAATATGTATATGACTGAAAATATTAAAAACAAATTTATAACTAGATCAATTTTTATTTACAATATTACAGTCGAGTATAATTATTTACAGGTCTAAAATGGTTGTTTTTATGATCAATTGTTTTAAGAAAATTTCTTTGAATGTTTTTTATGAGAAAAAAAAACGAGAGCTGTCGCTTGTTGTACTTTGTGCAACACAACTAAATACTTTTTTAATCAGGAAACTATCCCTCCAACCACATTGAAAAATTACTGGTGGCAAACAGAGAAGTATCTCGAGGAGTAGCTAAAGTGAATTTTCCGGGAAGTTCATTGGAAGCGAAGGAGAGAGAAAACAAGTCGAGTGTTGTACGAAATACAATGGCGCCACAGGTGGAAAGTTAAGGTAAAGTTTTTATTTTCTCGCAACATTTTTAACAATAATCGACACTTGGAGATCTGTAAATACTTATTACTGTATTACAAAACTATGTCTAGGTAGATTTAATATTCTACAACTTTAATTCTGACAAATTTTCTGAGAAACGATAGTGGAAGGCACTAGAAGCAAATGTTTGACCAAAAGTGAGGTAAAAAAATTATTTTTTCGAAAATTATCGATTTTCAATAACATTTCATGAAATCCTTAGGAAGTTCCAAAAATATGTATAAAAACAATTTTATACGAAATATATAATTAGTTTTAATTATAGTTTTTATGTATCAATTTCTTGAAATTCACAACTATATAAATATACACGTCAAGTAAATGAGCTGATAACGATTAAAATAACATGTCAAAACTTGAAAAGAACTACTCATCAGTAGCACTTCAATAAAAATTCTACAATAGAAGATCTCTAGCCCATCTTCTTTTCAGACGCATCGGAGGATTATCGGGAACGGAGTGGGAAGCAAGTTGAGAAACTAATGTATTTGAGTGGTTATGGAGTGGTTACTATGAAAGGATAGGTATCTGGTTGGGGATAACTCGGCGACATATGGAATATTAAGACCTTTATGGATAAGTTTATAGGTGACAAATTAAGGGGTATTTAGGATTTTCCGATGGATTTTGGATTGTTAGGATTGGATACGAGATTAATCAGATGGTTTACTAGAGCCCTAAAGCTCAACTCCGTACGTCCAATTAGGTCTAATAGGTCAACACAGTCATGTAAATAAGTCTTTTTTAATTAATTGGGAGCTATGAACGTTTGTTTAGTAAATGTTGTATGTGGATAATTATAATTTGAAACATATTATTTTTATGGTCTACAATTTTCTTGATGCAAACGAAAAAACAAAAAAATAGTACCTTCGCCCCCCTCTCCCACTGTTCGATCCTCCCTAGAGGCGGGGACTTTTAGTAGGTTTGCCTTATAACTACACCTAACGAAGCTGTGAAGTCGAAAGTTATCACATATTTCATGCACTCTACAATATGTATATTGACTGGACTATAAGTAATATGTCAATAATGGTAAAGGACTATATCAGAAAGTCCCTAGGCCAACTTCTTTTTTAACACCGCGAAGGATTGTCGGGGATCGAGTTTCATCATACTTCGAATAATATAATTAAAAATTAACATATCTGTTTCGTTCAAGTCTCAAGGGAATAAAAAGAAAATATTCTAAAAAAAAATGATTTACGGATTTTTTTTTATATATTTCTACCTTCGCTATGGGTTTGGAGAAATTTTATTACCACTCTCCCTTGGCTTATTACAGAGTACTTGCTCATTCATGTGGTCATCAAACCAACCCTCATGCGACACTCTCTTCGGGTCTTATAAAAAATTAGACCGAAATAAAAAATGGTGGAGGGGAACGAGAAAACGGAGTACTTTATGGCTCAAACGCCCTCTCTTTTGAATAGAACATTAGGAACAGGTGATTAAGAGAGTAAACTGCTATATGCAGATATATAGGCAGCGGTTCGTAGGGGCAGCACCACTTAAAGTAGATTACAAAAAAAAAAAATATTTACAATAAAAAGAACTCATTTTTCAAAATTAATTCTATTGAGTTACAGACTACTTCAACATTTACTAGACAAACGTTCAAAGCTCCCAATTAATTTCAAAAGACTAATATACATGACTGTGATAAGACCTATCTTGACGTACGGAGTTGAACTTTGGGGCTCGACTAAACCATCCAATTCATCTCGTATACAATCCTTACAATCCAAAATCCTTCGAAAAATCTCAATACACCTCACTTTGTCACCAATAAACTTATCCATAAAGATCCATAAGTGCTTTCCGCTGAAAGAACAGGGCGGCATCCGCTGACAACCGGAAGGTAATAAGAAGATCTAAAACTTCACTGGAAGGTGTTCACTATTACAATATAAAGTGGAAAATTATTTGGAAAAGATTATGTTATCTAAATGGTGACCGTTATGCTGCTGGCACTCTTCTAATCGGGAACGAAGATTGGCGATCAAACGCTGACACATAGCTCTCGGTGTTGCTGCCATTTCTGACCTCATGTTTGTTCAATTGCGTCAGGTTCGTCGGATTATTCTCATAGACCTTACTTTTAAGGTATCCACATGTAAAATAGTCAAGTGGAATAAGGTCGGGGCTTCTGAGAGGCCAGTTGATATTACCCCTACGCGAAATGACCTTATTAGGGAATAATTTATTAACAGCTTCCATTGCTTGATTTGAGTTATAACAAGTGGCCCCATCTTGTTGAAACCGCGTTCTTGAGTTGCAACCTTGAAATTCCTGTAACTCTGGACCCTAAACGTTTCGCAGAAACGGTCACTATTCATAATGAGTAGACGGCCTCGTCGATCTTCATGAAAATAAGAACAGATTATGCCTCTAGCAGACATAGCGGCCGAAACAACGACTTTTTGGCTGTGCAGGGATCATGCGTTCATGCTTCCGTCTCGGATTTTCCTCTGCCCAGTACCGACAATCCTGTTCATAAAATAAATATAGTGAATACTAATAATAATAGTAATATACTCAGGAAGCTGGAGATCAAAGAGGGGAAAATCCTGAGAAGGATACTAGGACCAGTCAGGGAAGAGAATGGCACCTACAGGATACGGCACAATGATGAGCTGTATAAATACCAGGAGGATATGCATAAGGAAAAGGCGACTGGCATTTTATGGACACTTGGCTCACATGAATCCCAAAATATTATCAAACAGAATATTTACTGTGGCAGGTAGAGGCAAGGCTTCCTAGAGCAAGTCACATCAGTGAAGTCAGACCTGGAACAACTAGGGATCCTACTCGATAAAACAAAGGACCGACTGCAGTTCCGACAACCTGTCCGACAGGGAGTTTTTCCAGTACCCCTTACCATTAGGAAGATCACAGGGACCAAATGGACAGAAGAGAAAGCTGGCTCATAGTCAGAAAATGAAAGAATTCTGGAAGAGAAAGAAGAAGATCCTCGCCAAAAAGTAGCTACCAGCCCGTGGCCCGTAGTGGCCAAAAAAAAAAAAAATTAAATTAATAAAAAATAAAAAATGGATATATGATGATATTAAAATATAATATGCTTATATAATTACAATGTGTACGATAAAAACAAAGAAAAATTTATACAATGATATACTTATTGAAGCAAATTAATTGGCATCGGATATGCTGAGTTTGATTAACTTGACTTTTAATTATCACTCATATTGGCGGCATCTAACTGGGATTTGAGGAGATATTGGGTTAGGATGATTTTGAATGAGTTTAAGGAAGAAGCATGTCTAATTTCAGAAGGGATCGAGTTCCAGAGGGTAGTGGATCAAGCTAAATATTCGAATAATTATTATGCAAATCAAAACGATTCATGAATTAGCTTTAATTTGTGATCGGTTTTCTAAGGCAATTCTATAACAAACAAAAAAAAATAAATAAAAAGAGACTCTTGCGGAGGAGGTATATATTTTTTTTTTCCACCGGATTCGTGCCCTATTATTAGCCCGGATGTAGAAAGAAACAGAAATTACCGGGAGAGCCGCCATTATTAAAGAATATCTTGAAGAAAAAAAAATGTTTTAACACGTTTTAAAAGGGTGTCTTAGCGGGGTTTTGTTCCTACGATCATTAAAGATTAATATCAGGTCTGAGGGTTGGGAATGCACCGTCCATACTTTTTCAAACGGACTAATAATATTAGTCGAGGAAGAAGGATGGCGGAGAAGGAAAAGAAACGATCGTCTTTTTGAGGAATATATCAGGCGGAATGGGTCCAACCCTCGCCCAAGGTTGTAATTAAATGTAAGTTGAACAAACCCTAAACTCTATGACCGGGATAAAAAGACAACTACCTATCGTTTTTTATCGAACAAAACGTGGGAAGTTTTACATTCGTATCGATACATAATGAATCCGCGACTATCATTATATAATTACCATAAATTATATTTTTATTTTTAAGATGTAGAATCCTTCGTATAATTTTGCGAATAAAAGATTCAATTATTCAAACTCCTAAATGAGGGAACATTCTTGTAATTTTCTATTATTATCCAACTAGCGCTCTTATAAGTAATGAACTTACTAGATAATTTTAAGCAATAATTAAAGTTTTATTCATTCATTAATAAATGAATAAATCTTGTATTGTAGTAAGCATTCAAAAAATAAAAAATAAATTCATAAGACATCCGAATAAACCTTGAGTTGCAGCTCCCAATGTTAAGGGAATAATATTTGAATGGGTTCGCAGAAAAACGTTCTAAGCGCCAAAATTTCCGAAGTGGCGATTTTAAAGGTTTTTAAATGTGTAATAAATAGTACGTCATAGTATGATATAGTAATCCGTTATGTTATTATACATGTAAATATAACAAATTACAAAGTGAATAAAAAATCTAAAAATTATGATTTTCTTTCACTGATTACTCAAAATTTTATGTTTGTCGCTTAGAACGTTTTTCGGCGTACCTATTCAATTGTTAACCCTTCAGTAGTCGCAACCCTAGGACTAACACCAATAGTCGCAACAATCTGACAGGTCACCTCTTGAAATTCAATCGTTCTACTGATGATTTCATCACTTTTATTTCTCTCATTTACTTTATTTGATTTTTAAAGGAATGCACAATAATACACATTAATAATACAAATATTATTTATCTATTATAACAACTTTAACTATTTTTCTGTTATCACAACTTTTTAACTAATATTCACTCCTCTAATTTTATTCATACAGCTTTGACAGGCAATTTTGGAATGTTCTAAACATAAATACATTTGCATTGTTCTCAAAAGTATTCAGTCAGCCTTCGTTTTTCACATAGTTCAAGTCGTCAGATAGAGCCGCGTCCTTCATGACTTGCTTCAGGAGGAGCATCATCTTTTTTATAATACATGAAACATAACCAACTCTTACCTATAAATGAATTATTGGTAATGCATTCCTCATCGCTAGATACATCATCTTTGTATTCAGTATCTGAATGCTCAATTCTCTCTTCAACGTCTGTCTCACTTCCATCAAAAGTTTCTACATCACTATCTTCTCCGTATCACATAGAATGATTTTACGAAGCATTTCAATATCGCCTGGCTTTGCTAATCCGACGGTGTGTTTACGATTCATAATGTAATAATGATAGAATAGAATCTGTCGCGACAGTAGTCGCAATGAGCCTAATAGATCTTGTCCCGGTAACAGCGGATTAGAAACTAAATAACTAAAAATCTAGAGAGAATATTGAGGATTTGACGTCACTAATGCATTCGAGGAACGTTAGTTAAAAGGTACTGAGTCGCTTATCTCATTATAAAAATTTACTCGGAATACTGCACAGATAATACCTTAAGTGATCCGTCAGATCGGTTGCAACTACTGGAGGGTTAAGGTTACCAGTTCTGTAAAACCCTGTTAAGAGTAAAACAGAGTTATTGTAATCTCAGATTGCTCTTGTTACCTTAACTTAAAAATTAAAAATAAAATAAAATATAAGGTTATAGGTTTTAAAGGTTATAGCTAATATAGGTTCATGATAAGTAAAGTTTACGTGGAAACACAAAGTCTATACAAGAACCACTACGTGATGTACGGGAATTTTTGTTATCAATGAGCCACACTGGAATAATATAAATAATAATGATTATATTCTATGGACACATACTCAGACTAACACAGACTGACCCATCAGATCCTGAAGGCAACAATAAACCTTGAAACAATGGCATGGGGCACACAAGAAAGACCTAAAAAGATCAAAAACAAACCCAGAAGAAGCTCTAGACCGAAATGCTTACGGAAGAAAGATGGAAGGTGAATGCGACAATCCAAAAAATCTAATGATAACAAAACCGGGGGATACCAAATTAAATTATACCACTGGATAGCTAAAGGATCAAAGAATTCATTGCGATTATCGAGAACAGCGACGCATCGCGAGCGGTGGAGGGAGAAGCGCAGCAATTTGGAGGTTAATTTATAGATTATTTTATTAGAGATTTGAAATTAGTATAACATTTTACTCCGAGAATCTACGATGTTCCTTTTAAGTTTTAATCGTCAGCTGTAGTCTACATCTATCGATTGTATAAAAAACATTATTTTAAATTAGTGGCAGTGAATATAATAAGCTGTCAGAATAATAAAATATATAAAGTCTGCCTATACGCGTCAAAAAGCCAAAACCAAATGCAGAGATCGTATATGGTTAAAAGGGATTCTCAAGAGAAATCGAATAGTAATAATTAAACACCATATGACCGAGGCAAACGGTGCCGGGAACGTCCATTTTGAGGTATTTTGCTCCGTATCGAGATTTGCAATTAGTATAACTTTTGAGTCGGAGAAGCTACGATATTCGTTAGGGTTTAATTCGTCTGCAGTTGTCAAAATCTATTGATTGTATATAAAACATCAGTTTAAAGTAGTGACAGTAAATATAATAAGGTGTTAGAATACAAAAATATTATCAAAATTTTTGTGATAGTGCTCCTGATCAGCAATTGTTTTATACTTGTTACCGCAATTAATGCACAAGGCTTGGTCGCGCACTCAGAAGACAACCTCTACAGATACAATCATCATCCGATCTGATTATTTGGCAATCAGCCAAACTTGGATGGAAAATTCAATGCCAGTGAATATCCCTAGCTTTTAACTGATATTATATTGTAATACCGCTGAGAACAGACAGATTGCAACTACATCATCATCATCAAGTCGCAGAGCCGGTGGAGTCGCCATATATCGCAACATCAATAGCTTTACAGATTGTAATGGAATTAATATTGACTTTTCGGAAATTTATTTGGAAATGAAAGGCGCAGCACCTGGTGATGTCTGTCTAGTAAACGTAACGGCCAATGGCATCTTTAAATTCGTACTCGGATGTATCCACCCGGATATAATAATAAAATAAACTCTTTGCGATAGTTTTTTAAATATTCCAAAAACATCGCTAACATTATGACCGATGACGAACTTACTACACTAGTCATCATAGTCGGAGACTTTAATGTTGATGTCTCACAAAACCGCTAATTGCCAGATCCCGTTCCTCAGACCTCTACATAACTTCCTTTAACACAACATCCTTCAAACGTTCCTTTATTTCTAGAGCTTCGAACTTCTGGAACTCCCTCCCTTCCATCATTCGCCTTCCCTCCACTCAGAATAGCTTCAAATCCCGTCTTTTCGTTTACTTATTAGAAACTCAATCTAATAGTCATATCAATGAAGAAAATATTTTTTTTAAATGAAATATGAATATTCAAAGTATAATATTGATTTTGGTACAGAATTATTTTAATACTATTACGCTAAATTTGTATAATTGGTTTCAGCATAATTATATTATTTTATCAGACAAGATACATTATTTATCCGTATAATTTATATTTCTTAGCTTTGTCTACTGTATTTTTTCATTGAATATTTTTTTGCTTTTTCCTAATTTGTTTTTGTAGATAATTTTAAATTTCTAACCTTAAGATGTAATTTGTTTTTCATGTGATATTTTAAAACATGTATTATTAATTTTATTACTTTATGTTGTAATTTAAATTTCTTTTCAATTCCTTAATTTAATTTTAATTGTATTTCCTTGCCTTTATCATATTTCTAAATTATAGATACGGCAGCTAGGCCGCCAATAATTGTACATTATAATTATTCTTAAGGGGCAATGGCCCCAGAATAAAATGTATTTTTCATATCATTGCCAGACTTCATACTCAGCGAATTCAATTTGTCTTATATTGAATCTCCTCCAACAACGTTAGGTAATACCTATAGTGATTTAATGTTTACCAGAAATCTCGATGTATCTTGTTTGCCATTTGTGCCATACTTTTCGTATCACATACATATAATTAATAAAGTTATATTTTAACACAATAATTATTAGTTTCCATGTTTTTATCCTTAGTACATAAATAAAAATATATTATTTAAAAAATATAACCCGTTACATAAACGTAGTCACGTATAACACACGGCCGTGCTATGACAGCCACACACTTATTTTTCTTTTTTTTTTAAGCCTCTATTGCTAACAAAAAATTTTTGATAGATTCTTGATAGTAATGATTCTACCTCTTTTACTGCACCAAAGGTGCATTTTAAGAGGGTTCTGAAGAGAGCAATGGTTTGGAGACAAACGAAGCATTTTAAGTCTATTTAGTGATGGGGCTCACTATGAATTTATTATTATTATTTTTTCTTTTAATCTTCTTATATAAATTTTGGCACATTTTCCTCTTACTGCTTTCTAGCATTTTAAGCAGCCATATTTTGTTTAGCATAATTTTGTTATCAATAATAATTATCAAATCAATAATTTAACTAAAGCTCCTTTCATCTAATTGATTTTTTCTTGAATAAATGTTTCATTTTTTAACCAGGGTATTAATAAATTATAAAAAAAAATCAAGCTATTTTAAATAATTAAATAAAATACCGTATCGAACGCAAGACATAACTAAACCACAGATTGGGATATAAACTTCATTAATTTATTTTTTTTTAAATTATAAACTGCTCGGTAATTTTTTAAAATACTGCTGCGTTTATGTTTAATTAATATTTTAGTAATCCTTATACGTTTCATACGGCCTGGTTAAAATAACAAAGCAATACATAATATAATAAAAAGATCTTTATTTTACGGAATTTATTAATTTACAATTTTGTAACATATTTGTATAAATACATGTTTTGCCAATAAAACAAGGCACACTACAAATGATTTCATTATAAACTAAACTTAGAATACATTTTTTTAGACTGTAGGGAAACTGACAAAAAAACCCTACTCAAAAAAAAATAATAATAATAATATAGTAAAACAAAGCACTAAAATAAATAAATGAAAAATATTTAAAAATAAGCAAAAGTTTTGAGCGTTAAAATTAATTACTATTTAAGAATAAATTAACTCATACCATACTTTGATTTACTAAATTAATATTTAACTAAAACTAATTAATTCTAAGAATGTCGTATTAAATAAACTTTATTCGTGTACGTATCTTCTTAAGGTTAGCTTGTTATATTTGCGTATTACTTGTATTATGAGATTCCTTGAGTTTATTGTTGAGTCGAAAAAGTTCTGATTCTGGGTGTAAATAAGCTTTTTAATTGTTTGAAAATCTAGATCGTGCAGGATGTCAGTTATTTTTGTGTATCTTTGGTAGTCGTTAATGATTCTCAAGCATTGGTTTTGAATTCTTTCTATTTTTTTGTAATTGGAGTCAGATGTGTAGCTCCATACCGGAGAGGCGTATGTCAGCAATGGTCGAATGACTGATTTATATAAAATAATTTTGTTCCGAGTTGATAGTGGGAATTTTCTTCGGAAATATGGTGACATCGTACTGATAAGTTTTTTGGCTTTGCAGGATTTATTATTAATATGATATATGAAAGTTAAACATTTATCTAATTCGAGACCTAGGTAGGTAACAGTTTGTACCCAAGGGATTCGAATTTTATTTAAGAACATATTTTCCGCTAGGAATTCTTTTTGTAAACATTATTGTTTCAGTTTTGTGTTCATTTATTTGTATATTTGGAGTATAATGATTTTAATCTTTTTTCTATTGTATCTATCCTGTAGGAACTAGTGCGAATGACGGTGTCATCTGCGTAAAACGATCTTTCAAATGAAGGATGAGAAGGTGGATCGGATACAAAACAATAGATATTACATAAGTCTATCTACAATCTACTGCTTTTCCTAATTTACATATTAGAATTAAATGGATCAAATTATTTAAATTAATAATTAAATTAAATTAAGAATTCTTAATTATTCGAAATGTACAAAGTTGAGAAAAGATAAGAGTTTTAAACGTGTCTTTTTTCAATCAAACCCAAAAAAGCTTTTATAATAATCTTTTTTTTTTTTTCATATATAGCTAAATATAAACATGAAACAAAAACTTAACAACAAGAATAAATAAGAATGTATCGAATTCATAAATGATTCCAAAAATTGCTCTCCTCTATTGAGAAAGTAAAGAAGCAATTAATTTTGAACGGTTCTACTTTGCCAACGCCCCCTACCCTCGACACACACACAATTCTACATTGAATAATCATTCAGAACGCAGTTCGCAGTTAGAATTAGGAGGGGAACCAAATAGGAAATTGAATACATTGAACCAGTGCAATTTAAACAATAAGTTCAAACGTCAAATACAATAACAGTCCATTACGTAAAATCAAACAACGGAGTGAAAATGAGGTGACATAGTGAGAATTGCAGTTCCCCTCAAAACAATTTTAATCAAGCAGAAAACCGCATGTTATTTTAGCCCAATATAATGTCCGTCTATGTTTATTTCCCTTCATTTTTGCCTCTCATTCCATTTTGTCAAAGAAGCTAATGTTTATTTTGTGCATTACTCTTCCCATCGGCAGGGCTGTATATCATATAGATAATGGGGCATATGTGGAATGTGTAAGTATAATTTTATAATTGAAATTATAATTTCAAACATGAGTTCCATTCTGTTAATTGATGCGTAGAATTCCAAGTCCATTTTTTAAAAAAAACTTATACAGCTAGTCCATATAGGCCTGGATGAATTAGAAAGAGGCATTATTTTCGTACAGCTGTTTTCATTGTGATTGAACTACTTTTGGGAGGAAACCTACCACCTAAAGATAATCTAGTTGAAAAACTGTTCGAAAAAAAAAAAATCTAAAAATTCGAATTGGTTGGTTTTGAAATTCTATGCGTCTACTCTTCTGTTATTTTTATTTCTAATTTCCATATACATAACAGTAGTGAAGGGCCATTCCGACTTAAAAGTGGAATGAGTTTCTATGTTCCGTTGCACAATTGGAACCAGTTCCAATTTTTCCAATTTTCGTTCCACCTCAGTTTGACTAACCTACTACCTACTTACTATGAAATATCGTTCCATCCCTTGTGACTTCGAACTGTTAATCTCCTTCTATTTTATATTTAAAAATTGTATAGGTACTATAATATTAAGAAGATTCAAATAGCTAAGTATATATATTAAAAAAATATTTTAATTCTGTCAACAATTTTTTTTTTTTTTTTTTTTTTTTTTTTTTTTTTTTTTTTTTTTTTTTTTTTTTTTTGTTTTTTTTTTTTTTTTTTTGGGGGGGGGGGGGGGGGGGGGGATTTTAGTTCAAATAAAGCGCACAATTGAGCAAAAAATTTTCAATCACATTGGTTCCGGGAAAAAAAAGAGCAATCAACTCTTGTGCACAGGTTTTGAACAAATAGCGAAAAAAATCTGAATCTGAATCCGAAAGAAGAAGCCGAGATATGTCGGTAGAATAGAAAATTTCAAAGAAAGCCCCTTATTTTGAAGATGCCCATGCGTGGGTTGTTGAAGCGTTGGAAAGGGGGGAGAGGGAATCAAGAGAGGCTGGATTAACGCATAAAAGCAGTCGTAACGACCTTGGGTGGAACGAAACCAGTGATGCAATCTAAACTCTACTACACCGGATGACGGAACTTGGAACTGGTTCCAGCTTTAATCCGGTTTTGAACGAAACGAGAGATCTTTTGACGTTGGTTTTCATTCCAGGAGAAGCGAAAAACTTGGGCGATTCGTTTCGTTCCAAACCGGTTTAAAGCTGGAACCAGTTCCAAGTTACGTTCCACCCAGAAGGACCCATCACTACATGAAACATTCTAAACAACTAGGAACATTTTCTGCATTAAAAATGTATAGTGTTGCAAAATATAGGGAAAACAATTTTATTTGGTAAAAAATGATCAAAACAATTAGAATTAATGAATTAACTGGCACTTCTATTTATTATTTTATTTGTTTTAAACTTCACCAATTCCATCCTTCTACATATTTCTTCATCCTCCATTCCTTTCTTTCTGATTGAATATTTCTATATTGATAGAATATAATAGAATATCCTCAGACCGCTGGTATTCCTCAAGGTAGAATCGAGGGTTCATTCTTTATACCGTGTACACAGCTGATATACCGACTCATCCTAATACTATCCTCACAGCCTATGCTGATGACAGCAGCGTGTTATTAGTCAATGATGATCCATTTGCTGGATCCCAGACACACCAATCACTAATCACTTCCCTTGAAGAACGGTGTTATAACTGGAGAGTTAAGATGAATTCTAGCAAATCCAAACAAATAACCTTTACCTGCCGTCGAAAACCTGCCTCACCCTGTACTCCTTTAATGGAGTACCGCTAATTAATGTGGAACAAATACGATACCTTGGATTTTATCTGGACAAGAGACTTACCTGCAGCCCTCATACAAGATTAAAAAGATAAGATGCTGTACGTCGATTTCGACTATAATAAACTGATCTATATGACAATTATCGGACCTATTTGGACTTACCGGTATAGAGTTATGTGAATCCACTAAATCATCGAATTCTTACCGCATCCAATCACTCTAATCCATAATCCTTAACGCTCCTTACTTTGTCACAAATGAACTGATCCACAATGATCTTATTATCCCATATGTCGCCGTTTTGGCACGACCCAGATACCTTTCCTTTAATAATAAACTTAATACTCATCCAAATCCACTTGTTGCCCAACTTGCACAACTCCAATCCTCCTAGGCGTCTGAGAAGAATATGGCCTCGTGATCTTCCTTTGTTGATATTTCCTAACAGCTTTTATGTCTTTTCAGCGTTCAATTGTATTTTAGTTCCTGAATAATAAAACTAATTATTCTGTTTAATTATAATAAGGTGTACCACTTTGTTACACCTCAAAATTGTATTTTGTCATTTGAAAGATGTTCGATAGTTAATTAAATGACTATCGACAATCAGACACCCCTGTTGGTAAGGATCAGGTGATAAAGGTATTCCGCGCGGGAGCAGGGGTAAGCCAGCCTATCAGTAGAGATACCCAGTTTAGTTTATTTGCCAACAGTCCATTCTCTATCGCTGTAATCACACGAGAAGTAAACATTGACATGGTTTGCGTAGATTTAAAAATGTATACAGCTTCGAGATTGGAAAAGGTTAAAGATAAAAAATTGTAGCCACTAAAGGGTCGTTAGTATTTGAGCTAACTGGAAAGGTCTATATTGAGACTTTAAACGGAGACATAAAAGAAAACAAAAGAGCTCCCACGGTTGATTAGTCCCCGGGTAACTGGGATCATAAACCTTCCCCGCAGCCATCGGAGGATTTCACCGCACCACGATCGGGGAGAACAACAATAAACGTAAAAAAGTCAACGGTCACGGAAACAAACGATTTTTGGCCCCTTCGGGTGGGGAAAACAATGCCGAATTAAATTTCATGAGGGGTGGGCCAGGGCTGAATCTACACATAACGATCCGACCGACGAGGGCATTAGGACTAAGTTAAATAGCCTGTGACTTAGTGGAGCAGTCGAGTAGTCGAGTAGCGCTCAGATATTAACATCAGCCTAGCCATCCCCCACCGTTTGGCCTCTTTATAAAATAGTTCGCTGCTGTACTATCGGTCCCAGCCAGGCCCTTCTTAGCTAGATTTGTTGCTAGTAACTAAAGCATTTCTTTTCTTCTCAAAGCGTAATTTAAGTTATTTATTTTAATTTTGCTGATTATAAAAAAATATACGACATTACCAAGTTTCCTTGTTCCTTGAGCCTCCTTGAGCCCAGAATTATAATGAATAAAGATCGACTATAAATTAATTTTAAAAGTCGTTTAAGGCAAAAGGATTAATAGAAAACAAATTAAAATATAATGTAAAGGATCGCAGGGTAAAAGTATCAATGCAATTATGATTGATGAACTAATAAACAATTCTATTAGAATTCTTTTTATTTGAAAACTAGTTTCGAACGCTAATCCTCCAGTAGCCGCAACCGATTTGAGACTTTACCCAAGGTATTTTTTGAGCAGTATTCCGAGCATACTTTTTATGAGATAAGCGACTCAGTAACTTTCAACTAATATTCCCCGAATGCATTAATCACGTCAAATTCTTAATATTCTATCCAGATTTTTGGTTATTCAGTTTCTATTCCGCTGTTAGCGGGACAAGATCCATCTGGCTCATTGTGAATACTGATGCGACAGATTTTGTTCTATTATTATTACATTATGAATCGCAAGCACACCTTCGATTTAGAAAACCCAGACGATATTGAAATGATTCGTAGGATCATTCTATGTAATAAGGAGAATAATAGTGATAGAGAAAATTTTGATGAAAGTGTGACAGATTCTGAAAGTGAAACAGACGTTGTTGAAGAAAGAATTGAGCATTCAGATACTGAAAACGAAGATGATGTATCTAGTGATGAGGAATGCATTACCGATAGTTCATTTATAGGTACGAATTTGTTTATGTTTCATATATTATAGAAAAGAGGATGCTCCACCTGAAGCAAGTCATGAAGGACGCGGCTCTATCTGACGACTTGACCTATGTGAAAAACGAAGGCTGACTGAATACTTTTGAGAACAATGTAAAATGTATTTATGTTTAGAACATTCAAAAATTGCATTTAAAAGCTGTATGAATAAAATTAGAGGAGTGAATAACAGTTAAAAAGTTGTGATAACAGACAAATAGTTAAAGTTGTTATAATAGATAAATAATATTTGTATTACTTATTTTATTAATGTGTATTATTTTGTGCATTGCTTTAAAAATCAAATAAAGTAAATGAGAAAAATAAAAGTGATGAAATCATCCGTAAAACGATTGAATTTCAAGAGGTGATCTGTCAGATCGTTGCGACTATTGGTGTTAGTTCTTGGGTTGCGACTACTGGAGGGTTAAACATCCATCATCAGTTTTAAAAACACAAAAAAATTAGCTTCACAGTAAAAAATCACAATGTGAAACTAAATTCACGATAAAAACTGGACAATCAGTTAATCAAATATTAAGAGAACATATCAGATCTTACAATAATAATACCCAGATTTCCAAATTCGCTATTCATTTAAATGAAATAACCATTATGAAAATAAATAATTATTCAACAAAGCCTCAGTAGTGAAACTAATACATCAAGTAGAAGATGGTATACATTGCATTCACTTGAGGTGGAAAAAACAGTCACAGAGAAGGTTTCTCTATCTAACCCTCCTATTGCTAAACTAGAAAGTGCTGTCCTAAAAATTTGTGGTTTAAGGCTTAAAACAAGTTAATCCCTATGTCCACCGATTGTTACAATATCAGTTGGACTGATGCAAAATAATGCAGGTATATCGTTATCTCAGAATTATGTTGTGCTATATCCCAAAACCCTTGTTTTGGGAAATGAGATTTAATGTTTATTTCTTAAATTACTTTTTTATTTTGGGATAATATGAAAATGCATTTGCATTTAAATATTCCCAGTATATTAGATAATATTTTACTACGTCAAACTTACATCCTGATTGCATTGATATAAAACTAAAGCGATTTTATTCATTTGGATATAGAACAAAAATGGCTATTTTTGCATAACCTTTAAAGAAATACGGGATATAGACCATTTATAGATCAATAAATTGTTCTATATCCCTTTCAACTAATTTATTTTCAATAATTTATTTTTAATAATTGGGACGGTGTATTGTAATAAAAGCTCTTTTATTTTATATAAATTTTATTATTACAAAAAAGTAATAACGAAGTAAAAAAAAAAAAGCAAATGTAAATAAAGTGTAAGTATATAATTTATTTTATCTCTTTCGCTTTTGCCTTCCTTGACTTTGGAGTTGTTTTTAGTTTATTTTATGGATATAGAACAAAATGAACGGTATATAGAACACTATAATTCCTCAAGCTATCAACAGAACAAGATAATTTTATAAAGTAGACACAAACATGGGGTTATAGAACATTTATTTACTGAATACTCGATTATGGGCTAAGATAATACTGTTGTGTATTTAAATTTATATAAAAGAAGATTTTTTTTTTTAATTTTTGGCGTATATAAATCTATATACCCTAAAAATGGACTTAATACAACATAATTCTGGGATGACGATATGTGACAACAAAAAATTATTATAATTTAGTGGTCAACACTAACTTCTCTTCCGATTCCCGAGTAATTTTGCCCCGAGTTCTCTGGTACCAAAGCCCTTAGATGGTCAGTATGAGCAACGGAAGACCTATCGCGTCTTTGTGATCAAACTTTCCAAGAAAGTTTTGGAACCATCGTTGCACTGTACACTCACTGATGCTTCCTTCAACCCGACCTACCTTTATGGTGTTTTGAACTCGTAAAAATAAGTTTAAACTCTTTTAATAAACATTAACCATGTTAAAACAAGATTTTCATCAAATTTCAGGTGTCCTTATTCTTATAAAATAAAATAAACAAATCTTTGAGGGGAGCCACGGTAGCTCAGTAGGTAAGGCACTTGACTTCTAAGCTCCCAGTAGGGCTGGGCGATAGTCGATAGTCACTATACCGTGATCGGTATAATATACCGATAGTTCATGCATATCGATGGTCACTATCGATAGTGTCGACTATTGATAAATCTTTTTTACCCTCAAGTGTTAAAACTCCCGGAATTATGCTGATCTGTCTCTGTCCAGTGTCGAGTTTTTTTTAAATTGAATTCGGAATTCCTAGAGCTTAAGGGATCTCTCAAAGATTAAGCCAAAGGAAAGCAGAAATGCTGTTTTTTCTTTTGAGAAATATGTGGCTCATGGAGTACACTTGACTCTTGATATTAACTATTTTGTTATGTTTATTTTCTGAAGATTTGATTTGTTCATTATTATTGTAACCATGTAAATTGTAAATACTTTTTTTTTTTTAAATTCAAATAAATTAGTTTTTTTTTCTCTCATCTTTATGATATAATCTTATAATTTATAATACTGCAAATTTTAAGCAGTAAGTAGATAATTGAATTCTATTAGAATTAGTTGAAATTCTTTATTGAATAGCTTTGAAAAAAAAAGGAAGGAACTATTGAAAAACTATCGATAGCAATCGATAGTTCTCAACCGATAGTATCGGCCTATAGATAGTGCTAACTATCGACTATCGCCCAACCCTAGCTCCCAGGCCTGAGTTCGAGTTCGACTGAAAATTTATTTTCTGTCATTTCGGTTGTAGATCGACTTCGGGGTCGGAAGAACCTTACGAGTCACAATCTGTCTCGTTAAAGTGGGTTACCTTGATTGGGGAAAACCTGGCGAGTATTCTGGTCAAATCTCTTCCTTTCACAACCGTTGAGTAACAGTACTATCCCCACCTAAATACTCAACCCAAGACCCTTCATCGGTTGTGGTCGTACAGGAAAAAAAAAGGTAAATCTTTGAGGGAAAATAACAGTAATGTCCGTTTTTGTTTACTCGGCAAGCGATTGCCTATGAAAAATGAATATTCAAAACTTATTTTTGTACTAGCCGAATACAATTCTTCTGTCGAATGTAAGTCCAATCTACTATATTGAGCTAACTTTAGGGATCTTTTGGAGTTTCTGTATTATACATATATAATTTTATAAATATAAATTTAAAAAATCAAACATTGGAGTTTAGGTGTTCTGATAGAAGGTAGAGAGAGACATAAGAGGGCAGAAGCGGGGAGAGAAGCGTAGAGCGGTAGCATAACATTAAACAGCATTCAACCTCAGCCCCGTGATTGCCTACAATATTATTGATGATGATTACGTTGATGATTAAAGCCTTCCTTCAAGGGTTTAATGCCCGTTTAATGTTAAAAAGTTTAAACAACTGAAGAAATTCTCCCGATCGCTTTGATACAAAACGAACAAGAGCCAATGCTACTTACCACCACCGGTCATCATAATCTCTCTATAATTGGTCTTAATGAATTTGAAATTTAACAAACCTCTAACTTTTACTGTAATTTTAAAAATTCTCTTTGATATTTGTAATTCCTCTAATAAATCGTCTGCTTGGAGGTAAAAGTCACGAAATGCAAATTTTTCCAGATTCAACATAGAGTCATTGTGTGTTGTTATTAGCATTTCCCATAAGTATAAAAAGTCACCAAGTGAATATAACTACAGCATGGTGTCTACCAATTTCAGCTATCAAAATTCCCGACATCTTCCCGACTTTTTCTAGAAATTCCCGAATTTTAATGATGTTTCAATAACGATCTAAGCAAATCAATATATGCATACTTTGCTACTTAACACATCACTGTTAAACAATATAAAAAAAAGCAATTTTTTTTATATTTCAGATTACTCTAGATAACTTTCAAGAGACACATCAATGTCGAGTATTGCCATTCGGTTTGAAAATAGTTAGAAGGTTACACGAGGTTGTCGGTTAAAATAACTCCAAAAATATATGTCCGATCAGATTATTCTTTTTTTTTTCATAAGAAAGCTGGTTAAATTTACTATCAGACCTCATCTACGAAATTTTTATCAAGTCCCATGATATACTCACGCCATCACGCTGAAAACTCCATACAATTGTGAAATCCACTTTTTTTCAGTATATTTCTTGCTATAACTCCGAAACTATTTACGAGAAATGGGTGTTTTACGGAACTTGATCAAAATTTGATATATAGATCGGATAGTAAATTTAACCAGCGTTTGAAAGAAAAAAAATAAATTTTTAATCGGACAAACAGTTTCGGAGTTGGAGTAAAAAAAAAACAATACAAATACAGAAAAAACGTGTTTTTTTTCGCGGAGTAGTGTGACTCACCGCAAGTTAGCCAATCTCTTCAATCTTTCCCTCCCCTACAGCTTTAAAACTATTGATTTGAGAAAAAAAAATTCATAGGATCAATTTTTTTTTCCAAATGTGATTGGTTTTAATAATTTAAAGAACGCATAATGTACCACAAATAACGGATTCCGAATTATTTGATCAAACAGCTGTGAACTTACGATTTTCAACCCTTTCCCTTCTCCCCCATATAGATATATATATATATATATATATATATGTTTTGTTGAAGCTAGTATGTAGGTATATAAAACAGTGTTCGATGATGACGTAATTCCCAGTTATGCTATCTTTTTCTTTTTCATGAATAAATTATTTAACAATAACAAAAATAAATAAATTTTGATTGATAAATAAACCATAAAAAGACGGAACAGTATTTTTCCCCAGAACCGACTTAAATTGTTGAAAATCTATTTTACTTTAAAAGAATGTAGAGTGACTACACCTATCAGACTCTTCCTCAACTGACATATTGAGCAAAAACTGAAACTAATTCTGAAAATTTTAACATTAACAGAGACTTTTTCCCGACTTTCACAAATTTTCTGTAAATTCCCAACTTATTCCCGAATTTTTCCCGACCATACGAAATTCCCGATATATTCCCGAAATTCCCGACTAGTTGACACAGTGTTACTATATATGAACATTGGAGAACAAGAAAAATCACTATATAACTATCTTTTTTTTTTTTTTTTTTTTTTTTCTTAAGAGTTTCTTCACATATAAAGGTTTCTTTACCCAAACTCCTCGTCCAACGCCCTCCTCCATTCTTCCCTATCGGCTGCATCTTCCTCCCTCAACCCGTGTCCAGCCATGCTCTCCTCCACTTTGTCCCTCCATTGGGTACGAGGTCTTCTCTCTCTTCTCCTTCCCTCGGCCTCCCATTCCATTAACATTTTCGGGATCCGTTCCTTGTTCATCCTTCTCACATGGCCATACCACCTCAATCTTCTCTCCTCGATCACCTCCAACACACTCCCTCTCACATTCATCCTCTCCCTTATATCACTGTTCCTAATGCGTTCCACTCTCGATATCCTTGCAGCTCTCCTCCAGAAATCCATTTCCACCGACAGTAGTCTTTCTTCCTGTGCCCTGTTAAGGGTCCAAGTCTCAGAGGCGTATTACATTACACTTTGGACTAATGCGCTATATATTAGTTTCTTTGTTCTTTCAATTATGTTGCTACTCCAGAGAAGAGAATTCAGCATGCCCACAGCTTTCCTGCCATTTGTTATTCTCTTTCTAACCTCGGCATTTGTGGTTCCATTTCTTTCCAGAATTGAGCCAAGGTAACAAAATTGTTCCACTCCATCCAGGCTCACAATTTCAGGCTCTAATATTTCCTCTCTGTCTGTGCTCATATATTTGGTCTTTTTATAGTTAATGTTCAAACCCCAGTTCTTATATTGCTCCGCCACTTTCCTAAACATATAGCTCGCATCTTCTTCGTCCTGAGCGATGATTACTTGATCATCTGCAAATAGTAAATGGTGTAAATGCTTGTCATTTATCGGTATGCCCATCTGACCACAGTTCCTTGACCATCCCTTCAGACAAACATCAATGTATATTTTGAATAATGTTGGCGACATACAACATCCTTGGAGCAATCCTTTGCTGTTTGGGAAAACTTCTGATAATGAATTTCCTATTTTTATTTGGCATTTATTACCTCTATATATTTCTTTGATTACTCCCGTAATGTTACTGTTTATGCCAGCCATGTCCAGGGCTTCCCACAGTAGCTTTCGAGGAACACTATCATACGCCTTTTCAAGATCTATAAATATCATGTCCAGTCTCCTCGCCTTGGCTGTTTGCTTTTCTGACAGTTGTTGGAGGGTAAAGATGTGGTCAATACAGGATTTCCCTGCTGTGAATCCACATTGTTCCTCTGCTTGCGAGAATTCTTTTTCCAATTTACCCTTTATTATTCTACCCAGCAATTTCATTATTGGGTTCGTAACACATATCCCTCTATAATTATCGCATACTTTTTTATTTCCCTTTTTGAATACTGGTGTGATATATCCCATATATAACTATCTAAGAAATATATAATAAGCATATACATGTTTGAATATTGAAACGGAAAAAAATTGATTTTGTTACTTAATGACTTTTACCTCCAAGCGGAGGAAATTATAATAGATAAATGTAATACTTAATCAAGTTTTCTTGTTAGAGATGGACCAACTAGTAGGCGAATAATTTACGATTTTTTGGCAAAAAGCGTCGACTATTCGGACATTTCCATCTATTTTTGAGTCGACCGTTTTCGAGATATAATTCCTTAGAGATAACCTTCTCCCCTCCGCCACCGTATGCTCACCCCCTCCCCCCCCCTCCAGGGTAGGGGACTTTTAGTATGTTTCCCTTTTAACTCAAGACTAAAACGACAAGAAGCTGCCCGTCGTTACAGACTACTTCAACATTTACTAGACAAACGTTCAAAGCTTCCAATTAATTACAAAAGACTAATATACATGACGTAGACCTATTTGGACGTACGGAGTCGAGCTTTGGGGCTCGACTAAACCATCTAATTCATCTCGTATCCAATCCTTACAATCCAAAATCCTTCGAAAAATCCTCATTGCACCTTACTTTGTGACCACTTATCCATAAAGATCTTAATGTTCCATATGTTGCATGTTTAGCCCAAACTAGATATCAATCCTTTCATAGTTAGCTCCATAACCACTCAAATCCCCTAATTTCTCAACTTGCTTCCCGCACCATTCCTGATAATCCTCCGAGGCGTCTGAAAAGAAGATGGCCCAGAGACCTTCTAGTGTAGAATTTTTATTAAAGTGCTACTGATGAGTAGTTCTTTACAAGTTTTGACACGTTATTGTAATAGGTAACATCACATTTACTTGATATATAAATATTGTATAGTTGTAAATTTCAATAAATTGTTATTAATAAAAAAAAAATTCTATTGAAATCCAATTTTCTGAATTATTGATTTGTTCTGGAAAACTAGCTTTGAAAATACTATAATGTAACCAACCAAATTAATTGGTTACATTTATTTTGTTTGTGGTATGAAACCAGACAATTATTGTTATGTAAACTTCATTCATATAGGCGAGTGCTTTTCTTAAGTTACCCAGGATGCAATACGACCACTTTTACCCAGAATACCTATTAGAAGTCACTATAAACAGCTGTTATTAATTTGAGTGAATTGTTATTATTATAAACAATTAACCTCATTTTTTTTTTTCACTCTCAGAGTTAGAACTTTTCTTATGATATGGTAAAGTTGATTATGGTTTCATTCGATTTAGCTAGCTTCTACAAAAAAAGAACGTTGCTAAAAAAATATATATATAATATAAAATAAAAATATAAATAAAATGTTGCTAAAGATTTTTTTTTTTTTCCTCAAAATTTTATTTTTTAATAATCCGACAAAAGGACATTGAAATTTGTAGGGATCGTTTAAAGGGTACTGGAAAATATAAAAATACCTAAATTAGATTAAATGAGGGGGGAACGTGCCACCCTTAAATTCGTCATCAGTGTGAAAATTATAAATTGACATGAATTAATAATAATAATAAGTTGTAAATTTCAATGAATAGTTATTAAAAAAAAAAATCCCTTCTAACTACTCCTAACGAAACTGTGAAGCTTTTCATGCACTCTTTGACTGGGTCGCACTTCCTGCGAAAACACATTTGTCGGTACTCTTTTGGCTATAACTCCGAAAATTATTGTTAGATCCAAAATTTCTTTTATATATATGGAATCTGGTTAAATTTACTATAATAACCTATATATTAAGTCTCGATCAAGTCCCCCAAACATGTTACTCTTTTGATATCGTTAAAGTTTTTTTGATAAATTTTTACGATGACTCCAAAACTATGAGTCCGATCTTAAATTTCTTAGTTTTAGACTAAAATCTAGTTGCATTTAATATCATTTCTTATATATGAAATTTTGATTAAGTCCCGTAATAAACTTCAGCCAGCCTACTGAAAATGTCAATACCGTCATGTACTAACAAACATGCATATTTTTTTTACTACCTTCTAAATACTCCTAACGAAGCTATGAAGTAAAAAATAGTCAAATATTTCATGGACTCTACGTCTCTCAATTCTGCACTCATTGACTGGATGAAGAATGAAAGAAGCGTCTGAGAAAGTATATGGCCTCGGGTCCTGTAAAACAGAGTTTATATGTAAGTGCTACCAATTGTTTATCCAGTTTTATTAATTTTATCTTCTTTAAGAACGTTACTTTTAGTATTAGCAGATTATATTTAGCAAAAATTGGGTTGATTAAAAATTGAGAAGGCTACTGCAGCTGCGTGCTAGGTAGTGCTTGAATTTTTATATCAGCTGATTCTAATAATTTGAGTAGAAAAGGCGAAAATGGCAACTCATTAAGCGTACAGTTAACAGTTACTTATCATTGTTTTCATGATTTGTTCTTACAGTTGTTAATTTCAAATATTAATTTTTGTTTTTATATATACATTTATTGAAATTAACAACTGTACAGAAGATATACATCAACTAAATGTATTGACAACGATTATAATAACATGTTAAAACTTGGAAAGAACTACTCATCAGTAGCACTTTATTAAAACTTCTACACTAGAAGGTCTCTAGGCCATCTTCGTTTCAGACGCCTCGGAGGATTATCAGGAATGGAGTGGAAAGCAAGTTGAGGAATTAGGGGATTTAAGTGGTTATGGAGCTTACTATGAAAGGATAGGTATCTGGCTTGGGCTAAATCAGCAACATATGGAACATTAAGATCTTTATGGATAAGTTTATTGGTGACAAAGTAAGGAGCATTTAGGATTTTGGATTGTAATGATTGGATACGCGATGAATTGGATGGTTTAGTGGAGCCCCAAAACTCAACTCCGTATGTCCAAATTAGTCTAATTACTGTTATGTATATGAGTCTTTTGTAATTAATTGGGAGCTTTGAACGTTTGTCTAGTAAATGTTAAAGTAGTCTGAAACGACGGGCAGTTTCTTGTCGTTTTAGTCTTGTATGTGGATTCCAAGTTAGTCGTTTGTCCAAGTGGAGTCCTAGGTAGCGTATCTGTTCAACAGGGATTATTGGAATATCATGAAAGGATACTGTAGGACAGGAGGTCTTAGGTTTACGACGAATGGTAAAGGTTATTTGGTGGGATTTGTTTCGATTTATTTTGATTCTCCATTTTTGACACCATTCTTGAAGGTTTAGGATATGGGGTTGGAGTTTTTGAGAGGCAAAGAAGGGATCATTATTTACTGATAACACACATGTGTCATCAGCGTAAGTAGTGAGGACAGGATGTGTTGGGATGTCAGCTGTATACACTGTGTAGAGGATAGGACCTAGGATACTACCTTGAGGAAAACCGGTAGATTGGGTAAAGAGAGAAGAATAGGAAAAGTTATGATTAACTTTGAAGGATAGGAACAAATATTAATTTTTTTAAAAATTTCATATTTTGTTAATATTGTTGTAATTATCATTCTGTTTTCAAATATTTAAACATAGCTTTAAAAATGCTTTTCAGAGGTTTTTCTTCTTTTCCAAACACGATCCCTCATACAAGCGATGTTAGCAAAAGCTGATATGTGGAAATTAACTACAACAGAAGCAAATCCGGCTTAAAGGACACTGTTGTCCCAACGTTTTGGCCAAATATTTCCGCCGGTCGAAAAGTTCTGCATCCCCCGCGGCCTGGTGAGTCAGTCGTTCTCTTGTTTGCTGCTTAGTCATCTTTATTTTTTTCCGATTTACCTTTACAGAATCAATTTCAATTCTTTTTTTACCCTGCTTTTATTTAACCGAACCCCGCTTTTTCAAACCGAATGGAAACTGGGTGATGATCAACCAAACAAAAGGGGTTGAAAAAAAAGAAAAGAAAATCGTTCCTATTATGAGAGAAAATACCGATTCCAGTTAAATTACTGGTGACCAAAAGAGTTCATTTGAGAACAGAACAAATTCAATAATATGCTTGATTTTTATTATTCTATTAATTCACACTTTTTATTTATTTATTAAATATACATCTATACTATTATATAAAAGAAAACGCCATTTTCCGTTTTTGATCACTATCCACGAAACATACTGAGTCATTCTGTACCAAATTTTAAACCCGTCATTTTTATAGTTACAGGAAAGTTTAGCAATGGTAAAATAAACAATATTCAATTACAAATAATTAATTATTAAAAAATGTGATAGTGTGTGGATAATATAGAAGTTTTAAAATCGGCCGATATATGGTTGATAACATTCGGCAATGGAGTTTACAATGCCAAATCTACTAAACCCATAATAACCAAAATTTAACCACATCATGTTGATAGTTCTGATAAGGTTTTGCAATAATAAAAGTTTACAATAATTAATATTTAAAATGTTGATTAGCACAAACGAGGTTTGCCACAATGTCATATACTTTTATGGTTAGAAATTAAAATCCAACCAGTTGAAATCAATAAAAGTATTCCTGTCGCAGCACAAACAGTGGAGTTCACTTACACAACTCACTTATAAAAAACATTCATTTTACAAAGAATTTTTCGTTTCGCGGCGAAACACCATTTAAAATTAAATTCACTTGTGCGATATTCAGTTATACGAAATCCAATAAAAGTTATTCCCCTGTGTTAATACTATTCAGTTATAAAAAAAGACAACAGTTTTTCCACAAAATGTTTACAGACTTACCGGTTGATCCTTGTTTTTGATTGACACTATGTGCATAATCATAACGTTTCATTAATTAAGTGAACTTTAACAAGCTATGAAGTTTACGGCAGTATCTTGGAACGCTGTTCAGCCTATTGTAATACAAAAGTGCTTTCGTAAAGCCGGAGTACATAAGGAAGGATATGTCGACGAATCAAGTGAAGCGAGAGATGATATAGACACCATTGAAGATCCTCCGACGTTCAACTCGGCGTAACATTCGAAAATTTAGTTGAATTTAAAAACATCTTGGCAGTCTGAGCATTTCAAAGTGACCAGGAGATCGTTGCTTAGGTCTCAAAAATCGAACAAGGTCCTAACAATTCCGATTCTCCGACCAATATTTAGCCTAACGGTCGCTGCATTTGAGGTTGTAAAACGTTCATAATTGAATGTGAATGGCTGTTATATAACGTAGTTTCCAGAAAAATTAAGCTATCTAAAATTACGGAATTATTTAAGACTGAATGAATATGTACTTATATTTTTCAAAAAAATGAGGTTTGTGATGAATAGTTAAATTCTTATCTTGCTTCTTTATTTTTTTTTTAGTTTATTTTAATTATTTTTTTATTTAAGTATACATATACATAAATACATAATATGTACAGATTCACAAAATGCATAATATCTACAGAATACATGTAATATGAAACTTGAAAATATAACAATTTACAACGTTATCTAACAACAACATACGTACTTACAAACTATAAAATTGTGATTTTTTTTTATGAAGAATTCCTTTCATTTTAAAATAGCCACAAAACCTAGTACTGTTCAGTTATAAGAAGTATTCACTTATATGAAACATTTTCCGTCCCCCCCCCCACCCCCCCAGTTTCGTATAACTGAGACTCCACTGTATTTCCAAATCAAAGTTTTGGATTTGCTTTTTGATATTGTGTGCAAAAGTATGATTCATGGGACTTTATTTGTAAGCACTGATAATGGAGACCATTATCCTCATGAGTTTCTTAATAGTCTCTGTCCATCTGGATTACCAACTCAAACATTTAAATTGAAAATTTGATGTCAAATTATGCTTTTATATACTCATCAATCAGTAATCTGTTCGATTTTAACCAAGTTAAACATTACTGCTATGCGCGAAAATATCATTGAAGAAATAATCCTCAATTGAATACTTTAAAACAATATTTTTATCGACAAACAAATAAAACGTCAATTATTAGTTAAAAGTATCTAATTATGAGCTCAGTACTTAAGAAAGTACGCAACGGGGTATTCTACTATAGTATATTATATATATAGACACAATGTACAAATAAGTAATGTATCAGCACTAAACTATTTCTTAAAAATCGATTCTCGATTCTCGATACCTGTACCTCGGTTAATTTTTTTTTTTTTTTTTCTCATTTATTGACATTTACAACTGTACAAAATCATATTAATGATCGCATTCCGAAAAAAGTAATCAGTTATGAGCCGTCAGGCAATAGACCGAGGGGTAAACCGAGACGAAGATGGAGGATTGCGTCAGGGCTGACCTGCTGGGGGATTAGGGTTTTGGAGGAGTAGATTGGAGGGAAGTGTGCGGTCGACGGTTAGTGGTGTCGGCATCGAACCTTCGGGTTCGCTAAGCCTTAATTTAATTATTTATTATAGTTGTGAGATATAAATATATACATCTTTATTATAATATTCATAGTTTTATGTTAACTAGGAGTTTAAAATACAAAATATTTTTAAATGCGATTCAAGGTGAACGAATCGTTTTCCCCCTTAAAGACTCTTTGTAAGTTGATGTCCTAACATCGAGTACAATAACTGGATGATTGCTGGATCCTCAACAGTCCTTTACCTTGATGAGCCTGCACTTGTCGGTAATGAGCCGTCGGGAAACAGCATTTACCGGAGACTTCCAACATATGATTTATTGTTTTAGATTTTCAAATTACTGAAAGCGTTTTCTCAGCTGCCAATAATGCTTGTTAATAATTATAGTATGATTTCAGATTAAAATATTTTCAACATTAATGAATAATAAATTGCAGAGAAGTCCAACGTCCAAACAATGTATATTACCAAATCTGTAACACTTGTCGGGAAACGAGAATTGGATAAAAAAGTAAAACTACACATTTTCAATACAATTTACCTTCCCACCCTATTATATGGAAGTGAAAGTTGGGTCCTTCTCGACAAACATTTTCTATTTGCTTTGGCCCAAAGTGACACAACTGTTGGAGTGTGAGCAGCAGTCTCAGGTTCGACGAACTTTTTAGAATGATTAACAATATAATGCTTATAATCCATTCCAACCATTCCTTCGATTCCATGTGTTTGCAATTTCATGATGTAGCCTTATATGCAAGGGATTATTTTCGGCAAAATTCCTCTATCTTCCAAAAAATTCTTTGCTCTTTCCTCTTCATTGCATTCATACGCCATCTCGTTTACTTTATTAACCAAAATCATACAAATAGTAATGTATTAAAAAAAATTAAACGTGTGTATAATTTCTGTACTTATGGAATCAAATTACATAGCAACCGTTAAAAAATATAAATATAAAATTATTGGCGGGGCTACGATTACAATTACTAGTGGGGAAACAAGACCTAAAATTTACAAATGTATTAAAAAAATACATCCAGTGAATATGTGGAAATTACAATGCAGAGTAATGGCATGACAAAAACTTGTAGAGGGCCTACACGATGATAGTAGCACTCTAATGAAAGGCCTACAATAGAGGAAGATCTCGAGGACACCTTCTTTTTAGACGCCTCGCAGGACTGCCAGGAATGGGAAGCAAATTGAGAAACAAGTGGATCTTTGTGAGTATTTATTTTATCCTGAAAGGAAAGGTATCTGGATCTAGCAAAATCAGCGACATATGGGATATTAAGGTTATTGTGGATCAGTTGATTCGTAACAAAGTGAGGAGCAGCAAGGATTTTTCGAAGGATTCTGGATTGCAGTGATTGGATGCGGGAAGAATTCGAAACCCCATAACTCTATACCTAGGGTTGCCATTTGTCCGGCCAAATATTTGTGTGTCCGGCCTGTCCGGCATTAGTTAGGCTTTTTCGTCTTCTCGTTGAAAGTAGCAGTTTATTATCTTGATCTTATGGGGTGGCGGAAATGCGACTGTGTTCAGATCTTGGAAACTCCCACTCCTCTTACCTTTTGACTAATTTAGTAAACTTTTTGAACAATGGCAGAATTTCAACAAATATTTTAAAAAAACTTTCGGCACATAAAAAGTGGACTACTTGTTTTAGATCATTTCATAATGAAGAATTTAATTCTGAACTACTAAAATTGGAAGAATACTATTTCGCGATTCTATGCCATAACGTCAACGTTGAAAGAGTTTTCTCTTTGATTAATGCGCAGTGGACAAAGGAACGCGATAAATTGCAAATAGAAACAATTGAACAGATGATGTCTATATTATACAATTTAAAATTAACATGTGCAGAATTTTATGACAGATTTCTAAGGAAAACGACGTTTTGGATAAAGAAGGCGAAAAAGCAAAATACAACTGAGAATTTATAGATTTTTATTATTTTTAGGAACATTTGAGATTTCTTTATAATTGGCTTTTTAATTTTAATCTTGTTTTTTTCTCCTTAGAATAGTGCATATATTTTTATATTTGTATAATCAAAACTATTAGTTTACTGCCAAAGTGGAGCTGTAATTTATTTTTTTTTCGTTTTTGTTTTATATAAGTAAAGTCAATAGAAGAATGAAAATGTTTCAGGTAGTTATTAATTTTAATGTCATACATAAAGATCAAAAAATTAAGGATAGGACTATAAATAAGTGATTAGTGTTATAACTAAAAACTTAAACGTGTAATATAAATTATGTAACATAGCTTTGATTAATTAAAGGTAACGGTTCGGATCGGCGACACCACCAAACTAGGTTGACCCGCGCTACACCGACCAGTTCGATCCTTACGCTTCACTTCATGTTTACATTTATCGATAGTTCATTCCTATAACCTCACATGTAAACAATCACTTCTACAGTTTCAACTTGGATTGTGTTGTTTAGTTTGTTATATTGATATTTAGACTTCTTAAATCTAAATAAGTGAAACAGAAGTTCAGAAAATGAGTTTCATAAAGGATTAAGTGTTTTATAAATTCATGTTTTCTTATTTCATCTAATCTTATGTGTAAAAGTGTTATAAAACTTAAGAAGATTAATTTGTTCATGGATTTGGTGTTTTACATATTTATATTTGTTCTATCAATTTAAGTGATAAAATTTACAACTTGTAAAAGTGTTATAAAACTTAACAAGATTTATTTGTACATGGATTTGGTGTTTTATATATTTGCATTTGTTGTTTCAATTTCAGTGATAAAATTTCAGTATACATATTTTGTGAATGGATTCTTTGTCATCCATATTACTTTTTGTGCTAAAGTGAGACAGATTGTATAATTAATTCAATAAAACATATCAGTTTATAAATAAATGTGAGAAAGTATAACACAGGTTTTTTATGTTTTCTTATTTCCACTTCCCTTGAGAAAATATAGCAGAAATTAACATCTTCACTTTCAACTAGGATTCTGTCTTATATTATATAATGGCTTATAACATGGAGTATTGACAATGTGAAAATAATCACAGATTAAGAGGTAAATGACACATTACTAAATAATTGTAGAACTATTGGTATAATGTTATAGATTAATGTGTTTTTAAAAAAAATTAGAAGCCTGATGATGAAGCATTATCACCGAAACATGTAGCTACAAATGTTAAATAAATAGGAGTTATGCCAAATAAATACTTAAGGATTCTGTCTTTTTTATATTTATAATTTGTTATTTTCACTTCTCTGAGAGAAAGTTCATCAGGAATTAACTTTACTGGTGGTTCAGTAGTATATTAATTGTTGATTAAATTAATATTAATTCAAAATTGATTTAGTGTCTTATATTTCGATATTTCGATATTTTTCTAAACAGACTTTGAACAGAACATCGAAACTAGAACATCGAAATATATCGGAACAAGGTTAGAATCGATAAAAGGTATTCTGAGCGGGTTTAGGGGTTGGTGTCGCCGATCCGAACCGTTACCTAATTAAAAATTATATGTAACTTATCTTGACAGACGTTTTTATTATTGAAGTTAATTCCAGCTTTAAAAACGTACATCCGGCTTTATATAAGATATGTTAGGCTTTTAAAGATAATGTCCGGCTTTTGTGGCAAATGTCCAGCATAATACAGCGCCAAGTCCGGCTTTTGTATTTTAGGAGATAGCTACCCTACCTATACCAAAAGCCCAAATAGGTCTGATAATGGTCATATAAAGCGGGGATATTTAAACGTTTGTATAGTAAGTGTTGACATCGAAGTGCAGCTTCTAGTCTTTTCATGCTTGTATGATGGTCGTAAGTAAGTCCAAATAAAAACCAAGGAATTGTATTTGTTCAAAATGATTTAACGAAACTCCATTAAAGGGTACAAGGGGCAGGATGAGGTAGGTTTTCGACGCAGGGTAAATGTTGTTTGTTTGTTTATTTCGTTTAACGCCACTTTATGCTGCTATGGCTAATCGGACGATGCTACGGTGGGAGTCCTAAAATGTGCCTATACAGGTATAATTAGGATAGGGATCTTTAACGAGTACCTGACATCGCACAGGCTCTGGACCCCAATTTTACGTCTCTTCCGAAGGACGGCATAGCTAAGGATTTTGTACTCCCTTTAAAAAATCCTAAGGTCATCTGCCGGGCTGCGAACCCGCAATCTTGGGTTTAGTAGGTTGCTATGCTAACCACTACACCACAGGTGACCCCATGTAAATGTTGTTTGCTGAAATTTGCTGGGGTTCATCTTGATTCTCAGGTTATCACAAAATTTTTCAAGGGAAGAGATATGCGATTGGAGTGTCTGGGATACACTAAAATTATATTGAAAAAATAATTATGGAAACACATATAATGAAAATACATTTTTGATATGCAATGTGACTATTAGAATTCCAATCGTAGCGGTGCTACATAAAACGTCCAATCCTTCCAAAAAATTAAATCTGAAAGGACAAAAAGTGACATTTGACGAATTTAACATAAAAAAAAAAAAATAGGGCTCGAGCGGATATTTCATTTGCGTTTAATGCATCATCTCCCCTGAATATGAAATTATTTCACAGGATTTCTAATTTCTATCGGAAAACGAATGGCATTATTATTCCGCCGAACCGATGGAGGGGGGGGGGAAGGGAACGAAATTATTATTTCATCATTGGCAAGTATTATTGGAAACAATTGACGGAGCTCTAATTGTTTCATCACACTGCCACGATTTCCTATTGTTATTATTAAATCAAATTCTCCCTTTGTCCCTTTCGGTTGTGAAGAGGGCGGAAAATGTATTAATTTTTGTCAATTGTATGAAATAATATAAAAGGAGATGAACGTTAATACTTTTTTTTTTTTTTCTACTTTTAGATTTATTATTTTACGGCCGGAATGAATAACTCAATCGAAATCAAATATCCACCCCAGAATATTTGCATATAAACCTGAAAAGAGTAATCCTCTAAATCCATTAATTATTATTCTTATTTTTAATTCTCCTGTAAAATATTAATTTCTATTGTTTACAAAATAGTTAAATAATCTATTAATACAGGTTACATAATTAAAACGAAATGTTCCAAGCAGCATCATGAGCCACATCGAAGTCCCATAACCTCTCCAAAATAACAGATACTATCTAGAACCATAATCTTATCTCTCTTGCAAAATAGCACTCGTCACCTATCGGTCGATTTTCGAACTTTACTCGAATCCACATATTCATTGTATTTCAGAATTAGTAAATTTTATCATTTTTGAACTAGCAAGGTGGTGTAGTTAAAATTTGGTAAATATGTTGGTTCACTAGTTTTCGTGGCTAGTGATCACAAACGAAAAATGCCTTTTCATTTTATACAGGGTGAGTATCTCTTAGTGTAAAAAAAAAAAAAAAAAAATAAGTGAAACAAGATCAATGTACATTTCACAAAAAGCTATTCATTCTCCCATCATTATTTATTAAAAATCATTATTACTGCAGTAAAAAACAGTGATAAATGTAGAATAGAATAGAATAGAAAAACAAATTTTATTCTGGGACAAAGTCCCTTAAGAATAATAGTTACATGACAGAACTTAAGTTATATCTGGCCTAGAGATGATAAATTAGATAATAAAATAAAATAATTAAAAGTAAATACAATTTTACAATAAAATAAGTAATAAAATTAAACAAAAATCTATACGCTATATAAATACATACACGCTACATACATACATAAACTATATTTACAATCAGTAAAAGAAAAAATATTATATAAGAAATTGATTAAACAATATATTTTTGATGTTGAGTCTAGTAAAGGATGAAGAAAATAAAATGATGAAAAAAGAGTAAAAATGAAAATTATTTTAATGATAGACAAAACATTATCATATGAAGATTGTTTAAACAGGCTAAACTTTTATATCTGAAATCCTTGGGTGAAATTTATTAAAGCATCTATATAATTAGATAGCATTCGACATGAGGGAGGAAATGTGGTGGAAGAGGAGTGTTTTAAAAGTTCCCAGGGAGGATGCATTACGAATAAAAGGAGGAAGAGAACTCCAAAGAATAGCGGAGCGGGCAAGAAAGGAACGTTGGAAAGCAGTAGTTCTGTAGGATGGGGTGTAGAGATCGGAGAGACGGGACCTTGTATGCAATGATTGGATTGAGGACTTGAAATGTAGGATACTGTGAATAGACGGAGGGTTATGGGTGTTAATAACTTGGAAGAGGAATGAACCAAGGAAGTAATCTCTACGGAAGGAAGGCGAAAGCCAATTGAACTCAGTGTAAAGATGGGACACATGAGAGCGTCTCGAGGTTCCAAAAACAAATCTTATGAAACAGTTCATGATACGCTTTAGTCTATCTTCAAGAACCATCGAGAGTCCACCATAAATCACACATCCATAGTCAAATTGGGGGAATATGAGGGAGGATACTAGGAGTTTACGTGTGGATGGAGGAAGTAGGTGTCGGGAACGGTGGAATAATTTTAGGATGCCAATCGATCGTCGGGAGATTTGAGCAATGTGGGGTTTCCAGGAAAGGGTTTGATCGATTATTAAACCTAGGTTTTTAACAGAGGAGAGGAAAGATATAGGGTGACAATTTAGGAATAAAGTAGGGAAGTTGGTATTCGATCGAAGGAGGGAATGGGATCCTGTTGCAGTAGCTTGAGTTTTAGCTGCGTTTAATGTCAATTTATTCAGGAATGCCCAGGCACAGATTTCATCCAGGTCTTGCTGAATTTTGGAAAATGCAGTTGATAACTCGGCTGGAGGAAAGGAAAGATAAGTTTGAGAATCATCGGCGTAAAGGTGGTAGGAACAATTATGAATGTAGTAATGTTTATGAATGTATGTAGTAATGTGATTTATATTAAAATTTAAATATAGTTTTTTCGTTATTTAAGAAAAGAGACATGATACTTAGCAGTGACAAGACTTTTTAGTCGTTAAAAGATTTTATTAGTTCAATCTGATGGATCTAAATATTATTGGACACTGTAAGAGCTTGAAAATGTGGCAGAGGCCTTGAAACGTCGCAAAAAAATTTTAGATAATCATTTTTTATTGTGTGATTTTTAATAAATAATGATGGGAGAATGAATTGCTTTTTGTGAAATGCACCTTGTAGCTAGATTCTCCTATGTTAGTGTATATTGTATAGTATAAGATCAATGTAGTTTAAATGTAGCAAAATGCCGCAGACCTCACCTTTCTATTCCAATCCGTTGCAGATATACGATAGATCAAAGACTTTTTTGAGGAAACCACGTTTTTATCTATAAAAGCTGTAATATCTCCATTTTGTTTAAATATTTTTCAAATTTTATGTTCATTACCTTTAGATTTTAAACATTCCATTGAAAATCTAATAAATTAATTCCTAAATAATAATCTATTATATATTTGTCAAATACCACTAATTTAACACGATATCTCAAAAACCACCGAACGGATTGGAATGAAATTTCGTATATGGCTTCCTCTAGGGCCGAAGGTGCTCGATAAGAAAGGATTAAAAAAAATTCGGTCTGGATCGCGGGTAATTCGCGAAAAATGCGATTACAATTTTTATTGGGTGAATAATAATAGATTAATTGTCATATAGTATTTGGAGATAAGCTAAGTTAAAAAATAAGTTAGATGTTTAAGCCGCACCACAAAATAAGTTCCTTATAGTTCTAAACACACAAAAATACGATCGATGTCGAAACCTTATAATATGGTACTTTCTGTGAACTCATGGTGGCTGCAGAGGTGGACCCTTACAAGTTTGAGTTGTTTCGTGACGAGAAGCTATTAAAAGACTTATGTTCTCTGGTGATGACATGTAAGGCCAGTTTGATGTACATATTCCTTACGAGCAACCCACCAACATTGCTTCACCACTAGCTTCGTCCCCAAATACTCATCCTTCAGTTTTCCGGTCACAAGATAATCGGCTTTTCTCAACCAGGCCCAAGTAGTATTTTACAAATTGTACATAGCATTTATGAATTTCATTCCTTAAACCTAGAATATACCTTTTTCTAGTTCAGATGAGTCTATGGAAACATTGAAGTAAACCAATCAATCTAAAAGTAAACAACGTAGGAAATGATTCACTGATTCAGTTCGCAAAAAATAACTAAGGAACTCGGCTGCAAAATATATTCAAGCACATGTAGAGGTCAACATGAAAACTGTTAAGAAATACACGACAAATTATCCTGAAATCAGCTGAAAAGTGGTTAAAAATCTAAAGAAAGCCAACCTGAAGTTAAAGGATATGCTGTATACACATATTCTGAGAATCACCCAACTGTACTTAGAGGGAATGTACCGAAGTATAAGAAAACCCATCCTGAAATCCATTGAAAGTCTAAAAAAAAAAATATCAAATTTACTTATTGGCATTATTCTAAGAATGGAATAATTTAGATTTATTTAAGTAATAATAATTATCAACGTTAAGCTTAACTTTTACTAATTTCAGTTTTCCCGTATCCTAATGATATTAAACCGTAGCGGAGCAGGGTATTTTCAGCTATAATAAATAAATAAGTGTAATAACATAAGATCCTCTGATCTGGTGTCCCTTTATTGACAGTTTTCCTCTATTTTCTGTTCAACAATAATTGTTTTCATTGTTTTCTATTCCAATTAAGAGTTTATTATGTTTAAAATGCACATTTCCATTAAAGGATTGTCATAATGTTTTATTTACACTATTAACTGATTTGTATGCCAAATGAGAACACCATGTTTTTTTCGGTTTCAAAAGTAAATTTCTCCATGAAATCGAAACGAAATTATTACGTTTAAGATATCATTCGAAAGTTTATTAAATTTGCAAGTTTTTGTTGGATTTGACGTTTTGTGGATAGTTTTTTTCGAAACACAGTGAGCGTTGAAGTAATATAAGACATTGTGACTTCCCCAAATAAGGTGTAGATCAAGCTGTTCCTTAGATACCAAGTTTATAAAATTCAAGTTTACAGGCACTCATCTATTAAAAAAATTTAATGCTAAATCCGAAAATGTGGTTAAAATTTGAAAAATATTTAAACGAAATGAAGATATGGATTAAACGCTTTTATGGATAAAAACGTGGTTTCCTCAAAAAAGTCTTTGATTTATCGTATATCTGCAACGGATTAGAATAGAAAGATGAGGTCTGCGGCATTTTGCTACATTTTTGATTTAGTTTCACTCATTTTTTTTTTGTTTTTACATTAAGAGATACTCGCCCTGTATAATACTAGCATCCCTCGTCGTGGCTTCGCCCGCGAACTTTTAACTAAAGAATTTTTAACTAATAAATTAATTTTATTTGTTTATCGATACATATCTTCTATAAAGGTATGGAATTTAGCATTACTTCTTCGATGGCAGTAATTTTAACCTAGATAAAATTGCAATGATTAGGTGTTTGAAGAGTACGTAAAAGCATAATTAGATCCACTTTGGCATAAATAATTTTATCTATCCATCTGTACTTTAATTCCTAACCATAAAAGTGTATGATAGTATGGAAAACCTCGTTTCTAGGACTCGAGACTGTACATTTTAATTATTATTGTAGTACAGTGTATTATTATAAACGGTCCTAGAACTATGAAGATGCTGTTGGGTTTCATAGTTTTACCATTGCAAACTCTGGTCGATTTTTAAACTGCATTGGGATCAACATGTCGATCCATTTATAGCTTTTTTAATAACAATCGAATCGACAGTAAGTAACTTTTATCATTGTTTCTAGCTCTATATAACACCGTACCATTGTAACCACTCTCGAATGGTGCTCGCCACCTACTAGTCGATTACACTGGCCAACAAAAAAAAATAAATTGTTTGTTTCCTGTGACTATTTTGTTGTTTCTAACTCAATTTGATACATATTTTTTAAATATAATAACAATGTTTCTCTAACAGCTTTTGTTTTTGTGTAATAGCTCACCAACCTTATTCAGTATTTTTAATTTGATTTTAAATTTTGTTTGACAGTAAAATATATTCTGTTGTTGTTTTCGATATGCATTCGTCCATGCGGTGTTGTGTGCTTAATCCAGATTGTATTTGCTATATTTGTGCCGAATATATATTTGAAAAATACCGAAAAACTATATTAGACTTTGTAAAAACTGCATATCATCAATACTTCAAAATAGATTTGTACAATCAGGACAAGCCATGGGTTCCTCATATTGTTTGCCAAAAATGTGTTGTGTGTCTACGGTTATGGTCCAGCTGGAAAAGAAATGCAGTAAGGTTTGTAACTTCCATAATTTGGTGAGAAACTCAAAACCATCATGACGACTGCTACTTCTGGATTGTTAAAATAAACGGAATAAACCCTGGAAATCGAAGTTATTCGTCATATCCTAAATTATTTTCTGCTCTACGATCTCAATTAAAATCTCGAGAGGTACATCCCTGCACATCTAAATCCTCTGATGATCCGAATCTCTGTGAACGCGAACAAAATATATCAAGTGATGACCCTGATCCAGATTACAAATGTAGCCTTTGAGAACCTCAACCATTTAATCAGAAATAACAAAATGACATAGTGAGGGATCTCAACTTACCGAAAGAATTTTCAGAATATCTTTAAAACAAACAAATTTGCTTAATCCCGAAACCAACATTACTTTTTATCGTACCCGAGAAAAGAATCTGTTGCCGTATTTTTCTTAAGAGAAGGATTTAGTCTTTTGTAACAATGTTGGTGGTATTTTGCAACAGATGGGTTCAACAAACTACAAGCATAGGGATTGGTGAATTTTTATGGACAGCAGCGAAACAAGTTTAAAGTGTGTTTTGCTCCATAGCAGTAACAAGTACTATTGTACACTCGACGACTTTGAAAGAAGAATACACAAATATTTTATGCAAAGAAATCTACCTAAAGTCGTTTATTCAAGGAAATCCTATAAAAGACCATATGATAAAAATGTTCAATAAAATTTTGTTAACATTATGTATTAATTTCCTTACATTTTTTAATCAAAACAGTAAAACTTTATATTTCACAAAATAAAGCTGTTAGCAATCTGTCAGTATTTTTTTCATAGTCAGGGCCTTTAAAATAACCAGTAACAATAAAAAAAATGAAGGAAACAAAAATTGTGTTAACCAGTGTTGCCAAACTTCACCGCGCACCACATATTTATCGCTTTTTAATGGCAATATAAATTAAAAATTTTAAATATTATTATTGCTCAACCTTCCTTGAACTATGAAGATGATTAGTATTATTCGCGGTTAGTAATCACAAACGAAAAATAGCTTGTCCTTTTATATAATTGTATAGACTAGCACCCACCGTCGCGGCTTCAAAAGTAAAGAACTTAAACTATTTTAACTAATTGAGATTTTATATATATATATATATATATATATATATATATATATATATATATATATATATATATATATATATATATAAATTTTAACAATAATATTTGTAGCTAGGTGAACTTGTAGCTCTTGCGCACAATAAATGGTACGGTTTATGTAATTAATATCTGAAACATATGAATAAATTTCAAAAAATCAAATCCTTGACCATACTCACTATCCTACCTACTTCTTCATTTACAATTATATCTTCTAATTTTTAGCAAAAGAATTGGAAATTTAGAATCTCCTACAACATACTGAACTCTCAGTTTTTTTTTTTGTAATCTTAAGTTGTTCAATGTTGTTCTAAATACGTAAAGCCTTAGCTTCGACATTTAGAGTCACGGCTAAAGTCAACCAAAACATCCAGCAAAAATAAAGGTTATTCCGCCGACTAAATTATTATTTGAAGATATTTTAAACACTTACCGTTATTTATGCAAGGAGGACAAATTAAATTATCCGTGAGGCCCGTGAATTATATTTTTACGCACATTATCAAAAAGTAAGGGAATGACATTTAGATTTTACAATAATTTTTAATTTGGCAGATATAATTTTATCAATTTCATCTGGTTGGATTTTAGTTTGTAACTATAATAGTATATGACAGTTTGGCAAACCTCGTTTCTGCCACTCAATACTGTACTTTCAAATTATTATTATAATAAACATTATTATTGTAAACCTTCCCAAAACTATGAAGATGTTGAGGTTAAATTTAGTTCCAGTTGAGTTTAATAGTTTTACTATTGGGAACTGTTGTGGAATGCAAATGTCGATACGGAAAATACCTCAAAATGGACATTTCTTGCATTGTTTGACTCGGTCATATGGTGTTTTTTTATTGCAATTCGATTTCTCTTGAGAACTCCTTTCCAACCATATACGATCTCTGCATTTGGTTTTGGCTTTTTGAGGCGTATAGGCAGACTTTATATATTTTTTTATTCTGACAGCTTATTATATTTACTGTCACTACTTTTAACTAATGTTTTATATAAAATCGATAGTTGACGATAGCTGACGGTTAAAACTTAAACGACCATCGTAGCTTCTCCAAGTCAAAAGATATATTAATTTCAAATCTCTCATTCGTAATTACTAACCGCGAAAACCACTGAATCAATCTGAACCAAATGTTAACCACATCATCTTCATAGTTCAAGGATTGTTTAGCAAAAATAAAATTTACAGACTCTCAATTAAATTGTCATATAAAAGCGAAAAATATGTGGTGGGCAGTGACGTTTCATAATCGACCGATAGGTGGCGAGCACTAGGCGAGAGAGAGGTTACAAAGCTACGGTGATATATAAAGCCTGAAATATATAATACATTTCTTTTTTTTTTTTTTTTTTTGACGTGAATAAACACCTAATGATAACAAATCAGGGGATACATAGTGGCCTTGTAGTATCGAATCTATCAACTACGTCCAAAATTAAATTATACCACTGGATAGCTAAAGGATCAAAGAATTTATTACAATACGCAAGAACAGTGACGCATAGCACGCAGTGGAGGGAGAAGCGCCGAAATTTTGAGGTTATTTTGCTGCGTTTAGACATTTGAATTTAGTATAACTTTTGACTCGGATAAGCTACTAAGATTGTATATAAAAACATTAGTTTAAGGTAGTGACAGTGAATATAATAAGCTGTTAGAATAAAAAAAATATATATAAAGTCGGCCTATAAGCGTCAAAAAGCCAAAACCAAATGCAGAGATCGTATATGGTTGAAAGGGATCCTCAAGAGAAATCGAATAGTAATAATAAAACACCATATGACCGAGTCAAACAATGCAAGGAACGTCCATTTTGAGGTATTTTGCTCCGTATCGAGATTTGCAATTAGGGTTTAATTCTTTTCTATTGAGTCATCAGTTTAAAAGTAGTACAGAATATAATAAGGTGTTAGAATACAAAAAAGTGTGTGTGCTCTAGACCACATGGTGGAAGTGAAAACTTCATTGAACGTTTGATAACGTTAACCGAACAAAACCTTAGTTCTTATATACAATCTAAATGTTTTGGTTAACTTACTTGACCAATTTCATTTTGTTTTAATTCCAGGAACAAGTCGTGAGTAATTATTTAACACAATGCAAATGAAAAACCGATCACGAAAAGTAAACAAACGAAACAGGTTACAACAGCACGCTGGGATGCCGGGAGTCCTCAGTCAAATACTTGTTGTATGCGCTATTTGATGATTGATGATTTGATGTATAGCTGATTGTATTCTAAAAGATCATGTTTAAAGTAGTTTGACATTTTGAATGAAAAGACTATAATAAGGCCGAGTGTTTCAGAACGCTTAGTCGAGTCAAAAACATTATCAAAATTTTTCACAAAAAGTGCTGAGCCCTAGTGCTGAGCCTGATTTTCACAAAAACATTATCAATTGTTTTAGTGCTCCTGATCAGCAATTGTTTTATACTTGTTACCGCAATTAATGCACAAGGCTTGGTCGCGCACTCAGAAGACATCTCTACTGACACCAATATCAACCGATCTGATTATTTGGAAATCAGCGAAACTTGGGTGGAAAATTCAATGCATTAATTGCGGTAAGAAGTATAAAACAATTGCAGTAAGAACAGACAGATTGCAACTACATCATCCGTAGCGGGATCATCATCATCAAGTCGCAGAGCCGGTGGAGTCACCATATATCGCAACATCAATAGCTTTACTCATTGTAATAGAGCTAACATTGACTTTTCTGTTAATACCTGGTGATGTTCTAGTAAACGTAACGGTCAATGGCAGCTTTTCTGGATTTTCTTCGCTATTCGAAGTTTCCTTCAACCAAACTCCTCCCTCAGACAGTTCCTCCACTTGTATATTGTAATTTCTTCGGTTATTGTTTTATACTTATTACCGCCATATGAAAAATGACTTGCCATTTTATATAAAAGTATGGATTTAAAATGGCGATCATTTATGAGGAAAAGCTTCTAAAGACCATATTTCTAATCGTATAACATACTCACATTATTACCTAATCAGACAAAATTATTACAGACCACTTATACATAAACCATTATATTCATAACAAAGTGTGCAATGGCATTTTAATATAATGAGAGAAACGGCTCAAAAGTCAACAGAACAGTATAAAGCTGCTCTTTGTTGGATTAGATTGAAAATTGGAGAGAAAATTCATTTGATTGGGAATCGGTGGGTTCGTGTAAACTGGTAAGTGGGGATAATCTTTTATTATTAAAGAAAGAGGGTTCGAATCGATTTCTCAATTTATCTAACCACGGCCACTATAATAACAGCTAATAATAAATCAGGGGAGGTGCCGCCATTGTCACGAACATTAAGGAAATAGTCCACCGTCCAGCCTTTTAGTTCCAAGAGAACCAACTCGCTTCCTATTAACGTATTATAACCGCACCCGTTCTCTCTCTCATTGACTAACGATTACCCCTCGATATCAATAAGATGATTGAATTTTTTAATAGAAATATTTCTGGGGAATAGACTGCTTAGAAATGAATAGAAATATCTATACTACTACCGGAAAATGGCGTCAATATATGAAATGAAAATAAATTTTATTCTGGGGCCTTGCCCCTTAAGAATAATTACAATGAACAATTGATGGCTATCTAGCATACCGTATATATAATTAAGAAACATGATAAAAGCAAGGAAAATATAATTAAAATTAAATTAAGGAATTAAAAGGAATACAAATTACAATATAAAAGTAATGTTACATATTTTAAAATATCACTCTAAAAACAAATTATATCTTGAGGTTAGAATCTGAGATAAGTTACGAACACAAAAATAGGGAAAATTAAACAAAAACAAGCTTAAATAATCAAGCTGAGAAATAAAAATTACCTAGAAAGATAATGTGTCTTATCTGATAGATAATATACATTATACCAAAACCGATTTAGTGCAATAGTACTAGACTAATACTGTACAAAATCAATATTATATTTTGAATGTTCATATCACACTTTAAGAGATATTTTCTACATCTATATGGCTATTTTTTATTATGGCTATTATTGATTTAAGGGCACTCGGTGTACCTTATAAATTAATTAGGCTAATAAGTATGACGTGGCAAAACACGATGTATCAAGTTAAAATAAAAAATTCACTGTCAGAGGAATTCAAAGTAGATAGGGGCTTAAGGCAGGGGGATCCTTTATCCTGTGTAATTTTTAATCTTTGTTTAGAGCGAGCTGTGCGGGCTATCAGGACGAACCCCGGTGGCACCATCTATAACAGATTAGCGCAACACTTGGCATACGCTGATGAAGTACTTATCACAGCGAGGACTAAAGCGGCCCTTGGAGGAGTTTTTCAAGAGCTGGAAGTAGCTTGTAAAAAACGCGGTTTGCAAATAAACGAAACGAAGACTAAATATATGTTAACGTCACGAACCCAGTCTCAAGTTGAACAAATCCAGTTAAGGGAGTACAGTTTTCCAACGTGTGAACAATTTAAATACTCAGGGTCGCTAGTAACAAATAATAATGCTGTTATCGCGGAAATCAAAGGACAAATAGTGGCAGGCAACAGAAGCCTCTTTGGAGTTCAAAAAGCTCTTAGGTTCAAAGATTTATCGCGTAAGGCTAAAATAACAGCATATAAAACTATTATCAGACCCGTTGTTACATACGCAACCGAGACATGGGTGCTAACAAAAAGAAGTGAAGCGCTACTCCGAGTTTGGGAGGGAAAAATATTCAGGAAGATATTTGGCCCAAAATATCTAAATGGTGAATGGAGAATAAGAAAAAATGATGAATTAATGGCATTGTTGGTGAGCAAGATATAGTAGCCCAAATAAAAAAAGCGAGATAAAGGTGGCTGGGACACGTGGAAAGGATGCCTACATTTCCTAGAAAACTGCTAAAAGAAAAGCCAGAAGGTTTCAGAACTCGAGGGCGGCCACGAATGAGATGGTTAGACGACGTGGAGGAAGACCTCCGTCAGGCTGGTATTAGAGGATGGCGCCGCAAGGCAGCGGATCGAGAAGGTTGGAGGAGGCTTGTTGAGGAGGTCCTGGTCCTGCCTAAGGACTGTCGCACCGATTAAATAAATAAATAAATATGGCTATTAGATTAAATATCTAATAGGTTAATGAAAAGTCGGATTTGAAGCTGTCATGGAAGGAGGAATGGCGAATAAAGGAAGTGAGGGAATTCCAGAAGATATAGTACAGTTTTAACATATTTCTAAGTGTCAAACTAGACAATCCAAGTATTTCCTCCAAAGTAATTTTTTACCTCAACACGTTATTCCTTCTGAATAATTTAAGATGTGGTTCACGGCTGTATTTAAAAATGAATGATTAAAAAATGATAACGTTAACCGAACAAAACCTTAGTTCTTATATACAATCTAAAAAAACCAAAGGTACTAAGTAATTATTTAACCCATCGAGTTTTCCGGGTTTCAAATGAAAAACCGATTAGAAAAGTAAACAAACGAAACGACTCTTTGTTGCCAGCTTAAAACGCATGATTTTTCCGATTTGTTGTATGCAATGTTATAGAGCCATGTATTCAATCTCACCACATTAATAAGAATGAAGTAGCGCACTGTACTCCGGATTCAGTGCCGAGTTCGCTCCGGATTCAGTGCCGAGCTCACGCTTAGTCAAGCAAAAGCGATCGTTTTGCTGATTTTTTGCTGAGAAAGAAGTTTTCCTCAAAAAAAAAGGCATTAGGTCAGCCATTTTGTTGAGCCATGTAAGCTAAATTTTATATTAATTTAGACAAAATGGCATCGCCAGAGAGGAATAATGTGGAAAGTTAACATTTACTCTTCGGCGCCAATGAATGCAGTTTTCTGTAATAAACCTGTAATAAAAAAAAAAATGAGGTACTTATATAATCTAATCACTAATATTATATTTGAGATCAAGAAGCAATATAACACACCTTTTTGAAGCATCCCAAAAAGATATATTTCCTCTCGAAGAAGGCTCAGAACTTCTTTCATTGTCTCACCATTATAATTTTTCTATGGTCTTGTCCTTAACTTCTTTATATAGTTTTGTGGCACTGTTTCTAGAAAGGAAAAACAGTTAAATATGAGATAATAATTGGCTGCACTAAATTCACCCCAGAAAATTTCTCTGACACATGTGTACTAAAAATACCCCACCATTTTTCAATTTTCATAATTTTTAAAATAAGTGTCAATTACAACATGTTTAAGGCAAAAACAATATCATGCATGTATACTTAGATAAATAAGTGAATGAAAGTAACTCACCTTTTAAAATAATTCCTTACAGTAGAAATGAAAATAACATAGCTATTAAGGCTTTGTACATGTGTGTAGAACGACCTGTTGAACAATAACCTTCCTTGGTAACTTCCAAAAAGATATAATTGATATGTAGAAGTAGGGTTGGGCGATAGTCGGTAGTTAGCACTATCGAGAGGCCGATATTATCGGTTGAGAACTATCGATTGCTATCGATAGTTTTTCGATAGTTGCTTCCTTTTTTTTTCCAAAGCTATTCAATAAATAATTTCAACTTATATCATTAAATTCCAGTATCTACTTACTAATTGAAATTTGCATGATTATAAATTATAAGATTATATCATAAGATGAGAGAAAAAATTTATTTTTTTGAATTTTAAAAAAGTATTACAATTTACATGGTTACAATAATAATGAACAAATCAAATCTTCAGAAAAGAAAAATAACGAAATAGTTAATTTCAAGAGTCAAGTGTGTTCCTTGAGCCCCATCTTTCCCAAAAGAAGAACTAACATTTCTGCTTTCCTTTGGCTTAATCTTTGAGAGAACCCTTGAGCTCTAGGAATTCTGAATTCAACTTCAAAAGAACTCGACACTGGACAGATCAACGTAATTCCGAGAGTTTCAAAACTTGAAAGTAAAAAAGATCTATCGATAGTCGACACTATCGATAGCGACCATCGATTGGCATGACCTATCGATATATCGATAGTAACTGTCGACTATCGCCCAACCCTATGTAGAAGCTCATTCGACGTCGTAAGGAGCCCCGAAACGACTCATGTGCTCTAATTTGGTAAAAGTCGACGTAACAACCTGTCAGAAGGAAATCGCCACAGAAATAGTTGTTTGTACCAATTTTACCCCAATTTTACCCCCACTGTACTAGTTTTTACGATGTGACCCCATTATACGCTGTATAAATAGACAAGTCATTTTTCGTTTGTGATCACTAGAGACCGGATTTTTGTGCAGTAAAAAACACAAAACATGCAAAATCGTGCAGTAAAAAACTCAAAATCTGCAAAATCGTGCAGTGAAAAACTCCAAACGTGCATTTAAAAACTTAATACATGCAGCAATCCATTTATTTACACAAATATGCAAAACTTAACCAGCCTTGAATAAACTTAAGGACATTTCGACAAAACGTTTCGTTTTAGTGTTAATTCAATCTGAAATACTTTCAAATTTGGGGAAAAAAGGAGATGAAAAAAAATTGTTAATTAAAAGAAATATAAAATATCTTTATTGAAATTTCCTTTTACGTGGAAACAAAATATAATTAAATGTTTTTGAAAAATAAATTAGTTTTTAAAAGTTTCGTCAAAATGTGGGACATTATAAATTTCAAAATATTTCTCAGTAAAATTATGCCGCCTGTCACTTAAAATGTTCTTTAGCAAAGAAAAGGAACGTTCTACATTTATGGACGTAACAGGACAATTTTTGTAGCATGCAATTGTGGATGGATCCAGATTATCAGCTTCAATTTCCTTTCCGTTGATACAATAATTTGATATTTTTTAACGAATGTAAAAAATATGAAGGATTTACTCGAATTTTAAAAATAAACGTCTTTCCTTTCCATTTTCAATTCGTTTTAAGCTTTCTTCGAGAGTTTCAAACAAATATCAGCTCTAGATATTCATTGGTCCATTGTTTCAATTTTGTAGAAACACTCGCGGACGTTTTTGGCATTTTCAAAGTTGATAGTTTAAAATCTTGTTAACAACTAGCCCTTTGTGCTAAATCAGACGTAGATAATGAAATGGGAAGCGATTAGTAAAATTTTCTGAGGAAACGTCTTAGTTCTAGGAAGTACGTCGATCTTCAATGTTTGCCTAAATCCTCAAAGCTCCCGATTCAATACGATCATTTAAAAACAGTAGGTCACAAATACATTTGATTTAAGCGACTTTTTACTTTCAATTTTAAGCTAATTAACCTATTTAATATAAATAATTGTTATAAATATTGCCTAATAATCCTAAGTAAAATTTTCAAAAAATAAATGGTTAAGTGAATAAAATTAGATGAATTTGATTCAATTGTGCAATTTCGTGCAGTAAAACCCGAATTCGTGCTATTAAGCTCAAAAAGTCAAATTTGTGCAATTTTGTGCAGAATAAAATTTAAGAATAAGAATCCTTAGGTTATAAATGAGGTAACTACTTGGGCTAGAGAGCGCTAAATCAAAGCGAACTAAATGTGCAATAACACAGAAATCCGGTCTCTAGTGATCACTAAAGACCGGATTCCCGTGCAATGGCACGGACTTGCACATTTTGGGTTTTTTTTGCACAAATTTTCACATTTTAGGTTTTAATAGCACGATCAACATGCCAGACTTATAAGATGAGAGCCTACTCGTCGTTTCTGACTACTCTAACATTAACTAGACAACCATTGAAAGGTCCCAATAAATTACAAAACACTTATTTACATGAGAGTATATGAAATTTAATTAAAAATATTGTTTTGTTTTTTGTTTTTTTAGAAAAGTTGTGATCTATTTCGAAATTATTAACAATAACGTTTACCTACATAATTTTCCAAGTAAGAAAAAAAAAAATCACAGTTTCTAATTATTTCTTCTAATTCGTCATAGGGTAATGGTTCGGATCGGCGACACCAACCCCTAAACGCGCTCAGAATACCTTTTATCGGTTCTAACCTTGTACCGATTTATTTCGATGTTCTAGTCGCTGCTTTTAGAGGGGAAAGGTTATTCTCCTACATTTACTGAGAAACTCTAAATCCCTATTCAAAGTAATATTAACTTCTCTTCACCTCCTAATATTAAAATGAAAAATAAGGAAATATTAAAGTGGAAATAAGGAAATATCGAAATATAAGACACTAAATCAATTTGGAATTAATATTAATTTAATCAACAATTAATATACTACTGAACCACCTGTAAAGTTAATTCCTGATGAACTTTCTGTCAGAGAAGTTAATCTATAACATTATACCAATACTTCTACAATTATATAGTAATGGGTCATTTACCTGTTAATCTGTGATTATTTTCACATTGTCAATTCTCCATGTTATAAGCCATTAAATAATATAAGACAGAATCCTAGTTGAAAGTGATGATGTTAATTTCTGCTATATTTTCTCATGGGAAGTAGAAATAAGAAAACATAAAAAAACCTGTGATATACTTTCTCACATTTATTTGTAAACTGATATGTTTTATTGAATTAATTATACAATCTGTCTCACTTTAGGACAAAAAGTAATATGGATGACAAAGAATCCATTCACAAAATATGTATACTGAAATTGAAACAACAAATAAGAATATATAAAACACCAAATCCATGTACAAATAAATCTTGTTAAGTTTCATAACACTTTTACAAGTTGTAAATTTTATCACTTAAATTAATAGAACAAATATAAATATGTAAAACACCAAATCCATGTACAAATTAATCTTCTTAAGTTTTGTAAAACTTTTACACATAAGATTAGATGAAATAAGAAAACATGAATTCATAAAACACTTAATCCTTTATGAAACTCATTTTGTTAACTTCTGTTTCACTTATTTACATTTAAGAAGACTAAATATCAATATAACAAACTAAACAACACAATCCAACTTGGAACTGTAGAAGTGATTGTTTACATGTGAGGTTATAGGAATGAACGATCGAAAAATGTAAACATGAAGTGAAGCGTAAGGATCGAACTGGTCGGTGTAGCGCGGGTCAACCTAGTTGGGTGGTGTCGCCGATCCGAACCGTTACCCGTCATAGAAATGGTATAATATTGAAAAACGTTTTCTTTGTTATAACATTCTAACATTATTTTACTACACCTTTCAAACTACTCTTTTATTTTCATTCCATTCTAGATTATAAAACTAGATTTTAGTTAAAACTATAGTCAATTATTGTAATAGTTCAAATTCAAAAAAGTTATATGTACAATATTGGTACACTATTTTGAACTCTGAAATCGTTTTGTTCCATGTTCTTATATTTATTTAAACATAATTTCACAATCATATCTGAAAAGAAGAAATCTTAAGCTACTTTTTGAAGCACACCTTCAGTCACGGTTACATGTTGATAGTGTCCATCTTTCTTAGGTGGAGTTGGTATGATTTTTTAGCTGTCAAAACAGTCTGGTTAGAAGCAGTTGGTTTCACTCTCGTTCTTTTTAAATAGTTTAATATGGTATTTTATTATGTTGGTTCTATTATTGAATGTATAAGATACCTTCAGAGAAGATAAATCTTTACAATTTTTTTAACTATGCTCAAAACTACAAACGCTTTTCGGCGGATCTATTCAATTATATGTATAAATAAGTAAAGATTAGGAACGAATTAATTATGAAATATAGAGAAAAAAAAAGAAAAATTATTAAAGACTTATTAAAAAAAAAAACATAAAGAATATTTGAACTATAACTATATATATATAAACAACTACTTCAACTATTTTGGCGACGTTTCCAGACTATATTGTTCTCATAATCATGCCAATGTTACTGGTGGATATGGTACAGACTAAGAAAAAAAGTTAAAATATTTAATTTAATTTTTTTTTTAAATAAGTCTTTAATAATAACATTATTATTCTTTCTTTTTTTTTCTATATTTCAATATTAATTCGTTCATAATCTTTACTTCTTTATACATATAATTGAATGAATCCACGGAAAAACTTTCTAAGCGACAAACATACAATTTTGAGTAATCAGTGAAAGAAAATCATAATCTAAAGTTTTTGTTAGTTTTGTAGGTTAGATTTTATATCCACATATTAATTTGTTATATTCACATGTATAATGACATAATAGAGTACTATATCATACTATGATGTACTATTTATTATACATTTAAAAACCTTTAAAATCGCCGCTTCGGAAATTGTGTCGCTTAGAACGTTTTTCGGCGGATTTATTCAATTTTTGTAATGCCTTTTGGTTATTTTTGTTTACTAAATTTTTTGTGAATATATTTATTTTAATATATATATATATTATATCAGACCTTCCTGTAATACTGTAACATCTCAAATTTTGGGAAATGGCGTTTATAGTTTAAAAATGCTCAACGTAAAATTGCGAATGGCAAAATTTGACACAGTCCTCTACGATTGAATCCGAATTATATATTTCCGCTTTTCTTCGGTCAGACAACTAAACTTATTGCAGTTCATACCACATAAAGTTAACATACTTTTAAATGATTTGATGGAAATAATTTAAAATATAAATGTAATTTTTATAATTCAATACCTCGGAGGTACAGTGATGGAAATAATTTAAAATATAAATTTAATTTTTATAATTCAGTACCTCGGAGGCACAGAACACTTTGTCCATTTTCTAACAAAAATACATTATTACGTATTCCTATTTACCTTTTTTTTTCACTTTATATAGAGGTATAGAAATCCATTTCCTAGACCAATTAATTGTAAGGTAAGTTAAATAAAAATATTTTTTATTTATTTATATTTTTTTTTTTTTGTGGGGGAAGGGCATAACTTCCTAAAGTACTCCAATTAGGGCAGGAAAGACCGGTTACCAACCTGTTCTAGCCTGAGTGATTCATTTCGTACATATAAACACAATAAACAGTTCAGGAAACGAAATCTTTAAGAAATAAAACCGATTCATACTGCTCTCCTGTAAAATTATGGAAACGTGACATAGTGTTCTGTACCTCCGAGGTGCAGAATTGTATACGATTGTGTTCTTGAGGTTGATGTACATGTTTTACAAACATGTTTACAAATTCCTGTGCAAGCTTACTTCATAGATGAATCACTTTGTATTACCACGATATTTTATTGAAGATATGTTTTCATTTGTTATCCATTGTTCATTTTTGTAAACAATTAGCCTCTACTACTGCATTAATAAAAAATGCAGAATATATAAAGGGCTTTGAAATAAGGGCTTTAAATGTAAAATCTTTATAAGAGGGAAGAGCGTCCCTTGTATTAACATATAATGTAATTGTTTAATAGTTAATGTAAATATGTATTGAAAATTAAACTTTTGTTACAGAAAGAAAAGCGATTGTGTTTTAACTAGCTTAGCGTTCACACCAAACAATATCAAAATCTATTTTCGCTCAGAATATTCAAGAACAAAGAGAGTTTTCTTTTCATCGGTGATTCTTGGCTGGAGATTTAAAAGCAGAGGCCAGAGCTGTATAAACACATATAGCCAGCCTGCTACGGATGTTATCCTTTTTTAGCGTGATTACGTATCGTGTGAACTATGTTTAGTTGTAAACTGGAAAGATGGCCACATTACAATGGTTCCTCTTGGCGCCAGGCGTTAGATTTATGTGGCCCCGGGAATCTAAATATGTGTATATTTAGGTTTCGACTCCTTTATCGCGTCGGCTTCAACATGTAAAAATGGACCGCGCCATTGTTAAAGGCTATCATCGTCGCAAGACCCTATTGGTCCGCACTTATTGGATGAAAACGGAAGGTACGGATTGGAGGGGCGAGATTGACTTCGGGGGGTCCGTGCCCCCCGGTCCGTCCATTGGGTGGCCCCCTAACTAAATTAGATTGTCCGGCTTGGAAAAGTGAAGCTGGGGTCTGTGAAAGGGGAAACCCCACTAGTCCTAGGAAATATGCCCTCAGCAGGAGATGATAAAGTTGAGAATTCGATTAACGGATGATCAAATCCAATTAGAGCGGAAAATTGTCAATAAATTCATTTTGTCCTCCGAAGGAGAGCGTTGTCGCTAAATGGGCTATTTAGTAGGCCTGGGGTACTAATTGCTTGAAGTTATTGTCAGCTCACAACTCTGCAAATTAAGTTATCAATGATTTCGTATGAATTAAAAGATGAACTCTATTATAGTATGTGACGAATGAGTCTTTAATTTATGAACAAAAAAAAAACCTCTAATATAGATTTTACACTAAATAAGTAATGATTAACATAAAGATATAAGGTAACCAGAATTTTCCCACAGGAAAAGAAGAACGAAACTTTCGTTAACGCCAATATGTATAGTATAGATCTCGAGATTCCTTTTCCCAGAGTACCTGTCAACTTCTAGTGTCCTCTCTTGTTTTCCCTTGTTTTGATTACTGTTGTATGGTTTATGGGGGACTGTCTGGGGATCTTGAGATGAAGCTGAGGAGAATGATGAAGTTTCATTAGATTTATCTTCTGGATCCCCAGGCGGTCACTCGTTACTTGCCGATATTCTGAGCTTGGGTGGCTCTTTCCTAAATTCCAACGGCAATACTTCCTGGGTACTTTCCTATTCCAATGTTTAAAAACCAAAAACCCTTCCTATATTCTTGATTTATTGACTCTGTGCTCTTCTATACACCTCTTAAACACTAGATCCCAACCTTTTAACGTGTATATCCCCTCACATAAAACCGCTTCCTTTGACAAATCCTTCATCATTCGTGCTACCTCCTTCTGGAATTCCCTACCCACTTCTATTCGTAAAGCAGCTTCCATAACTTCCTTTAAAAATAATTTATTCCTGTACCTTTTACTCAATCAATCTTTCGCAAATATGTCAATAATAAAATGAATACTTAGGATTACTTTTTTTCTCTCTCTCTTTCATATATATACGATTGTATTTTATGCTATAATTATTATTTTATAAATTTATTTATTTTTATTATTTTAAATTTAATTTAATTTTTTTCCTGTAAAAAATGTACGCAGCAATTACAGAAGCATCTAATTTGTAAATAATAGGCCAAACAATTGTACTTTTTTACTGTGCATTATTTTTATTCTTAGGGGACAGTAAGTCTTAGAATAAAGTTTATTTTTTTAATTTCAATTTCATTTTCATTTATATTGTATTATAAGTTGCTTAGATCAATTAATTACATTTGAGGAGGTAACTTTCAAAACGTGTTTTGTTACAGTAATCCCATTTTTCAACAATAACAAAAAACCTATATTATGAGATGTAATTACCCTTCAGAACCAAAAAATTCCTAATCAAACATAACATAAAATAACAGTTTGATGAAATAACAAAGGGACCAAACACTGTTTGAAATGGCTATGTTTTATTTTGTTTATTTCACTGTTTGCTCAAAAGTACACAAAATAAAAATTATATTCATATAATATTATGTATGTTAATGACACTCATAATTTTTGGGGAATATTTTTAATTTCTTCATAGTCACTAGTTCTTAAATATGCAGTTCACATCTTTCATTTTCTAAACAGCCACAAGTTTCATCCTCTTCCACAACATTTCCAAGACTTGGAGATTCAAAAAGTACAACCTTGTACCAGTTTAAACGATTATTGTCAATGTCATCATTATTGTGGTTTAGCGGACAAAACATGGTTTGAACTAAACTAAACAGGCTATGGGCAAAACACTCTTTGCTTTAAACCCTGATTTTGTTTACTAATTTTGGAAGGGAAAAAGCATGTTTTGATAGCTAATTCTCATTACTTATTGTAGGGTTCTGAAAAATAAATCTAGCGATACCAAAAACTCAAAAAAAAAATTTTATGACATATCACGTTTTGGAAGTTACCTTCTCATTTATCAGTTGAGATTCTCATGATAGTATAGGAGAATTGATTCAATATGAAATCCATGAATTATCTAACATTTATATAACAATTTATTATTTGAAAACTAGTTATAAATGTCAATAATTTAACATGACTTCTGAAAACATACAAAACTTCACATCAGTAATTTGATGCACGAATAATATAAATATTATTATAAATGTAAGATAAGGACGTGAGCCCCTTAAGTTTTCCCTACGACTTGTCAATCTTTATGTCGCTATTAAAAACGAATTTATTGCAGGACTAAAGGAAATATTTATCAGGTCGTTAAAACAAAAAATTGATTTAGTTTTTATATTATACAGGGTGTCCCGAATTTAAATGGCAAAACTTTAGGAACTTAAGGGGACCGAAAAACTAAGACAAAAAGTCCTTACAGAGATTCGCTCGTTTTTGCTTAGTTTTACAGAAAATCGTAAAAAAAGAAACAAAACAAGTTTTCATTTTTATACTTATTTATGTACATTTATATTTATGTTATGTTCTTTTTAATGTAAATATTGCTCAAAATGCTGTTCTCTTGCACCAATGCATGCATTACAATCTAGCACTCACTTGATAAATTGCAGCTAAACAAAAAAACTTCGAAAAATCCTAAATGCTCCTTATTTTATCACAAAGAAACTTATACATAAAGATCTTCATATTAGGGTACATCGTTATTAATTCAAGATGTAATATTCTGATTTATTTTTTATTTTAGGCAATTTTTTGTTTATTATTATTATTATAAAGATAATGGTAAAATAAGTTATTAATTTTACAATTTTTCAAAAAAATATAAAAAGTAATTCAGAACCATCAAGGGCCAATGTATTAGAGAATTGGCTCAGCGTTATCTTTTGAACTTATGATCAGGTGATTTGGGTCTCTCCGACCAATTAACTTTTGGTATCTGTGTCCAGGTGAATGACTGGACGATATTCTATCTAGTCGGGAGATTTATGTCTTTTTGGTTCGAGGTAAAGTTAGATACGACTGAGTCAAAATGAATAATCCATGAATGCAACTATAATCGAGATTAGAACGTTCGTTACTGATTAGGTTGAATATTGTTCCGAATCAGTTTTGAATTTTAATTCATTAGTAGAGACCTGATTTTTGTGCGGTAAAAATCATAAAATGTGCAGTAAAAAACTCAAAACATGCAAAATCGTGCAGTAAAAAACTCTAAACGTGAATTTAAAAACTTAATACATGCAGCAATCCATTTATTTACACAAATATGCACAACTTAACCAGCTTTGAATAAACTTACGGGAATTTCGACAAACGTTTCGTTTTTGAGTTAATTCAATCTAAAATACTTTAAAATTTGGGAATAAAAGGAGATGAAAAAAATTGTTAATTAAAAGAAATATAAAATATCATTATTAAATATTCCTTTTATGTGGAATCAAAATATAATTAAATATTTTTTAAAAATAAATTAGTTTCGTGAAAATGTACATAATAAATTTCAAAATATTTCTCAGTAAAATTATGCCGCCTGTCACTTAAAATGTTCTTTAGCAAAGAAAAGGAACGTTCTACATCTATGGACGTAACAGGACAATTTTTGTAGCATGCGATTGTGGATGGGTCCAGATTATCAGCTTCTATTTCCTTTCCGTTGATACAATAATTTAATTTTTTTTTAACGAATGTAGCCGTAGTTTTTCTCAAGGATTTACTCGAATTTTGAAAACAAACATCTTCCCTTTTCATTTTCAATTCGTTTCAAGCTTTCTTGGAGAGTTTCAAACAAATATCAGCTCTGGATATTCATTTGTCCTTTGTTTCAATTTTGTAGAAACACTCGCGGACGTTTTTGGCATTTTCAAAGTTGATAGTTTTAAATCTTGTCAACAACTAGCCAGCCCTTTGCGCTAAATCAGAAGTGGGGAATGAAATGGGAAGCGGGGAGTAAAATTTTCTGAAAAAACGTCTTAGTTCTAGGAAGTATGTCGATACTCTATGTTTCCCTAAATCCTCAATCCTTTGCAGTAATGGCAATAGGTGTATTATATTTATACACGTTCTCATGCATATATTTCTCAACATAACGCATATTTAAATAAATATTTATACAAACTATTGGTAACGGTTCGGATCGGCGACAACAACCCCTAAACCCGCTCAGAATACCTTTTATCGATTCTAACCTTGTACCGATTTATTTCGATGTTCAAGTCGCTGCTTTTAGAAGGGAAAGGTTATTCTCCTGCATTTACTGTGAAACTCTAAATCCCTGTTCAAAGTAATATTAACTTCTGTTTACCTTCTAATATTAAAATGAGAAATAAGGAAATATTAAAGTGGAAATAAGGAAATATAAGACACTAAATCAATTTTGAATTAATATTAATTTAATCAACAATTAATATACTACTGAACCACCAGTAATTAATTCCTGATGAAATTTCTGTCAGAGAAGTGAAAATAACAAATTATAAATATAAAAAAGACAGAATCCCTAAGTATTTATTTGGCATAACTCCTATTTATTTAAAATTTGTAGCAACATGTTTCAGAGATAATGTTCCATCATCAGGCTTCTAATTTTTTTTAATAACACATTAATCTATAACATTATACCAGTAGTTCTACAATTATATAGTAATGTGTCATTTACCTCTTAATCTGTGATTATTTTCACATTATCAATTCTCCATGTTATAAGCCATTGTAATATATAAGACAGAATCCTAGTTGAAAGTGATGATGTTAATTTCTGCTATATTTTCTCATGGGAAGTGGAAATAAGAAAACATAAAAAACCTGTGATATACTTTCTCACATTTATTTATAAACTGATATGTTTTATTGAATTAATTATACAATCTGTCTCACTTTAGCACAAAAAGTAATATGGATGACAAAGAATCTATTCACAAAATATGTATACTGAAATTGAAACAACAAATACAAATATATAAAACACCAAATCCATGTACAAATAAATCTTGTTAAGTTTCATAACACTTTTACAAGTTGTAAATTTTATCACCTTAATTGATAGAACAAATATAAATATGTAAAACACCAAATCCATGTACAAATTAATCTTCTTAAGTTTTATTTAAGTTCTATAAGTTTTTAGATGAAATAAGAAAACATGAATTCATAAAACACTTAATCCTTTATGAAACTCGTTTTGTTAACTTCTGTTTCACTTATTTACATTTAAGAAGTCTAAATATCAATATACCAAACTAAAAAAACAATCCAAGTTGAAACTGTAGAAGTGATTGTTTACATGTGAGGTTATAGGAATGAACTATCGAAAAATGTAAACATGAAGTGAAGCGTAAGGATCGAACTGGTCGGTGTAGCGCGGGTCAACCTAGTTTGGTGGTGTCGCCGATCCGAACCGTTACCAAACTATTTTTATAATAATACATAAAATATTTTTAGAATAATATTAAAATAATTTGTTTCTTTATTTGTTTATTTCGTTTAACGTCACTTTATGCTGCTATGGCTAATCGGACGATGCTACGGTGGGAGTCCTAAATTTTGCCTATCCAGGTATAATTAGGATAGGGATCTTTAACGAGTACCTGACATCGCACAGGCTCGGGACCCCCATTTTACGTCGCGAACCCGCGATCTTGGGTTTTGTAGGTTGCTATCCTAACCACTACACCACAGGTGACCCCACTAAAATAACTAAACATTAATTTAAAATAATTGAGTTAAGATGGAATTTAAGCAAAAATTGTCAAATGAATTTATACGCTAATTTATGAATAGAATAAAGATTAAAGAAAAAAATTATTGAATAGAAAAAATATATAAATGAATAAAAAAGAGAAAAAATAGAAGAAAAAAATATATATATTATTAGGAGTAGGTAAAATTATATAGACAGTTTATTCGTTCAGCTCCATGTTCTCAACATAATCCGCAAATAGACTTAGTTATTGTATAGTCGTTTGTTGTTAACCAATGACAATAGCCATAAAAACATATAGGCAGCAACTGACCCATCAGTCTGTATCCAGATAGATGTTTTGATAGCTTGTAGCCATAGTCAATTTGTCTATTTTTTTTAAATCATCACTTACATAATTATCGCTGGAAGTCAGGGTTGATTAATTATAACAGGTTAGTTTTTTTTTCATTTAAATGTCGACAAACCGTGATTTGTTAAATATTTAAAAAGTCCGATCAACGAAAAAGGCATACAACACGTATAACTCACTTAACGGTAAACTGATTGATTTGCAGATTTTTTAAATTCAATAGGGCAAATCAAAAATCATAGAAAATAATATCCCTAGAATCAAAACACGACGAAACGAAAATTGGATTTTTTGACAAACTATTGGTTAACAGGGCAAAATCCTGAAATAGAGAGAAAAAACAGACTTCAGATTGGAATTTTACACCCTTGAAAACATATCCAGACGAAATTTGAAGTCAATGTAATAATTTTTAGAGGCTCAAAATGCGTAGTCCAGGAAAAACACCGTTTCGTTCTATTGTGTGACTGTCTTGTTATTTCCTTGTATTTAGCTTCACAGTCATTACATTTTTGTAAAATGACACCGTTTTTTTTCAACGGGTCTATTTTGACTTTAAGTGAAGGGAAATAAGATGACATAGCCCATTAGCCCTATTTTAAATTTGTTTCCAATAGAAACAGAAAAATCCTTATTAATCATAGGGAAAACCCCATAACATTTAACCTACCAGGCCCTTCCCCTTCGACTATCGATATATTTCAGACATCTGTTAGATTTCCTCAGGTTAGTACCAATATATTTGATTTCTTGTCTTACACTTTTAAAAAACATTAGTATATATAATCCATATAGCATAGTGCTGTTGTGCTGAAAATAATGTATGTTTTAGAACTGAAGACGATTGTTTAACCATCAAAACTACTTTTCTAATTAATTATACCTGGATACTTTTAAAGTGACTAATGAAATAATTTCAATAAAAATGACAATTAATTCATCAATCCTAATTAAGGCATTGCTTTTGAGTTTTTCAACATATTTTTAATTGACACTAATTCTTCTCGAGGAATTATGAATTGTATTACTCCAGCCTGTTGACGAACTCTCAACCTGTTAGTAATGGCAGACCCCACTGCCACATAAATCTCAATATCTTCGTATAATGTTCCATATAATTGAACCGTGTCAAGTAGATGACAATGGCTCGTGAGCTACGATCAAGCCAGAGTATTTCATCTTTAGGCAAATTACCGCTTCGAACGATTGCTATCCCTGTTTTAGAAAGGCAATCGTAAAACGGGTCGTTACTGATTACATGATCTGCTAAAACCTATTCCTACATCCAAACCTAATACATAAAGCTGTTACAATAATTGAGGCTGTCGCTATAGCAACATGTCAGTCGTAAATTATCACATATTTACGACTCTCTAACACCTAACTTAAAACAATCATTGTTGACTATATGCGAACCTTAGTTATATAAGAATATTTATGATTTTTTTTTACTGTTTACTGGTATTTACTCTTGTATAGATTATACCCAGGTATATTTAAGAAAAATGATGACATGTCAATAACATGTTAAGAAGTACTCACTAGTAGCATAAAAGTTCTACATTGGAAGGTCTCTTAGCCATCTTCTTCTCAGACGCTTCGGAGGATCATCAGGCATTAACCGTGTGGCAAGTTGCGAGACTAGTCTATTCGAGTGGGTATGGAGTTAATTATGAACGGACAGGTATCTGGTTTGGGCTGAATAAGGCACATATAGGACTTTAAGATATTTATTGATAAGTTTGTTTGTGACATAATAATGAACATTGAGGATTTTACGAAGGAGTTTGGATTGTTTGGATTTTGTACATGAAGAATTGGAAGGATTAGTGGAATCCAGCTCACCTCCATTTGTCAAATGGTCTATTACTGTCATGTAAATAAATTTTTGGAAGCATTTTCTGAGAGTTGTTTCTTGTCGTTTAAGTCTCCTGCGTAGATTCCAAGTGAGACGTTTGTCCAGATGGAGCCCTGGGTAGCGGATCTGATCAGTAGAATATTATTAAGGTACAGCAGGACAGGATGTCGAAGGTTTACGACGAAGTGAAGAGGTTATTTGATGAGATTTGTTCGAATTTATTTTGATTCTCCAATTGTTTGTAAAGGTAACCAACCATGTAGGCTTGTGATATGAGATTGGAGTGTTCCAATGAAAGGATCATTGGGGTGGTTCCACTAAACCGGCCTGACCCGCAATACACCGACCAGTTCGATCCTTCACTTCGAGTTTAAATTTATTGATAGCTCTTTCCTATAACCTCACATGTAAACATTTACTTCTACAGTTTCAACTTGGATTGTGTTGGTTAGTGTGTTATATTGATATTTAGCCTTCTTAAATGTAATAAGGTGAAACAGAAGTTAACAACATGAGTTTTTTAGTGGATTAAGTGTTTTCTTTTAAATTGATGTTATCTTATTTCCTCTTCCCTTATGTGTTAAAGTGTTACAAAAATTAAGAAGATTTATTTCTACTTGAATTTAGTGTTTTATATATTTATATTTGTTATATTCAATTTAATAAACACATACAAATATATGTGAAAAAGTATATCACAGGTTTCATATTTTTTTTATTTCCACTTCCTTTGAGAAAATATAGCAGAAATTAGAAGGTAAACTTTCAACAAGAATTATGTGTTTTATATACTTATAATTTTTTAAATACATAATCCCTAACATCAGAAAGTTTATCAGAAGTTAACATTACTAGTGATTTAGAATTATTTTAATTCTGATTTAATATAATATTAATTCAACATTGTTTTAGTATCTTATATTTTGATATTTTCTTATTTCCACTTCAATATTTTCTTATTTCTCATTTTAATACTAGAAGGTAAATAGAAGTTAATATTACTTGCAACAGGGATTTAGTGTTTCTCCGTATATAAAGGAAAATAACCTCCCCCCTCGGAAAGTAGTGACTAAAACACCGAAATAAATCGGAACAAGGTTGGATAGGATAAAAGGTATTCTGGGCGTGTGAAAGGGGTGGAGCCATGCTTTTTTAAGGGTACCGGATCATTATTCACTGATAAACCTCATGTTTCGTCAGCGTGAGGAGTGAGTCGGAATGTTTACTAAAATTAGATTCTAGATAGAACATGTTATGTTCAGGTGTATTTGTTCAGGGTCTAAGTATGAGTTCAAAAATGTATATTGTCATTCGATTAATGAATCATTTAAATTGGTTTTTAAAACACACATGTTTAAGAAGGTTTGATAAGGATGTAAGATGCACTTGAAGCAATAAAAGCGAAATTACACAGCATCATACCAAGCCGAGCGTAAACCCCCCACTACTGTTAATAAACAGACAGCTGCCATTTTCATTGCTGACTAGATCCGGAAGATGGAGACCGGCCGGGAAGAGATTTGCCAAGATGAGATTGTATATCCGGAGGCGGCATAGGAACTTCCGCTCTACCCCCTCCCCCCTCTTCCAGTTCTGCCTATATTAGTGGAGGACACCCCAACCAGAAGAGCATTCGAGCAATCGGGAGGAGTGTAAACATTCACGCTATTGCCCTTGAATGAGTCGGAACTGAACGCTCCTCACTCATCACATGTAGTCAGTCGTCAACAATAATGCTACAGGGTAAATATTTCGATAGCTCCTTTGGTACCGTTCTGTGGTTCCGTGGTGGATGGTTTTAGATTGGATGAATAGATGGAGCCACTGATGTGAGAGCAGATGTATTTCTATTACTAATATTTTTGTTAGTTCATTTTTTTTTTTTATAAGTAATCTGTAAAATACCAAAAACTGATTTTTTAAAAGTAAAATTTTAGATTCACTAAAACCTTAAATGGCTATAAAATATAAATAAACGTTTTATCTGCAAGTTTGGGTATAGCTAGGGTTGCCATAACAGTTTAGGTACTGACCGGGAAATAAATCAAAATCCAAGAAAAATAGTGGGTACAAAGTGTTCCACGCAGTCTGATATGAACTTTACAACGAATACTGGCAAACTGAAGGGAGTTGGGAGAATAGAGGAAGGAAAATAAAGAGTGCCAAATTAACGCTAAAAACCAAGATAGCGTTCCCTACGATCTGGAGCTGCAGAGGTCTTTACATTAAAGATAAAGACAGAAAGATGAATGCCTTTTTCTGTATCCTTGTTACATAAACATCCATTAGTTTCCGTACAACAAGATATTATCCAAGCTATCAACATTCCTCCATATTAAATAATAATTATTTGTCAGAACAAGGTATGACTATCTTTTATGAACAATTTAAACAAACGTATTTATAGATGCAGTAATAGATGCAAAGCAATATTTTTTATTGAAATATAGAATAGAATAGAAAAATAATTTTATTCTGGGACAAAGTCCCTTAAGAATAACATAATTGCAGGTATAACTAAATTAAATCTGGTTAGAGACATAATGAGCTACAAAAAAAGAAAAACAATAATACATTAATGACACTATGTATATGTACAATCTGCCTCAATTAAAGGCAATAGGTGACAGTGCTAAAGATGTATTCATTCATACAATATATACAAGTACTCATACACACAAAATTAATGATAATAAAAGATAAAAATAAAAACAAATAATAATTATAAAAATAAAACTAAATTCAATCATCAAAAATAAAATGAAATAATAAAAATCAAGTAACAATAATTAAAAAAAAAAAAAGATACATTCTTACTAAATGTACAATACAGACACACTCAGCCTGGGGAACCCCGAATCGAGCCCGTTTCCCAATTATTGGGAGTCAAGGCCAGACCTTAAGAGATCCCAGCGCTGCTCTCTCAGCTGCATCACTAGTAATATCCAGTGGAGGCTGAGTGGGAGCGCTATAGCTACATATGCTCAGGGCATAAGTGGAGAATCTGGTCAGTACCAGAACTCCAGCATAACATTATATTACAAAAGTTCTCGGGGCCATTGCCGTTTCAACCTTCTGGGAGGGTTATAGAGAGGGTTAAGACTGGATAGGGATTGGGCTAGAGGATTGGGATGATTGGATAGATTTTGATGAAATTTCGTAATTTTTGAAGGAATGAGATCAAGGTCGAAAGGTATTTTTAGGTCATCGTGTAGGGTTTTGTTTGTAACATAATAAGGTGCATTGACAATTGTTCGGAGGACTTTGGATTATGAAGTTTGAATGCGTTTAATATTGGATTGTTTTGCTGTCCCTTACAGTTCAAGTCCGTAGGTCCATATTGGTTTTAAGATTGTTTTGTATATTAGGAGTTTGTTGTCGACTGAAATATGAGAATTCCTGCCTAGTGACACAGCAATTAAAAATAATATTTTAACTGCTGTATATCTATGATTGCAAACCCCAATAATCTACATCTCTAAGTACTTCTTAATTATCTAAAACCTTATCGACAAAAATATCTATTTTTATACCTCTGATCGCTTTAAATTACTGAAATTATGATTTACGAAATTTGTAGATTTAATCTGCTAAGTATAGCAGTTATTGAAGTTACACATAGCAGAATGAAGTTAGAAGAGCAATGGGTCATTATTAAGGAAGACCCCGGGGGAACATTATCTCCTCGCTGCAGTTCCCTATTAAGCTGACAAATGAGAAATGAGATAAAGAAAAACAAATTTGCATATTGGCACGTTAGGAGCTTGTCATTAGGAGTAGATGAGGTGCAGAGACTTTTTAATAAGACGTAGCCCCCCACGTAGGCTTGGGGGGGGGGGGGGCTCCGCCCCATCAGGGGGGCTTAGCGGGCAAATTGTCTCGTCCTGGAATAATTTTAGTCATTTGCTACTCCCCGCCTCACTCTCGAGTGCGTTATTTCCTATGCGCTTTATACGTCGTCGTTATTATCGTCGGTGATAGGTGGCGTGGTTAATGCTACACCAATAATCTAAGCAGCAAGGAATAATTGTATTTATTAAAGTTGTAAAACCGCTTAGTAACCAAAGAGTGTAAGCTGAATCCCACAATAATGAAAAACTATATTATAATTCATATATCAATATTAATTGTAGTGGTATGGCTATAAAAAAAAAAAATTTACGATTTCCGATATTGGTGCCGGTACTTAGAAATCGATTCATTATTCTCAACACCGATATGTGGAGTTAAAGAAAAATTATTTGAGCATAAATAAAGAATATTAATCAAACATAAATCCTTGGTATGATCTTAATAATAATTACTATAGTATATAAATAGTATATAAATTATATCTATTAATAATTAATCTAGTATATATCAATTTCTTGTATGAGGCGTGGAATTCTAAAACCAGCCAATTTTTAAGATGGAACATTTTACTGATGACCGAATTGGTCAAAAGCGATACTATTTTAGGGAACGCGAGGGCGTTACGTGTCTTTTGATAGTTTGAAATTAGGAGAGTAGAAAAAGTTAGGAGCTCAACTTTTGATATACTTAACAATAGTTCACTGATTAGTAAGCTCCTTTTGACTTTGTTTCTCCTAATACGAAATACAAAATTTGAACCTGGATTTGACCGATCTTATTATCATTATAATCGATCCCTATCGGCTACTATGTAGAAAAAATTACTCTCGTTCGGAAATAAACAAGAAAAAAAATCATTCAGGTAATTGGAAACAAATAAATAACATAACGGCATAGAATGATAAGCCGAGACAACTCTTGCTCGATACACAGATTCTGGTACAGTGGAAGCTCTCGTAATTTCGTCACTCGATAATTCGTCAGGTTTTTTTTTTTTTTTTTTTTTTTTTTTTTTTTTTTTTTTTCAATTGCAACTATAAATAACAAAATTTAATAGATATGTAATTCATGTTTTCCCCTTGCTACTTATTTAATCTTTAAACCGCCTCATTTAGTTTGTCACTAAAAAATACGCCTATATTTTTACATTTTGTAAATCATTTCATAGAAAAAAACAAACTGAACAAGCCCGGAGTCGATTCCTCCATTGATTGTAGTAAAAGATAAAAGGAAGTATGAGTGCAGTCGACGAATTTTCCGGAATCAGTTAATACTGAAAAGCTCTTCCTACAAAAACATAAGCATCTGGCTCAGCAACTTCTGCTCCAGGTTATAAAATGAGAAAAGATAAGCAAGATGTAAGCAGCTGGTTAAACATGGATAGTACGGATGCAGGATATGAAATTTAAAAAAGCAATGGAATCATAGAACAAGTGTTGAGTGCTCAAAATGAAGCTAGTGATTAAAAAGATGATGGCGATGACGTTTCTAATTCTTCCACAATTCCATGCAAAGAAGTAGAGGACATGTCAACAAATTGCATGGAGTGGTTTCGAGCAGCAATGTCAATAAGATATTTCACACCTGATGGAATGCAGCAAGTGTTTAGCTTGTTTTGTGTTTTTTGTCATTTTCACTCAGGTCCAATCCAATTCAATAAATTGAAATAAAAAAAAATTACAATTATATAGTTTAAAATGTTTTTTGTTACTTTACCAGCAAAATTATGTAATTCCTCATTTCCGTTATTTCGTCACCCCCTCCCCGTCCCCTCTTCATGGCGAATTATCGAGTTCTACTGTATTTGCATCGGATTGGTGTAAAAAGAATACAGGTATTAAATATTCATTTTGTTTAGAAAAGTGCTTACCAAGTAAACAAAGTCTTTCAGTCTGGTTAATGGATTGTAAACATTGTTATGACGATTGTATTGTTGACTGTGAGTTGTAAATAAGGTAATGAAATGGTCAGGGGTGCAGTCAGGATGAATAAACACGTCAAGTTTTTAAATGAAAAACTTATATTTTGGCGTGCCGACGTTTTGACCTGCCTTGTAGGTCTTCATCAGGACTAAAATAACAAAAATTGGATGTGACCAAGATGATACAAACATTAAAAAATAAATAAAAAACAAAAATAATTTAAAAATAAAAAAGAAACAAGAAACAATACCTGTAGTTAATTAGATAATTGAATACATATTATGTTTGAAGATGACTAAATATTGTAACATAATAGGGAGAGCTGCCCCCATTGCTAAGAAATGTTTGCTGGTTGCCACGGACAGTGTAATAACAAGAGGGAATGTTATGAGTTGGTTATATTATTTTCGTGTTATTATTATTGTGTAGTAAATAGAAGGGAATGCTATTTGGTACTGTTCTGTAAGTTTGGCCCTGTTTAATATCTTGATAGTTATTTGTTAATGAACCGTAAGTAGAAAACTCCTGTGTTGTTTTGTTACAATATGAGACGAAATGATCTTTGTTAGTTCTTTACATCAGACAGAAAAAGTGACATACTTAGGACTTAGGCTTCATGGAAGACTGACATGGGGCCCATACGTCAAGACAAAAAAACAGACGTTACAGTTAAGACTGCGACTTCTACACTCAGTACTTCACAGACGCTCAAAAATACCTTTAAAACAGAAACTTAACATTTACAGTTACTTACTAAAACCCATCTGGAAGTATGCATCGCAAATTTATGGACCGGCCAAAATAACATAGATTCAGAAAATTCAAACATTCCAATCGAAATTCCTAAGGCTGATAACAGACTCCCCTCCACATGTGTCAAACGATTGCTACATACAGACCTAAGTATTTCGACTACGTGGACACACTAACAAACAGATACATAATATGGCAACAGTACAAATTCCTGACATAACTCAACGGAGGCTGAAAAGGAGGTGGATGAGGGATCTCCTAGTCTAATCCCTAATAGTTTCACGCCTGGAGATCGTACCACTGGGTGCTGACTCCCTCATGCTTGGTCATGTCTGTTGTTTCAATGTTTACTTCACATTCACTGGTTGTCCCTTGTGTACAGTTGTGTGTGTGTACAGTTGTAAAGTTATTATATAAAAAAAAAAAAAAAAAAAAAAAAAAAATCTTTGTTAGACTAACTCATCGACCACGTACTTTAATAAAATGTTTTAAGAATCAACTGTGTGGAAATACTGTAGGCACTGAACATACAACAGTGCTATTCATCCGCAAAACGACATATGTTAGTACGATATTGGTATCTTCAATTTATTGTACAGCTGGAATCAAAGCCATATCTCACCAAAGGAACATAACGCAATAATATGGAGCGTTGGGACCATTTTTAAAAGATATACATGGCCGAGGAGCAGAGATGAAACGTCACAAAATGACAGGCCGGCCGGAGGGGCTGATTGATCGAGGAGGCAGTGGCCCTCTATCTATTTCTAATTGCCAGCATAAATCGGAGCTTCGATAAAATCTCCTCTCTGGAAATATTGCCTCTATGGCGCATGCGCATCTACCGCCATTTGTAAAGATTAGCTCCGATGAGAATGTGTCTAAACTGGCCATCTAGGGCGATGTCGTCATCAATTATACACTAAATATGACGTTTTTGTTTTCGACCGACAGGGTCGCCTTTCTCCGCACAAACACATTCGGCTTTCGATTCCATTACTGGCGAAAATACAATATGGTTTATTGTAAATGAGGGGGCCGTATAGCTCGGTGTCAATATGATTTATGTGTTTTTAGGGAATTTTATGAGCGGGGAGGGGGGGGGAGTTATGTTTTTCCCGATAACGGCTGTATGATTAGAGAAGACACAGGGGACACGGTGTCATTGTTCTCTACATTAATACGTATTCCCCTCTCATCAGGTGGCTAACAATGTAGGACAAGGGTTGTTTTTTATTTTCTCGTATTACAAGTATAGTGCTCCAATCCCAGGTGTCATTCTAACCCCTAAGTAATTGAGTGACTTTTATCAATTTAGTTTACGGTCAATGTCGAATTCCCGTAATACACAAAGTAGTGAGGTGAAATTTTTTTCACAGCTTAGAGAACTTTTAAAGACCTTGTTTACATTAAAATATCTATTACTATTATCTCCCGTCGCGGTTTCACCCTCTCTTTAATTTTTTTTTGTCATTTATTGAAATTTACAACTGTATAAGATATACACATCAAGTAAATGTATTGATACCGAGTACAATAACATGTTAAAACTTGAAAAGAACTACTCATCAGTAGCAATTTATTAAAAATTCTACACTAGAAGGTCTCTAGGCCATCTTCGTTTCGGACGCCTCGGAGGATTATCAGGAATGGAGTGGGAAACAAGTTGAGAAACTAACAGATTTGAGTGGTTATCTAGCCTATGAAAAGATAGATATCTGGTGTGGGCTAAATCAGCAACATATGGAACATTAAGATCTTTATGGATAAGTTTTTTGGTGACAAAGAAAGGAGCATTGAGGTTTTTTCAAAGAATTTCGGATTGCAAGGATTGAATACAAGATGCATTGGATGGTTAAGTGGAGCCCCAAAGCTCAACTCCGTACGTCCATATATGTCTAATAACTGTCATGTAAATGAGACTTATGTAATTAATCGCTTGTCTGGTAAATGTTGAAGTAGTCTGTAACGACGGGCAGTTTCATGTCGTTTTAGCCTTGTATGTGGATTCCAAGTTAGACGTTTGTCCAAGTGGAGTCCTAGGTAGCGGATCTGTTCAACAGGGATTAGTGAAATATCATTAAAGGATACTGTAGGACAGGAAGTCGTAGGTTTACGTTTAGTGCGCCTTGTTTGGATTTATTTTGATTCTCCATTTTTGCCACCATTATTGAAGGTTTAGGATATAGGGTTGGAGTGTTTGAGAGGCAATGAAGTGTTTACTGATAACATATGTGTCATCAGTGTAAGGGGTGAGGACTGTGGTGTGATGAGTTGGGATCTGTCTTATGTAAAATAATTTAGATAATTTTAACCAATAATTGAAGTTTTACCTGTTGATTGATAAAAATCTTGTATTATAAGCATGATATTAAGCATTATTTTCTCAAAAACATTCACGAATTGCAGTAATGTTTAACTTGGTTTTTAAAGGTGGTTGAAGATTACGTAAAATTAAAATTAGACATCCAATCCACAATCTATGAGTTGGCAATCCAGATGGACTGAGACTATTATGAAACTTCAGCATAATATTTTGCATTATCAGTGCTTACAACAAAATACCCAAGAATTATGGCTTTACACACACTATCAAAATGCAAAGGATTGACAATTCGATTTCATAATCATTTTCATTTGGCAGGAATAATTTTATCGATATCATCTGAATGGATTTTAATTTCTAACCTTAAGAGAATAAAGGAGTTTGGGAAATCTCGTTTCTGCCACTTAATAATCAGCATTTAAATTTTAACTATCTTAAATTTTATTATTTCTAAACCTTCCTAGAACTATTAAAATGATAAATTTCAAATTTGGTAAAGACAGGTTCAGTACTTTTACCATTGTAAACTCTATTGCGAAATGGTGCTATCCACATATCCGACTATTTTCAAACTTCACTGGAATCCATATATTATTGCCTTTTAATTAACAAAAATAATTGAAAATTAGTAGTTATTATCATTTCTAAAGCTTCCTAGAACTATAAAGGTGACGTGGTAAAAATTTGGTACAGATTGGTTAAATATTTTTCGCGGTTTGTGGTCACAAACGAAAAATGTCTTGTCCTTTTATATTATAGTATAAATATGGGTCATTCTTCCATTACATATGAAATTTTGTAACACGACTGTAGCAGGTAGCTGCAAAAATTACATCTTATTTAAATAAATTAAAATTCTTCTATAAATCGAGAACTTCTAAAATTTTTAGAGAAGAAAAAATGTGATCTTAGTTCACAACACAAGTGGTCTGCTTTGAATGACCTGGAGAAGGAAGACATGATCATTTTCAACGCTTGCAATAGTATTCCTGACTCTTACGATCAGCTGACAAAGCTCGCGTTTGCTGTTCTTTCCCTTTTCGGTTCTACATTTATGGGTGATAATAAGATTACGGGCAATTTCGAGTATCAAATTTTTTACTAATTTAGACTTTATTAAATTAAAATTTTATAACTACCGACGGCTTCTAATGCCTCTCAGCTTTTGAAAAATATAATTAGTCACAATCAAAACTGATTTTTTCACGAGAAATTTAGAATTTTAAAATTAATAAAGTGCGGCATTTTTTTTTTTTTTTTTTTTTTTTTTTTTTTTTTTTTTTTTTTTTTTTTTTTTTTTTTTTAGCAGGTCAACTTCGACTTGGGACTCGTCATTTTTTCTAAGTTAAAGAAAAAATTGTGCCTAGGTTAAAGAAAAAATAACTAAAAATTAAAAAATAATTTCATTACCGTAAAGTTTATGTCATTACCGCGCTAATAATTCGGGCGTGAGAATGACATGGGTTTTTAACTTGGTAATGACATTTGCATGCATTTTGTTCGGTACAAACAGCTGTGATTAAAACAAAAAACATATTGCTTGTGTCAACTGTTAAGGAACAAATAACAGTCAAAATTAAAATGAAGCTAATGAAATTACAACAAAGGTTTTATTGAACAACAATAAAGGTACGTGACTTATCTCTCAGGCTGTAAACGTGTAAGGGAACTACCGAACTGACTATCGCTTCGCCGCTATGGCTGGTCTTCAGCAAAAAGTGTACCACCACATTCTGAAAAAAATTCCCAACTGTTCCATTTCTTGAAGTTGATTTCCCTACAAATTTATTTCTTGCTTAGTAATGACATCATATTGATGGGACCAAATTTGGAGCAGAATAAACATACTATATTATTACCAAAAACACAAAAATGAAAACATTTAGAATCTCTAGGTTATTCTTAATGCGAGGAAATAGATTTCACTACCATTCGCCAAAGTTAACGAATCAAAAGTGGCGAATGTTTAGTAAAAAACTATGAGAGGGACACTCCGTGGTAATGACATTTTCGTTGTTTATAAGCAATTTTCAAATCAAATTACTCTTTTTTTATTTCATGTTGCGCATAGGCATTTTCAAAATAAACCGCTTTCTGTGAAAATTTCTGTTCTGCCGATAGAGCTTGGCTACTTCTTTCGGATTCAAATAAATTTGGTTTTTAAGAATCAGAATCAAGCTGATCATGCAAAAAGTGTTGTAGAGGATAGGTTGACTGGTTTAAACTTCCACCAGTCACGCCAATTTCCGCAACACGAGCGGTCGCGCGTTGTACAAAGTACAACACCCTATTTTTTTTATCCTTTTTGACCATATTTTGTATGAAATCTATTAAATAAAATGTTTTGACCATTCTACATTTAAAAGAGAGTATATGTACAAAATATTACCTGAGAGAATAATATTTTGAACGTAAATGAAAATATAACTGAAAATAATAAAAACAAAGATATAACTAGATAAATTTGTGTTTACAATATTATGATCAGATATAATTATTTGCAGATCTAAAATGGTTGTTTTTATGATCAATTATTGTAAATAAAGTTTTTTGAGGAATGATTTTTACAAATAAAATTTAGATATCCACTGGCTGCCCCCCCCCCCCCCCCCATTGATCCTAAAGAATTCTATTTGCATTATATCGAATCCAGCTGATTGCCTAGAAAGTTACAAAAAAACAAAACAAAACGAGTGCGGTAGCTTGTTGTACTTTGTGCAACACTGAGGACTAAATATTTTTCAATCAGGAAACTATCCCTCCTACCACTTTGAAAAGTTACTGGTGGCAAACAGAGAAGTATGTCGAGGAATAGCTTAAGCAAATTTTTCGGGAAGCTCACCGGAAGCAAGAGATAATTATAAAATAAAAGGAATTCACAACAAGGGATGGAAAGAAACTGGATGGTAAGTAGGTAGTAGATTAGTCAAACTGATGTGAAACGAAAATTGGAACAGACCGTAAAATCTCATTCGGAACGGCCCTTCACTTGTATGTTGAAGGTTAGTCAAACTGACATGGAACGAATACTAGAACTGGTTCCAATAGTGGAACGAAACCGAAAATCTCATTGCGCATATAAGTCGGAACGGCCCTTCACTAGCTCCTTGGCTAATAAGTTTGCCAACCACTGGGTTAGACCTAAGTGATACTTGTTATTGATCGATTAATAATTCAGTTGTATTTATTAGTTTTAAATAAATTATTGTTTAATATTCAAGTGTAGTTTGATTTGTCATACCCCCAGTGGCCCGTAACAATATTATGTTACATGTAAATAATTTAAGGATTGCCATTTGACTCTGAGCAGATCGGAACAGATCATTTCACCAACCCCTCTTTTTATAAAATAATTTCAACCGTTTATTAATAAATTCCTGCGATTCCTCCGGTCATTTTATTAAATATATCAATTGCTAACCCCGCATTTAATTTTAATCTGATAACATCAGCGTACAATTATTGCGACAGGTATAAGGTCGCCCCCCACTCCCCCCACTCCCCCCACTTCCACTGCTCGGTGTACACTGCCTCCTTGATGAAGGGCTAAATGGCGGTAAATTGGTGTTTTTCCATCCTCTCTGTTTCCTTCCACCGCCCCCTCGATAGCACTTGTTGATTTGACCGCTCTCGCCTCGGCAACTTCCTCACTTCTACTCCAAGTACGCACTTTTGAAATTGAATATGCCTCTAATTCGGAGTTCTATATTTAATCACTATAACACACAAGAGTTGTAGGATACAATGATATCTGTAAATAAAATTTTAATTATTGATTTCATCCTAGCACCGTCTTCACCATATGTGCTTACAACTGAAGGCCCATGAATAATATTTTTACACACAATATAAAAAAACGAAGGATCGACATTTTTATTTTAAATTATACTTTTCATTCGGCATAAATAATTTTATTGATTTCATCCGGTTGTTATTTTAATTTTTAACCATAAAAGTATATGACAGTGTGGCAAAGCTCGTTTCTGCTACTCAACATTGTACATTTAAATTTTTATTATTGTAAACATTATCATTCTAAGCCTTCCTAGAAGTATTAAAACAATGTAGTTAAAATTAGGTACAGATGGGTTGAGTTGTTTTACCATTGTAAACTATATTGTGGAAAGCCACATATCGGTCGATTTTATCGACACGTTTAGCACTAAATATTTATAGTTTTTTTTTTTTTTTAATAAAAATTTTTTTTTCATTTATTGATATTTACAACTGTACAAAATAATATACAAGTAAATGTGTTGACAGTGAATACGATGGCATGTAAATAACTTGTGAAGAACTACTCACTAGTAGCACTTCAATAAAATCTACACTAAAAGGTCTCTAGGCCATCTTCTTTTCAGACGCCTTGGAGGATTATCAGGGATGGAGGAGGAAGCAAGTTGGGAGACTAGTGGATTGGAGTGGTTATGCAGCTTGCTATGGAAGGATAGGTATATGGTTTGGGCTAAATCAGAAACATATGGAACATTAAGATCTTTATGGATAAGTTTATTGGTCACAAAGTAAGGAGCATTGAGGATTTTTCGAAGGATTTAGGATTGGATGAATTGGATACGAGATGAATTGGATGGTTTAGTAGAGCCCCAAAGCTCAACTCCATACGTCCAAATAGGTCTAATCACAGTCATGTAAATGAGTCTTTTGTAATTAATTAGGAGCTTTGAACGTTTGTCTAGTAAATGTTGAAGTAGTCTGTAACGACGGGCAGTTTCTTGTCGTTTTAGTCTTTTATGTGGATTCCAAGTTAGATGTTCAATTGGAGTCCTAGGTAGCGGATCTGTTCAACAGGGATTAGTGGAATATCATTAAAGGATACAGTAGGACAGGAAGTCGTAGGTTTACGAAGTAGGGTAAATGTTATTTGGTGTGATTTGTTTGGATTTATTTTGATTCTTCATTTTTTACACCATTCTTGAAGGTTTAGGATATGGGATTGGAGTGTTTGAGAAAAAATAACAATTAAGTTTAAAATTGGTAAATTTTATTATCGATTTCAAGCTCTATATAACATCTTACTTTTGTAACCTCTCATGTAGAGACAACTCTTGCTCGATACACAGATACTGGTACAGTGGAAGTTATCGTAATTTCGTCGCTCGATAATTCGTCAGGTTTTTATTTTATTTTTTTTTTAATTAACAAAATATAATAGGTATGTAATTCATGTTTTCCCATTGCTACTTATTTAATCTTTAAACCGCCTCATTTGGTTTGTCAACAAAAAATACGCCTATATTTATACATTTTGTGAATCATTTTATAGAAAAAAACAAACAGAACAAGACAGGAGTCAATCCCTTTATTGATTGTAGTAAGAGACGAAACGAAGTATGAGCACAATTGACGATTTACCGGAATCAGTTAACCCGCCAATTCCCAACGGCACCTGTGCCTTCTTTCCCGTTTTTTACCAAAAATGGATCGAAAATCGTAAGTAAATCTTATCTTTATGTTATGTATCAATTCATGATAAATTAATTTAATGTTTGGACATGTTTTTTTTTCATTGTGATTTGTTTATGTTGCCAAAATTCAATTGGAAAAACTTAGTGGCACCTGTAGGTGCCTTTGGGAAAATGATACCTTATACGCTTATTTCTTCATAAATAATAGAAAAAACTATTAGGATTTTTTATAATTATTTTGATTAGTATTAATTATTTATTTTTTACTTTTAACACATATTTTATATTTTAAGCAGTAAAAAATAATAATAATAACTAAAATAAATCTAAACTCTAAATTTATATACAATTTTGTTATATACTTTTCCCTGTTCAATAGAATTCCTCTTCACGAAGTAGTTGCTCTCTTGGAAGCAGGACACGATTTGGAACACATTGAAGTTACTCTTTTCCCACCTAATGAAGGATCAAGAACGGACGCTCAGCAACTTCTGCTCCAAGTTATAAAATGAGAAAAGATAAGCAAGAGGTAAGCAGCTGGTTAAACATGGATTATACGGTAGTAGGATATGAAATTTTAAATGACAATGGAATTATAGAACAAGTGCTGAGTGCTCAAAATGAAACTAGTGATGAAAAAGATGATGGCGATGACGTTTCTAATTCTTCCACTATTCGATGCAAAGAAGTAGAGGAAATGTTAACTAAGTGCATTGAGTGGTTTCCAGCAGCAATGTGAATCAAATATTTCACAGCTGATGGGATGCGGCAAGTGTTTAGCTTTTTTTTGTGTTTTTTTTTCACTGAAGTCCAATATGTATAATGTTTTAATTTAATTTTAATCAGTACCATTATTTTCCTCACTTCCCTGCATCTTTAACTCAAAATGAATAATCAGTCGAGCATTTGTTCTCTCTTATTTTCCTAACAGTAAGTAGATGAGTCCAGAATTATCAAGTCAGTCGTTTACGGTTTTCAATTCTAACTGATTTAAACACTTTTAATCACAATCTGTTCGTATTTACATTTAATAAATTGCAAAAAAAAAATATTACAATTATTTAGTTTAAAATGCTTTTTTGTTACTTTACCAGCAAAATTATGTAATTCGTCATTTCCGTTATTTCGTCACCCCCTCTCCCCCACTCATGACGAATTATCGAGTTTTTACTGTAATTATATTTAACTATCGAAGAAGTGGTTTCAGTATATTTTGTGGAATTGAGTTTACATACTTATATTCATATTATAGTCATATTTATTCACGAAGACTCCAGAGCGTTATGTATTTATAAAAATGTATAACACTGCCGCCCTTGTATCGGATGAAGAAGAACATTTCCCAGGAAGGTAGGAAGAAGGCATTCCTCTTAAAGGAAGAAGGCTCATTAAGTTGGGCAAACCGAACTGTGTAAGACGACATTAAGACAATCTGCACTGAGGATCTATTAAATTAACTGCCTCATTTAAATTCAATCTTGGATTGAACTTGCCCGCTCGATGGCGCCACGGGTCTTGGCTCTAGTTGTAAATGGAAATGTCATGTGCTCTATAATAAATTAAGTTAAGAAGTACCTAATACTTCTTTTTATTATATAATATATACTGAGGGAAGGTATAATATATTTATATATCATCTGAGGTACGCATGTTGGTATTGAATAATCAATACAATTAGGGTTGATGAATCAATTGATAACTATATGAAAATTAGTTTTGTATTTCAAACACTTATCATAATTTATAAAAACATATAAAAAACAATAATTTTAAGCATCAGCACATTGCTGCACACAAGAAATACGTGGTGTCCAAAAAGAGTATCGGGTATTTGTTACTTCGATAAAACAAAAACTACTTAAAATAAAAAGTTTTTGTTAATTATTACAATATAAAGTGGAAAATTATTTGGAAAAGATATGAAGTTATCTAAATGGTGACCGTTATGCTGCTGGCACTCTTCTAATCGGGAACGAAGATAGCCGATCACATGCTGACACATAGCTCTCGATATTGCTGCCGTTTTTGACTAGATGTTTCGTTTCAATTGCGTCAGGTTCGGCGGATTATTCTCATATAACAACAACAACAACAACAACAACAATGGCGCTACGGTCCATGCAGAACCTTGGCTTCTTCCACGATTCCCCTCCATTTGTTTCTGTCACCAGCTGCCCTCCTCCAATACCTCACACCAAGTGTCTTTAGGTCTGCCTCAACATCTTCCCTCCAGCTCAATCTAGGCCTTCCTCTTTCTCTCTTGCCTCCTTCTCTCGTAATTTCGTCACTCGATAATTCGTCAGGTTTTTTTTTTTTTCTTCTTCTTTTTTTTTCAATTGCAACTATAAATAACAAAATTTAATAGATATCATAATAGATATCATTTTATAGAAAAAAACAAACAGAACAAGACAGGAGTCAATCCCTTTATTGATTGTAGTAAGAGACGAAACGAAGTATGAGCACAACTGACGACTTAGCGGAATCAGTTAATACTGGAGAGCTCTTCCTACAAAAACATTAGCATCTGGCTCAGCAACTTCTGCTCCAAGTTATAAAATGAGAAAAGATAAGCAAGAGGTAAGCAGCTGGTTAAACATGGATTATACGGAAGTGGGATATGAAATTTTAAATGACAATGGAATTATAGAACAAGTGCTGAGTGCTCAAAATGAAGCTAGTGATGAAAAAGATGATGACGATGACGTTTCTAACTATCAGCTGTTGGTCCTCTAGATAGTATCCTCTACACGGTGTTTACAGATAACATCACAACTCATCCTACCACTATCCTCACCACTTACGCTGATGACACATGTGTGTTATCAGTAAATAATGATCCCTTCATTGCCTCCAAAACACTCCAATCCCATATCCAAAACCTTCAAGAATGGTGTCAAAAATGAAGAATCAAAATAAATCCAAACGAATCTCACCAAATATCCTTTACCCTACGACTTCCTGTCCTACAGTATCCTTTAATGATATTCCACTGATCCTTGTTGAGCAGATCCGCTACCTAGAACTCCACATGGGCAAACGTCTAACTTAAATCCACATACAAGACAAATACTACAAGAAACTGCCCGTCGTTACAGACTACTCTAACATTTACTAAACACACATTCAAAGATCCCAATTAATTACAAAAGACTCATATACATGACTGTGATTAGACCTATTTGGACATAAGGATTTCAGCCAATTACTCTCGAATAGCAACCCTTACAATCCACTTCATAAAATCATTTATAAAATTTAGAATGCTCCATGCTATGTCACAAACTATCTGACTGTGGTTGTCGCGGATTTGGCCAAAACCAGTACTTATCTTTTCAACTCCATACCCACTCGAATCCACTAGTCAACCAACTTGCTTCAAACTCTATTCCCGATAATCCTCCGAAGCGTCTGATAGCCAAGAGACCTTACAATGTGCTACTAGTGAGTAGTTCTTTACATATTATTGACATGTCATTGTAATCATTAGTCTCAAATTTACTTGTTGTATAAAATGAATACAGTTGTTAAATAGTTTTTAAAAATGCAATAAAAAACCTTGACATAATAAAATAATTCTGAGTGACGTTAAATGAATGTGCTACATAAATATTTTGATCGATACGATCAACTTAAGTCGCTTTATATATATATAAGCTGACATTAATTATATCAAGAATGTAAATCATCAAGCAATAAGAAGTTAATTATCAAACAATTTAATTAATTAACTACAAAGATAGATATCTTTGAAGATGAAGATAAAAATAGTAATTATCGAAGGTGATGAAGGCGGAACACAAGAAGTGGCGGCCAGGTCGCAGCGGGATATCTTTCGTGTGAGCCGCTCGTTTCGACTCCTCAAGCCAACTGTCTGTCCTTCCCTGAATAATTTATCGCCTTTATTAATATTAATTTAATCCTGTTAAGACTTTTTTATTGCCATTTTTGTTTGGTTTTTTTGCAGGAGGTGCAGGTTAAACAAATGGAGACTAACTAGTTCCGTTGGTCTCAATTAGGAATAATTTATTCAAGCTAGCTCATTTGTAACCTTTAATTATGTTAAGTAACAATGATTTGCTTTCGATTTTATATTAACTTACTATGTATTCGATAAGACGGTTGAGGGTGCCGTCAATTAAAGTACAGTCTATGTTATGGTTTTATTGTACAGCGAAACTACGATGATCCGAATTAATTGGGGTCGAATTTAATTCAGATACCCAAAAATTCGGATAATCAGATTTACAATTTAATTAGGGTATTGAGATAAAAAAATACAGACATATGGAATGTTTTAACTATGTATTTTATTAAATAATTAAAGATGAGGCTGTTTATAAAAATATATTTATGTAACAACAAAGTTTTAGTTAACATATTGGAAATTATGGATGTCAATTTTTCCCAGGTCCGCCTTTCTTAAGACATTCTACAATGGACAGTTTTTCGGACACAGTAGAAAACGTTTTCTTTTTAAGTTTATAAAGAGACCACTCTTGACGGCAATAGGACCCTGGCTGGGCAAAACCCGCATAGGATGGGTGTGTTATAGAAATTCACTAACAACGGGAGGACACACTCAGTCTCTCACGGATCTTGTTGGCAATTTTTTTAGAAGTTCCTAGTCAAAAAATATTAGACACGTATTTTGCAGTTCCGACCAATGGGCCCTAGAAGCCGAGAAAAAAAAATAGCATTAAACTAATTTAGAGTTTAAAGAATGATATCGAAATGATTCTTGCACCAAGAATTTTAGTTTTGATTGCGAATTTAAGGGAAAATACAGCTGCTCCATAGATTTTGGTATAGATTAACTGAATTTTAAAAAAAAGTATTAGATTTTCAAGGAAACTACCTCTATAGATTTTTTCACACAAAAATTGACGTCAGATTCTAATTCAGCACCCTCAAAATTAAAATCAACAAATATCATTTTTTTCACCCTCTTCGAGGAAAATGAGATTTGTAATCCGATTATTAGTTACATACCTTTAAATCGCCATTTCTTTGTAACGCAATTCACTGGTTGGTATGGCTGGAAAGAGGAGAGCCTCAGCTTTCTTTTTATGTATATAAATATAAAATTAGATGAAAAAAACCGTATTAAAAAAATTGGAAAATCCGAAAAACATTTTGATTTTTAACTTGAAACCAGATAGGATATTGTAACCAAAGCCATTTTAAGTGTATTACCACCCTATATTTCGTGTAAAAAAAATAAGGTTGATACGTTTAACGGTCTAAGCGTAATTCATGTTTTTGGATTCGAATTAAGCATTCAAAAGAACCCTTAAATACAAAATTTCATCCAAATAGAAAAACAAAAATACGTAAGCTTCAAAATTTGCCTGACCAAATGGTAGGCAACTTTTGTTTAAATTGACTAAAACATGAATTAGACGATTAAACGTATAGACTTTATTTTTTTTACACGAAATATGGGGTGGTAATGCGCTTGAAATGTCTTTGGTTTCATCATCCTATCTGGTTTCAAACTCAAGTTAAAAATAAAAAAGGTTTTTCGGAATTTCCAATTTGTTTTAATACGGTTTTGTTCATCGAATTTTACATTTATATACATCAAAAGAAAGCTGAGACTCTCCTCTTTCCAGCGATACCAACCAGTGAATTGCGTGACAAAGTAATGGCGATTTAAAGGTATGTAACCAATAATCGGTTTAAAAATTTCATTTTCCACGAAGAGGGTGAAAAAAATGATATTTTTTTATTTTGTTGAATAAACGTTTTTCAATGTTTTTTATGGTACTGAATTAGAATATGACGTCAATTTTTGAGTGAAAAAAATCTATAGAGGTTGTTTGCTTGAAAATCTAATCATTTAGAATTTAATTAATCTATACCAAAATCTATGGAGATACTGTATTTTTCCTAAAATCCGCAATCAAAACTTAAAATCTTGGTGCAAAAATCATAAATTGGTTTAATGGTATGTTTATTTTTATTTTTTCTCGGCTTCTTGGGCCCATTGGTCGGAACTGCAAAATACGTGTCTAATATTTTTTGACCAGGACCTCCAAAAAAATTGCCAACAAGATCCGTGAGAGGCTGAGTGTGTCCTCCCCTGGTCAGTATGTTTACCCAGAACTTGACTGTGATGTAGCATGTGGCCTATTGTATTCACGTGAGCTTCGAATCACGGGCTACAGTGTCTGTTCATAAAATATTAAAAATAAATTGTAAGTGAAAAAAAAACTATATAATTTTTCCACAAATCAATCCGGATAAATGGATATCAGGATAATTGGAGTCCGGATAATTGAATTTTGACTGTACTTACGTTTCGGCTTTCTTGTTAATTCTTGAACGGAGCTAAAAAATAAAAAAAATATAACTGAACCTAGGGGGAATTCATATAAAATATATATATATATATATATATATATATATATATATATATATATATATATATATATATATATAATATATATATACGTATATAGGGTAAATCACTAGTTATGGTCACCTCACCAGTTATAGGCAGGTTTTTACATTTTTAACAAAAGTAAGCCTTTGCTTGTTTTCTTTGTTAGATCCATTTAAGAGACGTTTCACGGAAGGGCTTAAGACTCACTTGCTAATGAATCCATCCATTTCCGTTTGGCTTAGTTAATGTTTTCCCGAATTAGTGTTGCGCAATAGCTCCTGTGTGTAGTAGGTGTGATTTTACAAGAGAACATTATTAAGGAATTTCTTTGAAATTCTTGGCCAATTTCAGGTTTTAAAGGCATGTATCTGTTCATTTTGATTTCTGTTTTTCTTCAGACCCCTTTTATTTTTCATTTTCTCATTTCATAAAATTTTCAACTGACCACAACCGGTCTATAAATATCTATGATTTTAGTTATGGCCACCCATGACCATTTCAAGTTTTTTGGCATAACAAGTGTTCTTACTCATTAAATTAAAAAATGTAGATTTTCCCTGGTTTAATTGTATTATCTTAAAAGTAAAATACGATAACGTTTACTAGTTTTGGTCATGGGTGACAATGTTAGGTCTATCAGTGACCATAACTAGTTATGATCAGTGTATAAATGTATAATGGTCACTTGCTTTTACGATTTTGTTTTTTCTTCAAGATGCTTTATAGAATCTTCTTTTTTTACAGAAAATACTTATTTGTAACTATGCCTAAAATACGATATTCGTACTCTGAAGATGATGCCACTCAGGCAAAAGAAGAAATTCTTAAAGGGGCTTCTGTAAAATCTATAGCGAAAAAGTATGTGTTTTTGAAATGGATGTTTTTCTTACTTAAAATACCTAGTACCAATTTTATTACTCCCTTTTATTATAACAGGTACAAAATCCCAAGGATCACGTAAACTCGAAGATTAAAGGGCACAGGAAGGTCTCAGTGTGGTGGCAGACCCCATTTTTTCTGCTGAAGAGGAGGACCTGTTAGGGAAATGGATTATTCATTGCTCTAGACGGGGGTTTCCCAAACGAAAAATTGATTTATTCTTGAGCGTCAAAGAACTAGCAATAGTTTCGAATCTGCAATGTAAATTTAAAGATGGTATGCCCAGTGACGGATGGTATAGGGGTTTTCTCCGTCGCCACCCAAATATATCCAGTTGAACCACTGAAGCCGTATCACCAGCCAGCTCTTGTGTGTCTGAGAAAGACATCCGTGGTTGGTTTGACTCAGTGGAAAATATTTTGAAGGAAGAACACGCCTTTGATGTTTTGTGTCACTCATCACGGATTTTTAATGGTGACGAGTCTGGATTTCTTTTAAATCCCGGAAGCAGCATTTTTGATTAATTAATCCTTAATTTTTAATTACTCTCAAATGATTGATAGGTATGCATAAACAGTGAATTTTAAAATAATAAAAACAATTGTTTACAAAATTTTTGTTCTTATGACCATAACTAGTTTTTACTAAGACCATAACTCATACACTGTGCCCATAACTGGTATTTTTAGGATATTTGCATAAAAACTGAAAAATCTATTTCAAGGAAAAATACACAGCTTTAGTAAATTTACCATTTAATAGAATAAGAATTTGTGAATCTAAATATGTAAAAAAAATAGTAATCTGCGAAACAGTCTAGACGATATCCTCTTTTGCATCAATCAATTTCCTTAACTATGACCATAACCCGTGATTTACCCTATATATATATATATATATATATATATATATATATATATATATATATATATATATTATATATTTTTTTTTTTTTTTTTTTTTTTTTTTTATTCTTTTATTAATAGAAATTTACAACAGTATTAGAAAACTCATCTAGTAAATATCCGGTATATATGAGATATAATGACATGGATAAAACTTGTAGAGGAACTACCCATTGGTAGTACTCAAATAAATATTTGCAAAAGAAGATCACGAGGCCATCTTCTTTTCAGATGCCTCGGAGGATTGCCAGGAATGGAATGGGAAGCAAGTTCTGGAACAAGTGGATTTGGACGAGCAGTGAGTTTATTATGAAAGGAAAGGTGTCTGGATCGTGCCAAATCAGCAACATATGGGATATTAAGGCCATTGTGGATCAATTCATTTGTGGCAAAGTAAGGAGCATCTAGAATTTTAAGAAGGATTTTGGATTGGAGTGATTGGATGCGGGAAGTGGTGGATCACCATAACTCTATTCTGTAAGTCCAAATAGGTCTGATAATCGTCATATAGATGATTTTAAAATATTTAAAAAAAATAAATAATAAAATAAAACAATAAGGAATTGTATAAAAATATGTGAATGAAGTAGATGAAGATGGTTGAATATGAATTCAGTTAGGTTTGATAAATTACATGTACAAGTTAAAAAAAAAAAAAAACTGCATATACGGAGTGCCGAACTCAAACATGCCGAAAAAGATACTGAGTTTAAGGACTAGTAGCCGACTACAAAATCCGCCAATTAGTCAGCTTTACGGACTTGTTCACCTATACCTAATGAAAACATGAAATCCTGCATTAATTTTCGGAGAACTTAACGACAGTCGCACTTTCTACAGCGTAGCTAAAACGAAATGATATCAGAATTAAGTATTAAGGAAAAAAAAAAGTTAATTATCGTGTAGGAGAACTGACTAAAGCACTAAATAAAAGCTAAACACCTCACAACAAGAGGTTATAAGTAGAAACATATTTCTGCCCTATTTCTTTCCGACAACATGTAACTAATTAGAAGATAACAGGTTACCGCTATGCAAATGAGCCCCGCTCGGCTATTTACATGATTTACAGCAAAGTGGGATTTGATAAAATTATTAATTTGTAGTGATCCTGTAGTGATAATATGAGTCACGGCTGAGTAGTATATAATTAAAGTTTCGGCGATCTATGTAACAATTTTTATAGCAGCTCCTGTTATCTGCTAAGGTAACTGCTCCTTGGCACGCAACCGTTCCAGATATTCCGAAAAGTGGAGGCTCCATCATGTCTTGTGCCGTTTCGGGACTATTTTATTCCCATTAGTGTTTCTGTCTAGGAAATGTCGGATCTCACTGTGAGATAACGAATGGTTATTCTAACGAATAAAATAAAACTTTTTTTTTCTCATAAATTTATTATTATTTTTTATAACTGTAGATTTTGTTAGTTAAATACAATTACATTGGACAAAAAAATAAAAAAAATTCCCTGCAACATAAATAACAATAATAACAACATAACATAAATAATAATGAATACATAAATAATAGCATAAATAACATTTTACAATGATTGAACCATGTTCCTTTAAATGCATCATCTTGTTCCCTGCAGCTTCTCAAAAAACACTTATAGAAAGGATCTCTATTTTTCTAAAAACAAATCTTCATAAAATGTCCTATTTTACATTTTCTCGTTCTGTGCAGTAATCCACATCTCTGTTGGTATTGGAAAGATATTTCTTCTGACTTTAGTAACTTGCTAAGTTTTAAAAGATTCATATTTAAAATAAGCAGGTTAAAAATGATAACTAGAACGTAATCCTGAATATAAATGGTCATATGGTAGTTAGGTTATCTCATAGCAACTGTTATTTTATCTAGATCGCATGTTACTTGGATAAGTAACTGGGATGGCTAAAGTAAAAAAGACCTTTCGCGTGGTTTCAGGGGCCGTCCGTGAAGAAAAAAAATGTTCAATTTAAATATACGTTTCCGGATAATTGTGTACTGCAACTGTAACTGTATACGTGACATTTTTGTATGGAATAAACACTACGATGAAGGGAAAAATGTTAAATTCTGAAAAATATTCAACACAAAGGTAATGAATACAGACGAGGTCAAATTACCCTTTCCGGCTAAACGAAGTCAGCTGAGTTGAATATTGGATGCCCCCGGATCTGAGATAATAAAAAATGTTGTTTTACTCGATAAAAATCCAAACAAATATAGAAAAAAAAAGATGAAAAAATTGCATTTCAAAAAGTGGAAAGAGAGAAAGAGAGAGAGACATCAAAGCCCCTATATAAAAAAAAATGTTATAAAAAGTTGTGAAATATCCGAAAGCAAACGTTGGCCAGTAACGAAGTAAATGGAGTGACAGACACGGTAGGAATGACGATCGAGATGGGCCCGTCCAGTGCTTAATTTGCATCAGAGACAACCGGGAGCAAAAAAGAGCAGTCATCACGCCGGCTCCAACATCAACAGTTTTACATATTTTGATGACCCCCAAGATAGGGGGCTGCCTCTGTCCAGTAATCATAGCCCCATCCTCTGAGTAAACTATAACTCAACTCGGCTCTAAGATCTTGATAAGTCTCCACAGTGCCACCGAAACGAGAAAGGGAGAAGAGAAAAAAAAAAAGTTTTTTTTTCTTTTACAGTGGCTACCTAGATATCCTTCCTCCCGCTAAAGACCCCTAATCAATAGAAATGGAACGGAAGCCGTATGCAAATGGCCCCCTAGATAGTAGGGCCTTCATTCCCATAAATCCGAGAAATAACAGTTTAATTGTGTGAGAACAAAAAGATGGTGATTCGGCGATAAGATGAGATGAGAGCGGAGATAGAGAGCCGAGGGGTGTGTTCTTATGTTTTCACCTCCACCTGGCGGGGGGGGGGGGGGGGGGGGGGGGGGTTAAGAGGGGAGGAGGTGGCGATGTCATAATCCACTCCTTTATCTCCACTCTGTTGCCACCTCGGCCATCACCTGGGGCAACCACTTTGCGTAGGCACTACTAACAAACCGACAAATAAACACTTCGTAAATCTGCGACATCGTTTACTATCGTTTTCTTATATAATAGTTATACAGGTTGTCCAAAAAGTGCATCGAGTATTAGTTACTTCGATGAAACAAAAACTACTTAAAATAAAAAAAAAAAAAATTTATTGTTGATTATTACAATATAATTAGGAAAATTATTTGAAAAAGATGATGTTATCTAAATGGTGACCGTTCTCCTCTGCCGAGTACCGACAATTATGTTTATTTACATGACCATTCAGATAAAATTTTGCTTCATTCACCCAATGTGAATAGTGACCGTTATTGCGATATGCTGCGAAACTTTTTGCGTCCAGAGTTACAGGAATTTCAAGGTTTCAACTCAAGAACGTGGTTTCAACAAGATAGGGCCACTTGCCATACATCTAATCAAGCGGTGGAAGCTTCTAACGAATTATTCCCTAATAAGGTCATTTCGCGTAGGGGTAACATCAACTGGCCTCCCCGAAGCCCCGACCTTAGTCCACTTGACTATGTTGCATGGAGATACCTTAAAAGTAAGATCTATGAGAATAATCCGACAAATCTGACGTAATTGAAGCAAAACATAAGGTCAGAAATGGCAGCAATATCGAGAGCTATTTTTCTATTTTAATTGGTTTTTGTTTTATCGAAGAAACAAATACATGATACTCTTTTTTTTGGACACCCTCTATATTGTTTTATGTGGTTAAGTAACCCCCTTTTAGGCTAGTGGCCAGGTGTTTTTAGTTAGCAAAAAATTTAAGCTGAATTTTTTATATGTTGCAAGGGCATGTCTGAGGAATGTAAATCCAAGCTTGCAACCCCAAAAAAACAGATGGGAAAACTTTTGGTGGCCGAAAAACTTCGAAATGTTCGGAATTATTTTAGTATTTGGCTTGTACATATCTCCTATACGTTACGTTTTTGGTAAAACATGGATATTACACGAAATTTTATCAAAATTGTTATATAGGATCTAATAGAAAATTTACCAGCTTTAAGGTTTAAAAAAGAATTAAGAAATTGGAAAAATGTTGTAGGAGTTATTGAGAAATTGTGCCAAAAAAACTTGGATTTTATAACAGACCGCATTTCTTAGCGTGCTGGAATGGGTATTACATGGAATTTAATTAAAATATATATAGGAATTCAATTAACATATAAATAGGAACTAAAAGTAAATTTTACCAGCTTTGGGTCGGAAAAAAGAAATTCGACATCGGACAAATATTTTTGGAGTTATAACAAGAAATGTACCGAAAAAAATAAGGATTTCACAATAGTACGGGGTTCTTAGAGTGATGGATGATTTATGGGACTTAATTAAAACTTCATATATAGGGTCCGACAGCAAATTTAACCAGCTTTGAGATGAAAAAAAAAACAAATTTTAGATCAGACAAATAGTTACGGAGTTATAGCCAAAAGAGTTTTAGCGGAAAAGTTCAACTTACCTCAAGTTAGCCAATGTTTCGTCCTCCACAGTTCTAAAACATTGTCTGAGCAAAAAAATTTACAAATTTACTTAGCTTTAATAATGCATTAAACACAAAATGTGCTGAACATAACGGTTTCCTAGTTAATGTATCAAAGTTATAAACATGACGTGCTTAAAGTAAAGGATTAGGAGAAATATTAGATTGATGCAAAAATAATGCAGGATTTTATTTCCGTTTTATTATTAATTCCAATTGTGTAAACAAAACTAATCCACAATGCTAAGTTATGCACATCATTTTAAAGCCTATTTTTCTCCCTTACTTTCCGATATAATCTTTTTTTCTTTTTTTTTACATTTAATTCAGTCTATTCAGTGCCTCCAGACAAAATGACGTATAGAAGCGATTTTCGGCAAATTTACTTATATGAGTTCAAACTCGGTCGAAGTCCAGGTACCAATTATGAATCTACAGTGCAGTGATGGTTTCAAAAATTCCGTAGTGGAAATTTTGACCTTGCAAAGAAAGAAGGTGGTGGCCGTCCCTCTGCTATTGACAACGACCAGTTGAAGGCAATAGTTGAAGCTGATCCCACCGAAACTACTCGAGTAATTGCGGAAGAACTCGATATGGATCAGTTAGCAATCGTAAGCCATCTCAGGCAATTGGAAAAACAATGAAGCTTTTACTGAATACCAAAAACATTATTTTTGCAATAACTCTGAACATTTCGATGTTTTTCGGCCGCTGGCTTTTTTCAGTACACAGAGCTAGTAATTTGAGGATTTGGTCTTTTATTTAGGGTTTAGTGTATGTGTTTGAAGTTTGTGCCAATGTTGTTGTGTTACTTATACAGTAGAGCGTCGGTTATTCGAACTAATGCTGTCAGGGGTGGTTTGGATAATCGAAATTCATTTTTTTTTCTTTTAAATTATTATGTGGAAACAGTATTCTGCAAAATTTCGCTTTTCACTTTTTTCAAATTTTACGACTCACACTCCCCATCTCACTGTAAAGATTATGGGGTACCTGACTGATGACTGATTTAGAATTATTTTTTATTCCCGTTATTGTTGATTTACCAACCTTGATATCGATAGCTAATGTCTGACCCGATTCACTTTTTTTCAGCCATTTTTGAAATGCCGTAGAGAAAAAAGGAGTACATTCTCAAAACTAAAACTTATGCTGCTGGTAGTATTACGAGTAATCAATATAGAAATAAAATGTTATTTGCGAGTCTCTTCTCGTTCCTAAACATTTAAGGCCTTAAAAATTAAAAAAATTAAATTTTTTTACGAGTGTTTAAAAAAGATTTTGAATGACTTTCTCTCATGATAGGAAAATTAAAATAAAGCTCTTCTGAAAGTCATTTCATGCTAAATACTAGTTCTTAAATTATTCTGATATCTTTAAAAATTACTTCTCAATTTTTTCCGCAAAATTTTAAAATGGCTGTCAAATAAAAAATATGGCTTGTAAATTTTTTTCAGTTAAAATTTTGTTAATATCTACCCCTAAGGGATCCATGATATAAGAACTAGGAAAATAAAAAATGTTGAGCAACACATACTAGCTGATTTGAAATGGATTAACTCGTACTCAGTTCTCAGTAAACTAAAATTTAGGTATGTATAGAATTCATTTTTGCAGTTTCTGTGAAATAAATTGAGGTTCCCATATAGACATTCATGGTAAAAATAATTTGGTTATAGATTTTATTTTATTTTTAAATAATACTAATTTTAACAGTACAAATAAATAATTAAATTATCAATTTAATAAAATTACATTCCAGAAAAGATTCCGTTAAGCCGTGTTTTCCTAGCGACGCATTTTTCGCGTCGCATGCGACGTGTTACGCTCAGCTTAATACGTCACCTACTCCTCCATAGGGATTCAATAGGACTGTTTTCCTAAAGAGCGCAACACGTTCCATGCCGACGTGATGCGCTCAACGTTTTAGACCGACTGCTTGGAGAGGAGTCTATTTTATTTCACGCTACGCAATAGTCAGGTTTTGTTAGTCTCTGAACGTTTATTGGAGAGGTTATGAAGGTACAGCGTTATATAGACCTAGAAATTGATAATATAATTTGCTTAATTCAATTAAATTGTTATAAAAAAAAACTATAAATAATTAGTGTGACGTGTGGATCTCAGGGTTGTTTAATAATCGAACGATATGTGGTTAGCGTCATTCTGCAAACAGAGTTTGCAATGGTAAAATTATCAAAGGTTTAAAATAGTATAGTTTAGTATAAGAATAATTTAAATTTTCAGTGTTAAGTGTCAGAGGTTTGCCACACTGTCATTAATTTGTAAAGCTAGAAATTATAATACAAGCAGATGAAATCGATCAAATTATTTCTACCGCACTAAATATTATTGCCCAATTAAAATTTCGACTTCTTATTTTTTTATATTGTGTCTAAAAAAATGGACGAACTAACCTTAGTTGACTGAAACTTCAATGATTTGAAATGTATTCTTATGTTTTAGGTTTATTCAATTAATCATACCATTGGTTGTGTGAAAGAGTAGTAATTTTACCTACATATACTATAGCAGGGAAAGGTGTATGTATGTAAGGTAGTGAATTTCTTAATTTTTCGATTTTTCTTAATTTTTTATTCTTCTTTTCTTCTTAATTAATGTATTTCTTAATTAATGAATTTTTCTTAATTTTGTATTATTCTTTAAAACTTAAAATAATAAATGTTATGGTTTCTTTCTTAATTTTAATTATCTGTCCACTTATCTCAGAGTTAAAGCCAATTTTTCTGCTAGTGTAATTGGTATCTTGACTAGGTTACATGAAGAAATTCTCAATTCCTCTAAAATACCTTCTGAACTTTTCTTCTTCATCAATGAGATGGCTATTGATTAAAAGTTTGAAAAATCACTCGTTTTCCCGATTATTATAAAAGTCACTTATTTCTTTTCTAAATTTCGCGTGTTTCAAGAAAATATGATCCTCTTCATCATTTTTCATTTGTTTCAGAATAAACATTGCAATAAGTTTCTTTCTTCTTTGGATTCGTTCCATAATGACACACCCAAGACACTGTCCGTTGTCCGTCAGTACGTCTACTGAACACGCTTTGCTAGGAAAACATTAAAACGCCGCGTGATAAGTTTCATGCCCCTGCCGACGCAATTGGGACGAACCCGGTTCCTGCTGCGCAAAAAACACGTCGCTAGGAAAACCTACCTTTAATTGAACTTTCCGATAATTCGGGTAATCAACGCTCCACTGTATATTTATATATCGTAACGGTCGGGTTAAGAGGAGGCAGCAAACTGGCTTGATCCGCGCTACACCGACCAGTTCGATCCTTACGCTTCACTTCGAGTTTACATTTATCGATAGTTCATTCCTATAACCTCACATGTAAACAATCACTTCTACAGTTTCAACTTGGATTGTGTTGTTTAGTGTGTTATATTGATATTTAGACTTCTTAAATGAAAATAAGTGAAACAGAATTTAACAAAATGAATTTCATAAAGGATTAACTGTTTTATCAATTCATGTTTTCTTATTCCTTCTTATCTAATGTGTAAAAGTGTTACAAAAGTTAAGAGCATTAATTTGTACATGATTTGGTGTTTTATATATATTTTTATTTGTTGTATCAATTGAAGTGATAAAATTTCAGTATGCATATTTTGTGAATGGATTCTTTGTCATCCATAATACTTATTGTACTAAAGTGTAACAGATTGTATAATGTAAATAAGTAAAATAGAAGCTAACAAAATGAGTTTCATAAAGGATTAAGTGTTTTATCAATTAATGTTTTCATATTTTCTCTTATCTAATGTGTAAAAGTGTTACAAAATTTAAGAACATTAATTTGTACATGGATTTGGTGTTTTATATATTTTTATTTGTTGTATCAATTTAATTTAAGTTGTGTAATTATTTCAATATAACATATCGATCTAAAAATAAATATGAGAAAGTATATCATAGGTTTCATATTTTCTTATTTCCACTTCCCTTGAGAAAACATAGCAGAAATTAACATCATAACTTTCAACAAGGATTCTGTCTTATATTATATAATCCCGTATAACATGGAGAATGGACAATGTGAAAATAATCACTGATTAAGAGGTAAAGACATATTATATAATTGTAAAACTATTGGTGTAATGTTATAGATTAATATATTTTTAATAGAAATAACATTTTTATAAGCCTGATGATGGAGCATTTTCTCCGAAACATGTAGCTACATTTGTTAAATAAATAGGAGTTATGTGAAATAAATACTTAAGGATTCTGTCTTTTAAATATTTATAATTTGTTATTTACACTTCCTTCACATCACAAAGTTTATCAAGAATTAACATTACTGGTGGTTTTAGCATTATATTAATTTTCATTTAATATAAAATTAATTCAAAATTGATTTAGTGTCTTATATTTTGACATTTTCTTATTTCACATTTTAATATCATAAGGTAAACAGAAGTTAATATTACTTTGAACAGGGACTTAAAGTTTCTCCGTAAATAAATGAGAATAACCTTTCCTCTCGAAAAGTAGCGACTAAAACCCCGAAATAAATCGGAAGAAGGTAAGAATCGATAAAAGGTATTCTCAGCGCGCGTAGGAGCTGCCTCCTCTTAACCCGACCGTTAACTTATATATTAATAATAGCAATAATAATGATAAAAGTAAATAATATAAATAAATCTGTATTTATTCTGAGACCCCAAGTTCCTTAAGAATAAAAAATAATGTACAACCAAGGGTCTTCAGAGCTTTATAATGAAATAAAATTTGTATAACAAAATAACCGATATTAATATCTAATAAAATAAAAGAAAATTGTGTTGATAAAAAGTAACAGAAAATAATTTTTTTTGTACAAAAACAATAAGATTTCAAGAACATAAATTGTTCATATGTATCTGATACTAAAAATTGGCTATTGACAGTATTTGAAGGACAGGACGTGGGTAGACAGTAGGTGGTCAAAGAAGTGCTTAGTATTTCAAAGTGAAAGAGTAAATGAATGGCGAATGTTGAGGTATGGAGTTCCAGACAGAAGAGGGTCGGATTACAAAAACGCCTGTCGAAAGCGTCTGAGCAATGAGCAAAAGTATACAAATCTGATTGACGGATTTGGTGGGTAAGGATTGAAGAAAGATAAAGGATTCCAGGAAATATCGGCGACGGTAGGAAAGAATGAGCCACTTAAACTCAAACAGCGAAACGTGGGCGCTTCTCAGGATCCTGGAAATGAAACGAATAAAGCAGTTAAATAGTCTTTTGAGTCTTGCCTCGAGATCACCAGAAACACTCCCATACACAGCACACCAGTAGTTGAAGTAGGGGAATATGAGATAGGTAACTAGTAATCTGCGGGTTTCGAAAGGAAGAAGGTGTCGAACGGATACGTGTTTTTTCCAGGATATGGTCTCATCACAAACCACTCCAATATTTTTAAAAGTAAAATTTGATAGGATCACGATCCAGGAAAAGGGTGAAAATAGGAGGTATGGTTTTAAAGAGGTAACTCAATCACAATCTCTTTGGTCTTTTCAGTATTTAAATGTAGCTTGCTCATCGATGGCCAGTTACAGATTCGATTCAGGTCCTCTTGGATCCTTCTTGTCAGATTTGCGAAAGGATGAATAGATTTGAAGATCAAGATATTATATATTTTTTTATAACTGGGTAACAGGTCCTTAATTTTTTACTTTATAATTTTTGATTTTTTGTTTGATGCTTCGAAACCCTAATCTCCTTGAATCTTCTTGAGAAAAATATTGGCACCCTGAAACTCCAGTGAACCCACCGTCTCCTGCAGTGAATTCTCACTAGTTCAGGTGCCGTGACTCCACTAAACCTTCCAATTCTTCTCGTATCCAATCCTTCATAAAATCCTCAATGCTCCTTATTAAACAAACTTATCCTGATCTTGAAATTCTGTATGTTGCCATATACCTATCCTTTCATAGCAAACTTCGTACAGACTCGAATCCACTAATCTCCTAAGTTACCTCACACGTGATTACCGATAATCCTCCTAGGCGTCTGAAAGATGGCCAAAAGACCTTATAATATTGAACTTTTAATGAGTGATACTAGTGAGAAATTTTTCACATGATATTGACATGTCATTGTAATGATTTTCCTCTAACTTACTTTTTGTATATAATGTATACAACTGTAAATATGAATACATTCTTTTAAAACAAAATTATTATTTTTCAATTATTATAACAGTAACATAATTAAAATTTAAAAAAAACAAAAGCAAGCGTAAATTTAATTAAGAAACTCGAGGAAAAATTATAATAATTAACTTTTCATAACGAATCGATTCAAGGGAGTACAATACGAGATAATTAAGACAGTTCTGCTTTTTCGGCCCTGAATCAACTCAATTCAAAATCAATTTAAATATTATTACTTAATTATTTTCCCCTACTTTACTTTATTTATTTCATTTAAATAATTTAAATTCATTAGCCATGATGGAACACTGGAATTAGTGAATTTGATTTGGGAGGGGGGAGGGGGAGGGGGTAAAACAAATGATTTGATTTTAATTAAGTTAAACAAATTAAGTCCAACGAATTTAATAAAGTGTAGGCTATGTAAATTAACTTATTTCATTAGCCAACTAATTAGTTTTATACAATAGCGAATTAATTAAAAGCTTCTTAGTAACTTTTTCTAGGTAAAAGTATTCGGATTAGTATAATACACAACTTTTTACAAATATATATTCTGTATTTAGATGAATTTTAAATTGCAGTTTATTTTCACTTTTAAATATATTTGAAGAGCTATGAAGAACAACTGAATGAATAAATTGAGTTGAATGTTGAAGAAGAGAAAATAAAATAAACTTTATTTACACTTGTCCCCTTAGAATAACATATGATTGCAATATATAGGGCATTCGTTGGCTAATGTAACTGAAACATGATTTCATTTTGAGTTTACGAAGGATGTTGGATCAGAATGGCTTGATATTGGCAAAATTGGATGGTTTGGTGAAGTTCCATTACTCTGCCCTCTAGTTCGAAGTGTGATAATCGTCATTTAGAAGATTTTATATACATATATAAACACACACACACACACACACACACACACACACACACACACACACACACACACACACACACACACACACACACACCAAACTGATATATAAATATATATATATTATATATATATATATATATATTCTGTCACATATATTAAAACTTTTTTTAAGTAACTGTTGGAGCAGTGAATGTTGATAATAGTTTCATGTTCATGAGTGGGTAAGACACATCACTACCAGGTTTCCGAGTTTAAGTCCGGCTGAACGCAAAAAATATATTTTCTGTTACATCAGCTAATGATCGATGACACATCAGCTAATGACATTGTCTTACAGATCTGCCAGGATCTGACGATTTTTTGAGGCCGAAGGACATCCTAGTCCACTCACTCCTTCCACAATTAGATATTAGTTTTCGTCTTTAAGGATGCTGTTTTAACGGTTCTTAAGTTATCCGAAGGATAACTTCCGCCATTGTTGTCCTCGAGGATACTGTTTTGAAATATTTAACGGTTTTAAGATTCAGAATTCGGGACACCATTGAATGTACCCTTCAAGTCTTTAATTGAAGAAACGACCTGACGGTTGAGCGAAAATTCTGGCCAAATCTCCTCCTTTCACAACCATTGTCTTTGAAACAGTACAACCTTACCTAAGAACTGAACCCAAGAGTGGTACCCAAGTGTAAATGGTACAGGTTTTCTTTTTTTTTTTTTTTTTTTTAATTAAGTAGCTCCTTGAAATATATATCTGCGTGCGTTAATGTATAATCCTTTTCTATATTACAAAAATAATTAAATAATAAAAAGGATTTGTAACTCTATATTAATCCTTGTGGCATGCATCATATGTTTTTTCCTTTCTTTACATGCTTTATAATTTACGCATTGTTTCGTAAAGGCCCTATTGAGTGTTGGAGTGGATACATCACTGAAATATTCTACCGTAACACAATTAAGAATTGCTCTGAAGCGTAGCAGTGACAGACAGCTCGTTAGAGTTACTATGTTCCACTCCCAGGAGCTCAAAAAAGAACAATTGTCTATATATTCATCAGTATTTTTTTTTTCGTTGAACGAGATTTCAAAAGTTAGTAGAAGTATATAATAGTAAAATATTATGGATTGATGTGGGTCATTCCATGTCAAATCAACCAATGGTTGACTTCTCAGATTTCTATGATTTTTGGTATAGCAGATGTACTTACCAAGACTAGTAACTAGTTTCTGGCTTTTGGTTTTTGAATTATAGGCTTATTCAAAATTACGCGATTAAAAAACTATTGCTCCCAAAGAGCTCAAATTTGCAGCATTTTATTTGAAATACCCTTTAATATGATATATCACTTGATATATTTTCGTTTCATTTTGAATTTTTTCGAAACATCCAAAAACGGTTTTCGTAATTCCCAAAATACGTACCCTTCGATTTTTTCGAAAAAAAAATATGTGTGATTTATACTATTACTGACTACATGTGGACAACATTTTAGGATGGGACGGAAATGGTTCCTTGATAAAAAAAAATGTTTTGTCTTTTTTTTTAAATGGACAGTTAGTCTAGTCAATGAAGTATTATAGAATGCGTTTTCTGTAATCCAAGGTTTATCTTTGGAAGCTTGTTCATGGTAGTTAGAAAGTAAATATACTATAAGTCCTGGAGTTTTCGGGTCTGGGAACAAGAAGGGAGGGGGCGCGGAAGATCTCTTTTATTGGTTTTAGGCTCATATCTCGAAAACGGTGTAACATATGCAAAACATGACCATTTACTAAGTTAATGTCAACTAAATTCTCTACAACCTTTATAATATACACATTTTTCATATTCTGTATAGTTTCCGAGATAAACGCTTGGCGAATGTAAAGAACTTTTAGTATGTTCATTTTACCAGGAAAAGTTAAAATTTATGTAACTTTTGAAACGTTGAAGACAAATTAGCATATATGTGTGTAATATTTTTTATGAAGACTTTTATCGTAGGATGGACATTTTAGAAGATATAGATGGATGTTTAACAGAAAACGTGAGGTGAACATGTTTTTTTTTTTTTTCGGAAATAATAACATTTGCCAAGCGTATATCTCGAGAACGGTACAGAAAATAAAAAATGTGTATATGATAAAGGTTGTTGAGAATTTAGGTAACTTAAATTTAGTGAATAGTCATGTTTTGCATATGATGCACCGTTTTCGATATATGAGCCCAAAACCAAAAAAGGAGACCTTCCGCGCCCCGCAACCTTCTTTTTCCCAGACCCGAAAACTCCAGGACATATAGCATATGTTTACTTTCTAACTACCCTGAACAAGTTTTCAAAGAAAAACCTTGGATTACAGAAAACGCATTCTATAATACTTCATTGACTGGACTAACTGTCCATTAAAAAAAAGACAAAATATTTTTTTTATCAAGAACCCATTTCCGTCCGATCCTAAAATTTTATCCACATGTAGGCAGTAATAGTATAAATCACATTTTTTTTTTTTTTTTTTTTTTTCAAAAAAATCGAAGGGTACGTATTTTGGGAATTACGAAAACCGTTTTTGGATGTTTCGAAAAAATTTAAAATGAACCGAATATCAAGTGATATATCATATCAAAGTGCATTTCAAATAGAAAAGAATGCCGCAAATTTGAGCTCTCTGGGAGCAATAGTTTTTCAATAGCGTAATTTTGAATACACTAAATGAGGAACGAAAAAAGTAGTCTTATAACCCAAAATCTAAAATTCAGAAAAATGTAATATTTTAAATTTTTACTTGTCTTGGTAAGTACAGCTGCTATACCAAAAATCATAGAAATCGGAAAGGTCAAGGTCCAAATCTAATGTAGGATTGGTTGGTTTGGCAAGGAATGACCCATACGGGAAATACTTTATCACATCAAATGTTTTGGCATTAATAGTCAAATTTAAAAATTATAAACGGTTTTCATTTAAAAAAAACTTATAGTTATGAAAATGTTGAATGAAATAGCTCTATAGGAGAGGTACTGGGCCCCTTACTTTCCGCCTCGAGTTTTGTTATAGAATTTATTCTGTAATATGTAAAGTAGAAACCAATAAAAAATTGAATCATTTACTAGGCAAGTGTTCAAAGCTTCTATATTATTATGAAATATTTATTTACAGGACAGTAACCAGACCAACGCACAGTGGTACGGATGGCCTATCTAGGAGGAAAAAATTCATAATGAAAATAAATGAAACTATTGTGATAGGTGTATAGTTAAGTAGTTTATGGAACATTATCAAAGGGTTTTTTTGGTTTTTTGGAGGTGGATTTCAAGGTAAAAAGAACGATCAAAGAAGTACCTAACTCGACAGGTCAAATTTTGTTAAAACTATTGAATCTTTCGATCTAAATTTGTGTATCATCCTATTGATATTTTTTCATTATTCTTTTATAATTAGTGAATATAGACGATCATCATACCAGTAAGCCATGCTTAAAATAATGTTTTTATAATTTGACCTATAATATAATTTTTTGAAAAGTGCCGCAAACTAAAGTATTTTTTAAACTAAAATGATCTATTACTAAAAAGTACCCCAAAGTACCTCGTTGAAATTCATGTTATAGGTGCCTTAGAAGGTATATGAAATAATCATGAAACATTTAGCTGCTTTTATCTGCTTTCTTGTCTGAAAACGAATTTTCAATTCCGCGAAGGGAGTTATTTCGTACTTGGCAAAACTTTAAGGGCATTGATTTAATATATATTACTATATTTGAAACACTTAAATTAGAGGATATTATTCCAACATCTTCAGCTGCAACTGATGAGATATTTAAAATTGGTAATTACGAAAATTAAAACGAAATAATAAGAAGCTAAAAAAAAAAAAAAAACCAAAAGTCATATTACATTTTATTGACCCCAAACATCAAGGAGATTGAGAAAATAACTTTTATAAGAAAAAAAAATAGTTTTACTTACATTTATTAAGTTTTAATACTCAAAAATACATAAGAATTAATGTATGTAAGCATGTTTTTTATTTTTTTTTATTTGTTTATTTTTTTTATAACATTTCGATAGTTCCTATTTTAATGGAGTCTAAAGCATAACTGAGTAATTAGTTTTGTTGAGTAGGCTAACAGGTCAGTTAAAATATCACAGAAAGATTTAAAAAACAGTATCGCTTCATAATATGAATTGGATTAGTACACAGGAAACATCCCATTTATACGATACCAGCTTTACGTGTTTTTTCATTCGTTACTTTTTTAAGGTAATTAAAAATAATTACTGCAAACTAGTAACTATAAATAATTAACTATTATCTATTCCTTAGAAACGATTTAATTCATTATTTTTATTCAATTAATATGATACATATAAAATAAACAGTGAAAAATAAACCTAATTGAAAAAAAAAAAAAAAATTTATATATATATATATATATATATATATATATATATATATATATATATATATATATTGAACCACGGATAATGGGGACCTACTGTCTAGTATTTTCCTAATTGTTGTGACTTTAGTGGTTTTATTTTAGCTTATTTAAACTCTATTGTTTATGTATATCAGGTTACCAGGTCTGTTTAAGTGATTCAGACTTTTTTCCTCCTACCATAGATTGGTCATTCGTCCCACTGTGCAACGACCCCAACAAAAATGAAACATTTTGATTCGCTCTAGCTAAGTAGTTGTTGCTCACATAAAACATTTGTCGATTAATTAATTAATGAATTAAATAGCAGAAATTAATGAAAAATAATTTTTGTTATATGAGGCGTCCAGTTGTAAAACGTAGCAAAACCAAATTTCTAAATTTTTTACCAGAAGCCAGAAACCATAGCAATATGATGCCCAATTGATATGAATGTAATTTTTCTTGTATAGTTAGCAGAAAAATAGATGGTTTTAGTTGGGCAAGAGTAATAAGGGCCCCTGTTGACCATTTTTTTTTGTTTTTTTTTTAATTGGTTTTTGTTATGTACTTACTCCGTTTTGTAACTGTAAATGAAATAAATACATGTACTGAGTTTATTTATAGAATTGAAATGATGGATTAAAAATGATTTTACATTCAAAAATGTTACTTATTAGCTTGGTGAACAATAAAAACGGATAGTAAAGTAATAAACGATATATGAACATACTGGGACTAGTCTATGTAATCACAATACACATTTTCCTAAACAAATTATTATTCTTCCTCATCTTACTTCTAGACAGACTTGTATTAAAACATCTTTGAAAATGGTTAAAAACAATTTACCATTAAAAAATATTTGTATACATAAATGCGATTATTTTTTAGAGTATTGAGGAACAAAATAAAAACAATAAAGTATTGAACTACGTAGTAGTATCAAAATATTATTGACTGTGTTTTTTAGTAGGGGACTTTAAAATTCAAAACAAATATCTTTTTAAAAACTTTTTTTATAATGTTTAAAAACATTGATTAGTTTAGTTTAACAAATAAAAAAATGAAATATAATTTAAAAAATGGACTAGTCAATAGTAATTACGATCACAATAGCAGGTAACTTTTCTAAACAGCTGATTGGGTTTTCTTCTACCCTGTTTATGTCTACTAAATCTGACAAATAATATGCATAATATGGCAGCCATATTGTGAGATATTCCCTTTTGGTACTGTGATAGGCATGGTTTTACTCCCTTTTGCAACAGTACGTGATTTTTAATTGTAAATTTGAACAGCTTTTCCATCGTTTTTGAACCTAAAACCCAGTCAGTCATCTGTGTCGCAAGGAGCTGGATCGAACGGTATATAAAACTCAATTTCGATTTTCGGTGAATTTGCTACGTTTTGTAATTAGGCGCCTCAGATAACATTTGTCGTTTAGGTCCAACCATTTAGGAGCTGTATTAGTTTGAATGAAAAAAGTCACGTATGCCTAATTATTTTAATTGTTGGAGCTTTGTTGACAAGCTCTAGTTCTGCTAGTGTTGCTGGAAATAAAAATTTGACAACAGATTTCATACAACAAATCTAATAGAGAATAATTTTTGTTTTATGGGTCACTCTAAAAAACAAATTGCACTTTTGGATTTAGAGATAAAGTAAAAAAGTCGAAAAATGAACTTCATTTTTCTTGATTGAGTATACTTGTATTATTTCTTAACACTTTAACGACCACAGCGGGCACATAGGCCCGCTCAGCAACTTACCAAGGGGACCACACCGGGCACATAGGACCGCTAGTGAAACCCACAAACAATTTTATTCCAGGAATACTTACGTCATTGTAAAATCAAATTACCTTATTATAATGATAGCTAAGGTTCTTGTGAACATAATTATCACCTTGGGTTGAGCTTACCTTTATTCTATTGCCATAACAATTCCTGAAAGCTAATTTGTTATTGTTTAGCGTATTTTTAAGTTATTTTAGTCTAATTAAAATTATTAAGGACTTGGAACAACTGATAAATTATCTACCAATACTATTGTGGTATCGAATCGGAAGGCAATTTATTTTGCATTGCCAACTCCACGATACGCTTGGTACGGGAAGATATTCCACTAAACATTTTTAAACAAAAAATGAACCAACTTACAAAAAAGGTACTACTAAGTAAGTAATGTCTATTTGCAACAAGAGCTACAAGCATAGTAAATTAAGTCGAGGGTGCGAGGTAGGAGGGTTGAAAATAGTGAAAGGGTAATAAAAGGTGTTGGAAGGGTTTCGACAGGTCAATCACCTAAAGAACAGTTTTATACCTGATCGGGTGAACAACACATTTTTGCTGAATAATAAACCTAGTATATTATTCCATCAATATTTCTGGAAATTAATTTTTTTTTTTTACAGCTAGGTACTGTTTTTTGTTATCCATATATACATTTTATGGTAAAGAACTAATCTTGAAGGGGTTTATACATTGTTTTCCAACAGTGCAGTAATATTTTGTGTGAAAATGAAAAACAAATCAAAATATGTCAATAGAGAAGTAAAAAAATATCTACTAAAAGAAAAAATAGTTATTTTATGATTTAGATAAAAACGGGCAGTGCCCCACGGACATTGGCTGGCACATAGGCCCGCTACATTTTCGCCCTAATCACCCTAATTAAATGGTTGCTAATGATTATAAAAATGCATGACATAGTTATATAACTGCTGAATGCAGCTTTTGAGCGAAAAAAAATGTTTGGTCCACAGGGAAATATTAACAGAAATGGCTTGGTCGTCAAAGTGTTAAGTATGTTTTTTTAAAAATTATTTTATGTCAACAGAATTGATTTTTATGTCATGAGTTTTACCTAAATTAAATAATTTCTTAAAGGCTATAATTTTGTTTAAATTTTCTTTGGTCTGCAATAAAATTTTGCTTAGAATTGGTTATTGGGGCAATAATTAAATTATTTCTAAGGTCGGTAAATATAACTTTTAATCAGGTTACTTATGTTTTCTATAATTTAGTTACCATTTTCAAAAAAATGTGATCTTATTTTTCTCATCAGGAAAAAGTTTCTGGACTTCACATAAATATCTTCCCCTAACTGTAGAATGACGTCCGTGAGATACTCACTCCTAACATTCATCTCATTTTACCATGCTGATGAACTTTTAGATACTTTTTTACCAATAAAAAAATAGACAAACCAAAGTAGGCTCTTTGATAATATAATTGTTATCTGTAGATGTAATAAAAAATTTATATTGGTAACACTCCTGACATTGAATAAAAGTACTTACCATTATTTTCGAAACTAATTAACCTCTATCCTCAAGGAACCGGAAGTAACTAGTTTGGAATAAGTCTCTTGGATCTCAAGGTCAGAAAGAACAGTAACACTTCAGACCAACATTTTAGTAAGACCGTGGGGACAGCATTAGAATTTCTTTTTTTTTTTTTTGCTGTCTGTATATTCTATTTTCATTAATAAAAAAATACGTAGATATTGTTCTTCAAGATGTGCACTTTTAATTTATATCAATAACAAAACAAATATATTGTTTTTTGTAAACAAAAATGCTTATTTTTTTAAAGCATTATTGGATATTCAATCCTTAAATCTAATCTATGAGTTGGTAATTTATATGGACAGAGACGTTTTAGGAAGAAACTCTGGCGGGTAATGGACAGCATTATCAGTGCTTACAATTCTATCAATACAGATATTCTCTACATCAAAATTTACTTTTTCAATAATAATGTTGTTAATATTCTCTGTTATAGTATTTGTCTGTAATATTACTGCTCTTTCACACAACCAATGGTACAATTTATTAAATAAACCTGAAACATTAAAAAGAATTGGAAATCATTCAAATTTTAGTCTTCTTAAAACCTTCATCAAAAGCTATGGTTAGGTCGCCCATTTTTTAAACACAGTATGAAACAATAATCGATATTTCGATAAGGCAATAATGTTTAGTGCAGCAAAAATAATTTTACTGATTTCATTTGGTTGGATTTTAATTTCTATCTAACTATAAAAGTTAACGATAGAGTGACAAACTTCTGCTACTTAACACTGTGAATTTAAATTATTATTATAGTAAACTATACTATCTAAAATCTCCCTAGAATTATGAAGATTTTGTAGTTAAAATTTGGTACAGAGGGGTTTAATAATTTTACCATTTCAAACTCTGGTGTAGAATGGCGCTATCCACATATCGTTCGATTATTAAATATCCCTAGGATCCATACGTCACACTAAATATTTATAGCTTTTTGTATAACAATTTATTTGAATCAAGCCAATTTTATTATCAATTTCTAGCTCTATATAACATTGTACCGTTATAACCAACGAAAAATGGCTTGTCCTTTTATATAATAGTATATATATATATAGATTACTTTAGAACATATGTTTTATTGCTAATTGTTTACAAACACCTGCACTAAAGTAGTATTTATAAAAAATAAATGTTATTTTGATATTTACATACACCTAGAACCCCAACTCTGATTTAAAATTTTTATTTTCAAAAACCTTCCCGGGGATATACCTAATAATTTCCCAAATTTTCACGGCGATTGGATGTAAGGTTTTTTAATCTATCGAGTACAGACATACACAAATATATTAAAATAAATTAATAAAAATTTAAAAAAGAAAAAAAAAATGTAAAGAATGAGAATATAATATTGGTATTGTAAAAGCTGATAGTGGAGCCAGGAGCAGTTTTTCATTACCCGGCTTTAAATAGAGAAGCCCTATTCTCGATGGTTCCCAACGACCCAACGTATTTCCAGTTATTACCAATTTTCAATCAATTCTTCATTTCAGAATCTACAGTAAAAGAAAAAAAGGAAAAAGAAAGAAATCTGCAATAGTCGTCCTTGGACCTGATGTGTTTTTTCTTAGGGTTTCATTTTAGAAGATATATAAAGAAAAAAATGAAAAAGAAAAGAAAAAAAAGTATATTATGCACTGAAGAGAAAGGAAGAAAAAAAAGAAGGAATGGCTTTCCGATATCAATTATACTCTTAATATTTACACAATCCATGGATTCCCTCCCCTCAACTTATTCCTTATTAAAGGGATACTTTTGTGAATAGGAAATTCGTAGGAAACTCAACACAAGGGCGTTATTAAATCCTTGGAATTATTTATGAATGCAATTGAAGTTACTCTTGGAGCAAAATATATACACACGCTCGCTTCCCCCATCTCCCCATGAATATATAATTGCTATTCAAAAGGCGGTATATAATTTAGCTAAATGTTATCAACGGCTTATGTATTATTAGATAAGTTTCAATAACTTTCAAAACAGATGCTTGAACCATTCATCCAGTTTTAAATATTAAGCGTTAATATTTAAGGTATTGTCTTGTTGTTATGGTGTAGATATTTAAATTCTGTAGTCACTTATCACTTAAACAAAAAAGATACGAAAAAAAACAAAAGCATAGGAGATGATAAATTAATTCATCCCTGATTGGGAAAAACAAAAGATCTTAGATGTGTCTATATTATATTTAAGTCTTTATTTGGCATGTCTCCTATTATATTTAATATATGTAGCTAAATGTTTTGGAACATTCTTCCATCTTTCGGCTTCTAAATATTTTTTTAAATACATTAATCTACATAATTTTACTAATATTTTTACAATTATATACAATATTATGCCGTTTGCCTATTTATCTGTGATTATTTTCAGATTGTCTCTTCTATGTCCATGTTACCAGCCATTTTACTGAGCAATGTTCATCACTTGTTTATTTGATGGTCTTATTATGAATATTTTTATTTCTGTTGCATTGTTACTAATATTTATTTGTATTTATTTTTTTTTTTTTTGTTTTATTATATTCTTTTATATAAAAAATCATTTGATTTAATCAAACTATATTTTTAATTTATTTATTATATTTGCGTAATTGGTTCCGATTTTATCAATATCTGTTATATAAATGACCGCTCGATCTAATGTTTTGTTTATGTATATTGCTTCTAATAATTTTCTGTTGTGTGTTTTATTTTCATGATTTAATATTGTGGTGTTTTCAAAATCGTGTTTTAATTTTTGTACAAGCTCACAAATTGCAGTTTTATTATTATTATATTTTTTATTAATTATGATGTAGTCGTATTTGTGTTGATTTATTCTTTTTGTTAAGTTTCACCATTGTTGTACTTTATAAATAGGTAAAAGACATGTTGTATACTCGTATAATTGTAAAACTATTAGCATAATTATATAGATTAATGTTTTTTTTTTTTTTTTTTTAATTTATATGCCTGAAGATGAAACAATTTTCCGAAACAAGTAGCTACATCTAAACAAGTACCTTCCTCTGTAAAGCTTCACATTGAAACGTACCATATTAGTGTGTCCAAGTTTTAGGATATCTTCTATTTTGACTCCTGGAGTAGTTGTGACTAAACATCTAGAATCCCCTGTAGCCTTTGTTCTAATTCTTCTCTGATATCTTCTACATCGTGGTCTATGTCCAAATCATAAATCACTATTTTTTTGTTTTTCGGGCCACCTGACACGGCGTAAGTGTGAAATGGACTCTGGTTGTTTCGGAGGCAGGAGGTTATACGTCCATGTTCTTCATTATTTTTGTGTAAGATGCTTATTCCTTCTCGCATCTTCTGTACTTCAAAAAATTTTAAGCCAGCTGCTTTCAGTTCCTTTGATGCTTTTATTGTACTGGTGACACCAAAAACCACTATAGGTGGTGTTTTTTTTTGTTGCATTTTCACTAACATTATTATTGCTAAATACCTCAAACGAATTGGAGGTACTTACCTGAAAATCTGGGAATTCGGCTGGCGACATGCCATCTTAAGTTGAACGAAATCATCCTCATTTCGTGGGTGTGATTTCCCTGCTGAGAACTTCGAAGTATTGGCTACTGCCTCTTCTTCAACAAACTCAATTAGGCCACACTTTCAGGCCACACCACGCCAATGTATTTATTTTAAATGGCTATTTTCACAAAATTTCTGGAAAAAAAAATCAAATTTATAGATATCAAAAAATCTAACCTTTTTCGCGTTCTCTTTAACCATATGGTCTCTGAAATAGAGTTAAAAGGAGTCCACACATTATTGAGCTAGTGTTTGGTATTTAATGTAACAAGAGTTGAGCTCTTAATTGCTTCTACTCTCCTAATTGGGAGCTTGCGTTCCCAAAAACGTATCGTCTTTGACCAACTAAGTCACTGGTAAAGCATGTTCCATGTTAATAAACGTTTTAACTTTACATTTTCCATTCACACCAATATGGCTCCAAAACTGTAGTCCTAGTCCTAGCATAAAATATTCTGCTATTTAACAAAAATATTTTAAATTTAATTTCTATTCAGGAAACTGTTGGAAAATTTTACGATCTGAGCAACACCAGCAGAGATAAAGATTAAAATGTTAAATTTTGGTTAGGGGTTATAAAAACATTTCACTCTAGGTTGTCTTGACGACGATTATAAAAACAAATCCTGCATCGAATTCCGAACAACCTTATAACAAAAAAAAAAACAATAACAAAGAAAGCGAAACTCTTTAAATTTAAACTCTGTTGTTGAAGAGAAGTTCCGATAGCCATTCCAAAAATCGCTGAAGTTATTCAAATAAATTATTGACATCTGTATTATTATTATGGTAGGGGGGGGGCTGATATTTACTGGTTCCCAAAAAGGTCCTGTTAATATTTGCGCGGGCAGTTTAAGAAACTTGGCGCGATTAGCAGCAATCCAGGCACCATCTGCTACCCCTCGGTCTACTTTATTTCTCCTATAACAGTTTGGTATTTCGTCAACGATTTACAGGCTAAAAAGAAATTATAATAAATTAAAAAAAAAAAATTTAGCTATTCAAATTTATTAGCATTAATTGAGAAAGTGTAAGAATATGCCTCAAAGAGGGCGGATATGTAATATTAGTCAAGTAAAATAAGAAGGGTTTGTCGAAGAAAAAACTGCCGAACTTTTGTTCTCCACGGATCTTTATGTTTTTTTTTGGGGGGTGCTGAATCAGGATCTGAAGTTCGCTACCAAGACGTCGCACAGTGGGACGAAACGGTGTTTTTTCTAGGCATCGCAATTCGAGCCTCTAAACATTTTTACATCGACTTCAAATTTCATATGGGTATGTTTTCAAGGGTGGAGAATTCGAATTTGGAGTCTGCTTTTGTCTATCATTTCAAGATTTTGCTCTGTTAACTAATAGTGTGTCCAAAAAATCCAATTTTCGTTTGGTCGTGTTTTGATTCTAGGGATATTATTTTCTATGATTTGCCCTATTGAATTTAAAAAATCTGCAATCAATCAGTTTACCGTCAAGTGAGTTATACGTGTTGTATGCCTTTTTCGCTGATCGGACTTTTTAAATATTTAACAAATCAAGGTTTGTCGACATTTAAATGAAAAAAAAACTAACCTGTTATAATTAATCAACCCTGATTTCCAGCGATAATTATGTAAGTGATGATTTTTAAAAAATAGACAAGTTGACTATGGCTTCAAGCTATCAAAACATGTATCTGGATACAGACTGATGGGTCAGTTGCTGCCTATATGTTTTTATGGCTATTGTTGTCATGTGTTAACAACAAACGACTATACAATAACTAAGACTAATTGTGGATCACGTTGGTCGATATGTATAATAATTTATAATAATAACCATAATAATTTATTATGGTTTAGGCTAGTTGCACACACACCGGTTTTGGACGGCCGGGTTTTTTCCGGTCGTTCAAATTTCAATAGTGAACCACCTTGCACACATTTCGACCACTGACCGGTGTCGGCAAAATGCCGGTAAGTAGCCAGCGCCTGCCAGTACTTTGCCGGCATTAATTACACCAATCATGGGGAGTTTTATGCACTATAATTACAAAAGCTACTACTTGTTTGAGTTACTGAATCGAATGAAATAATATAAATTCGTTAATCAGAAATCGTTAAAAGGTTTTAGGTTGAAAAGTCAAGAATAAAATAAAATTATAATTATTAAAATAAATTACTAATTGTTTGGCCGGCAAAAAACTGGTGAGTGTGCAAGCACCTAGCACCGGCAAAATATCGGTCGGTTTTTTACCGGTCGTCCGAAAGTCGGTGTGTGCCCAACTAGCCTTAAGCCTTATAGGTTTTCGCTAAAAGTTTCTATATTTTTGGTTCGTTATTAAAAAAAAATAATCTAAGTGTAACAATGTTTATTTTCGTCAGAAAAATTATTATTTTGAGTTTTGTATCTTGATTGCTTTACTTTGTTTTTTGGTTGCAAATAAAGTATTTTGTGTCTATAAATGCTTTTGATTATTTTAACATCGAAAAAACATTATTTTTCAGGAAATTTAAGAAAAAAAAACACTCCGCGACGCACAGAGTGTTAAAGTTTTTGGCCACGCCGGTTAAGGGTTTGTGTCCCTGTATATTTCCTGCTAGAAAGTACATTAGATATATTTAAAAAATAAAATTTATAATAATAATAATAATATTAAGCTTGACTGAAGTATACTTTTAATTATATATGAGAGGGCCACTGAAATAATCATAGCCAATGAAATAATATCAACTACATGAAAAGGGAGGCACTAATGCACCGAGGCAAAGCGACACCTTTACGTTTACATCTGCTTTTTGACTAATATCATAACCCGTCATTATATCAATTAGCTGGCTCAAAAGATATACTTTAGTAATATATACTCACATATTTTAGTAATATATTGTGTCAATGAAAGGAATTAGCCATTAGGCTACTTTAGCGGTTGTTAAAATGCCTTCAAAGGGGAGTCGAGCAGTCTCATAATAATGCATTACACATTAAAGGCTAAATATACTCTCAAAGCCCCATCAGGATATGATTAAAATTATATTTTAAACAATAGGAGCTCATAATCACGTCATCAATTTTGTGTGTCATATATTATTATATATTTTAGACAATTTTTCCGTGATAATAAATTTTATTATCCGATAAAATAATGATCCCTTTATTACCTTACAAACACTCCAATCACATGTCATAAACCTTCAAGAACGGTGTCGAAATTGTAGAATTAAAATAAATCTAAATAAATTTCATTATACTTCGTCTTAAACCTACGACTTCCTGTCCTACAGTATCCTTTAACCCTCCAGTAGTCGCAACCGATCTGACAAATCACTCAAAGTATTTTTTGCGCAGTATTCCGGGTAGGATTTTTATAATAAGATAAGTGACTTAGTACCTTTCAACTAACATTCCTCGAATTCATTAGTGACGTCAAATCCTCAATATTCTCTCTAGATTTTTAGTTATTTAGTTCCTATTCCGCTGTTACCGGGACAAAATCTATTAGGCTCATTGCGACTACTGACGCGGCAGATTTTATTCTATCATTATTACATTATGAATCGTAAGCGCAATTTGGATTTAGAAAACTCTGACAATATTGAAATGATTTGTAAAATTATTCTATGTAATATGGAGAATAATAATGATGTAGAAAATTTTGATGAAAGTGACACAGACGTTGAAGAAAGAATTGAGCATTCAGATACTGAACCCAAAGATGATGTATCTAGTGATGAGGAATGCATTACCAATAATCCATATATTATAGAAAAGAGGATGCTCCACTGAAGTAAGTCATGAAGGACGCGGCTCTATAAGAAGACGTTGTGAATTATGTGAAACACGAAAGCTGACTAAATACTTTTGTGCACAATTAAAATATATTTATGTTTAGAACATTCAAAAATTGCCTGTCAAAGCTGTATAAATAAAATTAATGAAGTAAATAATAGTTAAAAAGTTGTGATACCAGAAAAATAGTTAAAAGTTGTTATAATAGATAAATAATATTTATATTACTTATTTTATTAATGTGCATTATTATGTGCATTCCTTTAAAAATCAAACAAAGTAAATGAGAAAAATAAAAGTGATGAAATAATCAATAAAACGATATAATTTCAAGAGGTGATCTGTCAGATCGTTGCGACTGTTGGTGTTAGTCCTAGGGTTGCAACTACTGGAGGGTTAATAATGTTCCACTGATCCCTGTTGAACAGATCCGCTTTCTAGGACTCCAATTGGGCAAACATTTTACTTGGGATCCACATACAAGTCTGGAATACAAGAATATTTCTTGTTATATAACATTTGTCGCCAGGATTGACCATTCAGGAGCTGTATTGATTTGAATAGAAAAGTCAGGTTTTGTGTTGTTTTTTTTTTGTTTTTTTTTCAGGTTTTTTGACACGCTCTAGTTCTGCTGTTGTTGCTAGAATTAAAAATTTTCGGACAGTTTCTTTATCAGAAGCAGTTGACATAAAAGTAGGAACTTATATATAAACATATCTATGATCAATTATTTTTCCTAGTCAAGGAGAAAATGAGTTTTATGGGCTATGTAAGTAATATTTCGCTTTTCATTCATTTATTAATTCATTAACTCATTCAATAATTCAATTACAATTTATGCAGAATGCTAAAGCCACCGCTTCAGACCGTTTTTCAAAACGAGAAAATGCTATCATTTTACATACATTACCAGGCATAAAACAAAAAGAATATGTTCTCAAAATCGCAGAATTAATAGACCCAAAATTCATAAGATACACCTCTAGAATATCCAATTCAAGATTTTGTATCCATTTTAGCAATAAGGAAGCAATCGATAACCTCCTAAAAAAACATCAATCGATAACCATCGACAACAAACAAATAATTATAAAACGTCTAATTAACCCAGCCAAACGTATAATAATTTCTAATGCTTGCCCTTCAATTCCACACGAAGCAATAGAAAATGAACTCAGAAGCCTAGGTATTAAATTAGTCTCTCCCATGCATTTTCTAAGAGCTGGTTACCAAGACCCAAGGCTGGCGCACGTTCTAAGTTTTAGACGGCAAGTGTATATTCCACCCGAAGATTTGAATAAACTTCCAACGTCTTTACTTATAAAACATGACAATGTATCATATCGAATTTTTTTTCAGTGAAGACATTGTCACTTGTTTTATTTGTAAACAACCGGGTCATATATCTACAGATTGCCCTGAGTGCGATAATGATAACAATATTCAGGAGGCATCTAACGGGAAAGAAAACCTATTAATACATTTTGATCAAGATGTTAAAAATAATTGTGAAACAATAACAAATTCTTCAATATTAGACACACCAAATCATATGGTTAATAAGGCTCCAACGACCATAGGAGGTTGTCATGGAGACCCTTTGAAAATAGAGTCACTAGAAGACAGTAACGGAATAGAGCCTTTAAACCAAGTATCACGTAGCCATGGTGATGAGTCAAACAATATCACTGTAGATAGTTCCGGTGCCGAATCAGCTGTTAATTCGAGCAATAATTTAGCAGCGTTACCCGTGGTGGTTTCTGGCACTAAACGATGTTACTCAAGTCCTCCTGCTTCTACTTTATCCAATATAGAATTAAGTTTATCTCTAGATTCTCCGGATGAGTTTGAAAATACCATTAATTTACAAGATTTCCCACCAATACCAGCACCTCAACCTTCTCGGAATAAGTCAAAAAAACTGAAAAAGACCAATATCAATACTGAAACCAACTTCGAAAATGCTAGACAGTTAATAGAAGATAATTTACATAAATATCCCATTTCTTTTGATGAAATGGTGAAATTCATTCAAATGTCGTCTGAAACTAAAAACTTCAGCGAACTAGTTCACGAGTTCACGAACAACAAAGAGGGCTTAAAAGACATGCTTGCCGAAGCAAAGAAACACACAACTGACAGACGATCCAAATTAAGGATATCCAAGATATTAAAAAGAAAGTGGGACTCTACAGAAAATACATTAAATACAGACGACAGCACCGACAACTAGGAACTGACTAACAACTTTTCATTACTTTAATAAAATGACTACAACAAAAAACCCAATCATATTACAGTGGAATTGTAACGGATTTTACAAACATTACGAGCACTTCAAATTACTTTTAGCTGAAGAAAATCCCATATGCTGCTGTTTACAAGAGACACATTTTTTAATCTCCAAACTTTAGTTGACCAACTCCCAAGACCTCTAATCATGGTCGGAGATATGAATGGTCACAATAAATTGTGGGGTTCAACTTTATCAGACTACAAGAATAGAGGAAGAGAAATAGAGAAATTTTTAGATCTCAATAGTTTTTTAATTCTACTTAATGACGGTTCCCCTACTCATTTTTGTGCCAATGGATCCTTTTCCGCAATCGACTTATCATTCATAGACGTTAAACTTTTACATAAAGTTCAGTGGAGCGTAAAGGACACCTTGTATGGAAGTGATCATTTTCCTGTGACTGTTAAATTTTATGATATTTCAAATGCTACATTACATAGAGTTCCGAGATGGTCAATTAAAAGAGCGAATTGGGAAAAGTTTTCATTGTTGATAGAATCAGAAATGGTAATGAAAAAAGAATCATATGTCAATCTGGAGAACAAAATTACTTTCTTTAACCAAAGTGTCATAGAGTCAGCAAAAATGAATATTCCACACAAAGTAATTTATAATGACAGACGTCTAGTTCATTGGTGGAATGAAGACTGCCGGATCGCAATTATGAATAAAAAAAAAAACACTGAACCGATACAAAAAAAAAACAAGATCGCTGGAAGATTTAATTGAATTTAAAAAAATGAGATCAATTGCTAACAAGATATTGAGGGCCAGCAAAAAAAAATTCATGGATGACTTACGTCAATTCTATCAACAATAATACTACCATAACAGAAGTATGGAAAAAAGTTAATGCCATCCAAGGATCCAAAAAACTTGACTTTGTTTCTTCGGTTTCAGTAGATAATCAAATCATAACTGACCCTGGTAAAATAGTTGAGCATTTTGGAAATCACTTTTCTACTATGTCGAAAACTGATAATTATAACATCGATTTTCTGCAGCATAAATGTGAACAAGAAAAAAGCTCGATTGAATTTCATACACATGGCTCAGAAATTTTTAATCAGCCATTTACTCTAGCTGAAATGAATTTTATCTTAAACACATGCAAAGATAAATCTACTGCAGGCCCCGATCAGATCCCATATATTTTTTTGAAGAAACTACCGTCAATTGCACATTCATTTCTCCTTTCAATTTATAATGAAATCTGGACGACAGGGATGTTTCCCGAAGCCTGGAGGAAGGCCATCGTTATTCCAATCAGGAAAACTACAAAAGATATAAACATCGATAACTATAGGCCTATTTCACTACTTTTCTTGTGTTTCTAAACTTCTCGAAAAGATGGTTAATAATAGACTAATTTATTTCTTGGACTCAAAAAAATTCATTTCAACTTCCCAGTGTGGATTCAGAAAACACCGCTCTGCTATCGACCAAATTACGAAGCTTGAAAACGAAATTCAAAGGGCTTTTTTCAAACAAAGAACACCTGGTAGCTGTCTTCATAGATATCACAAAAGCATATGACATGATGTGGCGCTATAATGTTGTCAGTACACTATCCAAACTCGGTCTCTCAGGGCAGCTATTGACATTTATTAACAATTTTCTTAAAGATGGGTCGTTTCAAGTTAAGGTTGGATCTAACCTTTCTCAATCATTCCATCAGGAAAATGGAACGCCCCAAGGATCTCCGCTAAGCGTAACATTATTTTTAATAGCCATAAATAGCATTGTAAATACAACGCCTGCAGAAGTAAATTGTTCTTTGTTTGCTGACGACTTTGCTATTTATATAAGAAGCAAGTCAATAGAATATATCGAGTGGAAATTAAGAACAACTCTAGGGAATCTCGAATCATGGTCTAAAAATACTGGTTTCAACTTTTCAAGTTCCAAAACGGTGGCCATCCATTTTTGTAAAAGGAGAAAATGCCAAACGCACCCGTCATTAAGTTTGTTTCAACAACCTATTATGTTTGAAGAAGTTTTCAAATTCCTAGGAATCTACTTCGATAAAAAGCTAACATGGTCTGAACATATTCGTCAAATAAAAGCAAAATGCCAGAAAGGGCTAAATTTATTAAAAGTTCTGTCCAGCACTCAGTGGGGATCAGATCGACGAACTTTATTAATGATGTACCGTACTCTGATCAGGCCTATCATTGATTATGGAGCTGTTGCCTACAGTTCTGCTAGTGTTTCAACACTGAAATCACTAGATACTATTCATAATCAGGGACTTCGTCTTTGTATTGGTGCATTCAGAACCACACCTGCCCAAAGTTTGTACATAGAGAGTGGTGAGCCATCTTTAGAATTAAGGAGAAAATATTTGAGTTTAGCATACTTCGGCCAAATTATGTCAAAAAAACACCTCCTCGCTTACGATCCTACAACACATACGATTTTGAATGAAGAGCATAGACGATCCTGCAAATGTTTCCATTGTAGATGCAAAATATGGGCAAATGATTTACAATTATCTTTCCCTAAATATTTTAAATTCCCAGGCAATCCAATACCTAACTGGATACAAACAGAAAGTACGATTGATTACAGTCTATCATTTTTTTCAAAACCCACGACTCCTCATCACATTTACCAAAAAATGTTTAATGAACGAAAAGAAGTGTACTTCAACTACTGTTTTTGGTTTACCGATGCTTCAAAATCCAGCTCTGAAGTTGGATGTGCCATTATTATGGGCTCTGTTTGTTACAAATTTCTTCTACCAGAATCGAATAGTGCATACACCGGTGAGCTCTATTCAATCTGGAAATCGTTGACATTCATAATGAATAGTCAATGCAAATATCATCTGATTGTATCCGATTCATTAAGCTCACTGAAATCACTGGAAAACAGAAACTCAAAAGACGTTTTGGTGACGAAAATCCAACTTCTTGAGAAGGAATGTCTACGTTCAGGCAAAGTGGTAAGATTTCTTTGGGTTCCTTCTCATCTGGGCATCGGAAGAAACGAAGAAGCAGACCAAGCTGCAAATGCTGCAAGATTGAAACCCAATTCAGACGTCATATACATCAATAAAACGACTGCATCGGATTGGCGTATTCATATAAAAAAAAAAAAATATATGAATCATGGATTACAGAGTGGAACAAAACAGCTGAAAAATTAGGCAAAATTAAAAGTAGTCCTGACGTATGGAGAACATCAGAAAGGAGAAATCGCCGCGAAGAAGCTATCTTGGCAAGGATACGAATGGGACACACAGCCATAACGCACACGTATCTTCTAAAGGGACTCTATCCACCGACCTGCAGGATCTGCAATGTACCCATGACCGTGGAGCACATCTTAATGGACTGCGAGGAATACAAGGATGTAAGGAAAGATTGCGGAATGGCCAACCGGATGGACATCGCTCTTGGTGACAGTGAAACGTCTGTGCAAAGTTTATTTAAATTTTTGAAAATATCCAATGTTTATAACTTTGTATAATTATGCTTACTTTTAATACCAATAATGTTTGAATTAACTGAATGTTAAAAAAACACATATATTTGTTGTTGCTAATGACCCTCTAGGGTAGATGCTTGTAAAATAAATAAATAAATAAATAAATAAATTTATGCAGAAGGAGAACATAATTCAGTTTACTTAATGGTTCACACTTGTCAACTAAAACTATTTAAATCATTGATTATATTAATAGATTATATTTATTGCGTTTTGTTACTGATATTCGTTTTTTTTTAAACGAAACTGCCTTATAGACCACGTGAACATCATTTCCCCCCAACTCTCCCCACACACCTCTTCCTCTTCTTCTCCTCCCACCTCTTCTTCATTCTCTCAGACTGCAATCTTCTTTCTAGGACAAGGACCTTTATTTCCTTTAGTTTTTCCCTATATCTATCCCTATCGAAACAGTCCTGACTTGAAATTCCCAATTTCCCCGTTTCTTTCTTCCCGTTGTTCTTGAGGGCCGCTATGATATCATCTATTTCTTCCTCATCTGGGGGATCTGATTCCATTCGCTCCGCATGACTTTTCCTGGTTGTTTACTCTCCTGTGGTTCCTCGCAGTTTAGCAGGTCCTCAAAGTATTTGGCAAAGATGTTACAATTTTCTTCACTGGTTTGCGCCATGGTCCCATCCTTCCTCCTTAGCAACATACCAGAAGGTGTGAAACCTCTTATCCTTTGCTTGCAGGCTTTGTAGAAGAGACTTGTGTCATTCTTATTGAAGTTCTTTTCCATTTCCTCCAATTGTTCATTGAAGAACTCTCTCCTTCTCTTCCTCAAGGTCTTTTGTGCCATCTTTCTTTTTGAGAGATACTTCTTGTATCCTTCGTCCGTTTTGTTCTGGTTCCACTTTTTCCATACTTCGAACCTACTCCTGATCGTACTCATTGTTCCACCACTCCTTCCGCTTGATCCTTCCTCCGGGAGCCAGTTTTTCTGCCAGATCTACCATGTTCCTAGTGGTTTCTTTTTATTTAGTTCTTTTAATTTTTTTTTTATATATTAATTTTTTTTGCTTTAGATTTATTATATATTTTTTAACATTTAAATTATTATTAAATTTATAGCAAACCATTACATTAACTACTTAATTTTTCTGTTCTTTTCTCTGATTGTTTTTATCATTTACAAACGTTTTACTTGGAATCCACATACAAGACTAAAACGACAGGAAACTGCTCATCACATCGACTTCTTCAACATTTACTAGACAAATTTTCAAACCTTTCGATCTAATACATAAGGTCAATTCACATAACAGTTATCAAACCTCTTTGGACACATGGTGTTGCTTAACTCATCCCTCTAATTCATCGCATATCAAATCCTTGCAATTCAAAATACTTCGAAAAATCCTAAATACTCCTTACTTTGTTACAAATAAACTTATCCATAAAGAGCTTAATGTCCTGCTGTGTTGCTGATTCAGCCTAAACCGGATACCTATCCTTTTAAACTCCATGACCACTCAAATCCACTAGTCTCCCAACTTGCTTCCCATTCTATTCCCGATTACCCTCCGAGGCGTCTGAAAAGAAGATGGTCTCGAGAACGTCTTCTAATGTTATTACAATTATTATTACTTTGTATTGTGAATACCGCATGTTTTTTTTTGTTTTTTTTTTACACGGAACGGCCTCATGGACCACGTGAATATCATTTCCTCCCAACTCTCCCCACACATCCCTCCCTCTTCTTCTCCTCCCACCTCTTCTTCATTCTCTCAGGCTGCATTCTTTTTTCTTCTTCGCCCCATACTCTCCTCCTCCTCACCTCCTTGGTACCCACAAGGACCTTTATTTCCTTTAGTTTTTCCCTATATCTATCTCTATCGAAACAGGTCTGACTTGAAATTCCCAATTTCCCCGTTTCTTTCTTCATCTGCCCGATGTACCCCCCAACTCCTTTATACCCCACATTTCCCCAAAGATCTTCCTATTTATTCTGCTCTGGTTCATCTTGACCATATGACCGTAGAAACGTAGCCTTTTTAACCTAATGTCCGTTTCCAGGTCATCCATTTCTCTGTTAGGCCTCAGCCCATATCCTTCCGGTAATTTTATTGGCCCATACATTTTCCTCAAGATCTTCCTCTCTACTCCCAAAAGTTTCCTTAAGCTAGGAAGAGAAGCGGTCTCCATTCCATACAGAATAACTGGCTTGACAACCTTGTTATAGTGTCTAATCTTCGCTCTTATTGAAAGACCCTTTTTACTGCTGGCAAAGCAGAGTCTTTCCACCTTGACCAACCTCTTCTCCATTCCCCTTTTCTTGGACCCATTACTACAAATATTCTCTCCCAAATACTTGAAGCTATTTGTGACACAGATTTGTTTATTTCGGTTAACGTCACTTTATGCTGCTATGGCTAATCGGACGATGCAACGGTGGGAGTCCTAAATTTTGCCTATCCAGGTATAATTAGGATAGGGATCTTTAACGAGTACCTGACATTGCACAGGCTCGGGACCCCCATTTTACGTCCCATCCGAAGGACGGCATAGCTAAGGTTTTTTTACTCCCATTAAAAAATCCTAAGGTCATCTGCCGGGCTGCGAACCCGCGATTTTGGGTTTAGTAGGTTGCTATGCTAACCACTACACCACAGGTGACCCCTCAACTTGTAATGTCAATATTAGTAGAAACTGGCCGGCTAGTTGTCCTTTTTATTCATTTCTAGTTTTACATTTAAACAGGTCTAAGAAGGGTAAGGAGTTATCTTTACTCTACGTCGAAAACCTACCTCATCCTGTTCTCCTGTATCCTTTAATGGAGTAGCATTAAATAATGTGGAACAGATTTACTTGGAACCCTCATACAAGATTGAAAATACAAGAAGCTGCACGTCGATTTTGACTACTACAACACCTAATTGACAAACGTTCAAATCTTCCGATTTACTACAAAAAACTCATATGTATAACGATTATCAGACTTATTTGGACATACGGAATAGAGTTATGGGGATCCACGAAACCATCGAATTCTCCCCGCATCCAATCACTCCAATCCAAAATCCTTAGAAAAATCCTAGATGCTCCTTACTTCGTCACAAATGAACTTATCCACAATGACCTTAACATCCCACATGTCGCCGATTTGGCACGAACCAGATACCTTTCCTTTCATAATAAACTCACTCCTCATCCAAATCCACTTGTCGCACAACTCGCTTCCCATTCCATTCCTGGCAATCCTCCGAGGCGTCTGAAAAGAATATGGCCTCGTGATCTTCTTTTGTAAATATTCATTAGAGTACTACCAATGGGTAGTTTTTCTACAAGTTTTATTCATGTCATTTCTATTAATAAAAGAATAAAAAAAACATTTAAACAAAGGTTGATTGAAGTGTTACATGGCTTATATATATACTATTATATAAGGACAAAATTTAGGACTCCCACCGTAGCAACGTCCGATTAGCCATAGCAGCATAAAGTGACGTTAAACGAAAAAAAAAACAAACATTACAAGTTGATAAAATTAATTGAAGTGTGTTGGGCTATAGGGGAATGTTCACCATAGTTCTGAGTAAATCGCAAAAGTAAACCACAAAGTCTATCTAAAAGACTAATAAACTATTTTGCTAGATTTATTTTCAGTATTTCTAGACGTTCCCAGATATCACACAGGAATTCTAGAATTGGGAGGCTTTACCTCAGTTTCCGACGTCAATGCTTCCTACGTGCACTCATATTTCAATCCTTGAAAACCAAAAAAAAACCACATCCTTACTCTGCGCTTCTCCATCCACCTCTTAAACACTAGCCCAACCCATCAACCTATACACTCCTGCGCATCGAACTGCATCCTTCGAAAAATCCTTTATTATCCGCGCTTCCTATTTATGGAATTTAGTGCCCACCTCAATTCGAAAAAAGTTCCACTCTTACATCTTTTAAACATCATCTATTTCTTTACCTCCTGAATCTTCAATCTTCCGAACAAATGTAAAACATGAATATTTATGTTATATACATTATAATTGTATAAATATGATGTAATCTTTTACAAGATTTCTCATTTATTTTGTAACTTATAATTTATAATTTGATTATAATTAATTAATAATCAATTTTTATTATTATTATTTATTATGAATTATTATAATAGCCAAACGATTGTGCTATGTACTGTAATTATATGTTATTCTTAGGGGACAAGTTGTCCCAGAATAAAGTTCATTTTCTTCTGCTTCTATCAATATTCATTCTCATTGGGAACGGGTTCTTAAACTCCAAAACATGTTAAAATCCTCCTTCAAGCCTCTGTGGAACCACATTATTTGATAGTACATGGGACAAGCTAACAGGAGGCGATGAAATCTCTAATTCGATTTTTTTTTTTTTTCAATTCTTTGAATATTTATGAATTAGTATGTTTTCAGAATTGATGATGAATGTTTAACATTGGAGACTAGTTTAAAAAAAAAAATAAAGATTCCAATAGACGGCAATTAATTTATCAATCGTAATTACTTTTAAGTATTTTAAAATCCTATAGCTAATTGTTTAGTTCAGTACGCGATCTTCTATTTCTGCAGTATGACTCCCTCCCCTCCCCCCCCCCCTAACAATTGGAATTTTAAAGGAGATTCTGCCACATTATATAATGTAAACAGAGTCGTTCATAATTGAAGCGAAATGAGTGATGTTTAAAGGCACGGAACAAATTGCCTTTTACACGTTGCAGTACACATTCATTTGCCCGAGGCTCCGGGGGACATGGCGGTGGTGGGGGGAATTAATCTTGTATTCGAAATTATTGTTGTCATGTTATTCTCCGGGTGGGGGGAGGAGAACTAATTTAATCAATAGAGCAATATATTAGCCCGCCGGGTTTCCAATATTAGTTCCGATTTGTCAACTCGAGTCGGTACGAGAAGGTTCTGACAGCCGCAATGAGCTCATTTTTACAGGCTCCGAGCCTCTACACCGCCGTCCTTTTTTTTTTTCTTTCTTTTTTGTATATAATATGCTCTTGTTATCCTTTTCTTTTTCCTGACTGACTACAAATAAGGACGATTTGTTGCTTTCTGGAGCGATTTATTTGAGAAGAATAGATGCTAATTGACTCGTGTGTGGGCCTTAATCTCCTACACGATTAGTAACCTGAGGAGCCCCCTCGCAGTGATTTATGACCTGCCGATGAGTGTTAATAAATAACTGAAAACTTTGTTGATAATTTTTCATAATCGGTTTGATTTCTTCAATAGCATCAACAGCTGATTTTATTTATTTTTTGTTTAATAATAATAATTTATCTGAGGCGTCCAGTTACAAATCGTAGCAAAACCAAATTTCTAAATTATTCACCACAAGCCAAAAAGCATAACAATATGATACCCAATTGATATGAATGTAATTTTTCTTGTATAGTTAGCAGAAAAATAGATGGTTTCAGTTGGGCAAGCGTAATAAGGGCACCTGTTGACCAGTTTGCTTAAAAATTGGTTTTTCTTCTGAACTTACACCGTTTTGCAACAGTTTGAGACTTACTCCTTTTTGATAATGAAATAAATACATGTCAGGAGTTGATTTATAGAATTGAAATGATGGATTAAAAATGATTTTACGTTCATTATTAGCTTGGTGAACAATAAAAACGGATAGTAAAGTAATAAACGATATATGTACATACATGGTCTAGTCTACACATTTTCCAAAACAAATTAATATTCTTCCTCATCTTACTTATAGACAGACTTTCAGTAAAACTTCTTTGAAAATGGTTAAAAACAATTTATTATTAAAAAATATTTGTATACGTAAATGCGATTATTTTTTAGAGTATTGAGGAACAAAATAAAAACAATAAAGTATTGTACTGCGTAGCTGTATCAAAATATTATTAACTCTGTTTTTTAGTTGGGAACTTTAAAATTCAAAACAAATATCTTTCTGAAAACTTTTTTTATAATGTTTAAAAACGGGGTCACCTTTGGTTAGTGGTTAGCATAGCAACCTACTAAACCCAGATCGCGGGTTCGTAGCCCGACAGATGACCTTAGGATTTTTTAAAGGGAGTAAAAAATCGGAAGGGACGTAAAATGGGGGTCCCGAGCCTGTGCGATGTCAGGTACTCGTTAAAGATCCCTATCCTAATTATACCTGGAGAGGCAAAATTTAGGACTCCCACCGTAGCATCGTCCGATTAGCCATAGCAGCATAAAGTGACGTTAAATATAATTTGAGAAAAACAAAAAAATGGACTTTGAGAAATGGACTAGTCAGTAGTAATTACGATAATATGGCAGCCATATTGTCAGTACCTTTTGTTACTGTGATAGGCATGGTTTTAATCCCTTTTGCAACAGTACGTGATTTTTAATTTTAAATTTGAACAGCTTTTCCTTCGTTTTCAAACCTAAAACCCAGTCAGCCTTCTGCGTGGCAATGAGCTGGATCGAACGGTATATAAAACTCAATTTCGATTTACGGTAGATTTGCTACGTTTTGCAATTAGGCACCTCATCTATACTCTTACTTAAGGACGAGCCATTTTTCGTTTACGATCACTAACCCCGAAAACCACTGAACCAATCCGTACCAAATTTTAACTACATCATCATCATGGTTCAAGGAAGATAAAAGAATAACAAAATTTATATTAATAATAATTAAATTGCTGTGAAAAAAGCGATAAATATTTGGTGTTACATGTAGATTCCAGGACTTTAAAATCGAAGTGGCAAGCGGCATTCTGCAATACAGTTTTAGTAAAACTAATGAACCTATCTGAACCAAATATCACCTACATCTTCTTGTCATAGTTCTAGAAATATTTACAATTGTAAAGTTTACTATAATAATAATTTAAATGTACAGTATTAAGGAATAGAAACGAGGTTTGTCCCAGTGTCATTATCTTTTAAGGTTAGAAATTAAAATCCAACCAGATGAAATTATAAAATTATGAAATTATTTCTGCCGAATGCAAACTATTACCTTATCAAAATATCGATCCTATGCTTTTTGATTCGATCCTTGACGCTTCATCGGTTTTTAGTTGCAAGCACTGATAATGCAGTCCATTATCCGCAAGAGTTTCTTAATAGTCTCTATCCGTCTGGATTACTAAATAATATATCAAAACTAAAAAATGGATGAGTCCAATTTTAACCAGGTTAAAAATAACTGGCATGCGTGAAAATACCATTAAAGAAATAATCCTCAATTATATTGTTCAATTTCAGATTTTTATTGATAAAATATAAAACTTCATTTGTTAGTTAAATAATTCTTTAGTTCTTTACTTCTGAGAGCGGGCGAAGCAGCGGCAGAGAATTCATTCTAGTTTTAAATAAAACCCTACCTAATAGAAACAATCTTAGATAATTTGAATTCAAGAAGTCAAATGCTATTGGAAAAAAATTATATATATATATATATATATATGAATAAATTTCTAAAGTAAGGCTCTTGAGGTTCAGTCAATAAATAAAAACAACTACTTTAAACTTAATTTTTAAGAAATAAAGATTTCCCCACAACCTTTGTAACGTTCTGTTCAAAATTCCCCTAGGTTAGTTGTGTTCTAGTATTGTTAGTCTATTCCATATCCACTAGTAACATTTTAGGTACGAGGGTGAATCAAATATAAACGGTAATTTTCAAAATTATATTTATTGAATAATATTATACAGAAACTATACCTTCAACATTTTTCAATGTAGTCTCCTGCATTATCTACACACTTCTGCCACCGATTTGGAAGCTTGAATATTCCCTGTTCATAAAAAGACTAAGGGCGAGCTTTTAACCATTCGCGCACGTGCTTTTCGACGTCTTCATTGTTTTCAAATCGTTTTCCTCCAAGTGATTCTTTCAGGGGCGCAAACAAAAAATAGTCACAAGGGGACAGGTCTGGACTGTAAGGAGGGTGTTCGAGAGTTTCCCAGCCCATTTCTTCCAATTTATCCCTTGTCAACAATGCGGTGTGAGGCCTTGCGTTGTCATGGAGAAGGATGACATCTCTAATGGGCACACCTCGTCTTTTGTTCCGGTAACTGGTTTTTGCTGACTGTAGCACCTGGCAGTAGTAAGCCGCATTCACTGTTCGTTGATCGTGAAGAAAATCAATGAGTAGAACTCCCCTTGAGTCAAAAAAAATCGTTACAAGAACTTTTCCGGCTGAGAGACGAGTTTTGGCTTTCACTGGGCAGCCTTCATCCTTCCTTCGCCACTCCTTACTTGCCATTTTCGATTCGGGGGTGTAATGGTGACTATTTTTTGTTTGCGCCCCTGAAAGAATCACTTGGAGGAAAACGATTTGAAAACAATGAAGACGTCGAAAAGCACGTGCGCGAATGGTTAAAAACTCGCCCTCAGTCTTTTTACGAACAGGGAATATTCAAGCTTCCAAATCGGTGGCAGAAGTGTGTAGATAATGCAGGAGACTACATTGAAAAATGTTGAAGGTATAGTTTCTGTATAATATTATTCAATAAATATAATTTTGAAAATTACCGTTTATATTTGATTCACCCTCGTAGTTTCATACTCCTCTATATCCTGTAATTAAATATATTTTTATTATTCTAACACACGTTGCTATATACTTGTACTGTAGCTAACTTTGTGGTTTGAAATAACTAGTATAACTTATATAATTTTATTGTAACCTGTTTCTTCACTGTAGGGCATGATTATGAGAACAATATAGTCTCGAAACGTCGTCAAAATAGTTGTTTTTATTTACTGACTGAACCTCAAGAACCTTACTAAACATATATATATATACAGGGTGAGTATCTCTTAGTGTAAAAAAAAAAAATTGGGTTAAACCAGATCAAAAATGTAGCTAAATGCCGGAAATCCTACCTTTCTATTCCAATCCATTTCAAATATTCGATAAATCAAAGACTTTTTTGAGGAAATCACGTTTTATCCCATAAAAACTGTAATATCTCCATTTTGTCTAAATATTTTTCAAATTTTGGCCACATTTTCGGATTTAGCATTAAATTTCCTATAAGAACAGAGTACACGTAACCTTGAATTTTACAAACTTGGTATCTAAAGAACAGCTTGATCTTCACCTTATTAGGGGAAGTCACAATGTCGTATTTACTTTAACGCTCACTGTTTTTCGAAAAAAACTATCTACAAAACGTCAAACCTCACAAATCAGTTACTTGTGTAAATAAAACATTCTGACAATCCCTTAATAGAAATGTGCATTTTAAACATAATAAACTCTTCATTGGAATAAAAAGCAAAGAAAAAAATTATTGTTTAATAGAAAATAAAGGAAAACTGTCAATAAAGCGACACCAGATCAGAGGATCGTATGTTATTACATTTATTTATTTATTATTATTATTTAAGGTTTATTTTATTAGATTTTCAATGTAATGTATAAAATCCAGTGATAATGAACATAGAACTCAAATTTGCTATAAACTTCCAAATGCAGATGATATTAAAGAATACCACTTTTTGCGGTGAATTTATGGCTAAATGAGTCTTATTTTTACAGGGAATTTCTACCATTCTATGTGGAGTATTGTTGGTATATTCATATTTGTATCGCTGTCGAATAGTGTTGAAAAATCAAAGTTTGCCCAACAGATTGAATGATGAAATTACTAAGATTTGTTACAAAATATCCTACCCCAACTTCATCACGATATTCCACCTAAAGTTTAGCAAAATATGATTTTCCAACACTATGGAGCTCCTCCACATTATTCGAAAGCAATACAAATATAAACCAACGTTTTACATGGATGGGTAGAAATGCCATCCCCTGTAAAAACAGACTCATCTGCCCATTAAATTCACTTCAAAAAGTAATATTCTTAGACACAATCTGCATTCAGAAGCTAACGGCAAAATCAAGGTCTATGTTCATTATTACTGGATTTTAAACATTACATTGAAAAACTAATAAAATAAATCCTAAATGATAATAATAAATAAATAAATGTAATAACATAAGATCCTCTGATCTGGTGTCGCTTTACTGACAGTTTTCCTTTATTTTCTATTAAACAATTATTTTTTTCTTTGCTTTTTATTCCAATGAAGAGTCTATTATGTTTAAAATGAACATTTCCATTAAGGGATTGTCATAATGTTTTATTTACCCAAGTAACAGATTTGTATACCAAATGAGAACACCATGTTTTTTCGGTTTCAAAAGTAAATATCACCTTGAAATTGAAACAAAATCATTACGTTTAACATATCATTCGAAAGCTGATTAAATTTGCAAGTTTTTGTAAAATGTGACGTTTTGTGGATAGTTTTTACGAAAAACGGTGAGCGTTGAAGTAAATAAGACATTGTGACTTCCCTAAATAAGGTGAAGATACCAAGTTTGTAAAATTCAAGGTAACGTGTACATATGGTAGGAAATTTAATGCTAAATCCGAAAATGTGACCAAAATTTGAAAAATATTTAGACAAAATGGAGATATTACAGTTTTTATTGGAAAAAACGTGATTTCCTCAAAAAAGTCTTTGATTTATCGAATATTTGAAATGGATTGGAATCGAATATTGGAAAGATAGGATTTGCGGCATTTAGCTACATTTTTGATCTAGTTTAACCTATTTTTTTTTTTTTTTTTTACACAAAGAGATACTCACCCTGTGTATATATATATATATATATATATATATATATATATATATATATATATATATATATATATCGGTAACAAATCTAATAAAACTATTCACGATTCGTTGTAATCTGTCCCGGAGACCCACCGAGAGGCCCCCATACACTACACAACCCATAATCAAACTGAGGAAAAATGAATGAGGAACTAGGAGTTTTCGCGTGGATTGAGGAAGGAAATGACGGGAACGATGGAATAATTTGAGAATTTCTATTGATTTTCGGGCTATTTGGGCGATTTGGGGCTTCCAGGAGAGGTTTTGGTGAATAATGATTCCTAAATTTTTTGGCAGAGGAACAGAAAGTGATAGGTTGATTATTCAGGTTTAGAGTAGGAAAGTTGGTAATGGATCTGAGGAGGGGACTTGAACCGATTACAATAGCTTGAGTTTTCCCTGCATTTAGCTTTAAATTATGCTAGTTGGCCCAAGTACAGATTCTGTCGAGGTCCTTCCTGGATCCTAGATAAAGCTTCATGTAATTCGTTGGGAGGAAAGGATAGATAAATTTGAGAGTCGTCTGCATAAAGATGATGGGAACAATGTAAAATTGACTGGGGAAGATCATTAATGTAGGAGTTGAAGAGGAGGGTGAAATGCTGGAACCTTGGGCTACTCCCCGAAGACAGAGGTAGGAAGTCGGATAAGGGTTGATTAAGGGATAGATACGGCTTTAGTGCGGTCAGAGAGGAAGGATCGGGATCCAGCGGATTGAACTATTGGAAAATTTTAAAGCATTTAATTTGGTAAAAAAGGATACGATGGTCAATGGAATCAAAATGCTTTAGAGAAATCTAGGAGTATTAAGACGGTCAGTTTTTTTTTTTCATCTATTGCAACGTGGATATCACTTATGATTTTGGTTAGTGCTGATTGTGTAGAATAACCCAGGACGGAACCGGATTGGAAAGGGGTCGAGTAGATGGGAATCTTCCAGGAAATGGGAAATTTGGGATTGCACCACTCGTTCAAGGGGTTTTGAAAGGTTTGAAAGGATGGAGATCGGGCGATAATCAGCAGGACAGTTAGGATTAGGAGTTTAATTGATGGGATGAACAATAGCTTTTTTCCAGGAGGTAGGAAATATAGAGTTTTGTAGGGAGAAATTAAAGATAAAAACAAGGACCGGTAAAATTTCTGGGAGGCATAGTTTTATAAGTTTAATAGGATACCATCTGGACCTACGGAATTGGTATGGGATTTCACGATAGAGGAGATAATTTCTGTGGGGGTTATGTCGGAAAAATAAAAGTTACTGTCATTGAAAGGTATTTCTGAGGAAAAGCTGGTATAACGGGAAGGAGAGGTGAGAGATGATGAAACAAAATAGGCGTTCAGGTCATTAGGCGAAACAGGGAAGTTGGTTGAGGTGGAGGATCCGGAAGGGTTATGGGAGGTCGAGTTTTCGAAGGATTTGCCATTTTGACTTGGAATCGGGAGAGGAAGATAAGGCTTCGTGAAATAGGAAGATTTGCACTTCGAATTTTTGCTTGCACCTGGTTACGAAGTGTTTTGAACACCTGATAGTCGTCCGTGAGTATATATATATATGGATAAATTTCTTGACTGTTACTATTAAGTAAGGTTCTTGAGTTTCAGTCAATAAATAAAAACAACTATTTTGGCTACCTTTCGAGACTATATTGTCCATGAGAACAACCAATTATGAAATCATGCCAGAATATAGAGTATGAAGCTACTTACAATGTTACTGGCATTGTAACCTTTTAAGTAGCTTCATACTCCTCTATATTCGCATGATTATGCGAACAATGTAGTCTCGAAACGTCGCCAAAATAGTTGTTTTTATTTATTGACTGAACCTCAAGAACCTTACTAAACATATCTATATATATATATAATTATTATAGCCCGAATTTCTATTATAGCCTCAAAACACACTTAATTAATGTTTAAGACGTAGATTAATTCACTTGCAGGATGCTTTATGCTTGAAAGAACTTGGATCAAGACAGGAAAAATAATAAGAAGTTATTTATAAATACGTGACACTAATCTGAAGCAATAACTAGAAGGGGACTGCTAAACTGGCTGTAAACAATAACGTCCTCCCTCAAGATCGATTGGAACTTCAAGGTTTCTTGAAGGACTCTTCTCAAATTAGTAGCCTATTTTATATACTTTTAGTCTACTGAGGATATATTATATATATATATATATATATATATATATATATATATATATATATGTGTGTGTGTGTGTGTGTGTGTGTGCGTGTGCGTGCTTGCGTGCGTGCGTGCGTGCGTGCGTGCGTGCGTGCGTGCGTGCGTGTGTGTGTGTGTGTGTGTGTGTGTGTGTGTGTGTGTGTCTGTGTGTGTGTGTGTGTGTGTGTGTGTGTGTGTGTGTGTGTGTGTGTGTGTGTGTGTGTGTGTGTGTGTGTGTGTGTGTGTGTGTGTGTGTGTGTGTGTGTGTGTGTGTGTGTGTGTGTGTGTGTGTGTGTGTGTGTGTGTGTGTGTGCGGAGGAATGTTCGTTAGAATGGAAACCAACTGCTCTAGATAACAATCGCCCTGTTAGACCCGAAGTAGAAAAAGTTGCAACATATTTCCTAGCCAGTATACATAAAATTTGTTGATTATAATTACAATGACATGTCAATAACAGGAAAAGAACTACTCATCAGTAGCATTTCAATAAAAATTCTTCACTAGAAGGTCTCTAGGCCATCTTCTTTTCAGACCTCTCGGAGGGTTATCTAGAATAGATTTGGAAGCAAGTTGAGAGACTAGTGGATGTGTGTGGATATGGAGTTTACTGTGAAAAGATAGTTATCTGGTTTGGACTATATCAGCAACATATTGAGCATTAAGATCTTTATGGACAAGTTTAGTTGTAACAAAGTAAGGAGCATTGAGGATTTTTCGTAGGATTGTTTCGTATCCAAGGAAAAATTAGAAGCTTGACTTCATATGTCCAAATAGGTCTCATAACTGTAATGCAAATGAGTCTTTTGTAGTAAATCGGAAGGTTTGAACGTTTGTCTAGTAAATTTTATAGAAGTCGAAAAGTAAAAACAGTTTCCTGTCGTATTAGTCTTGTATGTTGATTCCAACGTTTGTCCAGTTGGAGCCCAAGATAGAGGAACTGTTCAACAGGGATCAGTGGGATATTATTAAAGGATACTGTAGGAAAAGAAGTCGTAAGTTTACGACGAAGGATAAAGGTTGTTAATTTTTTTTTTTTTAATAGATATTTTTTTAAATTTACAACTGTATATACAATATAAAATATAATACATCAAGTAAATGTGATGACATATGGTTGTTATTTGATGTAAGTTCTTTATCTTAAGCCGGCTCCACACATTCACGTTATGTCACAACACGCAACAAGAAACAGACATGCTCGTCAAAGATTGGCGAATGTGTGGATGGGCACTCGGCTCGTGTTATGTGTTATCAAGTTGTTTCTGCTCGTGTTATGGGTGCATCGCTATAGGAGGCGGTTTTTAACAAACATCAAGGAAATTTGTTTCCCCATAACACAAGCAGAAACAGAGACAATCGCTTATTCATAAATTCGCTTAGCAACAGCGAATAATCGTAAAGCCTAGTTAATCATTGTTATCAATAAGAACTGTTTTAAAATGAAAAACTATTAAACTTGATTATAAATAGCGTTAAGTAAACACGTGGCGATTTAAAAAATATATAATTTAAATCGATAACTAATTTCATACATTTTGAATTGAACTGGACTATATTAGGTATATTTTTTTTACGGTAGCATTTGTAATGGGAAACTACGTTGTTGACAGAGTTTTTTTTTCTATTCAATTAGTCAAGAAGAGATTTTCGTAGCATATCTTCACTTTTGCTCATAGTTTAGTCTGAAAGTAGATAGATAATGGCGTAAATAAAGCTTATGCAAACTTTATTAACACACGAGACATTGTGATAAAGAAATAATAAGAGCTGATTGTTAGGAAATTAAGTAGCCTCGCATTACAATTGCAAAAAAAAAATATAAGATATAATAAAGGGGGGAGACAGAAGGATAAAACTCAATTTCTCCTAAACAGGGAAAAACAATAGATCATAGCCCAGTCGATTTATACATCGAAGGATACCAGCCTTAAATACATGTTTTAAATATAGCAATAGATACGTGTACATGTTTTTAAATTAGAAAAGAAGCAGGTAGATTCCTGCCAATTCTCTCACTCATTTCAAAAACCGGCAATGCAATTTTTTCCTCAAATCCGATTTTGTATTATTTTATTAATCAATAAATATCTATTCCCTATATCTATAAAAAAAAAAGTTGACCAACAGGTTCAGTTTAGATCTCAATGGAAAAATTTCGAATATTGTGAAAAATCAAAATTTCTTGGAGAACTGTATTTCCGCAACCAATTAATCTACATAGTTTCGGTTAGAATTAAATTGTCACACATTTAGTACTCTTTAATATTGTAAATGCTTGGATATTGGAACTCCCACATCCCAGAAACAGCCGAAAAAGGTCTAAAACGCATCAAGCTCCTGAAGAGGCTAACTGCTACTAAATGGGGAGCGAGACAAGATGTATAAGACCTACATAAAGGCTTATAAGACCTACGTGCACTCTGTACTCGAATACGGATGTGAAGTCATCTCTTTGGCAAGCAAAAGTAGCCTAATTAAATATGATCTCGTCCAAAACAACGCTCTTAGAGTAATCACGGGCGGAGCCAAGTCTACCCCTATAGTAGCCATGCAACTGCAAACAGGCATTGAACCATTACACAGCCGTAGGGATAAATACACGCTTAAGTTCTGGGAAAAGGCTAACAGAGTGGACAATAACTACTGGAATGGATTCATGAGAGCTTCACAAAGACTAAAAACTCAAACCTCGCCACTTACGCCCAAAGAATATTTGATAAACAAATACCAGCATCAGCTACTTACGGATAACCCGGCGCCCTCGTAGCATTACACTACTTTGGCATCCGTCCTTGCAAATAGATGTCTAGATCTAATCAACCTGACATCAGATAAGGTGGAAGCTAGCCTACTGGAACTCAAAGCTTGTGCCCTTGACGCCATTCACCAGCGGTACCCTCCGAACGAATGGCTTCACATCTATACAGACGGTTCTTACATCCCTAAGACCATAGCAGCCGGAGCTGGATGGTACTGCCAGCTATTCGAAAACTCAGCCGCGGTTGGAATTAGCGCCAGCAACTACGATGGAGAGGTTAGGGCCGTCCACGAAGCCTCCAACGAACTCCTAGCCAACAGCGTGAACCCAGGAAGAGTAGTCTTCCTCTTCGATTCCCAGGCAGCAATAATAGCTCTAAGCAGCAATACCACCACGGACTGCATTGAGACAATTAAGTGTCACAGAAAAATCGCAGAGCTCATTTTGACTGGGTGGGTCGTCTCCTACAATGGGTACCCAGCCACATGGGGCTACATGGTAACGAGTATGCTGACGCCAAGGCTAAGCAGGGAGCAGAGTCAGACCAGCCTATCGTGCCACTCACTTTAAAAAGGGCCAGAAACCTGATAGACGGCACGATTAGTAGCGTAATTAAAATGACCCTGATGGCATCAAGCACTGGCAAAAAATGGGAAGAACTTGCCACAGTAGGGCCGATCCCAAGAAACATCGAGAGAGCTGAAGCCGTTGCACGCTTTCGACTAATCACTGGATACGACTACTTGCAAGCCCACCTGCACCGCATTGGTCTTGCTGACACTGACTTTTGCCCATTATGTAGCCTCGGACGCATGGATTTCATAACCTGAGGGTTTGCACTGCTCTCACCTACCCAGAAGAAGATATTATAAATCGATATTGGGAGGCTCGTCGTCAAATGGCTAAACTGCCACAGACGGGCGTTTGATAAATAAAATAAAATAAATATTGTAAATGCTATGTCAAGCAAATTTACATATTTTAGAGATATAAACGAAAATAGTGCTAAAATACCGCGGTTTATCGGGGAACTACGAACATCCCACCTTGTTGGAGGTTTGATAACTTGGATTTTAACTATCCTTATGGGTCCTAACAACATAATAAAACATTGTAGATACATGCGTTTTTACGAACTTGGCTTATTTTAGTAAGTATTGATGTATTGTTATGACAGAACAGAGAACTGTTAATAACTGTTGTTATTTAGATAGATATGTCTTATTGCTAGGGTCTATGCTTTTTTGGTGTAGCTTTTTTTTCATGCTCATCATGTCACACTTTCGCTCTGTTGGTTTTGCCAATATCGAAAATTCCACATTTCCTTATCAGAAATTAAATGGAGAATATTTTTTTACCATATAACATTCTTCACTAGGACCTACTTTTAAGGAGCTATTGGTTCGAATTAAAAAAATCACGTTTGCCTACATTTTTAAAGTGTTACAGCTTTTTTTCACGCTCTAGCGCTGCTTGTCTTGCTCGGATAAAAAGCTTGCCAAGAATTTCGTTTTCAAAAATTTAATGCAGAAACGTTTTTGTTATATAACATTTGTCGCTAGGAACTACCGTTTCATTCAGCGCTACATTGCTTTGATTAAAAAAAGTCACGTTTCCCTAAATTTTTTTGGTTTTTTTTTAACACGCTCCAGCACAGTTCATGTTGATCAGATCGAAACTTTGACGATAGTTCCCTTATCAGAAATTTAATGGAGAATATTTTTTGTTATATAACACTTGTGGCTATGACCTACCGTTTGGGAGCTATATTGGTTTGAATGAAAAAATGTCAACATTTGCCAAAACTTTTTAAAGATGTAGGTAGTTGGGGTATGCAGTCATAGATACAAAGGAACTAAAAATAAATTATGTATATGTATGGCAGTGTATCTATGACTGCATATCCATCATATTTAAATATTTCTCAATAAACAAATACCACATCAAAAAGTTTTTAATTGTTAGTTCTTTTTTTGGAAAGCTCTAGCTCTGTGACTGTTGCTCGGATCGAAAATTTTCCAATGGTTTTCATTGTAGAAATTTAAATGAGAGAAGTCCGCTACCTAGGACTCCATCTGGACAAACGTCTAACTTGAAATCCACATACAAGACTAAAACGACAAAAAACTGCCCTTCGTTTTCGATTACTTCAACATTTACTTGACAAACGTTCCAACCTTCCAATTAATTACAAAAGACTCATTTACATAACAATAATTAGACCAATTTAGCATACTCATCTATACAATTAAAGACAACAATATAATTTATAATTTAGTTATAGTTCTATAATATAATACTTAATACTACCTAATGCTAGACAAACTAATAACTTTTTTTTTTCCCTTCCTCTTCATTTTTTTAATTTTTTTAATTATTATTTTCCTCTTCAATCCTCCGCAATCCTCCATCTCTTCTTCTCGGTCTACCCCTAGGTCGTTTACCCGACGGCTCAAAACTGATCACTTTTTTCATAATTCGATCATTATTAAACCCAACGACTTTACATGAATATTTTAAGCGTCGCACTGCTATTACTTGAACGATCTATGATTTAACGCTAGATATTTAATAATTATAAATTGCAATGGGCTATCAACTTATATAATATAAATATAACAACGTATACATGACAGTTTGTATTACATAAATACGTCATAAAGACACACAGCCCCTTAAATAAACATTATCTTCCACTGCTCCAACACTAAATAACATCTATGATTTACCGCTACTCCTCAAGTACGAATTAGCCCTGTTGAATAGATAGATGGGACGTATAACTTTATAGTGAGGCTATATCAAAGCTAAGGGCCTACATAACAGTAGAGCGCTCCTGTTATACATAAAGATCTCTACTGTAGAGAGGAGGGCCAAAGTTAAATGTCTCTATAGCGCCATCTATATACATACCAGGAGAGTTACGATTTGAGAACTGTGTTCCCCAGGTCGATGCTAATCAAACAGGGCAACAAATCCATGTTTATTAAGTGCACCGCGGAGAAGTGAATAGTCGAGACTTCATGCATGAGGCTCCCCCAGCTCTATGAATAACTTGGTGTATATTAGTCGTAGCCTATCCTGTCACAGTTGGATTAGTCCTACCGCTTGACTAGATTCCCCCGAGGGTACTGTGAGGGCCAAAAAGGAACCGAAGGCACTTATCTAATAGTCCTGTCAATAAACATATTCTAGAGTGCATGAAATATAAGTTTATTTTTTACTTTAGGGCTTTGTTAGGAGTAGTTATAAGACAAACATACTAAAATTACCTAAGCTAACAGTGAGAGGAGGGGAGAAGCTTCCATTTTTGAGTTTTGCGATTACAACTCGAAAACTAGGGACTCTAGAAAAATATATTACAAATAAAAATTAATGCTAATTAAATTTATACAATTAGGTATATAAAAGGACAAGCCAGTTTTTGTTTCTGATCACTAACCGCAAAACTACTGAACCAAGCTGAACGAAATCTTAACCACATCATCCTCATATTTCAAGGAAGGTTTAGCGATAATAAAATTTTAAGAATTTTTAATTATATAGCCAAAAAAAAACGATAAATATGTGTTGCGCAGTGAAGTTTGATAGGTGACGAGTGCCATTCGTGAAAGGGTACAAAGGTACAGTGTTATATAGAGCTAGAAATCTCGATAGATTCAAAAATCGTACATCCAATCGCCATGAAAATTTGGGAAATTATTAGGTACATCCCCGGGAAGGTTGGGGTTCTAGGTGTATGTAAATATCAAAATAACATTTATTTTTTATAAATACTACTTTAGTGCAGGTGTTTGTAAACAATTAGCAATAAAACATATGTTCTAAAGTAATCTATATATATAATATTATATAAAAGGACAAGCCATTTTTCGTTGGTTATAACGGTACAATGTTATATAGAGCTAGAAATTAATAATAAAATTGGCTTGATTCAAATAAATTGTTATAAAAAAAAGCTATAAATATTTAGCATTACATGTGGAACAGAGTTTGCAATGGTAAAATTATTAAACCGCTCTGTACCAAATTTTAACTACAAAATCTTCATAATTCTTGGAAGATTTTAAATAGTATAGTTTACTATAATAATAATTTAAATTCACAGTGCTAAATGGAAGAAGTTTGTCACTCTGTCATTAACTTTTGTAGTTAGGTAGATTTTTTTTTTTATATTATTTAGAAATAAATACAAAGAAGAGATACAAAAAAAAATAAATAAATAAAACAAATAAAATAATAAAATAAAATAAGTAAAGAATCTCCTTATAATATATAATACAATAAAAAAAAATTAAATTAAATATAAAAAATACATTCATTCTTTATTTACAATATATACACATCTGAGGGATCTCCTAACGACTTATCCCTCCACTTATAGAGGAACAAGCCAGGGCCTCAGAGACCCCAGCGCTTCTCTCTCAGCTGTGTCACTGGTGTAGATAACACCAATGGAGGCTGAGTGAGAGCGCTATAGCACAGTCACTCAAAGCATGAGTGGAGAAGCTGGCCATTGCCAGGACTACATGTCGAATTTTATAATAGATCACGAGGCCACTGCCTTTTTAACCTGCGAGGAGGATAGGGGTGAGTGGAGCTAGAAAGGGATTTTGCTAGTGGATTAGGATGATGTGAAAGTTTTTGATGAAATTTAAGATCGTTATGTAAGGTTTTGTTGGAGACATAGTAGGGGGCATTGGTTATGGTTCTCAGGAATTTGGATTGGAAGGATTGGATACGTTTCCTAATATTCCGGTAAAATTGTACTTTTTGATATGAAAAATATCGGATAGTTTTGAAGTTGGGCTAACGTTTCGTCCCGGCTACTAATGATAACTTCTTCTCAACTCCACTTCATTTTGATCGCGAATTTATTTATGGTTATAAAAACTCTCTTCATTTGAGGTGTTGAATTCCAACTCCAGCAGTGTCCATTTTTTTTTTTTTTTTTTTTTTTAATTTCTCACAGCTGCTTAATAAAGGTAAAGTTCTAACTGGATTAGAAAAACGCCTTATTTTTTGTATGGCCATTTTATATATACTAGTCCAGTCAATGAGCGCTGGAATGAGGGTTGTAGAGTGTATGAAATATGCGATAATTTTTGACTTCACAGTTTCGTTAGGAATATAAGGAAGGTAAACATACTAAAAGTCTCCGCCCCTGGGGGTGAGCTAACGGTAGGGGGGAGGGGAGAAGTACCATTTTTTTGGTTTTTCGATGATATCTCAAAAACAGTTGACTCTAGAAAAATGTGTTTCAAATAAACATAAAAACTAATTTAATTTACTATACAATTTATTATATATAAATTTGTCGTAATTCTAACCGTTTACGAGATATACGTTATTAAAATCGATAATTTTAGAAATAAAAAAGATGTTTACGTCACTTTTTGTTAAACATTTGAAACAAATACCAGAAACCTATATATGAAATTAAAGTACATTTAATGTTCTACAATTTTGATGCTGACGTTTTTTCTGAGAAACGATTGTGGAACGTAATAGAAGCTAAAGTTTGACAAAAAATGAGGTTACATTTGTTTCTTTCCCGAAAATAACCGATTATAAATAACGTATATCTCGTAAACGGTTAGAACTACGACAAATTTATATATAATAAATTGTGTAGTAAATTTAATTAGCTTTTATGTTTATTTGAAATATATTTTTCTACATTCAACCGTTTTCGATATATTATCGAAAAACCAAAAGAATGGAACTTCTCCCCTCCCTCACCGTTAGCTCACCCCCCAGAGGTGGGGACTTTTAGTATGTTTACCTTCCAACTATTCCTAACGAAGCTATGAAGTCAAAAATTATCGTATATTCCATGCACTCTACGATGTGTTTATTGACTGGACTAATATGGTTTAACTAGTTTTTGGAGACCTTTTACCTAAACACAATCTAGAAGAAAAATTATTTTTAAAAAAAAATTAGAAATTTGACTTTGCTGGTTTTGGAATTTTACGGTTTCGAATGATTTTTAATTAAGCTTATTTACTGAATTTAATTCCATATACAGTCGTTAATATCGATAGGCATATTAACTTGATAATAAAATCTTGGTTAAAAACTAATTCTGGTCAGATCATGCTTTGTGTGTATTAAATAAATAATCGATTGTACGTAGCTCTCAAAAGCGACGGCCATTCACTTGTCTCCATTACTCCCCCCCCCCCTCCCTGTTTACCCACTCAGTGACTCAATCTATAATTGTACAGTTTTAGTGTTAGTGTTAGTGAAGAGGTTGTGAATTGGAACCGATTAGCCAACAATCGATCAATTAGCCTATCGACAGAGCGATCAAGGAGAGGGGGAAGAAGGAAAGGGGGGAAGGGGTTCTTGTTACCTACATAATGAATTACCCATCTGTCTATTGCGCAATTATTCCTATTATTACTAGGAAAATCATTGCCCGGGAAATTTAAATGAAACAACGCAATTTGTTTTTTAATCGTAAAAAACACATAATATTTAGTCTTATGATGTAGATATATTAAAGTGGCTTGACTTTTTTTTTATATATTATTATATAAAAAGACAAGCCATTTTTCGTTTGTGATCACTAACCACGAAATCTACGGAACCAATCTATACCACATTTTAACTACATCATCTTTATAGTTCCAGGAAGATATAGCAGTAATAAGATCTCCGTTAATTGTTCGGATCGGCGACACCAACCCCTACAAGCGCCCAGAATACCTTTTATCGATTCTAACCTTGTTCCGATTTATTTCGATGTTCTAGTCGCTGCTTTTAGAGGGGAAAGGTTATTCTCCTACATTTACTGAGAAACTTTAAATCCCTATTCAAAGTAATATTAACTTCTGTTTACCTTCTAATATTAAAATGAGAAATAAGGAAATAATGAAGTGGAAATAAGAAAATATCGAAATATAAGTTTCGGAGACAATGTTCCATCATCAGGCTTCTAATATTTTTTAAAAACACATTAATATATAACATTATACCAATAGTTCTACAATTATATAGTAATGTGTCATTTACCTCTTAATCAGTGATTATTTTCACATTGTCAATTCTCCATGTTATAAGCCATTATATAATATAAGACAGAATCCTAGTTGAAAGTGATGATGTTCAGCTATATTTTCTCAAGGGAAGTGGAAATAAGAAAACATGAAGTATGTGATATACTTTCTCATATTTATTTATAAAGTGATATGTTTTATTGAATTAATTATACAATCTTTCTCACTTTAGGACAAAAAGTAATATGGATGACAAAGAATCCATTCACAAAATATGTATGTATACTGAAATAGAAACAACAAATAAAAATATATAAAACACCAAATCCATGTACAAATAAATCTTGTTAAGTTTCGTAACACTTTTACAAGTTTTAAATTTTATCACTTAAATTGATAGAACAAATATAAATATGTAAAACACCAAATCCATGTACAAATTTATCTTCTTAAGTTTTGTAACACTTTTACACATAAGATAAGAGGAAATAAGAAAACATGAATTGATAGAACACTTAGTACTCGTGTTGTTAATTTCTGTTTCACCTATTTCCATTTAAGAAGTCTAAATATCAAAATAACAAACTAAACAACACAATCCAAGTTAAACTGTAGAAGTGATTGTTTACTTGTGAGGTTATAGGAATGAACTATAGAAAAATGTAAACATGAAGTAAGCGTAAGGATCGAACTGGTCGGTGTAGCGCGGGTCAAGCCAGTTTGGTAATGTCGCCGATCCGAACAAATACCAGATCCCCTAATTTTCAGTTGATTTATTACTAAAAAAAGTGATAAAATGTGGATAACAGTGAAAGTTCAAAATTGAGCGACAGGTGGCGAGCGCCATTCTATATGAGAGGTTACAAAGGTACGGTGTTATATACAGCTTGAAATTGATAATGAATTTGACTTATATCCAATTAAAGTATCGATAAGATTTAAATATGTGGTGTGACGTGTGTATTCCAGTTTTAAATGCAGAAGTTTGAAATATATCGACCAATTTGAACTACATCATTTTTATAGCTCCAGAAAAGTTTAGCACTAATAAAATTTACAATAAATTACGAAAAATTGAGTTTCTTGAAACAGTCAGAAAATTTTCAATCCAAGCGATACCAACAGTACTAGAACTTGTCAAAAAAGCTTTAAAATAACATAAATAATCCGAATATGTTCCATAGAATAACATACGAGTATATACCACGACCCACAAATAAGATAATCAACAAACTCAAAAAATTTGATTTTAATAAAAAAACAGCTCCAATTATTAAAAACAAAATCATCAACATAATGAACAGGAATAACAAGATAATTGACCCCATGCAAACAAATAATTTAATCAAAAGATAATTGAATGCAATACATGCAATAATATATATATATATATATATATATATATATATATATATATATATATATATATATATATATATATAGGAGAAACCAAACAAAAACTTGAAAATATCAATAAAACAGCATTGGCACAACATGCAATAAACAATAATCACAAATTTAATTTTAAAAAACCAACATTTTATTTTATAAAAAAAACAATTACAAAAGAAAAGTTTTATAATCCATTTTCATAACAAAAAATTTGGACACAGCAGTAAATTTCAAAACAGACACACAAAAAATAGAAGCCCACTATGAACTATTGATAAACAAATTAAATATTTAAACTTAACCTTTAGACCTTATTGCAGTAAGTGACAGCATAGATAATATTGTGGCATGTGATCCATATTAAAGTTTATAAGAGATTTGTCGTTATATAAGATAATTATAATAGTTCAACAATAGCCATAAGAAAATAATAAATTTTATAAAATCATAGCAATATGATAGAACATTGTACATTTTTCATATTTTTTATTTATTTATTTTTTATATATTTATAATGTTTTTATTTGTTTATTTAAGTTTTAATATATGTAGATAAGACAAGATGCAATACCAGGACTTAACTTTTTTAGTCATTAAATGATTTTATTTATTCATTAGACGGATCCATATATTAATGGACATGACACGTAATTTATTTATTATATATGTTGTGTACTGATATGAATATTATTTCACATTATCAATACTTAATTCTTATTTGTCATACATTGTATGTTTTCGCATGTTTTAGGGCTTGAAAATGTGGCAATAGCCATGAAACGTTGCCCATTTTAGAAAATCATTGTAATATGGTTTTTTTAATAAATAACATTGGGAGATTAAATTGCTTTTATAAAACAGCTTAAAACACTTTGAAAAATATAGGCAAAACGTAACATTATTCATTCAAACCAATATAGCTTTATACGGTACATGCTAGTGACAAATGTATTGGGTTGTTTCACATGAAATGTCCGTTTTCAAGGTATAGGGATTTTAGTAAAAATACAATATGAAAACAATATAATTTTATTCGAAGTATTTACCTTCTTTTTCTACACATTTTTCCCAACGTGACAACAACTTTTTTATCCCGGATTTGAAAAACTCTGAGCTTTGAAGTGAAACAAAATCTGAAAACGCACTTTTGATTTCAGCATCATTTGCAAAAATTTTTCCTCTGCAGAAGTTGTCTAAATTCCTGAAAAGATGATAATCTGTTGGAGACAAGTCGGGAGAATATGGTGGGTGCGGAAGAACTTCGTACCCCAGCTCTTTCAATTTATGCATGGTAGTTTTGAAACGTGGGGTCTAGCGTTGTCGTGTAGGAGTATAGGGCCCTTCCGATTTACCAATCCAGGTTGTTTTTTCAATAATTTTTAGTGCATTTGGCCAATTTCATTGCAGTAGGTTGTAGAGGTAATGGTCTCACCTCTAGGCAAAAAGGAATAATGTATGATTCCAGCCATGGACCACCATACTGTAACCATCAATTTTTTCGGGTGCAAATTTGGTTTTGGCATTTGTCCTGGGCTTTCGTCGATGTTTAACCACTGCCCTGACCGACGCTGATTGTCATAAGCAATCCATTTTTCGTCGCAAGTTATTATTCTTTCAGGGAAAGGGTCGGTTTCAAACGAAACGCAGGTCTCAAGACGTTTCAAATGCTGTCGCTCAGTGAGATCGTGAGGTACCCATGTATCGAGCTTTTTCAACAACAGAGACTCGCAAAATCCTCTATGTATTTCAAATATTATAAAATCGGATATTTCATGTGAAACAACCCAATATAACAAGATTTTTGTGTTGTTTTTCTTTTTAACCGCACTAGTTCTGTTGGGGTTTCTCGGATCAACAATGTGATGACAGATTCCTTATCATAAATGTAATTGAGAATAGTTTTTGCTATAAAACATTTATCCCTAGCACCTACCTTTTAAGAGTTTATTGGTTAGAAGGAAAAAAAAATTCACGTTTGAACCCACGATTTTCTCCCAAACTTATTAAATAATCATTGATTGTTAATTTAAGTTGATTAATTTGAACTTTTTAATTGTAAAATGTAAATTTTGCGAAGCAGTGCTTTAAGATAGATAGATATATTGATGACCTATTGTTTTTTCCCAGACAGGGAGAAATTGAATTTTTTTTCTATATTTGTAAATTTTAATTAATTAATTAAGTGGAAATATAATAATTAACAACATGTTTTTTAATTGTTGATTTGTTTTGTTTTTTATTCCCAGTTATGGGATTGCTTTAATGTATATTCATATTTTTACTAGCTAATATGAATCTTCGACGATTTCATCACACTATATACTTTGAATAAGTGTGCTATTTCGAAATGGCAGAGCGTTGCCGACTAACAGAGAAGAGGCATTTCTTCAAGTTTGGGGAGAATTTGCATTTTAGTTGAATATGTATCTGGTAGGTTGTCGCTGCCAGCGTATCGACCCCAATGATGGTTTACTATGCATGCAGTTTTCGATCATGTCTATCCCCATGCAAATTCGGAATAATGAAGGGCACTAGTTGTGTTGCCTGCGGTTCACTGATGAGGATATACACCACTCCTCTACCACATTATATCACGAGTTAAATCAAGTCAGCTACTGTTTACCTACTACTGCCCCCTTAGCTCTAGTTTCTAGCCTTATTGCTTTTTAATTCAAATATTTACTAAATAACCGCTTAGATTTAATGGAATTGTCAAAGGCGAGCGAAGCATTGCATCAAAACCATGCTGATTTTTAGATAAGAGTAGCAATGTGCCGGTACCAGAAAATTTCAGTTTTTTGTATATCATTCGATAGTAATAACGAAACCAAAAAAAAAAAAAAAAAAAAAACGATTCTCGATATCTATATCTGCTTTAAAAAAATTAAAATCAATAAAATATCTCAGGAGTGCCTTTACACAGAACTCCATTCAAATCACCGTGTTTAGAAAAATTGATGGACACATTTTTTGTATTTGTATTGTATTTTTTTTAAAACTATTCATTAATATTTACAACTGTTTTTTAAAACAGTATCCTTTTAAGGACAACAATGGCGGAAGGTATCCTTCGTATAACTTAAAAACCGTTTAATATTTCAACATATTATCAAGGACGAAAAACTAATGAAATAGTTAAATTCCGCCATCTTAAAACAGCATCCTTAAGGACGAAAACTAATTCTGATTGTGGAAGGAGAGGATGTCCTTCGGCCTCAAAAAATCGTCAGTTACTGGCAGATCTGTAAAACCTTCCAACTATTCCTAACGAAGCTGTGAAATAAAAAATTATCGGATATTCCGTGGACTCTACACCCCTTATTTCAGCACTCATTGGCTGGACTAATAATGAAATGAAATAAAAAAAATAATCTTTATTCTGGGACATATTACCCCTAAGAATAACAAACATTTATAATAAGGTTGTATAATAGTCTGGCTACCTTAGTTCCAAACAAAGATAATACGATGGTGTTTTGAAAAGTTCTCACAGCTAGATGTCAGTGCTAGAGCAACGAGGCTCTGGCACAATGATCACACATCCTTTGTGAGTGAACGCGTGGCCTGAGTGGTAGTGACGGCTCTTTGTTTTTTTTTTGCGTAGTGATATGTGACAATGGAAAGAAACCGAGATTCGAGCAGTGATTGAGTACTTTGTAAAGATAGGTATGAAAGTGGACCAGTGAGTTTAAATTCGGTTGGGAGAGGTTAAATGATGATCCGCGTAGTGGACGGCCAAAAAGTGCTACTACACCAGAATTTATCGCAAAAGTCCATAAAAAGGTCATGGAGGATCGTCAAATGAAAGTGAGAGAGATTGCTGAAGCTGTAGGGATGTCATCTGAACGGGTATATCACATTATATGGAAATAAAAAATTATCCGAAAGATGGATGCCGCGGCCCTTGACATTGGACCACAGACGCTCGTGAACTGAGGTGAGAATTGTAGCCACATCCACCTTATTCACCTGATTTGGCACCATCAGACTTTCTTCTCTTCCCCAAGCTGAAAATTTTCCTCGGTGGACGGAGATTTCTAACAACGGAAGAACTGACAGCCGAATTTGAGAGGTATTTTGCAGGCCTAGAGGAATCTCATTTTCGAGACGGGATCAAGGCATTGGAACATCGCTGGACCAAATGCATTAGTCTACAGGGAGACTATGTTGAAAAATAAAAGCAGTCCCACCGAAGTAAGAAACTTCTTTCTCGTACATTCCGAGAACTTTTCAAACCACCCTCCTAATATGCATAAAAAATGATATATGCATGTACAATTGAAAATAGAACTTTGTGATAAATATATACATAAGAAAAAAAGAGAGAGAAAAAAAAGAGAAAACAAATAATAACAAAAATATGCTAGTATAATAATTACAATGCATTCAGAAAAATAAAGAAATATTCTCTCTCTCTCTCTCTCTCTCTCTCTCTATATATATATATATATATATATATATATATAAATGAATGTGTGTATGTCTGTACTTGATAGATTCAAAAACCGTTCATCCAATCGTCGTGAAAATTTGGGAAATATTTTTTTTAAATCAAGTTGGGGTTCTAGGTGCTCCCCAACAAATATTCCAAAAATATCATTTATTTTTTACTAATACTACTTTAGTGCAGGTGTTTGTAAAAAATTAGTAATAAAACATATGTTCTAAATTAATCTGTATCTATGCAATTATATAAAAGGACAAGCCATTTTTCGTGGGTTATAACGGTGCAATGTTATATAGAGCTAGAAATTGATAATAAAATTGGCTTGATTCAAATAAATTGTTATTAAAAAAGCTATAAATATGATGTGTGGATGAATGTGACGTGTGGATCCTAAGGATATTTAATAATCGAACGATATGTGGTTAGCGGAAATCTACACCAGAGTTTGCAATGGTAAAATTATTAAACTTCTCTGTACCAAATTTTAACTACAAAATCTTCATAATTCTAGGAAGATTTTAAATAGTATAGTTTACTATAATAAAAACTTAAATTCACAGTGTTAAGTGGCAGAAGTTTGTCACTCCGTTATTAACTTTTAATTAGATAGAAATTAAAATCCAACCAAATGAAATCAATAAAATTATTTTTGCTGCACTAAACATTATTGCCTTATCAAAATATCGATTATTTTTTGATATTTTGTTTAAAAAATGGGCGACCTAACCATAGCTTTTGATGAAGGTTTTAAGAAGACTAATATTTCTATGATTTCAAATTCATTTTAGTGTTTCAGGTTTATTTAATGAATTGTACCATTGGTTGTGTGAAATAGCAGTAATATTACCAACAAATACTATAGCAGAGAATATTAACATCATTATTATTGAAAAAGGAAATTGCGACATAGAGAATATCTCTATTGATAGGGCTGTAAGCACTGATAATGCAGTCCATTATCCGCCAGAGTTTCTTCCTAAAACGTCTCTGTCCATCTAAATTACTAACTCATAGATTAGATTTAAGGATTGAATATCCAATAATGCTTTTGAGTAAATCATTGCAATAATACCGGGTTACAGCTTTGAGTGAAAATATCTAGAAATATTGTTAGAAAATAATTCTCAACTGCATTATAAGATTTTTATTGTTAAAAAATAAAACTTCTGTTATTAGTTAAACATATCTAAGTTCGTTACTTATAAGAGCGGGCGAAGCAGTGACTGGGGATGCTAGTAAATCAATAAAATAAAATAAATACAGTGAATAGAAAGGAAAAGATATTTAGAAAAAAAATTTGAGACCTATTTAAATGTTATTAAGACAAAATATTTACAAATACCTGAAAACATTTATTTACACATCTACTTATTGTCCTCTTATAATATATACCTGTATGAGAAAAAAGGCAATTTTTTAGACAACAAATGATTAAGATTAACAAATTTACAAATAATGATAAAATTATTAAAGTAGTTCTTTTTTGATATCGGATATAGTTGAGAATGTCTGACTTGATTTTTAATTATTACACATATTGGTGGTGTCTAACAGGGATACGTATGCATTATATACAACAAGTAAATTTGAGTAAGATAATTTCAATGACCTGTTAAGACATTTAAAGAACTCCTCACTAGTAGCACTTAAATAAAAGTTCTAAATCAGAAGGTCTCTTGGCCATCTTCTTTTCTCAGACGTCTCGGAGGATTATTGGGAATTGAATGTGAGCCGTTGAGGGTATGGAGTTTACTGTAAAAGGATAGGTATCAGGTTTGAGCTAAATCAGCAACATATGGAACATTAAGGTCTTTATGGATAAGTTTGTTTGTGACATAATAAGGCGCATTGAGAATTTTACTAAAGATTTTGGATTTTAAGGATTGGATTCGAGAACAATCAGAAGGTTTATTGGAACCCTAAAGCTCAACTCCGTATGTCCAAATAGAATTAATCAATGTCATGTAAATAAGTCTTTTAAAATTTATTAGGAGCATTGACCTTTGTCTACCAATGTTATTATGGTCAGTAACGACGAGCAGTTTCCTGTCTTTTAAGATTTTATGTTCAAAACATTTTAAATATATTTTTTTATTTTCTTTATTGATATTTACAAATGTGTAAACAAAAATTATTAGTCACTCTTCAATAAAGGTTTTATATAGAAAGCCTAGACGACTCGGGAAACTGAACTGAAATTCGGATACAACAGCTCTTTTGGAGTTGCTCGGATCAAAATTTGCCGATGATTTTCCTTTCAGAAATTTAATGGAAAAAATATTTTGTTGTAAAGCATTTGTTTCAGTAAAAAAAAAAAAAAAGTCATGATTGGAACAGCTGTTTTCTCTCAACTTTGTTTATTTTGAATAAATTATAATCAGTAATTTGTTTTCTTTTGATTCTAAAATTTACCTTTTACTTTTTTATATAAATTTATTGAAATTTACAATTGTACAATGTATATGCATCAAGTAAATGTATTGACAACGATTGCAATAACATGTTAAAACTTGAGAAGAACTACTCATCAGTTGCACTTTATTCAAAAAGGTCTACTCAAGAAGGTCTCTAGATCATCTTCGTTTCAGACGCCTGTGAGGATTATCAGGAATGGAGTGGGAAGCAAGTTGAGAAAATAACGGATTTGAGGGATTATGGAGTTTGCTATAAAAGCATAGGTATCTGGTGTGGGCTAAATCAGCAACATATGGAACATTAAGATCTTTATGGATAAGTTTATTGGTGACGAACTAAGGAGTATTGAGGATTTTTCGAAGGATTTTGGATCGTAAGGTTTGAATAGGAGATAATATTGGATGGTTTACTGGAGCCCCAAAGCTCAACCATCCGTACGTCCAAATAGGTCTAATCACAGTCATGTATATGAGTCTTTTTTTATAATTAATTGGGAGCTTCGAATGTTTGTCTAGTAAATGTTGAAGTAATATGTAACGTTTAATTTCCTTTTCACTTCTCTGTTTATTCTTATGTGTTACTATTGGTTCCTAAGTTATTATTTTGATGGAGAAAATTCGGTTCTATTTAAATAGGTAAGAGGTGGGTATTGGTATGTTCTACCTTTTTTAAAAATTCTATGTATTTTGACCATAGTTTATCGGTTGTTTTGACTTTACTGAGCATTTCGTTCCATTGTTTATTTGTCTGTTTTAAATATTAGTTTGTTTATTAGTTTAGACAAGAATATTTCTATTGTTTTGAATGTTTTGATTAGGTATTGTTGGTGTTTACGCCTGAACATATTCTTTAATTTGATCAATAAATCAATATACTATTTGGATTTTTTATTATTGCTATTTCTTTTAAAATTTAATCGGTTAAAGTGTTTGCTGTGTTGATTCGGCTATAGCTGATAGAATATTATTTTGAAAATTTTCCACTGCTTTTTCAAAATCAGTTTTTGTTATTAATTGAAAATCGTTTTCGAGTTTTTTTTTATTTATTATTTCTTTATATTGTTTCCAGTTTATTTTTGTGTTGAATAGTTTATTATTACTGTGATTCTTAAATTGGAATTTGATCTGATACGCTAGTGGGTTGTGATCCGAGGTTAGTTCCGCCACTGAGTGAATTTTGTTTGTTGTTATATTTTTTGTTAAGACTAAGTCTATAGTACTTGGTTTCCTAGAGTTATCAGTGGGATAATAAGTTGGTGTTATCTGTGCATTTATTTTTATATTATGTTGTAGACAATAGTCCAGTAGTTTTGTGCCATCACGATTATTATTAAAACAATTCCATGCAAAATGTTTTGAATTAAAGTCCCCCATGACAACTAATCTGCTATTTAATTTAAAAATATTGTCCAGGTTTCTTAATTTTAATTTCTTGTGTGGTGGTTTGTAACATGAAACTATTGTCATTGGATATCTATCATGTTCGATTTCTACTGCTATAGCCTCTAGGTTCTGTATATTAGAAATTTTAATACGGGGTGTTTAATGGATTTGTGAATGATTAGGGCCACTCCTCCACCATGGCTATTTCTATCTGCTCTGTGTACTATATACCCCTCAATAATTAAGGAATTAGCATCACTCAATGTGTTTCCACTATACCCGCAATTTGTACATTATTAGTTTTTAAAAACTCTTTGAAAAGTTGTTTTTTATTTACAATTCCAAAACATAACATTAATTTTACAATTATTTGTCATATTTAAGCAAATATTTCCATAATACCTTCAATTAAAACACTTATTTTATCAAAGGGGTCATTACTTATTTTTAATTTACCTATTGTTGTTTGACTGTCTTTATAATACGGGTAGGTTAAATGATGTAAATAAGTCTTTAAGTTCTTTTAGAAAATTAAATTGGCCGGTACCTGTAGTATCATTATTTTCAGTAGTTGTAGAGAAGCCCTTAATTTCCTTGGTGGCTGCTAGTGGTGGGTGTTCTTGAGACCTAAATTGGAATTTCGAATGTCTTTTTTGGGTTTCATTTATTTTCCAGACGCTTCTTTTCTTTTTTGCTTCTATTTGCTGGATTCTATAGGGGCACTCTGGGTGGTTTGCCGCATGATTTTGTCTGCAGTTTATGCATGTCAAGTCGCCATCTTGTTTCATGCATTCCTTTGTTTCGTGTTCCTGGGCACATTTTAAGCATTTAGGTTTTCTATGACAGTTTTTGGCAATGGTGAAAAAAAGATTGACACCTAAAGCACTGTGTTTGCTTCTTTAGAATTCTATATCGCTCCCATCTGATATGACATTTGCATACATATTTGATTTTGTTAATTTTGCTAATTTCTTCCATATTTTGTAGCGTAATTACATAAATTGGTAGTTTAATTTGATTTCCTTCTTCAGTATTTTTTAAAACTGAGTTGCTTTAATAGCTGCAATATTCATGTAAAGTAAGTGTGGTATTCACCTTTGTTCTCTGCTATTAAATTTTTAGAGTATTAAAATCTTCTTTAGTTGTAGTATAGATTAGCATTCTGTTGCCTTGTATTTTAAATGATACTGATTTTTTTATATTCTTATTTAAATGCTCAGTGAGCTTTTATAATTTTTTAAATCTATTATATAGGACAATCGGTGGAATTTTCGGTTTTTTATTAGTTGGATCTAAGAATTCTTTTGGAATGTCCTCTTCATCATCGCTCAGAATATCATAGATGTTTTTTGAAAGTATTGACGTACCTTCTATTTTTTTGTTAGCAGTTAATCTTTTTCTTTTTGTTCCTTTTCCTATTTGCACCTCTTCCCATTGTTCCTCACTATTTGAAGCACAAAAATTCCATTGTACTGATACTTTTAAAGAACAGTAGAAACGGAAAGAAAATGAAGAGAGAAAATAAAATAAAATAAAAGTCAATTTCAGACGCTGCCCGTATAGATAGGGCAGGGTCTAATCATGTTGTATTGGGCACGGTATTATCACTGTTCACTGTACACTGTATGAACACAGACTGTCACAGTCATGTATATGAGTTTTTTGTTTGTCTAGTAAATGTTGAAGTAATATGTAACGTCGTTTTAGTCTTGATTCTAAAATTTAAATTGGGAAAAGAAGCAGATTATATTTGGACTTATGATAGAGGAATTTTAGACTGGGATGAATAGGGCACAATTTTTGATGGGGATTCAGTTGAACTTCTTGTCAATATATATTTAATTATTGTCATTAGTTTAATCAATTTCAAGTTTTGACTATCTTCTTAGTTTGCCTTAAACTGATTGAAAGTGATGTACAATACTTTATAATAGAGTGATATTAATAAAAACATGAGGCTCGGTCAAAACCTCGAAGAAGAACTACGAAAACGATTTTTGATTACAAACATTTTTCAAAACATGGCAATCTTAGCCGGAGATGAGTGTTTCGAGCAACAGCCCGTTGCCAGGTGTCCCATTAGTAGAATGACTGGCGGATTATCCGTAATGTACACCTCGGACGATCGGGTCAGATTGTTTGCGGTCGTTTAATTTTATGAAGCTCTCCGGTTACTGTAGTCTGCCGAAAAGGAATCATTTTTCTTTTTCTTTTTTTTTTTTTTTTTTTTTTTTTTTTTTTGTAAGATGGAAGAAATGGGAAGTGGCATTGTAGAGATCTTTAGCAGTGGAGGAATGGATTGGCAGAAGAGGCGTAACAAGTCAGCAGTACATACTGCCAAATTATCCAACACTGTTCAATTATAAAAAATGAGTCAGAAGTTGAATTAGTATTAAAGTTGTCGTTTTTTTTTTTTTTTTTTTTTTTTTTAATTGATATTGAAATTTACTACCGTATACAAATTAAAATAAAATAATCTATAAATGTAATATAATGCTAAAAATCTCTTCAATTTAGTCAATTTCTTGTAAAGCAACGACCCGTAGGTAGAAATTATAAAAGGTCTATACAATAAAAGTTATAAAGATGTAGGTAGTTGCGGGTAGATTATTTTCACTACTCAGTAACTTAACCTCATTAAATTATTTACCTTGTATTTACTTATTAATTTAAAGCTTTTTTATATTTAGCCATTAATTTGTTGTATTTAAAAATCTCATTAACTTTAAAAGTTTTTTTTACCTTGTAAATTAAATTGTCTTTATGTATTGTCTGTTTGGTCTCTATCTATTGCCCTTATGTCATAGTCTTTATTCTCATTCAGTTATTCATTTAATACTTTTTGTGCTCTCTGCTATTTTTTCATATCTTTTTGTTTGTTTTCTTTTTCTTCTAGCCTTGATGGAGGCTTGTAAGTCGAAACGTCGGCAAAATAAATTAAAATTTATTTTTAATCGCTGTTTATCTATGACTGCATACCCCAACTACCTGTATCTTTAAATATATCTCACAAGGGGAGGAACACTCAGTCTCTAACGAATCTTGTTGGCATTTTTTTTTAAGGTTCCTGGTCTAAAAATATTAGACACGTGTTTTGCCGTTCCGACCAATGAGCCCTAGAAGCCGAGAAAAAAATAAAATAGCATTTAATTAAAATATTTTATATCTCGAGTTTAAAAAATGATATCAACATGATTCTTGTACCAAGATTTTTATTTTCGATTGCGAAGTTAAGGAAAAATACAGCTGCTCCATAGATTTTGGTTTAGGTTAATTAAATTCTAAAAAAATGATTAGATTTTTAAGCAAACTACCTCTATATTTTTTTTACACAAAAATTGACGTCAGATTCTAATTCAGCACCCTCAAAAACATTGATATACGTTTATTTAAAAAAAAAAAAACAAAAAATATCATTATTCTACTAGGCTATTTCCTACTTGATGTAATATTTTTAAAGACTCGGGAGTAAAAATATTACATGAAGTAGAAGATACCCTAAATTAAATACTTTTGAATCACTAGAAATAATAAAATCCAGATTTTTGTTTAAATGATCATATAAAAATGTCCAATAGCCCCATTTTAAATTTGTTACCCATAGGAACGGAAAAATCCAATGAATCATAAGCGAAACCCCATTGTAAATCAAAAATTTAACATAACTGCTCCCTTCTACTTCTCACGAATTCAGTGAGAAGTCCATTTCAGTTTTAGTTACCTGGAAGGTGAGTGCCCATGTTTGATCTCTTGTCTTACCTTTTTAAAAACTTTAGTATATATAATCTATGTAACATAGTACTGATGTGTTAAAAAAATTTTGTATGTTTTAGAACTGAAGATAAATGTTTAGCATTCGAAACTAGTTTTCTAATAAAATAATCTCAATAGAAGTGGCAATTAATTCATCAATCCTAATTATTATGTAAATAATTTTATTTTTAGTGTTTACAGTGCTGTTAATAGTATAGAAATTGATTATAATCCATATAGCACTGTGTTTTCGTAATTATGAGCGAGTTTTTTTTCTAATAGAATGACGCATTATTAACGCCTTTCTCAAATTCAGTTTCTTCAATCCAAAGTTTTTGCTACGTCCGGTTTTGTTATACGTTTATAGAAGTATGTAGGTGCCCGTTGAAGAGAATCAAACCTCTGATTATACCTTCGAGGGCCACAAACTAGAATAGACTTTAAAAAATAATCGCGGATCCCCTCCTCTTCGGATAACCACCCCCGGACATCGAGGATTTCACACGGACCACTAAGCCATGATTGATAGTCTTTATTAAGGAGACGGCCACATATAGTAACAGCAGCTATTTGGCCGCCATGAGGACGTGGAATAATATAAAGAGGGACTTTGGAAAAGTATTAATTACGGAATGATCTATGTGTGAATGTGGAAGGGTCGACTATTAGGTCTAATAAGTGGATAGAGAGAGTTATTGTCCTGGATATCACGAGCGGTGCGCTATGGCCCGGCCGCAAGGAGGTGACGGATGGGCTCGGCTCAACCAGGTTCAAAGACCTCTTCTCGTCTTCAGGGTAACCTTCATCTTGACTAGTAATAGGGCTTCGATTATATAAAAATAAATAAATAAATTACCTACCAGCTGTGGATAAATTATATACTTGATAATTTTGATTCTATAAATAAATATAAAAACTCAATCAACTATTTTATTGAGGGAGATTTAATTTTTATTTCTTTTCAATTTTTTTTTTTATTTATTGATATTTACAACTGTACAAAAACATATACATTAAGTAAATGAGTTGATAGTGAATACAATGGCATGAAAATATCTTGTGAAGAACTACTCATTAGTAGCGCTTCAAAAAAAATCTACACCAAAAGGTCTCTAGGACATCTTCTTTTCAAACACCCCGGAGGATTATCGGAGAAGCAAGCTGGGAGACTAGTAGATTGGAGTGGTATCTGGTCTGAGCTAAATCAGTAACATAAGGAACATTAAGGACTTTATGGATAAGTTTGTTTGTGACATTATATGGCGCATTGATGATTTTACGAAAGATTTTGGATTATAAGGATTGGATACGAGAAGAATTAGAAGGTTTAGTGGAGCCCCAAAGCTCAACTCCGTATGCCCAAATAGAATTAATCACTGTCATGTAAATAAGTCTTTTGAAACTTATTGGGAGTATTGAACACTTGTTTAGTAAATGTTATAATGGTCAGTAACGACGACCAGTTTCCTTTCTTTTAAGATTGGTATGTTTAAAATATTTTAAATATATATATTTTTTTATATTTCTTTATTGATATTTACAACTGTGTAAACAAAAATTAGTACATAGAAAGCCCCAACGACTCTGGAAACTGAACTGAAATTTGGATACAACAGCTCTTTTGGAGTTGCTCGGATCAAAAATTTGCCGTTGATTTTCCTTTAAGAAATTTAATGGAAAAAGCTATTTTGTTGTATAGCATTTGTTTAAAAAAAAAAAAAAGTCAAGATTAGATCAGCTGTTTTCACTCAACTTTGTTTATTTCGAATAATGATTTATTATAATCAGTAATTTGTTTTCGTTTCTTTCTCTTTCTTTTTTTTTTTTAAACTATTTATTGATATTTACAACTGTACATCAATACACATCAAGTAAATTTGAGGAAATGATTATAATGACATGTAAATCACTTGGGAAGAACTACTCACTAGTAGCAATTCGAAAAATGTTCTAAACTAGAAGGTCTCTTGGCCATCTCCTTTCCAGACGCCTCGGTGGGTTATCAGGAATCGAATGAGAGGCTAGGAGACTAATGGATTCGTGTGGGAGTGCAGTTTACTATGAAAGGATTAGTATCTGGTTTTGGCTAAATCAGCAACATATGGAACATTAAGATCTTTATGGAAAAGTTTATTGGTGACGAACTAAGGAATGTTGAGGATTTTTCGAAGGATATTGGATTGCAAGGATTGGATACGAGATAATTTGGATGGTTTAGTGGAGCCCCAAAGCTCAACTCCGTACGTCCAAATAGGTCTAATCACAGTCATGTAAATGAGTCTTTTATAATTAATTGGGAGCTTTGATCGTTTGTCTACTAAATGTTGATTTAGTTCGTAACGACGAGCAGTTTCTTGTCGTTTCAGTCTTGTATGTGGATTCCAAGTAAGACATTTGTCCAAGTGGAGTGGATCTGTTCAACTGGGATCAGTGGAATATCACTAAAGGCTCTGTAGAAAAGAAAGTCGTAGGTTTACGACGAAGGGTAAAGGTTATTTAATGGGATTTGTTTGGATTTATTTTAATTCTCCAATTTCGACACCATCCTTGAATGTTAGTAATATATGATTGTAGTGATTGGGATGCAATGAAAGGATCATTATTTACTGATAACGCTTATGTGTCACGAGCGTAACTGGCGAGGACAGTGGTAGAATGAGTTGGCATGTCAGCTGTATACACGGTGTAGAGGATGGGACTATTTTCAATTAAATCTCCAATTCCTTATTATCTTCGACACGTTTCAGAGTGCATTGCTCCATCTTCAGGATCAATAACTCAAACTATATCCATATGACAATACTATCCACTGTACAATCCAATCTCATTTAATTTTGCTTAAATTTCTACTTACAACGGTGATTTCTTTCACATTGTCATTTGTATATTTCCTTACTGACCCTCAACTGAGCAATGCTATTCTTTGTTATTGTTTGTCTAATTCATTCACATATTCAACATTTAATTTGGTTCTTACACATTCTATTTTTATTCTATTACTGTATTGTTAATCATATTTACATTTTTATATCAAATTACTATTGATATTTATGGGTTTTTGATTTAATTATAATTCTAATCTATTTATTAAGTTAGCATAACTAGTTCCTATTTTTTGTATATCAGTTTTTTAATTTACCGTCTGGTATTGTCATATGGATATAGTTTGAGTTATTGATCCTGAAGATGGAGCAATGTACTCCAAAACATGTCGAAGAAAATTAAAGATTAATTGGAGCCTTGAAAATAAATAAAAACTCAATTTTTTCCTAATTGGTAAAAACAAAAGTTCGTGAATATGTCTATCTAATAAATAAATAAAGCCTTTTATTGCATGAGGAAACAAACAATATTTTGTAAAACAAACAATATCTTGCAACATGAATAAAATAAAATGCACTGCTTCTAAGATATTTACAATTCATAATAATTTATTAAGAAATTATACTTAGTATATCAAAAACTGTTTGGAATATATTTACAAATTATGATTGAAGGATGTTGCCTCGTGCAGGCCTCCCCTTAATGGGGGTCATGGTCTAACTTCCCTGGAGACCAAAACCTACTGGAAGTGGAGTTCACAATGTCGTTCTATAGTTCTTTCCATTTTTCTCTATCACGAGCAGTTCTCATCCAATTGGGACCAGTGATAGTCTTGAGGACATCATTCCAGCGCCTGTGCTGTCTTCCTCGCCTTCTCTTTAAATTATACGGGATCCATTCGTTAACCTTTAAAGACCATCTGTCATCCTGCATTCTGGCAAGGTGCCCCGCCCATTTCCATTTGATTTTCCTTATATGTAGGCTTATATCCTTAATTCTGGTGTGTTCGCATAGCGACACACTTAATTTTATCCTTTTTCTTGTAGTTCATAATGCTTCTTAGAACAGAATTTTGCCATACTTTTAGCTTGGATTCTTGCTGTTTGGTGGGTGACCAGGTTTGGCAGCCATAAGTAACTGAGGGAAGAATGCAGCTTTCAAATATCACTTTCTTATCTTCCATCTTAAAGTTACCCTTCATTACTTCTTTTAAGGACCAGTATTTCTGCCAACCTCTGGTGATTCTCCTTTGTACTTCCTTTGCTGCACGATCATTAAAAGATACAAGCTGTCCCAAATAAACAAATTCTTCTACATACTGCAGTGTTACTCCACTTAATCTTATTTCTTCTTTTACACTGTTCGTCATCAACATTGTTTTGGAGTAATTCGGGATAAGTCCTACTTCCAAACTATGAGTTAGGAGATCTTCCAGCATTTGTTTAAGTTCTTCAATCTTACCTGAGATCAAAACTATGTCATCGGCAAATTTCAAGTTATTTAGTTTCCTTCCATCAATACTAATGCCCATATTGCTCCAGTCAATTGCTTTAAATACTTTCTCCAGTAACACTATGAACAAAGTTGGTGATAGTGGGTCTCCCTGTCTTACTCCTCTGCCTATCTTAAATATTTGGCCCCTTCTCTCCATTTCAATATATGCTGTGTTTCTAATATATAGTTTCTCTATGATTTTTATATATTTCTGCGGTATACCAATTCCATTCATTGCCTCAAAGATACTCCTATGATAGACACTGTCGAAGGCTTTCTTGAAGTCTACAAAACAGAAATACAGAGGAAAATTATATTCCCTCGACTTTTCAACTAATTGGTTAATAACTTGAAGATGGTCTGTTACTGAAAATGATTTCCTGAAACCAGCTTATTCTATTGACACCGTTGCTGATATATATGGCGTCAATCTCCTATTAATAATATTTGAGAAAAGCTTAGCTATGGTTGAGCAGAGGGATATGGGTCTATAATTGTCAATTTTAGATTTGTCACCTTTTTTATGTAGCAGAATTATTTTTGCAGTTTTCCATTCTTCAGGTATATTCTCCTCTTGCATAATTAAGTTAAATAAGTTACATAATTCTGCTGCAAGAATTTCGCCTCCTGCCAAAAGCATCTCATTTCTTATTCCATCTGGGCCAGGCGTTTTATTGGTTTTTAAATTCTTAATTGCTGCTATGACTTCAGATAACATTATATCGGGAACATCTTCTACTGACATGTATTGTACTGTACCGTGCTCATCATCATAATTGTATAGCTGTCTGAAGTAGTCTGTTGCTATAAGAATAATATCTTTTCTTTTAGTTTCTTCTCTTCCTGCCTTGTTTTAAAGAGAGTAAAACCACTTTTTGTTAGGTATTAGTTCCTTCATAATTTTCTTGCTAGACCTATTTGACTGAATGATATCCTGTATTACACTATCTTTGTGTGCCTTTATGTCTGCTTTAATATTTTCCCTAATAAGTTTGTTGAGGTGTGCCAGTTCTATTCTATCTAAAGAAGTTGTATTTTCTTTCCTTTTTACTGCCTGTCTCCTCCTTAAAAGTTCTTTAGTCTGCTGTGATAATTTATCATTTTTTTCTATTGCCTGTTGAAGAACTTGCCTGTTTGTAGCTTTCCTGTAGTGCATTTATTATTTTATTATATCTATCCTGCAGCATTTGTGGAAAACCCTCTTCTTCAATTTTAACATAATTTCTTTTCAAGATAGTTCTAAATTCTTCTAAATTTCCAACCTTAGAATGTACATTATTTGATATTTTAAAAGGCCTTTCTTTTCTGAATTGATTAGTAGATATTATTGCCCTTACTAATCTATGGTCAGTATTATAATTTAGGTTCTGGATCACATCAACTTTTTTCAGGAATTTTAAATGGTTCACTAATATATAGTCTATTTGGAACTTTTCTTCTTTGGGAGAATTCCATGTCCATTTATTCTTTAATTTCCTGACAAAAAATGAGTTCCCTATTTTTAGTTTATGGGTGAATGCAAAACTCATGATGTTGTTACCTCCTTCATTTCTTTTACCATATGTCATTTTTCCCATTACTCCCTCCTCACCAGTTATCCGCTGACCAATTCGCCCGTTAAAATCGCCCATAACAACTATATAATTGTTCTTTCTTCTCATATTGTGCAAAACCTCATCTAGCTTCTTATAAAAATCTTGCTTTTCTTGTTCAGTAGAATCTGCAGTGGGGGCATGTACTTGCACTACTGACATGATTTTATTTCTGGCCAAAGACATTGTTAAAAGTCCAATTCTTACATTAATTTCCTGAAAATTCAATATTCTATTTTTTAATTTACATGAAACAAGAAACCCGATTCCGTACTGACCATTCAGCGAAGAAGTGTGCATAATTATTGATCCAGATTTTAATTCGGCTATTTGTTTCTCTCTTCTTCTCACTTCTGCTAGCCCAATAATATCCCATTTAATGTCCTTTAAAGCATTTTCCAATTCTAATAGTCTGTCCTCTCCTAACAGTGTTCTTACATTAAGCGTACAAATCCTGAGACATTCTTTTGTAATCGTTCTGCAATTATAGGTGATTTTATCCAACGATATTTTCTTTTGTAATTTATTCTTTTCCTTTTTGTTTATTTTCCTATTCGAATTTCCAAGGTCATATCCTGTGTTGATACCATTGTTGTCCCTTAACTGCTAAAAAGTTGGTTCAGAGCCCATCTCAGTGGATCCTAAAATTTTTTCAAATTATATAAAATCCTTTTTATATCCAATTTCTTTCCCCTGAGTCTTTGTTATTTTTCTAATCTCGTCAGTATCCTTTTTTAAAATATCGATCCAGACTACTACTTCTCATTTTGAGACCATAGTTTTTCTTCTTATTAAATTGTTTTTTTCATATGTGAACCTTCTATCTCCTTATTTTGAGGTGATTCGGCATTATTTTCGGAAGTAGATTCTTCACTTCTAGGTCTTTTAGCTCTGTCCCTTGTTTCCCGTTTATTTAATTCTTCTAATGTATATATAGTGCCGTCGATCAATAATTTATCATATTTCATTATAACTTTATGCCCTTTTTCAATTTCTTCTAACATAAATCTATACAATTCTCTCCGTATCTTTCTTACTTCGAATGGAAAGTCTTCTTTGATTTTAATATTCTTAAATGTTTCATGTTCGTTCAATTTACGTTTTGCCCTTAATACATCATTTCTAATTAAAATTGACGAAAATTTAATAATGACCATGTCTTTATTTCTCACTGGTCTTATATCTACAATGTCATATTTCCTCACCTCTAATTTTAAAAAGGAGAATATATTCATTAACGTTGATACGGCTTCGTGGTTGTTTCGTGCTTGTAATCCAGTGATTATTATGTTATGTCCTCTTTGACTTTCCTGGCACTGCTTAAGATGAGAAATCTCCTTTTTGATATTTTCTATTTCGGAACTAATTTCTGTTCGAAGATTATCAACTTTAGCTTCTATTGTGGGATAGCTGACACCATATTAAGAATTTGATTTATTTTTTCTTCCATTTCTATTTTATTTAAATTTAAATGGCAAGCCTTTTAAATTACCTTTAAATCAGTGGGAGCTATGATGTAAATAATGCTAATATTTATGTTTAATGTTTATTTATTTATTAGGCTAGTGCTAATGCTTTGCGGCGGTGATAAATAATGGGCGGAGCTTCCCCTTCCCTCGGCCGGCCCTTGCTAGATACACCAAATAGTTTAATTTATCTTACCTTAATTAAAGGCTTAACTCCAGGAATATCCTAATGAAACTTTGTGAGTGTCTTCTTTAATGCGAAAACTGTAAATCAGTTCAATCTCAACCTCTAAAAGTCCAGATAACTACATATAATAATTTGATATTAACAGAGGCGATCTTCACCGTGTCACTTACTAACTCGAACTTACTAAATCTATAATATACTGATTTTATATCCAATCCGTCTGAATGAAACTAGACCAAAAAATAATAAAAATGCTGCTTACTTTTCTGTTCCAATCCTTTGTAGACGTATGGAAATTCAAAGATTTGTTTTTAGGAAACTAATTTTTTTTTTTTTAACCTGAAAAGCTGTAATAGCTCTGCTAAAATATTTTTTAACTTTTGATCACATTTTCGGATTCAGCATTGAATTTACCATACTAGAGCACGTGGTACATTGTATTTTACTAGTGTACAATATTTAACATATTTAAAAAAGTTACAATATTTAAAAATACTTCAATGTTCACCATATAAAAAAAATAAAATTTAAAATATCCACAAAACTAATATATAATCTCTAATATGAGACGTGGAAATGCAGAAGGGAGTAAATCCAAAATTGAAAATATTTCAGTATACCCAAAAATATGCATAAATCAGGTGATTCTTTATTTGAAACAATTATTATTGGATCAGAAGTTTTTAAAGATCAGAAATGCATCTGTAAAATATTGATCAGCTTTTCTAAACTTTTTTTTTATATTTATTGATATTTACAACTGTACAAAATAATATACAAGTAAATATGTTGACAGTGAATACAATGGCATGTACATAACTTGTGAATTGAAAGCACTTCAATAAAATCTAAACTAAAAGTCTCTAGGCCATCTTCTTTTCAGACGCCTCGGAGAATAATCAGGGATTGGAGTGGTTATGGAGCTTACTATAGAAGGATAGGTATCTGGTTTGGGCTAAATCAGAAACATATAAGTTTATTGGTCACATAGTAAGGAGCATTGAGAATTTTTCAAGGATTTTGGATTGTAAGGATTGGATACGAGATGAATTGGATGGTTTAGTAGAGCCCCAAAGCTCAACTTCGTACGTCCAAATAGGTCTAATCACAGTCAGGTAAATGAGTCTTTTATAATTAATTAGGAGCTTTGAGTGTTTGTCCAGTAAATGTTGAAGTAGTCTGTAACGACGAGCAGTTTCTTGTCGAACGAGTCCTGTATGTGGATTCTAAGTAAGACGTTTGCCCAAGTGGAGTCCTAAGTAGCGGGCCTGTTCAACAGGGATTAGTGGAATATCATTAAAGGGTACTGTATTTCTAAACCTTATTAAAAAACTAAAAATAAATTGGATTTATCCCAATCTGCGAGGGAAAATTTAAAAATGGTAATATATAAGAAAAAAAAAAAACACATGACAATTAACACATTCTATTGTTTTATTAATTTAACATTGAAAAAACTTTGATGAAAAACAAATTAATAAAAAAAAAAAACTTTATTCTAGCGATTTTCTCGAGATTTCTTTAAATCTTTTATAATTTTTTTTTTTTTAATCGAACACTAGTCTTGAGTTTAAGCCAGTCATTGAACCAAAATTAACAGATACTAAAAGAGTTCAAATTTTATCTGCAGTGGAGTGGAACGTGTTAAAGAAATATCTAATATCACTGCGGCCAATAATGAAGCATTTTAATTGTTTGTGCGTGAGGTGATTACATTCAAGTATCCGGAAACAAGTCCTAGGAGCAGCATATCTATTGATGTTCAATCTTATGAAATTAGATTGGATTCGGCAGATGTGAGAACAGATTGAAAATAGGAAATGAAGATTGTACAAACCTCTGATGTTTTAACAAAGTCCGCTTCATTCCCAATTTTTTTTTTTTTTTTCGATGCTGTTATATTTATTTCAGAACATCTCACCATATTTAGCACAAGACAATAAATTGATTATCATATATCGACAACTAAAACCTTTTCAAATGTTCATTACTACTTTCGTTACAAGCGTAAGTGGTGCTCCAAGCGGCTGTTTCGAGAAACAAGGATTTACCCGCTTCTGAAACTCAACCCGAACTTTAAAGGTAAAATTAGTTTGAATTCATGGAGCGTGAACGATTTACCACCTTATAGATGACGCTTACTTTGTGAAAAACCTTTAAAAAAATTAAAATGATAAAAGGTGGATTTACCCCCTTTTGCATCTCCACACCACATATAATCTCTAATAAACAAAACTGATAGAAATGCCTTCCCCTCTGAAAACAGACTCATCTATTCATAAAATTCTCATCAAAAAGTGGTATTCTTCAATATCACCTGCATTCAGAAGGTAACGGCAAAATTGAGGTCTATGTTTATTTTCATTGGCTCCCAAACCTTCCATTGATAGTCTAATAAAATAAATCCTAAATAATAATAATAATAAATAAATAAATGTAATAACATAAGATCCTCTGATCTGGTATCGCTTTATTGACAGTTTTCCTATATTTTCTATCAAACAATCATTTTTTTCTTTGCTTTTTATTCCAATGAAGAGTTTATTATGTTTAAAATGCATATTTCAATTAAGGGATTGTTATAATGTTTTATTTACACAAGTAATTGATTTGTATTCCAATTGAGAACACCTTGTTTTTTTCGGTTTCAAAAGTAAATTTATGCATGAAATTAAAACAGAAACATTACTTTTAACATACCATTCGGAAGCTGATTAAATTTGCAAATTTTAGTGAGATTCGCAGTTTTGTGAATGTTTTTTTCGGAAAACGGTGAGCGTAGAAGTAATATAAGACATTGTAAGTTCCCTAAATAAGCTGAAGATCAAGCTGTTCCCAAGTTCGTAAAATTCAAGCTTACATGTACTCTGCTCTTATAGTAACTTTAATGATAAATCCGAAAATATGGTTAAAGTTTGAAAAATATTTGAACAAAATAGAGATATCACAGCTTTTAAGTTAAAAATCGTGATTTCCTCAAAAAAAATCTTTGATTTATCTTATATCTGCAACGGATTAGAATAGAAAGGTGGGTTTGCAGCATTTTTTTTTTACACTAAGAGGTACTCACCCTGTATGTAGTAAGTAAAATAATATATTTTTTAAAATGTATAAAACAAATAGGTAAAGTACAAATAACAAATATTTAATGCTGAAAATATAAATTTATGACTCCAAGGGTAATATGGACATATAAGACTATGAGATAGAACAAGGCAAGTCTTATAGTAATGATTGAGTTGATTAACATTAGAGAAGACGAAAGGTATGAGTCGGAATTAGTTAGATTCCCAGCTGGCCACATCACCTCACCGCAGATCCCACAAAAAAATACCTCTATCCGCATCATTACCTACCCTTAGCCAAGATACCTGTAGTCTTTTTCAAAAGCGTGTAGTCAGCAGCAATTACACTCTTATATAACCAGAAAAAAAGAAATTTCTGAGGTACCGCAATAACTTTAAAAAGAAACAAACCTGGATTCTTTATATATCGGTAAAATTATATAAAATAATGTAATTCAAAAATATTATCAAAGCAATAAAAATATATGGAAGAAAAATAAATAATAAATAATGAAATGGTAAAAAAATCAAAGATAAGAATAGAGAAAATAATTAAAAATTAAGTAGTAATTTCTTTTAAATTTTATTTTATTTTTTTTATTATTTTTTTTTTTTTTGCTATGATTTTAACTATATTTTAAAATATTTATAAAATTAAAGCAAATTTTTTTTGGTTTTTTTTTACTCTTTCAGATTTTGATTCACACCTGTTATTAGGGTAACAATCAGTGAATGTGATGAAATTGTAATACTACAGGCCTTGTATGGAGTGTGGGAGACTAGCACTCGATAGTACCTCCTCCTGGCATGGGTTAAAGAGGTTTATTTGAGCAAATCTCTCATCCAGCTTCTTTTAAGCCTTCTGAGAGTATTTCCAGGTATGTCAGTCTTGGCCATGCCATTAATGAGTACGTTGTTATGTCCATGAAGTCTGTCGTGAAATCGTCTATAAAGGCCATGTATATGTTCCTTTACTGTGGGTATTTCTAAATCAGTGTGAAGTGTCTGGTTTGAAATGTACCAAGGTGATTTCGGGATTAGTTTGAGTAATTTTGATTGGAATATTCGTATTTTTTTTTTAGGTGTGTATTTTTTGCAGTCCCGTATATTTGTGTGGCGTATGTCACAAAAAATTGAAAAAAAATGATACTTAAAAAAATTAAATTTAAAAAAATTTAAAAGAACTAAATAAACAATGGATATTAGTAACAAAACATAAGAAATATAAATTATTCTTGTAGTTCCAGGAAAGTTTAAAATATCATTGAAAAAAAAAAATGCTCAATTATATAGGGGAAGGTGCTGTACCTAAAGCGAATTTGTACCTGTGGACATTTTTAATAAAGAGTGAGTGGGAGGAGGGAAATTGAATTTGTTAGATTGGTAGTGCTACAAGCATCTTCCTGCAGTTGCACGTGTATTTTAAAGTTGTCAGATCAACAGTTTAGTAGAAATTATTATTTTTAAGTTTTTTCTTCCAAATCCTGATCAATCCAACCAGTGATTTTCAATTTTTTAAGACCTATACTTAGAAATTTTCTAGGCAGTAATATTTCATTGGGTTGTCCGATAAATATATCATAACTTCATATGTTTTCATATCAGTTATCACTTACGGGTTTTGTGAAACAGAGCTTTCCGCACAACATGGCGTTCAGGTGTACCTGTGGACACCATCGCCAGCTGAACCTGTGGACAGATAGTTAAAGTGTCCACAGGTACAACAGATTTTTCTATTTGATAATTAATTCATTATTTCAATTAAAAAATATTACGGAAAAGTTTGTAAGCATTCCGCGTGATATAAAAGGCCTAAATTTGGATACCTACCCCTACCTATATAACCTTTTTTTTTAAGAGGAGAAAACTCGTCACTGACTATTTATAACAAACTATTCAACTAGTGAAGATGGTGATTTCACAAATGTGATCTTGGCTGATCCATCAAGCGAAAATTGTAATTTTTTAAATGAATTAATGAATATGTATGGACAAGTTATAGAAATTAATGATGAAGAAATAGGTAGCTGTGTTTTGTGTAGTAAAGCATTTTATAGCTTCTTCAACATTTGCTACTTGAAGAAAATTTCATCAAATGATAGAACCCAATCTATTCTTCCGGACATCGCTACTGATTATGATATTGAAATAAGAGATATCAAAAGAAAATTACCACTGCCATCTTTCATTACTGGCACTGGGAGATTATGTAAACAATTACATTTTCCTACACCTTTTCATGGATACGATCTCTAATGATTCGATTTTTTCCATAAAAAAGTCTGTGACACTCGTTAATAATAATTATAGGTACATAAAATATTTATTTTTGTTAAAAGGTTTAAAGGTTTGTTAAAAGTTAATTTTCTATTTACTCTCATTCGCTAAATTTATTGTTGTCACCTTTCTAGTCGGCCTTCTAGTTCAATAATATCAAGTCGACTTATCTTGTTTAAATATTCTATTTTGTTAAGTACAATTAGTAAAAAAATTGCTAATGTGTTTCTCTAAATATCATTTCAATTATCCCTATAAACCTATGAAGAAATGAATGTTCATTGGTACAACAACTGGTGTCCGCAGGAACAAAGGGGGAAGGTACCTATGGACATTAATCAGTAAGTTACAAAACATTATTTTCTGTAAAAATACAATTACTTTTCAAAATAAAAACACCACAGTTCGATAGCCCCTTAAATTTCTCATCTAATGGTACAAAGACCACTCAGATAAATAAAGCACCGAAAATTAAAAAAATTTATAAGTGAAAATTGTCCACAGGTACAGCACCTTCCCCTACTCCATTAAAAGATTTTTATCGATAAACAAATAAAACTTCAATTTTTAGTTAAAATTATCTATTATATTTACTTATGAGAACGGGCGTAACCGCGGACTGGAGATGTTAGTATTGTATAAACCACTTGTATTTTAATTATAATCCTCCCTTTAAATATATCCTACTTCACATGGTGTAACATTATTGGCTAAATCTTTTAAATATAGTTCTTACTACATTAACCTTTCATATTGTTTCATTATTGGAATATAGGCAAACAACCTAAACTATAAATCATAAATTGGGCTTCGAGATACATTAGTGACTTCGATCAGGATCTAACTGACTACAGAAATATAATTTTTAAAAAAACAAATCATGGAAATAATACTGGACAATTGGCACAGATGAAACGCAGCGCTCACTATTGGCCGGATGGGGAACTACAGACAACTCCTCGGAGACAGATGATTCATTGAAAGCCTTCGTTTCCCGGTGGTTTCACTCCCTCCCAGGTATCGGCTCTAATCATACACATTATTCCTCAACCTAGGACCCACATTCCTTTATCTTTAGCTCTGTACTATTCCTATCGGCAAAATTAGTCTTTCTTATTTCTTTCGGCAAGTCTTTTTCCTTTTAATATAGTTTCTAATGAAAAAAATCATATAGTCCGTATGAAAAAACACAATTTCACAAATTCTCTCTTAAACTTGCCTTATAGAAATTTCTGATTTCTGATCCCTTAAAAAGAATTCCTGATCTTCACTTTTGGACGTTATCAATGATATTTCATAGGACTTACGTACTTATAGAAGAATTTATTGGCTCCAATCATGATTCATTTATTTTAATTTTTTTTTTTTTTATTCGACTGTAGAATCAGTGATCCTGCGTTTATACTCAAGACACTTCGTAAATTTAATAAACGCTTAAATACCTTCATACAGAAAACGTTTTGGCCAAAATAATTTAGCTTATCATCAGGCTGCTAAACAGATGCTTAAAAATAAAAAAATTATAGAAAAAAAAGATAATTATTCAGGAAAAAATGAAAATCTAAAGAAAAATATTTAAAAAATATATTTCTCTCTGACTAGGAAAAACAGTCAGTTTCTTTCATATAAGAATTTGATTTCATATAAAAAATCTTGTATTCAAGTATGTAATAGACTAATAGTTTTTCTATATTTTCACGCATAACAGTGATTTGAACAAGATTATATTTATAGCCCGGTTAAAACTGCACTGACTACGTGTTTGAAGATTACATAACAGCATAATTAGTCATCGAATTTTTAATTTGAGTCTATGAGTTGGTAATCCAGATGGACAGAGACTATTAAGCATCTCTTGCGGATAGTGGAATGATTATCAGTCCTTACAACTAAAGGACCAGGGATTATATTTTTACACACAATATCAAGGATCGGAATTTTGATTTGGTAATAATTTTTTATTCAGCAGAAATAATTTTATTGATTCCATCTGGTTAGATTTTGATTTCTAACAATAAAACTATATGACAGACTGGTAAACCTACTAAACTCAATATTGAAAATTTAAATTTTCGAGTGAATTATTTGCTATCCCATTAGCGCTTGATATAGTTAAATTTTTAGATAGCGACAAAATAGTAATTTGTACTGACTCTTTCTCGGTTTTAAAAAACTTACAAAAATCACACCATTCTAACAATCCAATTTCACGCACAATAATAAAAAACAGCTACATACAATTAATAAACTAATACACTTTCTTTGGGTACCCAGTCATGTTGGAATACCTGGAAATGAATTGGCTGATGGAGCTGCTAAAGAGGCGAGAAATATGTTTCCTGTACACAACTTACCAATTGTCCTCAGCGACCATCAAATATATATAAAACAGAAGTGCAAAGCTGCGTGGATTTATTATTAGAACAGGATTACGGATAGTAACAAACTTAAAATGATTTGCCCTAATGGTCAACCATGGCCACTGTTAACGGCTCTAGGAGGGAACAAGTGGTGATGACCAGGCTGCGCATCGGGCACACAAGACTCACACACCAACACCTACTTCAAGGTACTTCACAGCCCATGTGCTCAAGGTGCCATGTTCCTCTATCAGTAGACCACATATTTAGTAATTGTAGTCTACACCCTACAGCTGGAACACCCATCTTCAACAATGACCTGGGTACAATCTTCAAAAACTACCAAACAGATTTTCTGAAGTTTCTCAGGAATTGCAGAATCTTTAATACCATTTAGATAAACAAGAAATAAGAATTTGGTGCCTCTGGCCATGTTGCAGTACACGACACCTTAAAATAAAATAAATTTCTATTAGTAAATTTTATTATTGCTATACTATCCAAGCATTATGAAAATAATGTTGTGATTTTGCGTAATGGTGATATAATTGCAATTTGTTTTTCTTTTTCTTTTTAAGAGTTTTTTGTTTATAAGTTTATTTCATTGTATTTTATGATTCTACATAGATACATTTAGAATTGCCCAGTATAATTTTGTTTTTAAGTTTGTATATTATTTAGGTATATATATAGCTTTTGTAAACTGTAGTAATCTATACTGTTATATAAAAGGACAAGCCATTTCTCTTTTGTGATCACTATCTAAGAAACTACAGAATCAATCTGTACCAAATTTTAACTACATTATCTCCATAGTTCAAGGAAGGTTTAGCAATTGTAAAAATCTGCTGATTTTCAATTTATTTGTTATTTAATAAAGTGATAAATATTTGGTGCGCAGTGAAGTTTGATAATTAACCGATAGGTGGCGAGCACCATTCAAAAGAGATTATAAAGATACTATGTTCTATAAAGTAAGAAATTAATAAAAAATTGACTTGATTCAATTAAATTATTGTCAAAAAAGCTATGAATATGTGGTGTACAGTGTGGAGTCCAGTAGGGTTTAAAAATTGAACGATATGAGGTTAGCACCATTCTGCCACAGAGTTTTAGTAAAAATTTTGAACCCATCTCAACCAAATTTTAACTACATAGGTCTACAAAAATTTACGATTGTATAGTTTGCTACAACAATAATATAAATTTAAAGTGATAGGTGAGAGAAACGAAGTTTGTCACACTGTCATAAGCTTTTAAGATCAGAAATTAAAATCCAAGCAGATGAAATCCATAAAATTATTTCTGCCGAATAAAAACTATTACCAAATCAAAATGTCGATCCTTTGCATTTTGATATAATGTGTCAAAAATATGATTAATGGGACTTTAGTTGCAAGCTCTGATAGTGCAATCCATTATTCGCAAGAGTTTCTCAATGTATGTTTGAATTACCAACTCGTATATTAAAATAAAAATTGAATATGTAATTACGCTTTTATGTAATTTTCAAACACCTTATCAGGTTAAAAATTACTGCAAACTTATATTAAATAATTAAATTAAACTTCAATTATTTGTTAAAATTGTTTTGTAAAAGTTCTTTACTTATGAAAGCGGCCAAAGCCGCAGCAGGGAATGCTAGTTATATATAAGAAAATAAACAAACATAAATATACTAGGATATTTAGAATATAATTAATACTTTGATTTTTTTTTTATGTATATACATTTATTTAAAAATTTACAACTTTACAAAATATATAAATCAAGTAAATGTGTTGATAACGATTACAATAATATATCAAGACTTGAAAAGAACTACTCATCAGTAGCTATTCAATAAAAATTCTACTCTAGTAGGTCTCTAAGCCATCTTCGTTTCAGACACCTCGGAGGATTATCAGAAATGAAGTGGGAAGCAAGTTGAGAAACTAACGGATTCGAGTGGTAATAGAGCTTACCAGGTATGCAAGTTTAAAATGTCGTTTATTTCTTAAAATATATACACAGTAATTTAAAAAAAAAGTATAATATATTTTATTCAAAGTACTGACCCTCGCTTTCTACACATTTTGTCCATCTCTCGGGCAATATATGGATACCATTCCAAAAGAATGCTTCATCTTTATTTGAAATCCATTCATCGAGCCATTTTCGTACGTTTTCGAAATTGTTGAAGTGTTGCTCCGCCAATGAGTGTCCCATCGATGAGAAGAGGTGATAATCAGAAGGCGCCAGGTCAAGTGAATACGGCGGGTGGGGTAAGAGTTCCCAACCAAGCGAAGAAATCGTTTCCTTAGTCAATCTGGCTGAATGTGCAGGAGCGTTATCATGCTGAAGAATGACTTTGGCGTGCCTGTGAGCCCATTCTGGGCGTTTTTCGATCAATGCGTGACTCAAATTGATCATTTGTTGTCGGTAGCGCTCGGTATTGACTGTTTCGCCGGGTTTTGAGAAGCTCGTAGTAGACTACTCCTTCTGATCCCACCACACACACAGCATTGTCTTCTTCCCAAAACGATCCGGTCTTGCACTCGATGTGGATGGTTGTCCTGGCGTTACCCATGATTTTTTTCGTTTGGGATTCTGAAAATAAATCCATTTTTCATCGCCAGTTACAACTCGATGCAAAAAAAACCCTTTCTTTCGTGGCGTAAAAGCAGCATTTCGCACACAGTTTTTTTCGTTTTTCCATCTGTCGTTCGTCCAATTCATGTGGAACCCATTTTCCAACCTTTTGAATCTTTCCCATAGCTCTCAGGCGATCGGAAATGGCTTGCCTAGTGACATTCAACTGTTCTGCCATCATTTGTTGGGTTTGGGTATTGTCTTCGTCTAATAAAGATTGCAATTCGAAGTCCTCAAACTTTTTTGGTCGATTTTCTCGTTTTTGATCAGTAACATCAAAATCACCACGTTTGAAACTTTGAAACCAACGTTCACATGTCCTGACGGTTGGAGCAACATCGCCATAAGTCTCAACAAGAATTCGATGACATTCAGATGCCTTTTTCTTTTGATTAAATAAGAAAATCATGACATGCCGCAAATGCTCTTTATTTGGCTTAAAATTAGACATTTTTAACACCAAAGAAAGGTATGATACGTCCACGTAAACGACTTAAAAACAACTGACTTTTGTAAACAAATGACTAACAAACAAAATAGCGTTTAGAGATAAGCAAATCCTTCAATAGGCTAAGAGCGCATTCTATTGGAATTAAAACGACATTTTAAACTTGCATACCTAGTACTATGAAAGGATAGGTATCTGGTTTGGGCTAAATCAGCAACACGTGGAACATTAAGATCTTTATGGATAAGTTTATTGGTGAGAATGAAGATTTTTTGAAGGATTTTGGATTGTAAGGATTTAATACGGGATGAATTGGATGGTGTATTTTTTTTTTTTTAATACTTAAACCAATTTTTTTCAGATAACGAACTGATATCCCGTTTCCTTCCAATCAAAAGTTTTATGTAGTTTATATCTCAGAGGCACTGAGATGATATAAAATAAAGTGTACGTAATAAAAATGAAATATTATTTGTCAGGAAATAGGTTCTTGATCCGCCCCTCCCTCTGCTGTCGAACCGAGGAAGCAATATGGCCGTGTCCCCCAAGGAGAGGCGTCGAAATAGAATTGGTTGCGAGATCACCAATGAACAAAGGACCAGAAGGACACCACTAAACAGTTGGTGAAAGTGTAAAATATTGGCTAGTGGCCGCCATGTTGGGACTAGACATAGGGTGGGGTGCAAAACTATCAGCTTACAATCTACCCACAGCCCCCACCCAAACCCCTCCCGCTACTGTTTCTACTGCAACTGTCTTTTATTTTCCACATTTTTAATCCTTATCGCTTCAATCAGCCTTCCAATATCTCTCTTAACTTGCCTTGTACGACTATAATTTAAAAATAATAATAATCATCTGATATTTCAATGATTTGTGATTCCTAAACAATTGACCAACTAAAATCACGTAACAAATTCAGTTCTTCTGCATTATTTGTCGTTCTCTCATTCTACAGTATTCCTTCATCTTCTCCCCATGTAATCAAGTCAATAAACATATTGTAGTGTACATGATATTTGCGAAACCTTTTTTCATTCATAGCTTCGTTAGATGTAAGTGGAAGGTAAACATACTAAAAGTCCCCGCTTCTGGGGTGTGAGCTAACGGTGGAGGGAGGAGTCACATTTTTGGGTTATTCGAATATATCTCAAAAACGGTCATCTCTAGAAAAATATGTTTGAATAAGAAAAAAAGACAATTAAATTTTCTATAAAATTGTTTATCTACATTTATGTCGAAATTGTATCTGTTTTCAAGATATACGTTATTTAAAATCGAAAATATTCGCAAAAAAAAAAAAATTAAATTTTGCCTTACTTATTGTGAAACATTTGCTTCTAGCCTTCCAAGATCATTTCTCAGATAAAATGTCAGCATAATAATAGTAGAGCATTAAATTTACTTTAATTTCATTTATACATGTTTCTGTCACTTAAAGCAAGTGTTAGACGATAATAGAGGTAAACATTATTTTTTCGAAAATTATCGTTTTTCAATAACGTATATCTCGAAAACCGTTGGAAGTTCGACAAATATTTATATAAACAATTTTATAGAAAGTTTAATTAACTTCAATTTAGATTTGAAACATTTTTCTAAAGTCCGCTGTTTTCGAGATATAATCGAAAAATACAAAAGTGGGATCTTCGATAACCCACCAAAAAAAAAACGGTTTTTTTATTTATAACACGATAACGAAGCTTTTTTCGAAGAAAGTCTTCAAGTATTAATTGTAGCTGGAACTAGTACCTACATAATGAAAAAGTTCCGTATTTGGGAAAAAATGGAGAAATTGGCCAACATGCCGCCTGGCTGGTTAAATTTACAATTAGATCCTAAATATGTAACTTATAATTAACACCGTGAAATACCTACACCAGTCTACTGAACATGTCATAATTTACATATTTTACCAAAACATACACATTTAGTGTGCTAGCTTGGGTGGTTTACGGGATTTAACATAATTCAAATATATAGCATCTGATAGCGAATTTAATCAACTTTGAAATAGAAAAAAGAAATTCGGGATCGAACAAATATTTGAGGAGTTAGAGCGACAAATGTGCCAAAAAACACTTGGATTTTACAACAGTACGTTTTTATTAGTGGGCTGGCATGTACATATTACGGGATTTGATTAAATTTTCATTTATAGATTCTTATAGTAAATTTAATCAGCTTTAAATTGTTTATAGCCAAAAGAGTACGACTAACGTGTTTTCGCGGAGCTGTGGAAATGACGGCACGTTGGCCAATTTCTCCATTTTTTCCCAATTACATATCTTCGCGCAAAATAGTCCGATTTCGGATTTCTTTTTTTCATTATGTAGGTACTAGTTCCAGCTACAATTAATATACTTTTTCGAAAAAAGCTTCTTTATCGTGTTATAAATAAAAAAAACGTAAAAAATCCGAAATCGGACTATTTTGCGCGAAGTTATGTAATTGGGAAAAAATGGAGAAATTGGCCAACGTGCCGTCATTTCCACAGCTCCACGAAAACACGTTAGTCGTACTCTTTTGGCTATAAACAATTTGTCCGATACAACATTACTTTTTTTTTAGGATCTAATTGTAAATTTAACCAGCCAGGCGGCAAGTTGGCCAATTTCTCCATTTTTTCCCAAATACGGAACTTTTTCATTATGTAGGTACTTCGTTATCGTGTTATAAATATTCATTCATATATCATGTTTATTTAAGAAGTAATATTCGACCGTAGAACCTATGATCCTGCATTAATAGGAATCGGACAATTCATAAATTAACTGAACGCTTAAATACCTTCGTACAGGAAATGTTTTGGCCAAAATAATTTAAATAATCATCAGGATACTTAACAGAAGCTTTGAAAAAAAAAATAGAAAAGAATACAATAGTTCAGGAAATAACGAAAATCTAAAGAAAAATATTTAAAAACTCAATTTCTCCCTGACTAGGAAAAACAATAGATCATGGAGATGTCCAGCTATAATCAACTGCTTCTGAAAAAGAAACTGTTGTCAAATTTTTTATTCCAGCTGATTCCAGCAAGATCTTGTCAAAAAAAAGCTCTAACACTTTAAAACTGTAGGCAAAAGGTGACTTTTTTCATTCAAACCAATATAGCTCCTAAACGGTAGGCTCCAGCGACAAATGTTACATAACAAAAATATTTTCCATTATATTTCTGATCAAAAAAGTCGTCAAATTTTGGATCCGATCAACACCAACAGAGCTAGAGTGGGTCAAAATGCTTTTTGAGTATGAGAAAAACTCACATTTTGAGAGTGAAAAAAAGTTACACAAGAAAAACAATAGAACCCCAGCCAAAAGACATAAAAAACTTTAAATCTTTTTTTTTTTTTTTTTATAAAAGACGCTGTCTTTCCACTTAATACTTTTCACAGGACACCGAAAAAAATAATAATTTATGATCTTGGCACGCTTTATCTCTTTTCGTGTTGCTCGGATCAAAAAATTGACGGCATTTTGCTATCAGCCTTTCAATAGATTATAGAGATATCCATGATCTATTTTCTTTCCCAATCAGAGAGAAATTCAGTTTTTTTTATTCAAATAAATGCGTGTTCCGTAACAATCCAATCCCTATTGGTTACTAATTTCAACCTTTGAAATATTAATCATTATTTATCTTAAGCTCAATATATATCAGATATAAATTCAGCCCAGGTGATTAGTTACAATGGTTGAGTGAACCCAAAGATTCTGGAGATGATCCGGTGGAAAAAAATAATTGTTAATTTATTCGAAGCTATACAGAAGGCGGATCTGTTATTCATAAAATTGCGGCAATATATTTCGTAACCAATTGGTCTAGGAAGTGCTGATAAAGAACAGAATCCATTATCAGGCAACAGCTGCCGGAGGAGAAGCGATGTTTCAAAACTGAAGACACTGTGGGGCTAACAGGGCCAAAGAAGAATTCATATTTGTAGTATATAATTAGCCTGCATCAATAAAAAAAAATCTTGCAGTCAGGAGATGAATAAAGTCAAGATGAATAAACACGTCAAGTTTTTATATGAAAAAGTTATACTTGGCATGCCAACGTTTCGACCTGCCTCGCAGGTCTTCATCAGGGCTAAAACAACAAAAATTAGATGTGACCAAGATGATACAAACATTAAAAAAAAAAATAATAAAAATAATTTAAAAATTAAAAAGAAACAAGAAAAAATATCTGTAGTTAATTAGATAATTTAATACAAAATTAAATAGCAAATTCTAGTCAAAGATACAGTTGTAATAAAATAATAAAATAATTTAAATTGAATAATACAAATTTTAAATGGTGTAAACTAATACAATGTAACAATTTTATAAACAGATGAATGGGGATCCACCAAACCATCGAATTCTTCCCGCATCCAATCACTCCAATCGAAAATCCTTCGAAAAATCCTAGATGCTCCTTACTTCGTCACAAATAAACTTATCCACAATGACCTTAATTTTGGCACGAACCAAATACCTCTCATTTCATATTAAACTCACTGCTCATCCAAATCCACTTGTTGCACAACTTTTTACATTCCTGCCATCCTCCGAGGCGTCTGAAAAGAAGATGGCCTCATGATCTTCTTTTGTAAAAATTTTAGAGTACTACAATTTATTGTATTTACATGCTTTTGCATAGATTTGTTTTGTAATTTTGTAAAATTAAGTATAAAAAATAAAATTAATAGATGCTTTTAATAGAAATTTAAAAATAAGTATAAGGAATATGTATGAAAAGGAAAATGGTAAGATAGAAAAGTAAGCAAAATAATAAAGTTGGCATAACAATAAATGAAGGAAGAGGTTGGGGAAATATGAGAAATTAAAATAAATGGACTTACTGATTGTTGTCTGGATGAAGGCTTGACTAACAATGACTGTTAAAAAATAAAATCAGGGAAAGGGGGGGATAATGACTTGCAGAAAGTAATTAAGGGTGGCAGTGGCTAATATAGCATACGAAAGGGGGCGCATGGTGGATAAAAACCGAGTTATGTTTTTTTTTATTTATTTTATTAAAAAGGCAGGGAAGATGTTTAATATGAATTTAAACATTTTGTAAAAAAGGTTTTAATTATCTAATTAAGAACAGATATTTTTCTTGTTTCTTTTTCATTTTTAAATTTTTTTTATTATTTATTTTTAATGTTTGTATCATCTTGGTCACATCCAATTTTTGTTATTTTAGCCCTGATGAAGACCTGAAGATCGAAACGTCGGCAAGCCAAAATATAAGTTTTTCATCTAAAAACTTGACGTGTTTATTCATCCTGACTGCACCCCCTGACCATTTCATCTCCTTAATTACGACTCACAGTCAACAATACAATCATCATCATGAAATATATTTTGACTTTAACTAATATCAATTTAATTTATTTACAGACAAAGAGCAAGTGGAAAGAAGTAACAGTATCTGTCATTTAGGACAATAAGAAACTTCTAAACTCATAAACAAACTCATAAAAAATCCACTTTCTGAACATTGGACATAAAGTAAAACGGAAACTGGAGCACAGGTACAAAGGCTGTTTAAGGATAATACATTTCTATTATTGATTGTTGTTATTAAAAATTGTAATTGTAATTTTTAAGATACAGTTTATCTATTAAATTTAATATAACGCTCAACCAAAGATTAAAACTTTTATATTCACTCCTCTCCAAACGTTTAACTCTACAACATCGATATTTTTCTTACGATACCAACCTCGAGCAGGAGGTATATTATAAAAGCATCATAAAAATAATAAAATTTCATTTAATGACCGCTTTTAGTATTCTAAACCCACCAAAATAAAATATACACTGGATGCCACTTATCACGACTTCGGTTATAACGGCGAATCGGCTGTACTAATTAAATTTTTAGGTCCCTTAAACTTGCTATATAAATCAACAGCATTTTGAATTAAATATAGTAACACCGCTTCAAATAACATATCGGTCATAGCGACCTGTTTTTAGTTGATCTCGAGGTTAAAATCATCGGTTATAACGCCGCAGTAGTTAAAAAGGGAATCAGCTCTAAGTAAACAAACTTAGTGAACATAGCCGTGTCATTATACTAGAACCCTCTCCCTTCCACCCCTACCCTTAGATACTAACCCTGTACACACTGCCTTGGATTCAACTCACACACAATAAAAGGTTATATTCGTGAACGTTGAATATCCTAGTGACAAACGTTCAAGCTTCTTATTAATTACAAAAGAAATGGTAGATGTGGATATACACAAAGTTTAGATGACAAAAGAATCGTGAAATTAAACCTTTCCGGACGTACGAAGTTGGGCTTTGGAACTCCTCTAAACTATCAGATTCGTCTCGTATACAATCCTTAAAAAAAATCCTCAATACTCCTTACTTTTCAAAAACAAACTTATCCATAAAGATCATCAATATAACATACATCTCTGACTTAGCTCCCAAACCATGACTTCTATCCTTTCATAGAAACTCCATAACCATTCAAATCCAATAGTATCTCAACTCGCTTCTCATTCTATTCTAGATCACCGACCGCTAAAAAAAGATGGTCTCGGGACCTTATAATATAGAATTTTTATTGAATCACTGCAAAGGGGTCATCTATCATACATCATTATGTATGTATTTAGTTCAAAAAAACACCCTGTGATTTTTATTTTTACTAAAGTTAGCTATTTATTAAAGTTTACAATGTTACGCAATATACAAATTAGTAGGTAGTATTTATAAAGGTTCATATAATGAAGTACTACATTAAAAGGTCCCGAGGTCATCTTCTTTTCGAGAGCCTCGGGGGGGGGGGGGGGGTTATCTAAAATGGAATGAGAAGCAAATTGTGATACTAATGGATTTGAATGGTTGTGGAGTCTGCTTTTAATATTTAAACATATAATTTAAACATAGTCATAATTATTACTGGTACATATCCATTGCATTTTTATTTTGCAATTGCTGACATTTTTTAAAGAAGCAAGGGGTAAAGATGAGAATCATCCGGAGAACCTAATAATAACCAAGAATAGGGCAGTAAAATAAAATTAATTTTAACCATTGGTTCCGCAGAGTTCCTCCCTTCTTTCTGCATAAACGGTCGACATATTCCAGGTGCGACATCCTTGGACGGCCTTGGGGTCTTAAACCGTCAGACACATAGTCCATGGTCTTCAATGGATCTCGATGCTCCTCCATCCTGACAACATGCCCAAACCACTTTGGGTGGCAAGCCTCGAGAACCTCCTTCATTGGGGAGACCCCTAGTTCATTTATAATTGCTTCATTGCGAATACAGTCCCTTCTTGTTTTCCTAGCAATCTTTCGGTGAAATTTTATTAGCTTCACATTTCTACTTACGTCTACCAAACCCGTCCAGAACTGTTCCAAGGTAAACGAAATCTGTAAGCTTCCATGTTTTTTTCATTACTCCATATCCTCCTCCTTTACCGTTACTGCTCGTAGAATCTTGCTCTTACTAGTGCTGATAAGTCTTTTCTATGCAGTTCTTCATTTCATTCCGTCACTGATTGCTGCAATAATTCAACTTTTTTTATTTATTGTTCGCCCTACCTTGCTTTCAGGCAATACAGGTATAGGCAATATTAACTTTTAGTATTGCCATAATATCAAAAATTATTTATATATAATTACAACATAAAACTTATAAAATGTTATAGTACAAAATGTATAACATTATACACAATAACAATATATAATTACAATACAATCTATAAAAAATAACAATAACTACAATTACAATATGAATGAGGAATGTTAGGCTGCTCCAAGATTGTCACCGTCTTCTTCAGTGCTTTCGTTGTCCGGCCACCTCCTAGGAATAGGTCCTCTTCTATTAAGGTTGAAATGGGATGAGCCAATAGCAGTCTTCCACCAGTATACAAAAGCTTTGTAGTGCGAGTAGTTTTATTCAGTGATTAGCTGAGGGAAATCATTCTCCGAAAAAAAATAGAGTCCTGTTTCCCTCAGTAGTTTGACCCTCAGTGCTTCAAAAGCAACTCTAATAATGATGTGCTCAGCCGTTTCTGGAATTCCACATTTGGGGCATAAGGGATCAATGTCTACTCCTAAACTATGGAGTTTAGCCCGGAAACCCCCATGTCCTGTGATTGCGATATCCAGTAATCTGGGAGGACCCATTTCGCATACAAACGTGCCTGAACGGTGGGAAAGTATTTTCTCTGCTTTTCTCCATTTTCTGGGTTCCTTTAAAATCCTTACATATTATCAGGAAGATCGACTAAGTCCCCTCTCTTAAACTTATCCTTCAATACCTCCTCTCGTAAGAAAAGGTCGATAGGTATTCCTCCCGCTAAAACTTGGACAGCCTCATCCGCAATGAGGTCTATATCATACGCATACAAATATAGCTGGACCACCACGGGAAACATATTTCTTGTCCCTAAGAAGGTCCTGTCGGTTCGCCTATTACATAGTGGTGCGGTCTCGTCCATATAGAGAATAAATAGCTGGGTGCTCAAGCTATCGCCTTGTTTGACTCATCTGGTTATGTTAAAATGCCCTGACTCCTATCCATTCAGAATTGACAATGTCGTTATCAAAAGGAGTATTGATGCTATTGATGCTAAAATATCTTACCAATATTGTATTAACAAATGTTATGAGCCGGCCTAAATTATTGACTATTTTAAACAATTTTAATGTTTTTAATCGTTATATAATTATATGTGCAATATAGGGTGAGTATCTCTTAGCGTATAAAAAAAATTGGGTGAAACTAGATCAAAAATGTAGCAAAATCCCGCAGATCTCACCATTATATTCCAATCCGTTGCGATATATCGATAAGATCAAAGTTTTTTGGATTGAAAATCAAGAAATCACGTTTTTTTTTTTTTTTTTTTTTTTTTTTTTTTTTTTTGTTTTTTTTTCCCATGAAAACTGTAATATCTCCACAAACTGTAAAAATTTTCAATTTTCGGCCACATTTTCGGATTTAGCATTACATTTCCTATAAGAACAGAGTACACGTAACCTTGAATTTTACAAACTTGGTATCTAAAGAACAGCTTGATCTTCACCTTATTCGGGGAAGTCACAATGTCTTATTTACTGCAACGCTCACCGTTTTTCGAAAAAAAACTATCTACAAAACGTCAAACCTCACAAATCAGTTACTTGTGTAAATAAAACATTATGACAATCCCTTAATGGAAATGTGCATTTTAAACATAATAAACTCTTCATTGGATTAAAAAGCAAAGAAAAAAATTATTGTTTAATAGAAAATAAAGAAAAACTGTCAATAAAGCGACACCCAGATCAGAGGATCGTATGTTATTACATTTATTTATTTATTGTTATTATTTAAGGTTTATTTTATTAGATTTTCAATGTAATGTTTAAAATCCAGTGATAATGAACATAGAACTCATTTTTGCTATAGGCTTCCGAATGCAGATGATATTAAAGAATACCACTTTTTGCGTTGAATTTATGGCTAGATGAGCTATTTTAACAGGGCATTAAAGGCATGAGTCTATTTTTAAGGCATTCTACCATTCTATGTGGAGTATCGTTGGTTTATTCATATTTGTATTGCTGTCGAATAGTGTTTGAAAAATCATAGTTTGCCCAACAGATTGAATGATGACTAAGATTGTTACAAAATATCCTACCACAACATCATCACGATATTCCACCTGAACTTCGGTAAAATGGAGCTCCTCCACAGTATTCGAAAGCAATACAAATATAAACCAGCGATATGCATGGATGGATAGAAATGCCATACCCTGTAAAAACAGACTCATCTGCCCATAAAATTCACTTCAAAAAGTAGTATTCTTAGACACAATCTGCATTCAGAAGCTAACGGCAAAATTAAGGTCTATGTTCATTATCACTGGATTTTAAACATTATATTGAAAATCTAATAAAATAAATCCTAAATAATAATAATAAATAAATAAATATAATAATATAATATCCTCTGATCTGGTGTCGCTTTATTGACAGTTTACCTATATTTTCTATTAAACGATCATTTTTTTCCTTTGCTTTTTATTCCAATGAAGAGTTTATTATGTTTTAAATGCACATTTCCATTAAGGGATTGTCATAATGTTTTATCAACACAAGTAACTGATTTGTATGCCAAATAAGAACACCATGTTTTTTCGGTTTCAAAAGTAAATATCTCCATGAAATTGAAAAAAAACATTACGTTTAACATATCATTCGAAAGCTGATCAAAGTTTTTGTGAGATTTGACGTTTAGTGGATAGTTTTTTTCGAAAAACGGTGAGCGTTGAAGTAAATAAGACATTGCGACTTCCCCAAATAAGGTGAAGATCAAGCTGTTCTTTAGATACCAAGTTCGTAAAATTCAAGGTTACGTATACTCTGCTGTTATAGGAAATTTAATACTAAATCCGAAAATGTGGACAAAATTAGAAAATTTTTAGTTTATGGAGATATTACAGTTTTCATGGGAAAAAAAGTGATTTCCTCAAAAAAGTCTTTGATTTATCGTATATCAGCAACGGATTTGAATAGAACGGTGAGGTCTGCGGCATTTTGCTACATTTTTAATCTAGTTTCACCCAATTTTTTTTTTTTATACACTAAGAGATACTCACCCTGTATAAACATATAATTATTAAATAATCAGTTATTCTTAAATAAAAGTTTTTATGTGTGATTGATTTTTGCAAAGTTCCTGTTTCACATATGCACATGTACTTGATGTATGTAGTACGATTGGATCGGCTGTAGTGACCGAATATAATCTGGTAACTTGGAGGTTGTTATAACCAAAATCCAACGTCATGAACATTTACTCACTAACAGGTTTAATCCGATGAAAGGGGGGGGGGGTGTTTCTAAAGGGAAACTAACTACGAAAGAAAAAGAAATGTAAAAGATGTTTGGATAAATAAAAACAGAAGTTAGTTAAACCGTAGCAATAAAAGAGTGAAGTCGACTGGGGCATGACTGGCCCCTATTAGCCGCTAAGTCTCCTACCCTCCTCAAAAATCGCCCACTAAGTTTAATTAACTTGTAAATTATTTGGTTGGGTAATTAAGTGTTTCAAAAGTTATAATGAGAGATTTTATCAATTTACTCCTAAATGAAGCCTCTACACCAGGTTAATTCTAAAGTCTTTTTTTTTTTTTTTCCTTCATCTTTTTATTTAAACAATTTTTATACGGAGCAACTTAATTTTTAATATCAGCTTAAATTTTAATTATAAGAATGTAATCAAGAAGGAGAATATTATCCTTGTTTTACTTTCGTTATTCTTTTCTTTTTTTTTTTTCTTAAGTTTTTGTTATGTTTCCCTCTGTTAATGTGCCCCCTTTATAGCTAAAATAGGTAATTAGGTTTTTATTTTACTGCCCTATCCTTGGTTATTATTAGGTTCCCCGGATGATTCTCATCTTTACCCCTTGTTTCTTTTAAAAATGTCAGCAAATACAAAATAAAAATTCAATGGATATGTACCAGTAATAATTATGTCTATGTTTAAATTATATATTAAAATATTAATAGCAGACTCCACAACCATTCAAATCCATTAGTATCACAACTTGCTTCTCATTCCATTCCAGATAACCCTCCGAGGCGCCCAAAAAGAAGAAGGCCTCGGGACCTTTTAATGTAGCACTTCATTATATTGAACCTTCATAAGTACTACCTACTAATTTTTATATTGCGTAACAGTTGTAAACTTTAATAAATAGCTAACTTTAGTAAAAATAAAAATCACAGGGGTGTTTTTTTGAACTAAATACATACATAAATGATGTATGATAGATACCCCTTTGCAGTGATTCAATAAAAATTCTATATTATAAGGTCCCGAGACCATCTTTTTTTAGCGGAGGGTGATCTAGAATAGAATGAGAAGCGAGTTGAGATACTATTGGATTTGAATGGTGATGGAGTTTACTATGAAAGGATAGGTATCTGGTTTGGGATAAATCAGCAACATTTGGAACATTGAGGTCTTTATGGATAAGTTTGTTTTTGACAAAGAAAGGGGCATTGAGGATTTTTTTTTAAGGATTGTATACGATACGAATTTGATAGTTTAGAGGAGTCCCAAAGCCCAACTCCATGCTTCCAAATATGTCTAATCACTTTCATGTAAACGATTCTTTTGTAATTAATAAGACGCTTAGAACGTTTGTCTAGTAAATATTGGAGAAACAATCGACAGTTTCTTGTCGTTTCAGTCTTGTCGACACTTGTTAATTTTTTTATTTATTGATATTTACAGCTGTACAAAATAATATAAATTAAGTAACTGCGTTGATAGTGAATACAATGGCATGTAAATAACTTGAAGAACTACTCAATAGTAGCACAAAAATCTACACTAAAAGGTCTCTAGGCCATCTTCTTTTTAGACGCCTTGGAGAAATATCGGGAATGGAGTGGGAGGCAAGTTGAAAAACTAGTGGTTATGGAGCTTACTATGAAAGGATTGGTATTTAGTGGCAAACTTATATTAAAGAATTAAATTAAACTTCAATTATTTATGAAGAGGCCGTAATAATAATTTCATTATTACTTATGAAAGCGGCCGAAGCCGCGGCGGGGAATGCTAGTTATACATAAGAAAATAAACAAATATAAATACATTAGGATATTTAAAATGTAACTAATACTTTAATATTTTTTTTTTTTTAGATACATATATTGAAATGTACAACTTTACAAAATATATACATCAAGTAAATGTATTGATAACGATTACAACAATATGTCAAGACTTGAAAAGAACTAATCATTAGCAGCACTTTAATAAAAATTTTGCACTGGATGGTCTCAAGCCCATCTTCGTTTCAGACGCCTCGGAGGATTATCAGGAATAAAGTGGGAAGCAAGTTGAAAAAATAACGGATTTGAGTGGTTATGGAGCTTACTATGAAACGATAGGTATCTGGTTTGGGCTAAATCAGCAACATGTGGAACATTAAGATCATTATGGATAAGTTTATTGGTGACAATGTAAGAAGCATTGAGGATTTTTCAAAGGATTTTGCATTGTAAAGATTAGACACGAGATGAATTGGATGGTTTAGTGGAGCCACAAAGCTGAATTCCGTACGTCCAGATAGGTCTAATCACAGACATGTAAATGAGTCTTTTGTAATTAATTGGTAGCTTTGATCGTTTGTTAATTTAAAAATTAAAAAAAAATTCAATAATTTGCATATTATACCTTATTCTAATTTATTTGTGAGGAAAGCAAACATGAAATGTTATTTTATTTTAGAATATCAATTTCCCATATATCTATATTGAGCTATGTGCGTTCTGTAAGACTCTAATTGGAATGAATGGCTCGTTACGATTGTCTCCAGTAAATAAGGCAATTATAAAACACGTCCATAAATATATATACAAAACCTTCTTGTAATAAATTATTACACTCATTATCTAGAAGATATAGTTACAATTTAAATAAACAATATGATATGTAGCGGGGAAATAAATATACATTGTATGCAAAATAGGTAAATGTTAATAAGAGAATAAAAGCATTTATAAATATTTATAAGGCATTGAAGAAAAAGAAGACCCAGATGGCCTTGCTTGAGCCATTGTCTTAAAAAGAGGGGAAGTCGCCTAAGAATATTTTTTACCGAATTCTCGAGAATCCTCATCTTCGCGTGTAATAACTCAGATAAGACTAATGATGGACTCTGGGACTTCTTCAATGCGGGCGCTAAGTATCGACGTATTTTTTTTTTTTTTTTTTTTTTTAAGTCGTGTCTTCTGAGTGGCTGTATTGCATTTTAATAATCCCGCCTTTTTCATTTGACCCTTTTGTCATAGCCGTTCCCAAATATGTATCGTCTAGTGTCATGACAACTTGTCCAAAAATGGGGTTGTTTCAGATGAAGCGATTTGTGGGATATTCTTTTTTTTTTTTTTTTTTTTTTTTTCACTAATTACCTAAGAATGGTAGAGAGGAACTGATCTCTAACTGATAATGATCCTAGTAAGTAGGGAAGGGTATCGTATGGAAAATATCGATATTCACATCAATCGCGTCATATCGATGACCAAAAATATAGATATGACAATATATCTAGATTACAGATGGGCTGACTAGTCGGCCATTTTATTCATTTGTATTTCTTCTTTTTTTTTTTAAATTTTATATCAATTTATTGAAATTTGCTACTGTACAAAATATATAAATCAAGTAAATTTGTTGATAACGATCACAATAACATGCCAAAACTTAATAAGAATTACTCATCAGTAGCACTTCAATAAAAATTCTATTGAATTTTTGAAATGGATTTGAGTGGTTATAGAGCTTACTATGAAAAGATAGGTATCTGATTTGGGCTAAATCAGCAACATATAGAACATTAAGATCTTTATGGATAAGTTTATCGGTGACAAAGTAAGAAGTATTTAGGATTTTTCGAAGGATTTTGGATTGTAAGGATTAGATACGATATGAATTGGATGGTTTAGTGGAGCCACATAGCTCAACTCCTTACGTCCAAATAGGTTTGATCGTAGTCATGTAAATAAGTCTTTTCTAATTAATTGGGAGTTTGAAATGTTAGTCAAGTAAATGTTGAAGAAGTCTTAACGACCCCATAGGGGTATATTACGAATCTAGGTGGCCAAAATTATTTAATCCCAGTTTATTGTCAACAATATATTTACTAATCATATTAAGCTTAGAAAAAGTGATTTTTATAAAGAAAAATTTTTTTAATGTTTATTCAATATACTTAAACATTCATCCATGGAAATTTTCGAGTATAATTTTGCCTGTATAGCTTGAAATGTTTGATGTCTGCCTCATCGGCATCTTTGGAGAGCATCCCTTTTGGCAACATTGCTTTTTCTATCTAAGTTGCACCGTGAATTAGAGTTTTATGCATTGTAAGTGGATAATGACTTATATATAATTTTAATATTTAATATCAGACTTAAACTGTTTGTAAATAAACCTTGTGGCTACTTGAGTTTACTTCAATGATAACTTCAAATTGGTATAACAAATTGAAATCAAATCCAGTGATATCTGCATCTAAAAAATCTTCTACAGACATTAGAATCGTTAAGTGTTGCCAAATTTAGCATTAGCTATATTCATAATCACTTCCGTTTTTTGTATGAATTAAAGCTAATATGAGCGATGCAATATGCTTCCGAAGAGACAAATCCTGGCGTGAAATTTAGATAAACGAGACGAAAGAGCATCGGCATCAACATAATTTTTATTTTTTATCAAATCAATGAATTCTCTAAAAGTTATGCCACAAATGTAGGACCTCATGGATGACGAAATTTAACCTTTGTTTAAATTTAGACTTTAAATAGGAAAATTGGTGCTTTAATTGGTTCCATGTCCTTCAACTGGTCCCTAGAATAGTTTTCACTCGTCAAAACATGTCTTCAAATATTCTAATTTTACTTAAAATTTGGGAAGTTTTGTTCCTGTATTTTATTTCTCAGTGATTTCCGGGTTACTTCTCATACTCCTCAAACAATGAACAAATATAAAACTAATTGAAGATACCATTAAATGATTTTTAATATTGTATTTAATTTTTTTTTTTTTTTTTTCTCATTGTCGTGTTTGGTGCCACTTAAATCAAAAAGGTTTATCAGCGGCTAGGTGCAGCTGATTTAGTCATTATTATTTCACAAAAAGTCTATCCTTTCAAATACACTGAAAATAACAGCCGGGACGCATTCTGAAGTACAACAAAAACACTAAAAATTGGTTGAAAATAAATGAAAAATAAAATATTTTTCAAACAGCCGAAATGGTACTGATTCATTAATTGATAAAATAATAACCATTTCAAAAGTATGTATCCTCGCCTGCAGTTTCCAGATCAATAACTCTGTTTATGAAGAATATCACTAAAATAAGAAAAAAACTATTTTAACTGAAGGGATTACACTTAGAGGTCCGTTGGCATGAGGGAATGGTGCATTTTCGACTAATCGTACGACCTAAGTATAGCAGGGAAGGAAGAGACAAGGGTCACATAATGCCCTCATAATGCACTCTGTTTATCTAACTTTATAAACAGCTCGGTTTTATGAGTGATATGAAATCGACTCTTGGCCGCCTAGATTAGCTAAATACCCCTTCAGCTATGTGCGACGGGCAGATTCTTGTCGTTTTAGTCGATATAACCTCGAATATAGAGGAATATAACCTCATTTTACAAATATGACGATTTTGACATTTTCAGTGGGCTTGGTTGGGTGTAATATTGTACTTAATCATAATTTATTTCAAACCAGTTGTTAGTTTAAAAAAAAAATGAAATTTCATATCGGACAAATAGTGAAAAATGTGCAAAAAAAAACAAAAAAAAACTTACAAGGGGACGTTTGCAGTTGTAACTCACAGATTTGAATGCCGATTTGTGTGTGGGCATTAGAGACCTATAATAGTGCAAAACTAAAGTTATAGCCGCCAATGGGCATTAGGAGCCTAGAAAAAAAATAAAATATGAAAAGCACGTTTTATTTTTTTTCTCAGCTCTCAGTCAAGATAGAGAAATGATTCTTTCACGTTTAATTGCAGTTATGTAAGGTTTATGATATAAAAATACTTTCGTTATGCTCAAGACACCACCCGGCTTTAGGGTGCTCAAAAACTCTAAAAAAATGACAAAATTCCAAGGAAATCCGCTGTAAATCAGTGGAAACTTTTTTTTATGAAAAACTGACCTCAAATCTCGATTTAACACACCATAAAACCCTTATATGTGAAATTTTATCAAAATCAAAAAATATTGATTTTTTACCCCAGGAGGTTAAAATTTTTGAGATTTCATCAACATTTTCTACCGGCCATAACAACTGCTGTGTTCAACCGATTGCAATAGTAATAGCATCACTAGAATCAGCATACATTCTGCTTTTTATCCATGCTTTTTAGACATGCCTTTTTAAGAATTTTGTCATTTTTTTAGAGTTTTTGAGCACCCTAAAGCTGGGTGGAGTCTTGAGCATAACGAAAGTATTTTTATATCAAATACCTTACATAACTTCAATTAAACGTGAAAGAATCATTTCTCTATCTTGACTGAGAGCTGAGAAAAAAAATAAAACGTTATTTTCATATTTTATTTTTTTTTCTCGGCTCCCAATGCCCATTGGCGGCTATAACTCTAGTATTGCATTATTATAGGTCCCTACTACCCACACAAATCGGCATTCAAATCTGTGAGTTACAACTGCAAACTTCCCCTTGTTAGATTTTAAAAACAGTATGCGGTTTTTAGCTTGCTGGAATTATAATTATTTGTAAACATTTTAACATTTTCGACGGGTGTCGTTCTGTCAATACTTGGATGTTATTAAACAGTTTGAGGATTTATTAACTCTTTACTTCTACTAATATATGTCATTTACACAACAGTTCTCAACAATTGGTGTCTGATCGATCTGATTTATTGGACTCGTATCTTGTAGTTTATGTTATACTAGCTGAAAGTACCCTGCTCCGCTACGGTTTAATATCATTAGGATTAGGGACAACTTAAATTAGTAAAAGTTAAGCTTAACGTTGATAATTATTATCACTTAAATAAACCTAAAGAATTCCATTCTTAGAATAATTTCAATAAGTAAATTTGACAATTTGCAAAAGTTAATTTTATATTATTTTGATAGCCTTCCAGACCATCAGCTTTTCATATAGCATACTTCAAATAAATATAGTCTCAACTTCTCAACTTTTTTGATTTTTTCGATAAAGTTTAGTCTTTCTGTTTCTATTTATTCTATATGTTCTAGGTTCAAGGAATGAAATTCAGAAATGTTAGGTACAACTTGTAAAATACAACTTGGGTCTGGTTGGGAAAAGCCGATTATCTTGTGACCGGAAAACTGAAGGAAGAGTAGTTGGGGACGAAGCTACTGGTGAAGCAATTTTGGTGGGTTGCTCGTAAAGAATATGTTCATCGAACTGGGCTTACATATCATCACCTGAGAACATAATTCTTTTAACCTCCTCTTTAACATAAGTCTTTTAATAGTTTCTGGTCACGAAACAACTACAACTTGTAAGGGTACACCTCTGCAGCTACCATGAGTTCACAGAAAGTGCCATATTATAAGGTTCGAAATCGATCGTATTTTTGTTTGTTTACAACTATAAAGAACTTAATTTGTGGTCAAAGTGTGCAGCTTAAACATCTAACCTATTTTTTTAACTTAGCTTATCTCCAAATACTATATGACAATTAATCTATTATTATTCACCCAATAAAAATTGTAATCTCATTTTTCGTGAATTAGCAGCGATCCAGGCCGTTTCTTTTAAATTCCTTTTTTAGCGAGCACCTACGGTCCTAGAGAAAGCCACCACATACGAAATTTCATTCCAATCCATTCGATGGTTTTTGAGATTTCGTGTTAAATGAGTATTTGACAAATATATACCATAGTAGATTAAGTGGTTATTCTATATTATATTATTAAGTGGTTTACTAATTATATTCTAATAAGTGGCTATTAGAGTATTATAAATTAATGGTAAATAAAAATATATTTTATTTATTAGTAATATGCTTATAAATAGGGATCGGATTTTTATGTATTTAAAAATGCCAAATATTTAATTAAAATTTGAATTATATCAGAAATCTGGCAGATGGTCTCCCACCCTATCTACGCCACTGAACAAAGATCGGGCAGTTACTGCAACTCGATGTAAGGCATGAGCAATACACGTCACATGAATTACTTTAGGATAAAATATCTGAATAGATAGCTTAGCCTTAACCATGTTGGGGGCAGCATCAGAGAGAAACAAAAGAACTTATTTGTTCAAAACTCCACTGGGCCATAGGATATGCATCCAGGCATCAAAGATTCCTGAAATCGAAGAATGGTTGCTTTTTTCGAGAACTTCAGAGTTCAAAAGAAGTAGCTTTGAATCTATACCACTGTCAAGTTTTACAATAACTGCATTGGCAATATACCTGCCCTCAACGTCAGTGGTTTCATTAATTTACACCCAAATCGGTCAATTTTTGATATAATATTGAATCTTGGCTAGTGTATATTTATAGATATCTTCCATGTAATTTTTCCGCAGTGTTCAGTCTGTGGTTCACAGTTCCTATCAACCACCTCCAAATCATGAAAATATACCCAAAATGAAAAATATGTACTTATTTTGATTAAATAGGTGGAAACATGTATTTATTTTTATCAAATATGTATAAATATGCAACAACATCCAAATATGTGGAAATATGTGAAATAAAAGTAGGCTCAAAGGGCTTAAAAAGTGTCAGTATGAACACTTATAGTTGAAAAAAGTCTGTAAATTGCCTAGAAAAAAATATGTAAATACATACGAATCCGATCTGTACTTATAAAGGACTGAAATAAAATGAAATGGGCAACAACAAAGTTTTTCTCTCTAGTTAAAAGAAGAATGTATATAATTCGTTCAATTGTTAGACTACATTCAGTCTCTATAAAGTAAGTATATTTATATATTTTGGAAGATAATCCTTTAATCATCGGTGACTATATTTTCAATCCATGTAATATAGTAATTAATATTAATTATTCACGAATTACAATTGCAGATCATTCGTTTATATTTGTTAGAGATCTGTAACTGTGGCAGAGTAATAGAAATAATAATAATTGAACTGGGAGAGAAAATGGTTATTCTCTGATGGCTCGCCCGCAATATCACGATTGCTTTTCGATCATTTCGAAGAAACACCACCAAACCCAAATTAGTCCTCGCTCAATTCTAGTCTTCTCCAATAGGAGGAATGGCACCTAAAAATAATTTTATGTTAGTCTCATTTTTAACTCTATTTTAAAATCACCATCTTATTATTATTATTTAATAATGCATTACTCGAATTTACGCCGGAAATGAGATAATAATTAGTAACCTATAATATTCTCGATGTTAGCTATAATATAAACAACAGAAATATAAAACTCAATTTCTCAGTTTTCGTTTTTTTTTCTAAAAGTTAACTTTATTGTTATTTAACGTTTGTCGCTAAGACTTGCTATTTTGGAACTATATTGGTTTGAGTGAATTGTTGGGGAGAGGGCTTTTCTCTTTTGAAAAACAATCACTACCCCAACTGAACGCTGGACATAGTGTGGACACGGCTTGATACGTAACTTAATACAAATATTATAAATAACTTGAACCGTTACTCCTATAAACTAACAAACCAGAATTATTTAGAGCCAATTACAGTGTTTTGTTTATAATAAATTATAACATAATATCTTTCTCACTATGGGAGATAATGCAAGGAAAATTAATTAAAAAATCAAACTATCAGGCTTCAACATGAATAAAGCAAAATTTTCCTTATTTTTTTTTAAGTTTTGGGGATTTCGGAAATCCTCTAGGTCTGCTGGTGTTGCTCTTAACAGTTTCCTTATCAGAAGCACCAGGTATCAAGTATAAAATCAGTAAATTATAAACAGACATATCCATGATCTATCATTTTTTTCACATTCAGGGAGAAATTGAGTTTTTTTCATTATAATTGAACAACCACCAATTTATTCGTTTTTTCTTTGCATTTAGTTCTCTCCAAGGACCGCGTGAAGTAACCATATGCTATCATTTCCGCACTTCTTTCCTATATTTCCAATAGTTCTTCATCCGTTCACTTTCCTGTTTCCATCTCTCTTCTGTACAGATGCTAATTCTTTCTCTCTTTTCCTTCTTCTGGGAACACCCTTTTCTTCTGAAACCTGTCCTGTCGTGTATTGCGTAATCTATTATACCAATCTCTGCTATGACTTTCTTAATTCCCTGAAGCCATTGGTTACCATTTTTGCTCTTATGAACATGATTGAAATTTTTTTTCGTAAGCCTGTTGATATTCATCCTCATTATGTGACTAAAGAATTTAATTCTCCTTTTCCTGATTGAATCTGACATCCTTTCATTCATGTTCTCTATGTACAGGTCCTTGTTTTTTCTGTTTCTGAATTCTCCCTTGTCTGTTTTCAATTGCCTCCAAAATTTCCTTTCTTTTTTCTCTATTCCTTCAATTTCTCCGATTTTCATGGTGAACATACATTCTGTACTCTAGTTTGATTACAGAATTCTAATGCTTGATTTAAGTTTTTTATTGATCCAATCCTAACAATCCAAAATCCTTCGAAAAATCCTAAACGTCCCTTTCTTTGTCACCAATAAACTTATCCATAAAGATCTTAATGTTCCATATGTTACTGAGTTAGCCCTAACCAGATACCTATCCTTTCATTATAAGCTCCATAACCACTCAAATCTATTAGTTTCTTAACTTGCTTCCCACTCCATTCCCGATAATCCTGCGAGGCGTCTGAAAAGAAGATGGCCTAAAGATCTTCTAGTGTAGAATTTTATTGAAGTGCTACTGATGAGTAGTTCTTTTCAAGTTTTGACACGTTATTATAGTCGTTATAAGCTCATTTACTTAATATATATATTTATACAGTTGTAAATTTCAATAAATTCAAAACGAATTTTTTTTATAAAAAAAAAAAAAAAACGTTTTCATTGAAAGGCATCTTTTGTTATAAATATCTTTAAATAGGTAAGCTAATTCCAAATTTTTCAAGCTAAGTCCATTTACCTGAAACATTTCAACTAGATATTTAAATTTAGTAACTTTGTTGAATTTCCGTACTCTGTTTTAAGTACTTTAAGTAAGGTGAATCTTTAATTTTGGTAATGAATTTAGTCTTTTCAAAAAAAATCTGCAGACCAAAATTATGGCTATTTCTGTCAGAATGTTGATTTGTTTTGATGCTGTTTCTTCTATTTCTTGAGAGAATATTGCGATACTATCAGCGAAGGCTAGACAGTTCATACCAACTCCTTTGTGTTATGATCCCAATTTAATCACTAGTTTATTATTGCATTGTAATATTAATTATATTAATTAATTAATATAATTAATTATAAAATTTAAACCAATATTCGGTGGAAAGTAAATTCTATTTTTTTTCATTCCGTATAGGACAATACCAAAAAATTATGTTGACCACATCAGACAGCTAAATATACCAGGTATGCAAGTTTAAAATGTCGTTTTAATTCCAATAGAATGCGCTCTTAGCCTATTGAAGGATTTGCTTATCTCTAAACGCTATTTTGTTTGTTAGTCATTTGTTTACAAAAGTCAGTTGTTTTTAAGTCGTTTACGTGGACGTATCATACCTTTCTTTGGTGTTAAAAATGTCTAATTTTAAGCCAAATAAAGAGCATTTGCGGCATGTCATGATTTTCTTATTTAATCAAAAGAAAAAGGCATCTGAATGTCATCGAATTCTTGTTGAGACTTATGGCGATGTTGCTCCAACCGTCAGGACATGTGAACGTTGGTTTCAAAGTTTCAAACGTGGTGATTTTGATGTTACTGATCAAAAACGAAAAAATCGACCAAAAAAGTTTGAGGACTTCGAATTGCAATCTTTATTAGACGAAGACAATACCCAAACCCAACAAATGATGGCAGAACAGTTGAATGTCACTAGGCAAGCCATTTCCGATCGCCTGAGAGCTATGGGAAAGATTCAAAAGGTTGGAAAATGGGTTCCACATGAATTGGACGAACGACAGATGGAAAAAAAAAAAAAACTGTGTGCGAAATGCTGCTTTTACGCCACGAAAGAAAGGGTTTTTTTGCATCGAGTTGTAACTGGCGATGAAAAATGGATTTATTTTCAGAATCCCAAACGAAAAAAATCATGGATAACGCCAGGACAACCATCCAAATCGAGTGCAAGACCGGATCGTTTTGGGAAGAAGACAATGCTGTGTGTGTGGTGGGATCAGAAGGGAGTAGTCTACTACGAGCTTCTCAAACCCGGCGAAACAGTCAATACCGAGCGCTACCGACAACAACAAATGACCAATTTGAGTCACGCATTGATCGAAAAAACGCCCAGAATGGGCTCACAGGCACGCCAAAGTCATTCTTCAGCATGATAACGCTCCTGCACATTCAGCCAGATTGACTAAGGAAACGATTTCTTCGCTTGGTTGGGAACTCCTACCCCACCCGCCGTATTCACCTGACCTGGCGCCTTCTGATTATCACCTCTTCTCATCGATGGGACACTCATTGGCGGAGCAACACTTCAACAATTTCGAAAACGTACGAAAATGGCTCGATGAATGGATTTCAAATAAAGATGAAGCATTGTTTTGGAATGGTATCCATATATTGCCCGAGAGATGGACAAAATGTGTAGAAAGCGAGGGTCAGTACTTTGAATAAAATATATTATACTTTTTTTTTAAATTACTGTGTATATATTTTAAGAAATAAACGACATTTTAAACTTGCATACCTGGTAAATTAACCGCCTAACAAATGAACTATCATGAATCGATGTTCAAGTGTTTCTTGAAATAATTCCTCCGATTGATGAGCTCTTCAGTGGACTCGCTTTATCCCGACAAGTTGCAGTTTTTAGAACCAACTGACGATTCCAAAACAGATTCTCATCACGGTGAATCGTTGCTTCCAAAAATGGCTCTTTTTCCATTTCGAATTATGAGTGACGAGGCAATTTCAAGAAAATGATCTCTTATCTGCCTCACATTCTCACCCATTTGTGTGGCCCATTCCGCGTCCCCCCCCTTTGGCCACATGTTTCCCCGTTCGCGGCCGTTAGATATTACAATATCAAGCCAAGTACTTATTTTTCACGTTTATGAGAACACGTTATTACACATACTATCATATACTACGTATGATATCATGGGATATAATACATAGGCGTAAATATCAATGTAGCATTATTTTCGGATTACTCATAATTTGACTTCACGAAAAAAAAAATAAAAAAAGCACTTAAGTGGTTGAAGTAACTAGACATACTTAAAAAATTTCAGAAATTATCGATGATAGTTTGCGTTTGTAACCAGTGGATCGTTCCGTATGAAATCAACACATAAAAATATAAAAAAAATAAAAACTCGATTTCTCCCTCTCGATTTAGGGAATGTAAAAGGATGGGCATTCTATTGAGGAGGATTTTTTGTGTTCAATCTTCTTCGCGGACGATCAGGTGGTTATGGCCCAGGATAAAGAAGGTCTCATGTTGATGATGAGGAAGCTCATGTGATGTTACAAAGCCTGGGGAACGAAGATAAATTATGACAAAACCAAATACATGTGTATAGAGGGGAATGAGGAGGAGGATCTATGAATAGAAGGAGCGAAATGTAAACAGGTAGGAGAATTTAAATATTTAGGCTCCATTCTGGATATGGTAGGAGGATGTAAAAGAGAAAATCAGAGCAGATGTGGAATGGCTATGAAGGCAATTCGCACCTTGCATCCGGTTTTGTGAAGCAGGACCTTATCCCAAAAGAATAAGAAACGGATTTTTCAATCATTGATAGAAAGCATCCTCACATATGGTGCAGAAACATGGTCCCTCACCAAAAGTATTAGGGATAAATTAAATGTAGTCGAGATGGACTACTGGAGGAGGTGTATCCTGAAAACCAGGGCAGATCGCGTAAGAAATGAAGATATAAGGAGGAAAATGGAAATTACAGAGAGCGTGACGGAACATGTTATGAAGAAGATATTGATATAGTATGGACATGTACGTAGAATGCCTCCTGGAAGATTACCTGAAATGGTTAGAAAATGGAAACCCTCCAAAAATAGAAGGAGAGGACGACCAGCAAGGAGATGGGAGGATGAGATAGCGGAGGAGGAATTGGTGGGATAGGGAACTGTGGAAGGAGAGTTTGACCTCAATGAAGGGAAACGCCGTACAAAGACGAAGAAGAAAAACTCGATTTCTCCCTGACTGGGAAAAAAAAAAAAAAATAGTTCATAAATATCCAAGCCACACCAACAGAGCTAAAGGGTATCAAAAATGATCCAGCACTTAAAAAATGTAAGCAGAACATTACTTTTTTTATTCAAACCAATATTGCTCCTAAACGGTAGGTCATAGCGACAAATGTCATAAAACAAAACATATTCTTCAATAAATTTATGATTAGAGAATTGTCGTTAAATTTTCGAGTCGAACAACAACAGATCTAGCGCCTGTCAAAAAAGTCCCAACACATGAAAAGTGTAGGCGAATCATACATTTTTTTTCGTTCAAACTAATACAGCTTGTGAACGGTAGGTTCTAGCTAAAAATGTTGAATTAAAAAAAAAAAAAAAATTACATTGAATTTTTAGGGAGAAACTATCGTCAATTCGATTCGAGCAACATCAGCAGAGCTAGGGCGTGTCAAAACAAATTTTGAGGTTGATAAAACTATAGACTCCCAGTCAAAAGTCAATGTCAACAAGTTCTCTTGGCATAATTACGAAAAAAAAAAAAAATGTCTTTTTAATTTAATATTAATATTACTAGACAAACAATCGAAGCTTCCAATAAATTAGATGAGACTCATTTACATGACAGTTATTAGACCTATATGGACATACGGAGTTGAGCTTTGGGGCAACATTAAACCATCCAATTCTTTCGAATCCTATCCTTACAATCCAAATCCTTCGAAAAAATCCTTAATGGTCCTTACTTTGTCACGAATAAACTTATCCATAATGATCTCAATGTTCCATATGTTGCTGATTTAGCCAAACCAGATACCAATTCATAGTAAACTACACTCCCACACGAATCCATTAGTCTCCCAACTTGCTTCTCATTAGATACCTGATAACCCACCGAGGCCTCTGAAAAGAATATGGCCAAGAGACCTGCTAGTTTAGAACATTTTTTTGAAGTGCTACTAGTGAGTAGTTCTTCACAAGTGATTTACATGTCATTATAATCATTTCCTCGACTTTACTTGATGTGTATTGATGTACAGTTGTAAATAGCAATAAATATTTTAAAATATATATATATTAATATTAAGGCGTGATTATTCTGTTTTGGTTTGACAAATGTTACCATAATCAACGGGGTGAACGATGATTTCTTTTGTTTTATAACCAAATCCTTAGACACTAAACGTTAACTATAAGATAAAGCTCGTTCAAGATAATTTTTCGTTGTCAAAGAATGAAGTAGACATAAAATTACAAGTAGGTGAGCTATATTATCAACTGCAACTAATAGCTTCATTGTTTTTAACACATTTATTTTGTTTTTTTATTTATGTGTACAATGGTTTCTTTACAACAATTCATTTTAAAAATAGTAGAGAAATGGTCAGGGATGCAGTAAGGTATCGGTTTTGCCATTACATTCGAATTTCTGTCCCGAAGCGATTGTGGTTTCTACGTGAAATTTAGAAACCCATCTTGCAACCCAACTGTAACAAGTAGCTGCAAGGTACCTCTTAAACGTGAAGTACTTTCCACATGGTTATTGATTTGTTTTTTATGGTTAAATTTGAATTCGAACTGTCAAATTCTATTTTCCTCACATGTCCCATAACATGTGTTGGTAGCGTTAAAGGTGAATAAGTTCTCCATTTTTGCAATTATTAACTTACTTTTTTTTTCTCGTACCTCAGGTAAGTTGCAATATATTGAATTTTAGAATTGAAACTGAGGCTAATTGCTTACAAAAAGAAGAATGACCTCTAATGCTTCTTTGCCATAGGGTCAATCTATTTCCTTCACATTTTTTGAAAAAGCCCGCCAAAGCATAACCAAGATTCATTACATCATATTTCAGGTTGGCAACATTGCAGAAGGTTTCCCCCAAAACTGAGGGTAACCCTTATTACAAACCATATTTACTTTGTTGGTTGTCCCAAGTTTGTGTCGAATCAAGTGTTCGAATCTTGTCATTCATAATTCTATTTCCCTCACATAGTAATTTTTTAAAGAAGGTTACTTTGATTCTTGTTTTCTCTGCATTGAACTATATGTATCACATATATATACATAAATGGAAGGGTGTATACTTGTAGAAGTAACTAGTCGTTAAAATTACTTAAGTAAATACTGGTATTGTTAAAAGTTGTATTATCTAGTTCTTATTTTCAGAATAATCACGCCATTAATATTTTAAAAGCTAAATATTTCTGAGTATTGGCTGTTTTCTAATTTTCCTATACATTGAAATAGCGTTTTCAGAGCTTACTATCAATCAAAAAAAATGTTTAACAGTTAGTAATTAGTTTAAAATATATTAATTAGCTGTGGGACTAAACCAAACATTTCGATTCCTGTCTTCGATACTAGTAAATCGATTATGGTTATGTGATATTAATACTAATTTTAAAATAATGAAAATGCTATGGTTGATTGTATGATGTAATAATAGAAAAATGGTCCGGGGTACAGTCAGGTATAATTATCACATCCAAGTTTTAAAAAAGGAAACTTTATATTTAGAGTGCCAACGTTTCGACCTGCCTTGCAGGTCTTCTTTAGTAAATTAATTTATCAAAGAAGTATTAGTTGTTTACATAATTGGAATAATACATATATACATAATGGAAGGGTTAATTACACAATTGAATATGGAATAGTAGCAAGGTCTAGTCGAAAGGTACATGTTATAAAATAATTTAGATTGAATAATACAAATTTCAAAATAAATTTTGCGTCCCCTTTCATATGTTATATTAGCCATTGCCACCCCTTTCCTGTCCTTACTTTTTAAAAGTCATAATCTCCTCTTTCCTTGATTTTATTTTTAACAGTCATTGTTAGTCAAGTCTTCACAACCAGACCACAATTAGTAAGTCTATTTATTTTATCTCTCATATTTTCTCAACCTCTTTCTTACTTTATTACTTTATTCTTACTTTATGCTAACTTTATTTTATTTCTACCCTTTTTATCTGACTCTATTCATATATTTTCCTCATATTTAAATTCTTATATATACCTTTTTTATAAAAAACAAAACAAACAACACCTGTTTTAGTCCAGTCAATGAGTGCTGAAATAAGGGAAAATTAAATATGCTACAAATCAAATTAAATCTAATTAGATTTCCCATAAAATAAATTATATACGTGGGTAAATCAAATATAAACGGTAATTTTCATAATTTATTGAATAATATTATACAGAAACTATACCTTCAACATTTTTCAATGTAGTCTGTACTGCATTATTTACACATTTCTGCCACCGATTTGGAAGCTTGAATATTCCCTGTTCATAAAAGACTGAGGGCGAGTTTTTAACCATACGCGCGCGTGCTTTTCGACGTCTTTCATTGTTTTCAAATCGTTTTCCCTCCAAGTGATTCTTTCAGGGCGCAAACAAAAAATAGTCCACAAGGGGACAGGTCTGGACTGTAAGGAGGGTTTTCGAGAGTTTCCCAGCCCATTTCTTTCAGTTTATCCCTTGTCAACAATGCGGTGTGAGGCCTTGCGTTGTCATGGAGAAGGATGACATCTCTAATGGGCACACCCTCGTCTTTTGTTCCGGTAACTGGTTTTTTGCTGACTGTAGCACCTGGCAGTAGTAAGCCGCATTCACTGTTCGTTGATCGTGAAGAAAATCATGAGTAGAACTCCCCTTGAGTAAAAAAAAAAGCCATTGTTGCAAGAACTTTTCCGGCTGAGAGACGAGTTTTGGCTTTCACTGGGCAGCCTTCATCCTTCCTTCGCCACTCCTTACTTGCCATTTTCGATTCGGGGGTGTAATGGTGGACCCACGTCTCATCACATGTGACGATGCGCCTCAAAAAATCTTGGAGGAAAACGATTTGAAAACAATGAAGACGTCGAAAAGCACGTGCGCGAATGGTTAAAAACTCGCCCTCAGTCTTTTTATGGACAGGGAATATTCAAGCTTCCAAATCGGTGGCAGAAGTGTGTAGATAATGCAGGAGACTACATTGAAGATGTTGAAGGTATAGTTTCTGTACAATATTATTCAATAAATATAATTTTGAAAATTACCGTTTATATTTGATTCACCCTCGTACATATTTGTTGAAGTTGCAACGGTTTTCGAGATATGCATTATTATTAATAGATAATTTTAGTAATAAAAATATGTTTACCTCACTTTTTGTTAAACATTTACTTCAAATACCAAAAACGTATATATGTAGTTAAAGAAAATTTAATGCACTACAATTTTGATTCCGCTGTTTTTTTTCCGAGAAAAACGATGTGGAAGGTACTAGAAGCAAAGGTTTGACAAAAAGTGAGGTACCATTTGTTTTTTTTTTTTCCCAAAAATTGATTTTCAATAACGATATCTCGTAAACGGTTATAATTAGACAAATGTATATAAAATCAATTTTATATGAAATTTAATTAGCTTTTATGTTTATTTGAAACATATTTTTCTAGAGTCAACTGTTTTCAAGATATAATCGAAATACCAAAAAAAAAATTTATCTCTTGAGATATTATTTGCTAATTATGTAAACAACTAATAATTCTTTGATAATTTAATTTACTGAAGAAGACCTGCAAGGCTGGTCGAAACGTTGGCACTCCAAATATAAGTTTTTTTATATAAAAAACTTGGATTTGTTAATTATACCTGACTGTACCTCGGACCATTTTTATATTATTACATCATACAGTCAACTATAGCATTTTTCATTATGTTTAAAAATAGTATTTATATCATATAACAATAATCGATTTACTAGTATCGAAGACAGGAACTGAAATGTTTGGTTTAGTGCCATAGTCAATTAATACATTTAAAACTAATTACTAACCGTTAAACATTTTTATTGATTGATAGTAAGCTCTGAAAACGCTATTTCAATGTATAGCAAAATTAGAAAACAGCCAATACTCAGAAATATTTAGCTTTTAAAATATTAATGGCGTGATTATTCTAAAATAAGAACTAGATAATACAACTTTTAACAATACCAGTATTCACTTAAGTAATTTTAACGACTAGTTTTCTTCAATAGTACCACACCCAGAATGATAAAAAGTATTGATCAAGACTTCCCAACACGTCTTATATAGGGATCATTTAAAGATATCAAACATCTACCAATAAATAGCTATTATCACAAGCTTGGATAATCTAAAAGGCAAGTTTCTGTTTTTATTCATCAGAAAAAAAAGTCCCTTGCTAATTGCAACCGCTTCGTATTTCCACCATAAAAGTAGGTGTTCTACAGGAAAGGCTGGCGAGACCTGTAGTTTATTCATTATATAATCTCGACATACTAGCGCGACCATATAAGTAGACCACACAGAATTATAGCCACTCCTTATGGGGATTTCATTAGAAATCAAATCACACAGCGAATAATTTAATGTTTAAAATCGTCAGTATATAATCGATTATTACACGATCTTTTTTTTAATCATTCTTGCTTTTGTATTTTTCTTATTTGCTGGTTATTCAGGTGTTTGAATTGACTTATTAAAAAATTAGTGGAAAATAAAAAAAAAATAGCCTCGAAATTATGAGATTTGTAACAACGCGTTTGCTAATGCTCAAGGATATTGGTGACAAACCTAGTGTATAAAGAGGAAACACACTCGCAAGAGGAAGATACACTCAGTCTCTCACGGAAATTTGTTGGAGGATCCTGGTCAAAATATATTTTTTAAAAATGCTTAGATCTTCAAGCAAACTACCATTATAGTTTTTTTTACACAAAAAATTACGTCAGATCTAATTCAGCACCCTCAAAAAATTGAAAAACGTTTCCTCAATAGATCGAAAAATATTAATTTTTCACTATGAAATGTTTAAAAAAACCGATCATCGGTAACTTTTCTTTAATTCGCATTACTTTTGTTAAGCGATTCAACTTGATTTGTACCGCTGGAAAATGGAGACCCTCAGATTTCTTTTAGTGTATGTAAGTACAAAAATCAATAAACAAAAAACCAATTTGAAAGTTAAGAAATCCGTGTTACATGTTGATTTTAACGTTTAGTTTGAAAGCGATCAGGAAGATGAAAACCAAAGGCATAGTCAAGAGAATTGCCACTCTTTATTTTAGGTGAAAATATGAAACTGATACGCTTAACAAAAAAAAAAAATTACTTACAATTTGGTGAGGCAAATTTTGAACGTTCCGATTCAAGCTAAGGAAGTAGTTATTGTCAGTCAACTAATCTTATCCACCTCTTGTAACTTGTGAGTGACCCTTAATCCATTTTCCCCCATTTGTTGTAGGTATTTGTTGTAAGTACCTCTAGGCTATTAAATAGGCTTGTCAAATTTTTACTGCTTAACTATCGCCGAAAATATTTGACGTGTATCCGAATCGACTGATTCTCGAATTTCTTGATCGTTGGCCAACTTGAGTTCTTCCCGAACAAGGATCATCTTAGAGTGTTTCATCGCTTTGAAGAAATTATGAAGAACCAAATTGTGCTTGAAATTTATATAATAAAATTGACCGAATTTAAATTTTTAAACGTTTTAGCAGTGTCTGGATTAAGAGTTAATTACTATTTCAAAGACAGTAAATAAATAGACAGACCAAATCAATCTTAATTAATGACAAAACTTCAGCACATTCGAAACGGCCTGGACGTTCTCATACCCATTATTCTCTTTCCTGAAAAAATATTTGCTAGAAGAAATACCGCCACGCCCATTAAATTAATTTATCCATCCGCTCTGGATAGAACCTGATCCTGATGACAAAGATCAAGATCTGGATCCGCCCTGTTAGATCAGAGACGACCACTAGCACATGAGGAGACCGGTAGCCGATGGCGCTGCTCTGTAATTATCACTCATCAAGGAAGGAGCGAGTTAGAAAATGATTCGGCACATTCTTCGCCCCCTTCGGCTTTGATTTTCACTCGTTAGCTCCGCAATCACCAGCAGTCCGATCGAGAAGTCTAATTGTCCGCCAATTTCTTCCTAACACCTGCGGTGTCGTTCGGTTCTCCTGTTTGGCCTGTCTTCAAAGAACACCAAGCAAATGCTTCATTCCTCTACATTGGATGCGTATAATCCAATAAGTTCTCTCTTTTGAAATAACACATATTACTTCAGCATTTATGAAAGAAACGTTTAAGCTCTTTTTTTAATTACGAAAGACTGTTTTTAACATTGTGCCATCAAGTTGTAAAACCGGCCATCTCCAAAAAAAAACAAAATTTTTCAAGAAAACTGATTTTATGTTACATCTCCCCCAAAACGAAGTAGGGACAAAATCTCTTCGGTTTTTAGTGGCACAAAGATATGTGTGTTTGAAAACAACTTTTGAAGTCGAAGGGGCAACTGGAGGGGGTGAGTTACTCAATTTTTTATTTTGGATTTGGCCTCTTTTGCAACTCATTTTGGAGGTTTGCCGGTTTGGCAACGAATTAGAAAACTGAAAATCACTAAATTTAATGTAAATGTTGGGTTTTCTGGGATGTAAATGAACAAAACATTCTTGAATAAGTGAATATTGTATTTGAAAAATTAAACCCTGAAATGCTGT